>CM053760.1:12135274-12180888 GCA_028658305.1 Pachyuromys duprasi | reverse complement strand
GCCCTTTACTCTGAGGTAGTGTTTATCTTTGTTGCATAGGTGTGTTTCTTGGATGCAGCAGAATGTTGGATCCTGTTTCTGCAACCATTCTGTTAGTCTGTGTCTTTTTATTGGAGAGTTGAGTCCATTGATGTTGATAGATAATAGTGACCAATGTCTGTTACTTCCTTTTATTGTGGAGTTGGTGGTCTTACTATGATTCATTGCTTTTTTTCCCCTTTTTTAATTTTTTGCTGGGAGATTGTCTGTATCCTATATTTTCTTTGGTGTAGTTGTTTTCATTGGATTGGAGTTTCCTTCTAGTATCTTCTGTAGGGTTGGGTTGCTGTGTAGATATTGCTTAAATTTAGTTTTGTCATGGAATATTTTGTTTTCTCCATCTATGTTGATTCACAGCCTTGCTGGATATAATAGTCTGGGTTGGCATCTGTGTTCCCTTAAAGACTGCATGACCCCTCCCAGGCCCTTCTGGATTTCATAGTTTCTGATGAGATGTCTGGTGTGATTCTGATAGGTCTCCCTTCATATGCTACTTGACCTTTTTCCCTGGCTGCCTTTAATATTTTTTCTTTGTTTTGTAGGTTTCGTGTTTTGACTATGTGAGTGAGGCATTTCTTTTCTGGTCTAGTCTATTTGGTGTTCTGTAGGCTTCTTGTATGTTTATGGACATCTCTTTCTTTAAATTAGGGAAATTTTCTTCTATGATTTTCTTAAAGATATTTTCCGGTCCTTGGAGCCTGGAGTCTTCTTTTTCATCTATTCCTATTATTCTTAGGTTTTGTCTTTTCATGGCGTCCTTGATTTCTTGCATGTTTTGTGTTTGGGACTTTTCTGATTTTACCTTTTCTTTGAGTGAGGAATCAATTTCAGCAAGTGTATCTTCGCTCCCAAGATTCTCTCTTCCATCTCTTGTATTCTATTGGTGATGCTTACCTTTGTGGTTTCTGGTCTTTTCTCTAAGTTCTCCAGTTCCAGGTTTTTCTCTGTTTGTGTTTTCTTTATTGATTCTAATTCTGTTTTCATGCTTTGCACCATTTCCTTCATCTGATTGAAGGTGGTTCCTATTTTTGTATTTGTTTCCTCTCTATATGTTTCTAATTGTTCCTCCACGTGGGCCATTATATTCTCTTGAATTTCTTTGAGAGTTCTGTTCGTTTCCTCTTTTTGTTCCTGTAGTAACTGGATAATCATAGCTTTAAATTCATTTTCCTGAGTTTCTGTTAAATTAAAATATCCATTAGTTTTCAGTGTTGCTGGTGGGGCAATGGTGTCCTGATTTTCGTTGGGTGAGTTCTTACCTCCACCCTTGGCCGTTGCTTATATATAGTGTTCGCTGTTTGTTTTTTGAGTCTGAACTTCAGACTGTAACCATCTTACTCTGGTGTCTGTCAAATTCTTCCGGTAGATCAGTGAGGTCCAGAGGTTAGAGAGTGTGTGTTGTTGCTTCAGTTGTTCCTGAGGGAGAAAAAGCTGCTGGTGCAGAATCGTAAGCGTGTTTGTATGTGTGTATGTGTGTGTGTGTGTGTGCGTGCGCACGCGCACGTGCTTGCACACTCAGCCGTGGGTGCAGGGATGTTTGTCTTGAAGAGGGGTGTTAGGATGTGTAGCTGCTTGGGATATATGGGTTGGGAGCAAGCACAGGAGGGGATGCAGATGCTAGCACAGTTAGCAAGCACAGATTGCGGGTGTAAGGTTCCTCCGTAGGATTCCTGAATACCCCTTGTTCTATAGTCTATGGCAAGGCCGGCAGGCTGGCCTCTGAGGTCTGCTGCTGATGCTGCAGGTGGGACACATACTCTGTTGTGGATTCTCTGAGCCTGGCCCTGAGTTCTGTGCTGGAAGCTGGAAGCCCGGCAGGCTGCACTCTGCTCCCTGAGTTGGGAAGTGCTATCTGCTTCCTCAGTTGCTACCCCCTCAGACAAGACTGTGGGGGAATGCCGGAGATCTGTGCTTGGAGCGTGCAGCACTGTGCTTCTTGCAGGTTGCTGTGTGCACTGCGGGATGCCTCCTCTGCTTCAATGCTGGTTGGGGCACCTCTGCTGCTGCCTTCCTGCTGGCTGCAGTTTAACTATGTTTTAAAATAAATTCTATAATCTCATTTAAATGCTTCCCTTCAGAGCCCAGGGAACTCTGCAGAAGAAGAGACTGAAAGAGTGTAAAAGCAAGAGGAGATACAGGAAACCAAGAAAGCAAGTCCCTCTGTGTCAACATGAGCGAACGCGTAGGTGGCAGCTGCGTAGGGTCTGCAGCGGCCTTCACCAGCTCCTCTGTACATATTATAGCTTCCTGTTTAGCACTTTTATGGGATTCCTGAGTGTGTGAATGAGTGGGTCTCTGATTCTTGTGCCCTGTCAAGCCGTTTCTTTTGTTGATTTGTCCTGTCCACTTATGATGTTACAGTGTTTGTTTTATCTTACTACATTTTATTTTGTTATAGTTTTTTAAAAGAGTAAATGAGTTAATGATGAATAAAAACATAGCCACTAGGGCAAAGATTAACAACTGAACTGTTACTTGACCTTCTAGGAGAGAGAAAAATCAGTTTTCTCCAACAGAGTGACACTGGCTATATCAACCACTCCAGGGCAGGCCTCATGTTTAGGAGTAGTTGACCAACATATAATGAACTCCAGAGATGTGTGTGTGTGTGCGTGTGTGTGTGTGTGTGTGTGTGTGTGTTTTGAGGAGAGGTGGCTTTGGGGTGTTTGTAGTTGTATTGTGTTTTTATTTATTTTATTTTATTTTTTAGGAGGAACCCTGACTAATACCGAAAGCCTTGTTTTCTTGGTGCCTTTCATCCCCTCTTTCTAAGGGGTCCACTGAGCTCAGAGGGGAAGGGTATTTGATGGAGACATCCCATTTAGGACTGAGTGTTCCAAGGTCTCTCACTCTGCCTAAATGTCTGACTGTGTATCTCTATATTCCTTCCCATCTGCTGCAGGAGGAAAAGCTTCTCTGACACTGGCTAAATAAGGCCATGATATATGAGTGTAGCAGAATGTCATTAGGAGTGACTTTATCATTACCTGTTTGTTTGTTTTTTTCTCTTTGTAGAACAGAATCATTGATTTTACCCTAGGTTTCTGCGCTGACTCTTGGTCATTGTGGCAGTGTTTGGTACGGGCTCCATTTCATGGAAAGGGCCTTCAGTCAAAACAGTTCCGGTGCTCCAGGCCATGTGCCACCGTTGGCCTCGCCTATCTTGCAGGCAGTGCGCCGCTGTAGAGACAGGGTTTGTGGCTGAGTTTGTGCTTTTGTTTCTCTTTTGAGAGTGTGCGGAGTATGTTCTTGTGTGAAAACCGTGGGAACATAGAAGCAAAGGCTCCATATAGGTACCAGCTTGGCCTCTCCATGTTCAGTGAGTCGCGTAGGTTTGTCTTCAGCAATGGAAACTTGCTGTCAGTTTGTGGAGGGCAACCTACATTCTTGGCAACAGGCTGGGTTGTTTTGGGTTCCCTAGGAGCCACTTTTGGCCAACAACTCTATTAGATAACCCAATCCCAGCACTACAATCTTCATTTGGTGACAAGAGGTGACCGGTTGGGACTCTGCTTCCCCCAGTATTTGTTATTTGGTGGTTTCATGTAGGTTACCTTCGTGTGTGTGTGAAGTTTCTAAATATTAGGCTTTCATAGTACCCCTTCAAGTGTTCCTTAATTTTAGCTTTCCCTGTATTCTCTCCCACAGCCCTCATTCTCTTCTCCCTCTCTTCTCTCTAGGCCCTTACTCTATACCAACCCTCTGTGGTTCTAAGTTCAGCCAAGTAAATGATGAAGCATGCTCATGTTCAGATGAGGCCTAAACAAAAAGGAAGTAGGCATCAATGCCAATGAGGGGTGTGCTGCTGATTTTGCCAACCTGAGGGGACTGAGAAGCAAGTAGGCTGAGGGTCCTGTTGAGGTACACCTTTGGGTGTCCCAGTGAAAGCACTTCCAGAGGGAATTACCTGGGGAAGAAAGGCACTGGGGACCAGACTTGATGACACAACAGAGAAAACTAATTGAACACAAGCACCCCTCTCTTTGCTTCCTGATCAACCCAAATGTGTTTTCTCAGCCTCGATGGACCTATACCCTCAAATGCTGAGACAAAATACATCTTTCCTGCCTCAAGTTGTTTCCTGTTAGGTATTTGGTGACAGCAAGTACTAATGACCCTGCAGAGTGGAGCCACTGCTGTGGGGGACCCGAATATGTGATTCATAGAATTTCAGACCTGATTAAAACTAGTTTTGGGGAGGAATAATAAGTTTGGAGCTGAGGCTAAGGAAGCCCTAGAATGCCATCAGCTGAGGTTAACGGGCCATTCTGGTAGGAGTTTAGAAGGCTGCTAGAAGTGCTGACAGTAAGAGCCAAGCTCCCCAGGCTGCAAAGGGTAACGGAAAATCCATCAGGAACCAGACTCTGAACCAAATGTTACATTCCTGCAAAAAAGCTGGCTGCATTCTGACCATGTCCTGCAAATGAGTGAGACCAATTCTAAGCTCTTATGGGATAACTTGACGGGGGAAATTTTAAGACAGCATAATATCTAGATTGTGTCTTGGTGGTTTCTTACTGAATCTACCCTGACTTATGGGGACACAAAGATGCACAAACTGTGGCGTGGTAGAAATGGAACTTGAATGTGCGAATAAAGTAGGGTTTGGACAAACTAACTATAATTTTTAAGGAGTCCTATGTATAAAGAGAAACCTTATCTTCTATTAGAACAATGGAAAAAGTGACTTGAGGGCAAAGTCCTGCCCAGTGAAGAACCCCAGAGTGTAACAATACAAATCCATTTGAATGAGAAATGTCAGGAAAAAAAATAAAGCCTTCATGGTAACATGCTGGAAAACTTCCCATGTCCCATGGAGGCCAGCACAACTATGGTCCAATGAAGGCCAGGCTGTCTCTCCATCTGATGTCGGAACGGGTCATCATGTCATCACGCTAGTTTTACAGGCATGAAAGACACAAAAATGAGGGTGTCATGAAGACTTATACCAAGGTCCTATCAAGCCAGTTGGCCATGTTTGAAAGGGAAAGATCTTCTGAATTGAACTTCCAAGTGGATCGTGCATAAAGTTGGAAAAGTGAAGTTTACGTATCAGTGAGACTCCAGGATATCGGATGACAGAATGTGGGAGATTTACTGGAAAAACCTGTGGCTACTGAGTGGAGCTGGTTCAAGAGTGAGGCATGTTATGTATGCTGCAGACAGCAGAGTTAGAGAGGTATGGCTGCCCCAGCCTGTTGGAATCTGATGATGCCAGATGGGAGACATTAAGTTACAAGGCTCAGCTTTTTCCTTGCTGTGTTTCAGTGTTGCTTTGGTCCTCACTTTTCTGTGCTCTGCCCCCTTCCCCGCTTTTAGAACTGGAATGTTTAGCCTGTGCCATTGTATATTGCAATTATGTAACTTAGTTTTGTTTTCATTTGTAGGTGTTTAGAGTTAAAGAGTTTGCCTTGAATTTTGAGGTGATTTTTGAACTTTGAGCTTTTAAGTATATTTTTATAGACTACTATTTTACTTCCCCCTTTTCCTTTACTCACTCTGAACCCTCCCATATGTCCCTCCTTGCTCTCTTTCAAATTTGTGGCCTTTCATTAAATGTGTGTTTTTCATTAAGTGTGTATGTGTGTGTATACATACATAATCACAACCTGTGAGCTTTGAACTTTTGAATGATGCCAAAACTATTAAGACTATGATGATTTGGGGGGTTTAATGAAATGCATTGTGCATAATAAGATAAACTTGAGAGTTTAAGGGTAAGGGTCGTAATACTGTGGTTTAAAAATGTATCAAGTTGTCAACTGACAAGGAATAGATCTGTGATGATTAATTTTAATTGTCAACTTGATTGGATTAATAAGTGCCTAGGGCATTCCTGAAATACACTTTCGTTAGGGCAGTTCCAGACTAGACTGACAGAGGAGCTAACACCATCCCTGAGGCACAGGCTGGGGAAACCAGCAAGTCGTATAAATGCCAACACCTACCTCTCTCTGCCTCCTGGCCCACAAAGATGGGAAAAAAGCTTTCATTGCCAAAGCTGTGACCCCCTTCTGCCACTACGCTGACCCCACGATGATGGATCAGACCTCCAAATATTGAGGCAAAATAAAACCTTACCCCCTCAAGTTATTTCTTGTCTTGATCATGGATTCAAAGCACTAAGAATGCTGATTCAAAGGGCTAGGTAGCCCATAGATGTCTCTGTAGATGCACGGTGGTGAGAACTCAGACACTGCAGGTCATCTAGCTAAGTGTGTGGTGTGTGTGTGTGTGTGTGTGTGCGCGCGCGTGTGTGTGTGTGTGCATGATCACAACCCGGGACTATGAGATAGAACAGGCTTCAGTGGAGAATTTTTTTCAGTTTCTTTTTTTTAAGTTATTTATTTTTATATTAATCACAGGTTATATACTTTATATCCCAGCCGTAGCCCCCTCCCTCATTCCCTTCCACTTTCCCCATCCCTCCCTCATCTCAGTGGAGAATTTTTAACCCAACAAATCACAGAACACACATTTTTTAAAAGATGGGGGCAGGTGGTAGCCAGGCCACAGGCACGGCACACAAAAGAAGCCAGCAGCTGGCTGGAGTTGGTGTTTGTGGTGGATGTCCTGAGTGACCTCCTCTGCCACCCAAGGCCATGCTGAGGTCTGTTGTCCAGGCTGCCTTCCAGGGGCTTGTCTATTGCAAGCTATTGTCAATAGCAGGTCCTATTGCAGCCAGGAACCATGTTCATGGTCCACGTTGTGGCCAGAACCCATGTGGAGGCTCATAATCCATGCTACCAATGACTGTGAAGAGCAAGGAGGCTACTTTTGCTGTGGTATCGATGATGCACAGACACACAGTTGAGAGGGAGGGACAGGAAGGCTTCTGTGACAACCCCTACCCACGCCCAATTCCCCCGATAAACACACATACACACACACATACACACACACACACACACTAGCCTAGACTGGAAGCCACCAAAAAGAACTCTTAAAAATTGTGATAGGGGGATGAGGGGGAAAGGGAGGGAGGGTGGGACTGGGGGAATTGAAGTAGAGGGCTTCAATTGGGATATAGAATGAAAAAAAATGTGAAAAAATGAAAATGAAAAAAAGTGTGATGGGGATCATGAAGTGCAGTTCTCCACCTCTGATGGCTTCTGTCAGGGGTGCATGAGGGGAAGAGTTCAGTTCTATTTAAGAGGCAACAGGCCACTGACAGTTTGACCATGCTCCAGTGAGTATATAGACAACACAAATTCGACTTATTATTATTATTATTATTATTATTATTACTTTTGTTGGGTCACAAACAGGGGAGACAGGGAAGAACTGGGATGTGATTGTGATCGGGGCCGTGCATGATGTGAAAGTCACAGAGAATCAATAAAAACGGTATATTAAAAAATTAAATCACTGGGTCTTTTATCACGCTGTTTTGAATAGATGATCTCTCGGGAACTCCAGTGTCAACATGAGACTTCTCCACCCTCAGGTTTGATTGCAGCACCTGTAAAGCAGGCCCAGTGAGGGTGAGACAGGGGCTGCACAGAATGTAAAGAAGCCATGACCAAGCTAGAAAGCCCCAGAGATGAGTTCAGGAAACAAGGAAAGTGCTGGACTTGATCAGCTGGCCTCCCTGCCATCTGACCAGGGCATATCAGAAAGAAGAACTGTGTCTCAGCATGAAGGTACAAACTAATGGAAGGAATTTTACCTTTCAGAGAAGACTAAAATAATAGTCTAATGCTTGGGACAATGCTTGTGATCATTTGCAATGTTTTGTCTTTGGCCAACATAAATCAGTATTACTTTTTAGTTTACTGTGGCTTTTATTTAAGGGATGGTATAATTGCCTCAAGCTAGCATTATATAAGCTTCAAATGCTTGAACCTATACCATATACCACTGTGATGCCTAAGTGTAAGTGGAACATTCCAATGGAAGCTTTTATCCAGGAGCAAAGGAAAATTTCTTCCCCAACCTTAATTTTAAAGACCAACTAGAAAAAACACAAAGTAGCCTTTTTTTTTTTCAAATCTTAGAGGTCATCTAACATAGTAGTTACATTTGTGATCACTCCTCTGCCTTGACTGCATCACTGTGTCAGCGACACAGGTGCAAAAATTATCAGCATATTTCTTAGAAAAAAAAAACCTACAACTTTCCAAAAATAAAGTCTCAATCTAATCAGGATTTCTTGAAACATTTCTAGAATAAGGAAAAGCTTCTTCTTTTTTTTTTCAGGGATCTCGTTTACTCAGCTGTCACCAAGAAGAGCCCACTCTTTCTCCCATGTAACAAGCCACTGAGGCTGAGATATTAAACTAAGCTTGGACTATAATAAACTTGGGTGTGCTTTGTCCCTAGGTTTTTTTCCAGCAAACCTATCTGCTGTAGCTGTTAGCTAGCATTTCCTTAGCTGTCAGGCTAGGAATTTCCCCAGAAAACTAAGTTCTCATTTTTCTGCTAAAACGAATGCTTTAGAAACTTTAAGAAGTAAGGGTACAAATATGGGCTATTGTTCTCCCTGAGGTGAGGATTGGAGAGTGATGGTGCCTTTCCTTGCAGTTTGTCTGCCTGAAATGGGCAGTGCCATGCTAAAGGGCAAGGGGATCTTTGATTGTCAAAGTGAGCATTCAAAATGACATTTTTATTAACAAAAAAAATGATTAAATATAATTCTTTATCTTCAAAGTGGTCCTTTTGAAAAACTGTGATATTTCTACAAAAGATGACAATCTGCCAACACAGAATACCTTGTGAATGCAAATATTGCTTCTTTCATTGTTCCTGGTTCCCTTCAGAACCTACATAACCGCACTTTCTAAAAACTGTGGGCTGTGAAGTTAATAGAATTCAAAAGGACTAACTTTCAATCCAAAAAGTTATAAAGATGTTAGTTCTCCAAGTCTTTAAGGAAATCCAATTATAGGTCCTTTTTATTATTATTATTATTCAAGCAAAGAGCAAAAGAGGAGCTTTTCTTCTCTGGTGTCATTTGCTCAGCAGGAACTCACCTTGACATTGGAGCTGATCTTCCTGCATTTCTCATTACGAAGTTACTACCAGATACCCAAACTCAGACAGAAACACCAAGCAGTCAAAAGTTGCTCTGCACACTTCAGAAGTACACCTTTTCATGTTTCTGTGACAGTTGGGGATGAGATTATAGTCGGAGCAGTGCGATGCTGAGCCACCTTAAGGAGGAAATCACTCTAGGGTCATGCAAGTTTGGGGTGATAATGAAGGATCCCTTGGGTTTCAGACCCATAACTTCGTGCCCTCATCCTAACTTTGGCCAGAGTGGAACTAATTTCTGGGTCTCACCTCTGACAGTGACGGGTGAGAGGAGGGGCACTTTCTTCAGTGGCACAGCCATCGCTAAGGGACTCATGTCCCTCATCCAGGTTCCTTTCATTTTTCATTAATCTGTTTATTTATTCACATTACAACCTGACCATAGTCCCCTACTTCCTCTCCTTCAGGTCCCACACTCCCTCCCTCTTCCCCTATTCCCCAGAAAGGGGGAGCCCCTACCAACCCACCCCAGCTTATCAGGTGACATCAGGACTGGGTGCATCCTCTTCCCCTGTGGTCTGGGAAGGCTGCCTCACCTGGGGGAAGTGATCAAAGGGCAAACAATAGAGCCTGTGTTGGAGAGAGCTCCCAGTCCCCTTACTAGGAAACCCATATGAAGCCTGACCTGCATATTGACTACATCTGTGTCTGTGTATGGGGCCTAGGTCCAGCCCACACATGGCCTTTGGTGGGTGCTTCAATATCCACAAGCCCCTCCGGGCCCTGGTTAGTTGGCCGTGTTAGTCTCCTTTGGGGGTCCTGTCACCTCCAGGTCATTCTATCCTTCCCCTACTTTTCCACAAGTCTCCCCGCACATCGCCCAATGTTTGTCTGGGAGTCTCAGCATCTGCTTCGATCCACTGCTGGGTGGAGCCGCTCAGAGGACAGCTATGCTGGGCTCCTGTCTGCGAGCACAGAAGAGCATCATTAATAGTGTCAGGGGCTGGCTCTCTCCTGTGGAGCGGGTCTCAGCTTGGGCCAGGCACTGGTTGGGCATTCCCTTGATCCCAGCTTTATCTTTATCCCTGAACATTTTGGGTCGAAGTTTTTGTGGGTGGGTTGGGGTTCCCCTCCCTCCACTCAGTGTGCTGTGTAATTAGAGGGTGCCCTCTTTAGTCTCCATGACCCCTGCTACCAGGAGTTTCAGCTAGAGTCTCCCCCAAATCCTCCCAGAAGACTGCTCTGTCTTAGGTCACCAGCTCGTCACAGAGATGCCCCTGCCCACAGTTTCTCCTCTCTCTAAGGCCGTCTGCCCTTCTGATCTCCCAGGTCTGATCTCCACCGTAATTTCTCTTTGTTCTCTCTCTCCCACCTTGTTCCCACTCTTCAACCACTTCTGCTGTCTAATCTAGTTCCCCTTCTGAGTGAGATTTATGCACCCTGCCTTGGATCCTCCTTGTTACTTATTTCCTTTGGCTCTGTGACTTTTATTATATAGCTAAAATCTGCTTATATGTCAGTGCATACCAAGTGTGTCTTTCTGAGTCTGACACCCAAGTTCTTTAAGTACTCCAGTGAAACTCACTGTGTCGGGAAACAGAGAGAGAAACCATGGCCATGGGAAAAAGAAAGAAAAAAATTAGAATGGGGCCTAGTTGGGAAGAAGAAACAGATCAGTGGGAATTGGAGAGGACAAGAGAAGATATGGGATGAATAGGTCAGAATGCATTACATGTAGGTTTGAAAATATTATGATGAAATCTATTGTCTATAATTAACCTGTGTTAACAAAAATAAAACAACAAAAATGCAACAAAATTTTAATTCTACTAAAATGTGAGCTAAAATACCTCATAACCTTTCCAAGAACAGTAGTTTAGTAACCTTTTCCACAAGGAGGAGACATCAGTGCCTGAAGAAGCTGTTCTATGGGTTACACATTGAAAAGTCACTCAGAAAGAGAACCATTAGCTCGGCATCATGGTGCATGGCTGTAATCACAGTACTCGGGGAGGAACAGGCAGAAGGACCTCTGTAAATTTGAGGCCAGCCTGATCTGCAAAGGGAGTCTGGGACAGCCAAGGCTATACAGAGAAACCCTGGCTCAAAAGAAAGAAAGCAAGAAAGAAAGAAGGAAGGAAGAAAGAAAGGAAAAGAAAAGAAAGTGCTTAGAATACAGATGTTTCTGGGAACAGTCCTAGGGGGAAAAGTTCTATTTGCTTAACTATATGGTATATTTGATATATTGACATGCCTATAACAATTCTGACTAAAATTACTGCTTTTCTTAATTTGGGGGGAGTTATACTAATTGAACTGTTTTACTATAAATGCTCAATTATTCCATGCCCAAGTTTTGGTTATGATCATTTCTTATTGATTTTACAATGATACTGTACCCTAATTGCTTTCCATTGCTGGGATAAAATACCATTACCAAAAACAACTTAGGAAAAGTAGGCTTACTCAGTTTATACTTCCCCATTGCAGTCCAGCATTGAGGGACCTGGAAGCAGGAACTGAACCAGAGGCAATAGATGGATATGCTTACCGGCTTGTTCTCAGGCTGCTCAGCTACCTTTTTTTATGCCTCACAAAACCACCTGCCCCGGCACCACACTGCCTACTATTTGCTGGGCCCTCCAACATTAGTGTTCCACAGACTCGCCTATGGGCCAATCTGGTGGAGGCATTGCTCAGCTGAGGCCATTTCTACCCAGATGACCCTAACTTGTGTCCAGTTAACGAAAACCCAGCCAGCACATGCTTTCACATGGTTTCTCATATTGTGGTGATCCTCAACCATAAAATTATTTTTATTGCTACTTCATAACTATAATTTTTCCTCTGTTATGAACTGCTATCTAAACATTTTTTGGAGACAGAAGTTTGCCAAAGGGATCATGACCCACAGGTTGAGAACCATACTGCCCTATCATAACTGTACCCTTTATCAAGTACTATCAAAGTCAGAAACATGGGTTTCCCACAAGCCAGGCTGGCAGTTATCAGGAAGGAATTATTTTTAATTTTTTTACTTTTTCTGATTGGCTTAAGCATCTCTCCAACTCACCCAATAAGAAAGCTGAAATACTCCACAAAAACATTACTGAGTCCTCTTTCTTTGTAGCATCAAAATAGGACATGTCAAGATTTCCAAGTGGTCCCACCATCCATAAATCAGAGTATGTGTATTTATGCTCATTAGTTCTTGCCAATTTGGCATAAACTAGAGACACCTGAAAGAGAGACCCTCACTTGAGAAATTGCCTCTATCAGTTTGGGCTGTGGGAATGCCTGTAGGGGCATTTTCTTGATTTACAATAAATGTAGAAGGCCCAGCCCAGAGTGTCCACCTGAACAGGTGGTTTTGTGTTATATAAGAAAATAAATATGGAGAGCCAACTATTGGGCAGCATCTCTCCATGACCTCTGCTTCAATTTCTGCCTTAAGGGTCCTGGCTTGAGCTCTTGCTCTGGCTTCTCTCGATGATGAACTGTGACACATAAGCATAAGCCAAATCAAAGCTGTCTTACCAACAAAGTTGGTTTTGGTCAGTGTTCTATCCCAACAGAAACAGAGCTAGAACTGTATTTCTGTACTCAACAAGTGTTACCATCTTGTACAAGACAGTGAGATTTGGCATCTACACAAATAGCATAATTACTATAATGAATAAATCTCTAAAAGTTCAACTGAAAGTTATTTCTTGTTCACTTAACAACTATAGAGAAGCCTCCTGGTAGACTGGCATTCCTACAGGTTTGAGAGTTCTGGGTTTTCTCTGTCCTAGAGTCCAGCCATCTTCTAGAGCTTCTCAGCCCTCTAGACCCCATTGAAAAGGAAAACCAAACCTGTGATTGAGGCACACTCTATTATCAACACTTTGTTGGGGTTTGAATGTGAAAGGTCACCCACAGGCTCACATGTTTGAACACACCAGCTGGTAATGGTGTCTTGAAAGGCTACAGAACTTTATCAAATGATATAAAGCCTCATTGAAGTAGGTTGTTTCCTGGGGATGGGTCTTGAGGCTTGTGGGTCCTCACTCCTGCCCTCTCTACTTCCTAATTGTAGAATATCATCACCAGCTGTATCAAACTTCCGTGGCCAGGCATTTTCTACAATGGTGGCCTGCATCTCTTCAATGAGCCAAACAATGAGCCAAAGCCAACACTTCCTTCCTTATGTGACTTCTTGTTGGGTAGCTGGTTACAGCAACAAGAAAAATAACTGATATTTCCTGCTGGGTAGCTTCTTTGTGCCATAAAGTATTATGCAGTCTTTTGCAGGAGAAAGAACATCAACAGTCTTATTCAACTGTGGATCTTATGAACCATTATGACACCTTCCCAGGCCCTTGCACAATAGTGGCATGATTGTTGTCAGTGTAACCAACTACTCTCTCATGAGATCTGAGGCCCACCCCACATGAGGAAATCATATATGGCACTGTAAACCCACTGAAAAGCCCATGACAGGTTATATTACAGGCCCTAGAGAAAAATTTAACTCTTACTTATCTAAATTAACATAGCATCAAACTTCCATATATATATATATATATATATGTTTCTATGTATAGACAGTTTCTACACTCAGACTTAAATATCATAGAAGCCTCCCTTTCTAGCAAACTTCAGTGAATGCAGACTTAGGGGCAGCAAAGAAAATAAGTTACAGTTCAGTGTCCTGCCCTCGGGAAGCCATTTATCCCCTGCAGAGGGGGAGAAAGAATGTAAGAGCCAGAGACAGAAAGAAAGGCTGCAAAATGCCTACATCTGAGGGATATACAGCCATTGCAACCACTGAACTCTCAACAACTGATGATGCCTACCCTGGTCTTTATAAGAATGGGACTGTCAACCAACAGCCAGGCATGGATGGAAGCGTGGCTCCGATGGTCTTGTTCCTCATGGGTGAACTATTTCTTACTAACAGATTGAAGGGAGAGAGTTATTTCCTTCTGTGATATACCCACTGGTGACTGTACCAGGACACAATGGATAGTCCAAATCTAAGGACACTGGTTAAACTAAATAGGTCACAAAATCAAACCAAAAGTCTTAAATCTGTATGTAGAGGGGGAGCTTGATGGGGTGGGAGAATGATAACAGGACATAGTGAACAAAATACATTATATACATACATGAAATTGTCAAATAACTAACTCAATTCCCAGATTTTTGGCTTAATAAAAGCTCTGAACTTGAGCACTGTCTGTGGGACATTCCATTCCAGAGAAGAAAGGAATGGTAAGCTTTAATTAATGGGTTAGGTAGTTCCTTATATTGCCTGTCTGCTCCTTCTTAGATCCATAGGTCCATGAAGTGTCAAAGCTGGCAAGAATCTTGGACTCATTCCAGCCCCAAACCCCTCATTTTACAGATGAGCAAGCCTGCTAGCTAACGTTATTGATTCTCCTTCTTCTTCAAATGAGTTTTCCCTTTGCTTTCCAATCCCTCATCATTTCTTTTTACCATTGTGGATGCCGCCAAGCTATTACTTGGACTAGCTTCTTTGTGACTCAGACATCCTTGTCTGTGTTTACTTATGAAGGAAAGGGCTTTTACACCCAAACAATTTCCTAAGTAATATGGCAGCCACTGTGTGTCCCTTCTCAGTGTCATTAATAAAAGAGATCCAGTGATGTTTCTGTTTAAATCTAGACACTGTTCTTCTTTGGCAGGAATCAGTCAGCACAAAACAATGTGCTCTCCCTCCCTCTCAATAGAAACTATGGCAAAAATGCTCTACATAACACAATACCTGTTCATCAATTCCTGCCATCAGATATTGGAACTTCGGTTTATTATAAAAAAAACATATCCCCCCGTTGCTCTGCCCTCTAAACTCTCACTGACAAGGGATATTATTTTGTTTTATATCTTGCAAAGCTGAATGCTGGGTTTCTCACCCTAGGACTCCCATCCCTTCCTCACAGAGCTGACATTTTGTTCCTTGTGAAAGTCTCCACTCAGGCATTGAAATGTAATGTCACTATCAGAATGGTAGATGCCACCATTTCTAGGATCCCTTCCCTTGTTCCCCGATCACCATAAACACATACTCACACAAGGTCATAAAGCTCCCTTCCTATGCATTTACATAACCGCTTCTATTTATAGCTGCCTGGATATTTAGCATAGTGAATTATTCTAGTCTGTTTCACTCTTTTGGATTATGAAAATAGAGACTAAACCTTTGCACTTAGGGAAATATGAAGATTCAAAATAAATATTGGTTAAATGAATATACAGAAGCATTTGGCATGATGTAGGTTAAACCAATTGTGCAAATTAGCACAGACTCCCCTGTGGAAAAGATCAAAGTCAACAACTGAAAGATACTTTCTAATTGAAAGGAACAATAAAGTTGTAACCAGAGCAGTGGGGCTTGTGGTTAAAGCTTTTGCCTGGCACCAATGACTGCGCCCACAGATGTGCATCTAAATGTTGGTTTCTTTGACAAGCAGTCAAGTTACTACCAGGTTCCCTCTGGCTAGGGGCTGTAAGGAGGAAGAAGCCTGTGCACATGTTCCTGGTGGGTAAAGACCAGTAATGACTTCAAAGTTCTTTATCACTTGCCTTTCAATCACTTTTTGTCACATTGCTAAGAGAATCTATCCTGGGCAACTGACATCAGTGGTGATCTGAGCCCTACTGTGTGTCAGTCTATGTCTTAGGCACTTCATATACGTTATAGTACCTAGACCTAATAACAACGCCACATGAAGTGCACAGCTAAAGGCAGAGAGGTAAAGTCATTTTGCTTGAGATCATACAACTTCAGACCAGAGCTCCAAACCCCAGCAGTTCAGTCATGCTGCTGTGTTTGATTTCTAAATAGCCATGCTGTAGAGAACAATCATTCTCTTTACAGAGTTTTAGTGAAGTCTAGCTCAGCGTAGAGGTTTAGGCCTGCCCTGTGTCTTCACGCTATGCCTCACTTACCATCTTGTGTGCTCACATATTCTAATCCCTCCCACAAATTGGGTGTCAAGAGATATTTTGCACTAAACTCCTGTTCCACAGCTGAGAGGAAACATGGTAATTCAGAATTCTGGCAGAAAGATAGTTATATATACAGCAGCTCTACAGAGCATGCCGAGGTGATGGGCTGAATCCAGTGAGCCCTCGAGAAGCCCATTACATCACAGTGTTGTTCAATGCCTGCAAGAGTAGAGCTCTGCCTCTTTCTGAAGAAATGCTCCTTCCCGCACACAGAGGAGGGACACGTGTGCTGCACTTGACTCCACAGTATCGTTCGACCCCAGATCATTGACTGTGGCAGACTCCAGATGAAACTTTCCCCAGCTTGCCTCATCAAAGGGAAGCCCGCCACTGTGTGAGAGGCTTTGAGGCTAGAACAGGAGAGAGAATATAAAGTGAGGAGCTGAGGGGTCTCAAAGGACACCTCTCCCAATAAAAGCAAAAGAACACAAGTATAAAAGACTCATGATTTCTTTAACAGTATGTAAAAAATACAGGTTGCTAGTTTGTCGTATCATCAATGTTTTCCCCACTGACTCTGAAGCCATCACAAGCTGAAGCAAACCTGAATTAAAACAGGCTTCAAAGGAAGCCTAACAGTTGGTCACAAGGGGTAAATTCCCCTGTACTGCAAAAGGGAAGGCTCCCTGGTGGGTGATAAGTGGGCGATCCCTTCAGTAGCTTAGTACAGTGGATACCATAACTCTTCACACGCCAGGGCTGCCTGCCACGGCCACCTTCACCAGCTTGCTCAAAGTCGCAGTAAAACAAGAATGCAAACCCACAGCTGTCATCCCTGATGACGGATTTACTGGCTTTAGATGGTCGCTTCCCTTTTTTAATACCTTCCTCTCCCGGGAAAGCCTGTGAATGGCAGAGACACATGCCACTGAAGATCAGTAAAGTCTCCCCACAACTGACCTCCTCAGGGGCAGGGGTGCTTTGAGCATGGGAGGTGAGGTGAGAGAGCACAGCAGTCTGATGCTCACTCAAGTTCCAGCTGCCTGTCTTCCTGAGGCATTTCCCAGAGTGTGAGTTACATACATCCCAGAAGGAAAGAGACAAACCAACACAGTTTCCATTAACCCGGACTTTTGATTTCCAACCAGGAAAATTGTATGTATATAACTGAAAACAAAAACGTTTTAACAGTAGTTTATTCTAGGCAGTCTTCTGAGTGCCTCACAACTGTACACCCCACTACCCCAACAAGGAAGCAAAACCAGAAAAGAGCAGCGACTTTGCCCAAACTGTGGAGACTGAAAGCGGTAGACCTAGGCACGACCCCCTGCCAAGCCCACCTGCCATGCTGTCTCTCTGCTACTTCTGCTATCCTCAGGTAAACCAAATTCATGTCACCCTGTGCTCTACAGGGCCCCTAAGTTTCAAATCACCATCCACAAGCTGGCTGAAGATGTTGGGAAAAGGAGAGTGCATGGGAGGTGGGCCCTGGAGGCTATTGTGGTTGCCAGTGAGCTAGGCGGCTTTGTTTTCCTTTGCTCTTCCCCCAGTTACTCTAGGAGACCAGAAAGCGTCTGTTTCGTAGGGTGAGACCTTTATACCCTCTGTTTGCAGGTGTCTCTAGCTCTTCTGTGTCCCCACCGATTGTTGCTTGGTCTCCCTACTTCTGAAATGTCTCTGGACTCTGTTTTATTATGTAGAGTCAGGCAAAAGACAGACGGCTGAGCGCGTGAAGCCGTGATGAAGCTGGCACCAGGTCTGCCGTGTCTGGGGTAGTTTATTACTGCTGCCAGCAGAAGAGAAATCTGATCCTGGCAGATGCAGCCTGCTGTGAATCAATATTTTACAGGTAGTATACTTTGAAGAGATGACATCAAGACAGAATCAAAAGAGAAGCGGGAGGGAGGGAGAGAAAGGGAGAAGAGGTGCAAGTAAGAGCAGAGAATTTATCCCGACAGCTTTTGACAGTTCTTCCCACAAGGCTGAGGGGAACAAGCCCCGTCGAGGAGAGCTGACACCTCCGCAGGGGAGAAGAGACTCCTTGACAAAAGCCATTACTCCCTGCTGCCCTTCACCGCAGGCGCGCTCGATCACAAAAAGGGAGCCGCGCTTGTAATATCTTTTAGAGCAAAGAAAGAGTATTCTCAGGCTGGGGCTAAGAAAATAATGTACTGGCACATAGGAAACAGCCCTTCCCTCCCCTGCAGTACAACTGGGGGGAAAGCAAAAGAGGGATGAACCCACCTTTTCTTTCAAGTCTTAGTCTTTCCTTGCTCTGTGTTTTAAAGATGCAAATGGGGGGGGGGTCTGTAGAGTGTTCCAGACCTTCCATCTGGGAGAAGGGAGTATAGGGTGAGTAGAGGAACTTGCCAGGGCCCCCAGGGTCCCGTTGCACTGAGGACTGTAGAACCACCCTAGGCTGCTGGCTTCCCTCCAGCACCTACAGACAAGGACATGATGGCAAGACACAACGTTGGGACAGCTGCACTTCTGCCAAGAAGACAAAGAAGCTGTATTTTTGCCTGGCCTAGAATAGTGGAGAGAGGTTCTCAGGGGGTGAGAATTAATTAAACACCAATCAAATTCCTCCTCTGTACAAGGCGCTTTTCAACATAGTGAAAGTGTGAGAGGCACCTACATCTCTGCCTTCAATGGGAATTAAGACATACACTCAAACTGTTCATATGTGAGATTGGACTCCTGAATGTCCATGACAGGACAGTTGCAGTCCTCCAACAGCCCAGAACTGTAGACTTTTGAGAGCTGAAAAGGATCTTGGCCTAAGGAATAAGAAAGGCTGACTCCAGGTTTGACAGCAGGACCTGAGCAAGCCACAAGACACTTGCACTTTATAAGAGGACATGTCTGCATTGACTCTGAGCCTTGCAAGAAACAGTCAAAGGCCAGGGGTGGGGGACTAGTAGGGGATGGGAGGGAGGAAGAGGAGTGTAGTTCCAGGACAAAACACTTGTTAGAGTCAACACTTCCTACATTGTGTTCCATTAAAAAAATAAAGGACAAAGCATGCAAGAGAGGTGTTATAAGAAATAGCTTTTAAAAAAAATAAGTTTTAGAGCCTTTAACTAACATTGAGATAAAAATTGTCAGAGGTTAAATTTCCTTGGTGAAAGTCTGCAGGTGCCCCAGATAACCTGAAGTTGAACATTACAAAGACAGGATGGAAAATCAAGCCTGATGCATCCCAAGATGTCTGAAAGAGTGCTTCCTACTTCCACCCTAATCAAATACAGGCTAGTATTCTATTAAATACAACAAAATTAAATCATTGACCAATGATCTCATGCATGGATGCCATAAAAGGATCAGTTGCTAGCAGAGTTTTAAGTCCTTCCTCTCGAGTTGTCTCACTGTGGAGCTAGGAAACAGTTTGGGGAGTGGATCCTGTAATAGACCACATTGTAACAAAGATCTAAATCTGCACCATTTGGCCTGAATGTTACAGTTATATCCATGTGTAACTAGGAGGCTTGTGATAAACAGTCTGGACTGAATTTTAAAGATTTTAAAGACAGTAACTGAAAAATAAAACATCTCATTAATATTTTTTTATTGACTTCATGTTGATATGACAGTATTTGGGGCTAAGTTCAATAAATTACTAAAAATAATTTTACTTTAAAATATGGCTACCAAAAATTTCCCTGTCAAATACGCGGCTCAAGTTTTATCTCAACTAAACAGCACTGGTCAAGGCTTTGTGGAGTTGGAAATCCTTAAGCCCTCATCTTGGTTTTTATGCTGGGTGATAGTCTTGTTTTACAAGATTGGTGCTGTTTTATTTATTAATTCTGTTTTATTTGTTAATAATTCCATCCCTGTTTTATTTATTAATTCTGTTAGAATATTTGCTCTGAGACTGGGCTGCACTGAGCTGGATGTACAGTTAGGGGTTTGAGGGGACAGCTGTATAACAAGGGAGAAGGCTCATTTTATTGCAGATGTAAAAAAAAAAATGGAAAGATGGAAGTAACAGCAGGCTGTGGGGAAATGTGGACGGGTCATTGGAGAATCAGGTGAGCTTCTCTGGAAATGTCAATAGCATCGTGTGTTGACATGACTTACAAAATCCCTAGTGGGGAATTGTATTACAAGATACTTTGTTAGTTTAAATCATCTAACAAAATAATCACCTCACAGCATGCCTTCAGCTTCTCATACTAAAGAAAATAAATTCTTCTTAGAAAAAGTGAATGAAACAGAAACAGTTTCTGTTTTTGATTAATTTACACCTTTCAAGAACATCACCATCTTCATGACAGACTCATTTCAAGTCAGTATGTGAACCCGCGTGCCCACACACTCAGCAGGATAAGGAATCAAACCCATGGTCTCATATATGATAAACAAGTACTCTACCACTGAGCTACAGCCCTTGCCTGTATGGAGGACATATTTAATTTGGCTGATAAAGTGAGTCTGAAACATGGCTGCTACAGAACAGGATGCAATGTGAAATTTATCCAAAGACTGTGCTCTTTAAATAAATACACAAATGTATATTTAACCAAGGCCTCTTAGAAAGCTAATCTAAAAAGAATTATTCTTGCCAACCAGAGTTCTATTTTTTCCAACAATATCAATATTGATAAATTAAACTCACCCATTCCTTCCGTTCCCTGAGGATACTCCATTTCTTTTTTTCTTTTTTTTTATTTTATGCATATGAATGTTTTGTCTGCATGTATGTTCGTGTACCACATATGTGCCTGGAGCCAGGGGAGGCTCTAAGAGGGAGTTATATACAGCTGTGACCTGCCAAGTGGATGCTGAAACTTGAACCCAGATGCTCCGGAAGAGGAACCGGTACTCTTAAACTAATCCATCTCTCCAGCCTCAACAGTCCATTTCCTATACGAATGCACAACAGATTCTCCTTATTGCTGTCCTTAGACTAACTCCTTTTCTGCCTTCAGTGTCCACTAGTTAGTGGCATAACCAGAGAACGTCAGGCAAATTATCTCCATCTCGACTTCGCCTCACCCATTTCCGTGGTGCTTTCTTCACGCAATGAAGTGAGACTGGACCAAGAAAAGCAAACATATCTAAGACATTTCCGTTGCTTTCCTCACCAGCTTGAATCTCAGGGCAGTTACTTATGTTACAGGTTTGACTTAGTGCCATAAGCTTGGTGTAAACACAAGTACAAGGCAGGTGCTGAAGGGAACAGTCCGTGGCTTTAGGTTACTGTCTGTAGAGAGAAGGATTTAGCCTTCTCAACTGTAAGTTGAGGAAGAGTGAATCTTAGGCATGGTACACAGCTAAGCCTAAGAAGTACAACTATTCATGATATGAGATTTAGACATACAAGGTGGGGGTGCTGGCTACTTTATGTCACTTCATGTCATTTTTATTCCATATGAGTAGAGCCTTCTTCAGGCTCAAAATTGGCTGTATTTATACCATGATTTTAGCCATCCTATATAACCTGCAAAACAATGGGGCAAAGAAACTGCTCTATCCTGATGCCACACTCCTGTCTGTCAAACTCATGAAGCTTTGTATGCTAACCAAATTCTGCCCAATCATAGTTACAATTTCCATTTGGAAGTGGCCATTGATTAGGAAATGGGGCTCTTTCTATTGGAGAAGTATAGGGGCTAGCCAGAGGTTAATGGGGACAAAAAAAAAACAGGCTGGCCTAGAATTCTTGATAGATTAATACTGTTTGCATGGTGGAGGTTAAGTGCTGTGTGGGCTGCCAAAGGAAATGCAAGTGTCTCAGAATGACTCTGAATAAACAGGAAGGTCAGAACAAGAGCAGAAACAACCGACAGGCCATTCCAGCTCATGTTCTCAGGGCTGGCATGGTCACTGTCTGGGGGCCAAGTTTCTCAGCTCTTGGCAGTTCACCTAAAGCAATTCTTTGAGAAGTTAGGAAACATATGCTTTTATAGCACAATTGTCCTTGCAATGACCTATGATCAAAATGAGAATAAAAATAGCTAACACAAAGCCTTGGCCAATCAAATAATGTTCACTCTAAATAATTAGTGTAATTGTACTGGTGTGCTCTGATCAAGAATTGCTGCTGCCTACAGAGCACCATAGGCTCCGAACCCACCCCAACGTTTACCACACCTTCAGTCATTTCTTTCCTTGATCCCTTTCTGTAGCCTGCGCGGTCTTTCTTCTGCTCTGGCACAGCTTCCCTCTCTCCTTTTCTCAAACCAGCGCTGCAGTCAGTATCTTCCATTGACTTAAAGAATCGTCTTCTTGAATTATCCTCTGTGAGGTCTCTGTTTGTTTTCTTCATCAGCTTATTTGTCTATTTACTTATTCCCTTTCTCTCATCTTTCCTAAGCAAGAGGACACTTATCTGGAGGTTATTGTGTTGCTATTGTCAAGAACATTCCCTGTCACACAGTGTTTGTCGCAGATAGAAATGAAGGAAGGATGACCACAGAAAAATGGGTATAAACAACCTCGGTGGAAAACAGTCTCACCGAAGCTATTTTATTAATGTCACATAACAAAATCAAAATGGTCTGAGGATTATAGCTAAAGAATTTCTTTGCTGGAAGTGATGCATGGCATTTTTATCTTGGGAGTAACCAATGCTGTCTAACTAGACAGAAGGTCTGTTGAATAGGAGGTAATTCATGTCTATACAATAAGGCTAGTCAACTACCAGTGACAGATGATGTTGGTTTTTTAACAAAATTTCAATGGTTTGATTTTACCAATAAAGATGATGGGATGAAAGCCTGCTAGCTCAGAGAAGCAGAGAAAGCACCCAACACTTTTCCTCCTCAGCCAATGTCCAAAAAAAAAGACACACATTCTCTCTTCATGCCCTCTAAAAACCCCTCAAACTCAATGCCCCTCCCTCCTACTTCCTGCGTTCTACTGACTTCCTTTTACTCTCTATGTATTTTTTTTTCTATCTTCACTCCCTGTCAGCTGGTTGCTTGCTCCACCTGTTGACCTATGATTAACTTTATTTAATCCTGTTTACAAGCAGAAAGCTCTTGGATTAAAGGTGTGTTCTAGGGCTGAGGCATACCACAACTAGAAAGAGGTTTTTTTTTCCAGTAAACAACACACTCTTGGGGTTCACGAGATGAGGTCCTGGACCCTAGAGGAGAACGTGCTACTGTCATATCCCTAAATCAGTATAATTTCTAACTGCATTCTTAACACTTGACTTTATATGCAGAGATAAGAGGATCTCTCACTGTTAAGGTTACTACTACTTCGATGAAACACAATGACCAAAGCAACCTGGGAAGGAAAGAGTTTATTCAGTTTACTCTTCTGTTGTAATACTTGGCTCAATGCAGATGGCTGATGGGCCTGGATGCCTCAATATACTCCCCTTGGCAGGCACAAAGCAAGTATCATCCCTGCATCTATGGACAAGGAATTTTCTCTCTTTTGCTTCTGGAACTTTTTTGTATAAGATGCAGAGACTTGTTAATAAAGGTAACTTTATCCATGCTCACTAATATCAGCGCAAACTCAAGCAAACACAGAACACCATTCCAGAACAAACAATAGGAGGAAAAGAAAGCTCACAATTCTCAGTATTCATTCTTTCCATCTTAATGCTTTAACATCATTGTTAATCTCTAATAAGGATGGATAGAAGATTCTTTTTCTTTTCCTAGTTACTAATAGTTTATTTAGAATTTTAGGACTGGCCCCACAGGTGAAAGTGCTTGCCCGCCTGGGTTTGTTCAGCTTCCTGGGACCCGTGTAAAAGCCAGACATGATAACACGTAACCCCGCATAATCTCAGCACTCCCCCAGGAATATTGGAAGCAGAGACAAGAGAACCCAAAGACACTTGGAGATAGCTAGCCTGTATGTCTCAGCAAGTCATAACGAGGACTCGGCTTCAAGCAATGACGTCTGACCTCTACCTGTGCACCATGACAAGTGGCTACCTCCACAGACATACACAAAGAGACACATGCACACACACACACACAAACACACATGCACACACACAGAGAGAAAGAGATCATAGTTACACAAAAATAAATATTTAGACTGTTTAGGCTGGATAATGTCTTTAAGCTGGCATTCCTAAAGGTTTTAACATCGGAGTAAGTGATAATATTGGACAACATTTTAAGCTACCTCACTGTTTTAAATTATAGTTAACATCTATTTTCTATGTATAAGAATATATGGGCCTGGAAAAAGAGCTCATTCTTTAGAGCACTATCTGTCCCTGCAGAGGACCCAGTTTTGATTCCCAGAACCCACATGGTGGCTCAAAACCATCTGTAACTAGTTCCAACAGATCCAACGACCCCTTCTGACCTTCGCAGGCATGAACATGGAGTACAAATACACAAGCAACGTGCCCATACACATATGAAAATAAAAATAAATGAATAATAAAAAGCTATAGCCCACATACATAAAGGTAAACAAACAAAAAACACCCAGAATCCCACTAACTTGAGTTCTGTAACTTTACGCAAATTGATACACCTTTTCCCCCTTTATAAGACTTTTTCCACATATTTAAAGTAGGCAAAGTAGATCAAAGACGTGAATGGAAATTATATTACATTAAAATCATTTCTTGATAAGAAAGTCACACACACAAGCAAACTGCAAATGACCCTACCTCTGAACCAAAAACAAAACAAAAAAAAACCCTTTTTATCCTCTAGGGTTTTTTTTTCTATTCTTTTCTTCCTTGTTTACACACACACACACACACACACATACACACACACACAGGCTGCCCTCTTTGCCTCTCTTCCTCCTCTCAGTCTGTTTTTGGCTTAGACATCAGATATTTTGTTTCCTCACAGTTCAGAAGAGCAGAGTCATGGTGGTGGTAAACCAGCTTCCTATGACGGCTGCCTGTCTTCCTGACTGTCCTCTCTCTATCCGCAGGGAATGATGCCAAGCTGTGGCCATCAAGGACCAAAGAAGCTATTTAGGCAATGAAAAAAATGTATGCTACCTGTGTGCACAAAACCTCAAAGTGTAAGGCAAATTGGCAGGGTTTAGAAAATGTGGATTATTTTGCTCAGATGGAGAAAATATAGAAAAGTTTAATCCAGAGATACAGTTAAATGACTAACTTCCTCCTAAGGTTTTAAGAATGAGATTTTTTTTTCTAGAATACTTTCTATCAAAAGTTCAAGTATTGACACAATATTGTCCTTCTGGATCTGAAACTGTGAACTACAGATTTTTATTACATCCTTAAAATATATCTAGGAGTACCCAATGTCTAATCTGATTGAAGACGTTTACTGAATGCCAGCTTAGAAAAGAAACAATTTTGATCACATTTCTTTTACGTTTCTGGTCATAGTTGAAATCCATCAATATAATCAAATATAAAATGAGAAAACATGTTTTTAAAACAGCCATTAAAAAAAAAAAAAGTCGTGTACAGAGTGTGCTTATCTTCTACTAGGTGAGGCTTCCTTCCTTCCTTCCTGCGGTTGCACACCTGCGCAATCCACATCCCCTCCCGCCTTCCAGTCAGAGACCACGCTAAACGCTATTCCTGTTCATAATGGCTGACATGAACGACGGGCCAACAGGTTCTATCTCACTTGCCAGGCTCCCTTATCAGTAGTCATCCCCTATAATCAGTTGTCGAGAATTTTTTTTCTATAAAGAGTAAGAGCGTATTTAAGGCTTCACATGCCATACGGTTTCTAGGCAAATATGCTAAGAGATGACACATAAACAAAAGACCACATTCTAAGGAAAATTTGTTTACGAAAGTGGACTGTGCTTCTGATTTGGCTTGCTGACTTCTGGAAGAAGGGGAGGAAAGGGACAGCGCGAGGTTCCATCTGCTCTTAAATTAGCTCCGTACACACATTGAACTGAAGCAGCCCAGCTCTCATTCTGGCACTCTCTAATGTCACCAAGTAATTTCAAACCAACTGCTTAACCTCTTACATTTGTTAGTACTCAGTATGACTGCAACTCATGTAGGAACTTAACTGGGAGCCTAACAATATTGACAGGCAAGGGTTTTCTGATGAGGACAAGGGAAGCCCCCTCCTTGCGATGCAACATTCCGGAGACGGATGTCACCTTTGCATACTCCTCCTACGCATGCTCGCTTCATGTCTCCGCTTCCCTACATATGCCCGCTTCTTGTTTCTGTGTCTCTGCCGTCATATGACATAGAGCATGGCCTTCACCAAAGCCAAGAAATCATCACCACCTTCTAAGACTCTGGAACCATCACTCTTACACGACAGAAGGCCAATCCGGGTTTCTTCCATTACAAAACTGGTGCTCTTATTGCTCTACCTAACTCACCAAACCGTGATGTACGATATTGTGATGGTTGATAACGGTGGCATTTATGTTTAACTCCTGAAGGAGGTGGAACTTTTTCTTTTATTAATTAATTTATTTACTTTACATCCCGAATGAGGCTTTCTCTTCCTCCTCCCAGTCCCTCCGCCTCATCTCACCGCCCACCACCCACTCCCTTTCTTCACAGAAAAAGCCCCCCCACCCCATGGGTATCAACCAGCCTTGGCATATCAGGTTGCAGTAAGATTAAGCATGTCTCCTATTGTGGCTAGACAAGGCAGCCCAGTTAGGGGAAAGAGATCCGAAGGCAGGCAATGTAGTCAGAGACAGCCCCTGCTCCCATTCAGGAGGCCCACATGAAGACCCAGTCGCACAACTATTACATACGTGCAGAGCGCCTACGTTCAGCCCATGCATGCTCTCTGATTGGCAGCTCAGTCTCTGTGAGCCCCTACGGCCCAGGTTAGTTGATTCTGTGGATTTTCTTGTGGTGTCCTTGACCCCTCTGGCTTTTTCAATCCTTCCCCCCTCTTCCACAGGACTTCTTTTTTTCTTTCTTTTCTTTTTCTTCCCTTTTTTAAAATATTTTTTACTAATTATTTAATTGCCTAGGGGAAACATTTTATCTTGACAATTTACAATGTAAAAAACTCCCAGGGTTGCTGGTTATCATGCAGGTACTGAAATGCCATGGTATAGCTCAAAACCTAACTTTATCTCTGACTTTTACTTTCAAGTCATTGTTTTTATCTTGTCTATAGGTTAACAGCTTTACCATACACTAAGGGGAAGACAAAGTCAGGCAAAGGTATTCTCACCAGCAACACGCCAGACTTGGTGGCACCCACCTGTCATCTCACCACTCACATGCCGAGACAGGGAGATCGTGGGTTCAAAGTTACCTGGGCCACAGAGTAAGACTCCGACTTAAAAAATCTAATATCAAGAACATCATAGTTACATTTTTACTACATATATATAGAGAAAAACCTATCCAGATGTTTTGTTCTTGCAGTTTTTGATCTTTCTCTAGTTGCCTTTTTTTTTTAAGGCCAGGGGGTATTGGCACCCCATGTGTCTCCCTCGCCAGTCTTGGCAAGTGTCCTTTACACTTTGACAGCTTTATCACCTGCAGCCAGCCTTTTCCAGAGCCAGGCAGGCATATTATTGGCAGCTGGTTCGTCGGCTCCTTGCACGCCTTTACTGCTGTTCTCATCTTTGTCTACAAAAGAAGAGGCTCTTTTAAGGTTCTGGAGATAATTGATTCACTAGACTTTCCTCCAGTCTTTCAAAAAATGCTCCTCATCTTACAGCTTATTACGATGGAAGGCTTCTCCTGCAATTCAAGCAGGAGGGTAATTTTCCAGGCCTCATGAAGCCTTCCTTCTTCTACTTCATAATGCGAGCTTCTTTCGGTGCTCTCTGCACTGAGGGATGCCTACCATCACTCTTCGCAACACTGGAATTAAAAACCATCATGATTGCCTCCTTCTTCCAGTATCAACACATGTCTGTTCAGAGCATATTTTTCCCAATCAAGAAATTGACTGCTGGAATCCTTAAAGGAAATGTGTGTGTATAAACATATTGATATATATATATATACACACACACACACATATATATATATAATAGGAGGTATATATATATACTGGCTCTTCCTATTTTTCATACCCATGTAGAAATTGTTTCTCTTTGAAAAACATAGACAAAGTTTATTCCAGATCCTGTTCACTGTATCCCCAGAACCCAGTGAATGGCCACCCAGAAATTCCTAATAAACATTTTGTGAGTCAATCAATAATTGAAATAATAAATTCTCAACATATACATGCATTTTCCTAAATTGTTCTTCTGAGCCTGCATGTCTCATGGCACAGATGTCTATGTTTTCTAGTATTGCATAAAAATACCAGCCACAGCTACGGAAATTGTCATAAAAATCCTTCTCAAAACAGCAGAAACAGAAAATTGTTCAACAAAAGTCTAATTATTTTTTTAGAACATTACATTCTATAGTATATTTACTAGATGTGCCATATCCATTTCCTTTGCTGTAAGTGAATGAAACAAAAAGTCAATAATTCTTGAGCAAGTCCCTACTGCACCTTAGCCCATTAAGCTACGGCAGCCAGAACTCTTAGATGATAAATCACTTTCTAGTCATAGTTTTCTGAGCCATTGTATATAGGATATAGATTGTTCATTTCATTTTACATTTTATAATATAATATCCAATGCCTGGATTATTGATGGAAGGTCATAGATAAGTTCCGTGGTATTAATACACAAAATGTTGTTTGTGGGTGTAAACTACGTCAACAAGGAAAGGATCCATAGCTCTGGGAGCTGTTTCTTAGTGACCCGGGAGAGTTCTAGCTAACTGCCCTGAAATGTAGCGCCCTCCAGTTTTTCTCTCATTTGACCTGGTGCAGGGGAGTTGGAAGGAGCTGGGGCTGGATTCCCAGGGCTCCAGGGATTTGCTGGGGTACTACGGACTCGAGGTGTTGAACTACCCACAGCTTCAAAATGATCTATATTATGCCAAAGAGCAAGGCTATGTCAAGTGGCAGACACACACACAAACACACACAAGGAGGGGAAAAAAAACACATGAAAAGAATCAGCAAGCAGAAGTATGATACAACATGCTGGGAGACCCGCATGTCACCCCTTGGGAATGGGTCAGAATGGAGTTGCTACAGGATCTGTTGGAAATCAAATGAGTCTCCAGGGAGAGGGAGAAAAGGCAAGGTCATGTGGAAACCAAGTAACACAGGACAATGCATTCTCCTGGCAACAAAATCCAGCAGAACCATACCGAGGGCCTACAGTGTATAGTAGCTGGAGCTAACTTCTTCCACAGTCCAGGCACACTGAACTCTTTCTGGTTTGCAGGCAGTATGAGTTCCTCTCTGCAACCTGAGGATGCTGAGGACATTATGCTTATCTTTCTCCTTTCAGCTTAGATCAATGTACTCTCTCACCAAACATGAAAGAAAATGCTTACATACACACACACACACACGCTACCACAGTGTCTGAGAAAAATGATGACCTTGGCAGGGATTGAAATGTGTTCCTTTCAGGAGCCTCTCCAAACCAACATGTTTCCTAAGAAATGTACTATGAGTAAGAACTGAAAAATAATAGAAATGACTCACACATTTATTATCTATCTGGAGATATGCATGTATGTATATACAACATGATTTCCTAAAATACAGGATGGAAAAGAAAACCCTTAAAAGTTAAAATCTCAGAAAGAAACTCTTGGATCTTCTTTCTTCTTAAACAAACACAGGAAACAAAGTACAAGACCCAGAATTTCTCTTAGGGGAAAAAAAAAACCTAGATTTTTATCTTGGCAGGTGATGAGGACAGTCTGGGAACAAAATAGAGATGGGGCTGAAGAATATAGAATTCAAATGGTCTTAACTTGGGAAAGTACAAACTGAATATTTGAATAATTTGCCCCAACTACTCCCAAGATAGAATGGGTTTTTGTATTTTCAATTACCCAGAAAATTGCCTTAAATTCTTATTTCATATTACAAGAATGGATCTGGGAAAAGCTACTTACTGGCCATGGTGTGGAATGAAGGTGGAAATGGACTTGTGACTCAGGAGTGAACTGGGAAGAGGAAAGTTTCTAATCGCTTTAAACAAGCACTTTGCATAACTTAGCAGTGGGGGTGTACATTTATGAATGGAGTATGTCTCTAGCACCCACGAAATTCAGAAAAATAATAAATATAAGTATTAAAAAATAAAGCCAACCAGGTATCATTTCATTTTACATAAAACAGAGACTGCATTCCCAACTGGCCTGAAGTTAAGAAAGCTATTTCCATTTGCGGTGCCCCTTGAAACGGCTTTAAAAGCCAGCTTCTCTGCTCAGTTGCAAAATGCCTGCTAGTTTTTGAAGGAGTGCTCTGGAGGGTGAGAAAAATCCAACTCTAAAATGGCTAAACGACAGCTTTATGAATCTCACTGTGTCTACAGGATGAAGTATTCAGGCTGTTATGCACCTATATTTGCAGGGAGTGAGCAGACAGCTCCCAACTCTGCATTGATGACTGCTTACTATGCCAGCACCTTTGATGCCACACAATAGGAAACACATCTGCAAAACTGCTCTGAGAAGCAGCAGAGGCAGTTGTTAAAACTCCTCTCTTTCTGCACTGAAACCACCTCTTGTTGTGAGCCATGTAAGGACCAGTAAGAAGTCATCTTACCTGATTCCTGCAGGTGAGCTTCATGGGAAAACTTGATTGGGGTGTGTTGCCAGCCTTCTGTTATTAAGAGGCAGGATTCTGCCTCTTGTGAAGCAACAGAAGCCAAGCCATTACAGCTTATAGACCCCCTAATTCCCATCTATTAGTCAGAGGCTCTCCCATTGGGATGGAAGAGACTGAAACTTGCATGCTTATGGAGTTTAACCAGAAACACTCGTGTTTACATAAGAGGGCATCTCAAGGTGGCGAAGGTCCAAAGCTTATGGTTCCTGGTCTCATTTTTCCCCCTTTTAACCCAGCTCTTTGCTACCTTAGACAACCTGGGCTCATTGCAGTGAAAGTACTCCCTTCAAGGAAGCCAGAGCCCGTTGGTGAAATTGGGGATGGCACAGAAATCTTCCTGAGAAGTCTGTCATTCCACAGGGAGCTGGATGCCCAGCCAGCAGCACTTAAGACATGGCGGGCCCGCATCCTCTTACTTTTTTTTCATTAGAAAGCTGTGCTGGTTTCTTAGGGCTACTTCCTGAAACAGTCACCTCAACCTGGATGGCTCAAAGCAACAGATATCCTTACTTACTTGCTGAAAACAGAAGTTTGACATTAACGTGTCAGCAAGTCACACTCTCCCAGGGCCAAAGGGAACATCTGTTTCTTGCCTTTTCAGTTCTGGTGGCTAGTCACTGCCTAAGCTCTGCCTTCAAGGCCTTCTGTTCCCATTACCTTCTCTTGCCTCTCCTCTAAGAGTATATGGTGGCATTTAGAATAGTCTTCTTGGGATCCTTAATAATTACATCTGCAAAGACCCTCTTTCTAAACAAGGCAACATTTACGAATTCCAGGGAATAGGACTTGACATATTTGAGTGCCCATTATTCAACCTACCACAATATCCAAGACACTAACCCTTGAATACCTGCAGGCTTTTGAGGACTGATCCTTGCCAGCTGACACGGATTGCTGGATTATTCGACACTCTCTGTGCTGAGAAACTTCTTAGTGTCTGGAGACTTGGATGAGTCCGGCCTTGCTCTTTTGTTTCCTTTAGTCCTTCACTCACCTTTGTCTTCTCTCCTGTTAGTTTCCTATACCCAACACTCAAACATCACCTCTGTTAATCAAAGGGTAGCTTATGAAATGCTTTGTCTCTTTACTTGATTCCTCTTAAGGTAAGTCACAGTTCAGATTCTTTATGCTAAAATGAATCTACTTTAGTCTCTCCTCCACCAAAATCTGCCTTCACCACCAAAATCTTTCCCAATGTGTCAGTGTGTTTTAAGTGAGTTTTATATTTGTTTGTTTGTTTCCCTGGTGATAGATGGTCCAGGTTAAGAGAATGTGGCTATTTGTTTAAAATCCATTGCTCTGTCACCAGGCAAAAGTAATGTATATATGGCAGGTACTGGGGTTAATGGAGTATGTAAGGCCACACACAGAGACCTCAAAAGTTTCTGCCAGGCAATAAACATAAAAAGATATTGACCATATTGAGTAGAATCCCCTATATTTTGGCAACCTGAAATGTAGGTAAGCATTTAGGATCTGGCCTTGCTTTTCAACTCTAACACAAAGAGGAAGAAAAAGAGTTCAGCATGAACACACAGTAGGAAGATGCATGTAGCTTCAGCAGATGTGATGAGCAGAGTAAGGGACAGAGAGAACGTGGAAGTCATGGCATGAACGAAAAATACCAATTTTTGTTTCCTCCATCAATCGGCCTCACTTTTCTGGTACTTCTCTAAACAGGGACATGTTTCTAAACATGCGCAACTCTGGAATTTAAGAAATGCGTTGTATGCTGTATTGTCCTTAAGAGCAATTCAACTACCTTCACCGTAAATGGATCATACACAGTGTACACATGTTATTTTGTGGGTGCATTTAATTCTCTTCAGTTTGGCAGTTTATGTTGAGGATAGTACTCTGAGGCCCAGGGCAGACCTTATGCATACCAGGTAGGTACTCTATCACTGAGTTACATATCAGCTAGTAATTTGTGATTTCTTACTTTATCCCCTTTGACAATCGCAACTATGATGTGAGAGAAACGTGCCTTAACTAAAGAGGGGGAAGAAATCGCAAGTGACATCACATCCTGAGATGACTCTTATCAAATCATATTTAAAACCTTGGCTATGGAAATGGTTTTAAAGGTCAAATAAAAACAGAATGGTCTTTATTAGTCAAGATAGGCTGCAGTAAAATGTAACTCTCAATGTCAAAAAAACATCAAGGATTTGTTTCTGCCTGTGCTATGTATAGGTCACCTGAAGTTTCTCACCACACTGCATTTTGGGGTGCCTAGGTTGATGCAATGACAGTCTTTGAGAGAAGAGGAAAGTCACACAGAAAACCAGACTGTGTCTCTTACTCACACTACATCAACCAGAGACAGGCACATGGTCACTCTTGAATTCAACAGAACCTAACGCTCCACGCAGGAAAACTCAAGTCTCTCTTCAGTCTCCCCAAATGATTACCCTGCTACTGCTCAGGACTTCACACACACCCCATCTAAGAAGAACATGCTATTCTCAGTCAGTGTCGCGTTGACTATGTCTCCTCCTTCCTAGACCTTCCAGCTATCGGTCCATGCTTTGTACCCCAATGACAATGGGAACCAGTCTGTACATTTTCTGTGGGACAACTCCACAAAGAGCTCAGCCATCCAAACCCTTTAACTATTTCTCATGTAACAGGGCATTTGGTCCCTTCTCAGTGCTTTTGTTTTTTTCAAGTTCCCATCTTGGTAATAAATTTCCTTAGCATTCTCTCTGCTTCATAGACCTTTCTACACGTTTGGCTTCTGGCAGTGGGTTTTTACCTTCAGATTTACTCCGCTTGGCGCAAATGTCTGTGACAATGCCTGCGGTCTCTCTTCCAATATTCAATGAACAAGATGCAGCAGGAAGATACATGGTTATGGCACCCTAGGTATCCGTGTTGCATGGCACTGTTTGTACCTCATTAGTAAACATTTTCTTTAAATTATCTTGGATACTCATTAAATATTATCAGCTACTTAGAACCAAAGGATAATTATGAGTTTAATGAAGCGTGCACCAGCTTGCTCAAGTCTGACGTTTGTTTCTCTGCTGGGACCCCATTTTACTTTGCACTTATCCTTCAGCAAAGCTCCTCTACAAAGTCACTTTGGCAATAAGAAGTATTTAATTAGATTAATGAATTTTTATCACCTCTCCCAGGGATTAGGCTTGTTAAGTCCTGGCGACCAAAGAACAACAGATTTTTTTTTTATTATTATTTCTAAATGTTTGGGGCTGCCGTCGCGGGCTGCTGTGGCAGTCCTCACAAGTCAGGCTGCTCTGGGCAGGTCTACCTGGGGTCCCTCGGAGGCTAGGGGAGATCTGGCAGAGACAACCCGAGCTGTCATCTGAATCACAGAAATCAAAATGCAAATGAAACCATGTGCACCCCAAGCAGAGCCGTTAGGCAGCTGACTTTCTGTCAGAAGCTGCTGCCTCACCACACCCCGGGACAATGTGTCCCGCTTCCCTGAGTTGCAGGTGGTGAGGAAGAGAAGGCCCTCCAAGCCCAGTCTCAAGCTCTTTGCTCAAGCATGGCTATCCACTACCATCCCCTCAAGTCACCAAGTTAAGTCAAGTGTGGTGACTAACAGGAAGGAATGACGAGAAAGTTCTTCTTTCTAGGGGCTTGTGCTAGCCACAGGAAGTAATATAAATATGTAAAATTATTTTGGCATATTTTTTTAGTGTATGCTTTGAGTTGTGGTAATATCTTTCATCTGGAAACTTCAAAGCACTTAAGGAAAAAAAAAAGGCAGCCACATTTTTCCCCATCACATTCCCACAAGGCAGGGACAGCCCCATTTGATAGAACTGAGGTACCAAAGCACAGATTGGGGTCACATAAAACACGTAAGTGCCACAACAACAGAGCTGTCTCGTGGCGTGAAGACCGCCATTCACTCAGAAGTGCACAAATCCAAATGTGATCACAGAATCATCTCTCTCTGAACTGTAGGCGATTCCCCCAGAAAGAGACAGAAACAGGAATCTGTCCTAAAACGAAACAGGAGACTTCCTGAAGTGATAATTTTTTTTATCAGAACAGAAAGGAAAGAAAAAAATTAAGAAGTGAGCTGGTGACATTAAAAGGAGCTCAATGCAACTCAGAGGAAAAGGCAAACTGAAATATTAACAAATTTAATCAATTTGTAAACATTAAGAGCTTACCATACAACATTCAGAGTGGCCATATAATTTATGCCTGAGCTGAGACATTTGGGGGAGAAACGGGAGAATCAAACAATTACATTCACTGTCTCTCTTCATCTCTGACATTAGTCTGCAAGCAGTGTTCTGTCGTCCCTTTAATACGTGTTATCATTCCTGCGCTCTCCGAGTGTTACAAAGCCCTCACGATGTGGTAGAGAAACAAGAGTAAATTTCTCTTTTAAAACGAGCGTGGAGGAGAGCTTTCCCTGGCTGCGAACTATAAACCGGGTTCATAGCTTTCTTCTTACTTAAACCGGGTCTTTTCTCACACTCTAGGCAGAAGAAACGCCGCCTGTGGTTGGACTAGATAGACTAGGTTATAATCTGATTTCCCCTTCTTTCCGATTTTTTAACCGGTGTTCGCTGTTGTCTCTGTTTAACCACTCTAACACAAGCAGGGCTGTGCGTCGTGGCTGCGGGAGATACAGACCAGACGTTTCCTGCTACACCAACCAACTCCTCTGAGGGCTTCAATGACAACGGGGACTCCTGCTCCTATTCATCCTACTGAGAAAGCTCACAGAAGGATGAGCGCAGTGTAGGCTCTTCGGGAAAGCTCTGTTTCAATGCTCTCAGGAAGAACCCGCAGGCGACCTCTAGTTCTGTTCTCCAGAGCCTGCTGACACTCTGCGCATGCCCATTGCCTGTGGACTTCCACTCTCTGAGGAGGGGGGGGGGGTCTTACTTTCTCCTTCTTCATGCCTAAAGAGCGTTGCATGCTAGAAATCTTCATTTGTAATTAGAGCCATGGTCCAGGAAGGGAGAAGTGGCCGGCCTCCCCATTCCTAATGACAGTCTCTCAGCAGTGGAGGCTCAGAGGCAGGCTCAAGGGACAGACTCTGAAGAGGCCTTACACCCATGTGTAACCAGAAAGAGGAAACAAACACAACACTGCCAAAGCAGAGGACACTTGTGCAAGAGACTAAATGCCATCGCTTCTTTCTTCCATCTGCAGGTAAGATGCGCTTTAGAGCTGGTGAATAACTGCAGTTGTGCTGATATCATTTAGCACTGTTTGAATGGCAGGTCTGATTCAACCCAGGAGCCAGACCTGTCCTGATCTAGAGAGCTCCTCCTCCAGTACAAGACAGCTCAGACACTGCAGGCGCAAAGGCTTGTGCAAGCAATGCTGATGTCAGACTACCCCCTGCTGGCCAGAAGGAAAAGAAAAAGACAAACAGGTGCCTATCACGGGGCCAAGCCGCATACAATCACAAGAGACTTGTGAGATGAAGTATTTCTATTTCATCTAAGTTCTAATGAGCATGACTGCAGAAGCGACCCACTCTGAGCAGTCTAGACAAGGCTTTATCATAGCATCACCATTCATTACAGGGTCTATGGACTTGAAAAAAAGAAGAGCATGATTTATGGAAAATCTAAGCTGAATTTCACATTAATGTACTTCAAATAAATGAACAGCGCAGTCATTCTCTCTCTCTCTCTCTCTCTCTTATACACACACACACACATACATACATGGAATTATTGACTAACCATTGACATAATACCCCTGCTAAAACCAAGCCCTATTTGCAACCTCCAATACACCTATCTGTTTTGCGATTAAGACTAATAAATTTATGGTAATAAAAGCACAAATTTCCTTTGCTACAAAAGTGTTTCCTTGAGTCCAAATAAAAGCCAAGCAAACTTCAGCCACTCTCTGAACTCTACAGTCACAATATATAATCTAAATCAATGCAGATTCAGAAATAAGCATTTACTGCTGGGTTTACTTTATTTAACTATTTAACTTTATTTGGGTATTCTACTTTATTTAGAGTTTTCATAAATTTTGTACCAGTTTTCACACTTCTAAGACACAGTAAGTTATGAAATTAAGCACAAACTCAATTAAGTTGATAAGAATTCGTCTTGTTGCATTCTTCCCACAGAGGAGCCATAGCCTAGACTCCATCAAAACAGTCAAAAATCATGTAAGCAGCATGTAAATATCATGTGACAGATTCTCATTGGCTTTACTTAGGTGGACCTTGCCCCTGGCCTTGAACTTGTAAGGCCAATAGCACTGAAAACGGGTCACAATGAGAAGGGCGGCAGTGTCTCAGGACTGCTGGAAACAGCTGTATCAGATTAATGAAACGAGGTGCATTACCAATTCTCTTGTCCTTGACTTCAGGACAACTCCAGAAACTTCAGAGCACCATTTAAACTCAGTCTAGTTTCCAGGAAGATGACTCGTTACTAAAGCAATCACACATCCGCTCATCAAATCTGCTGCAGGGTCTTAACTGGGCAGAGTAAAAGCAGAGCAATGCTGTCACTGGTAAAAGTGTCCATCTGCTAACAGGCACCTCCAGCAATAGCCACACCTGGTCTCGACAGGGCAACAGAAATTGGAGTTCTGGGAGAGCGGCAGTTCACATCCTCTCAAAGAACGGGGGGGGGGGGAGGGGAGGGCGGGGATCACACATGCTATCAGCTCTTCCAATCAGAAGACAAGTACTAACTTGAGAGTGTTAACATCTCCTGAAAGAGCAAATGGGAAGACCACCATAGGTGTGGTCAGACAACAGTAAACTCGGACCACCCCAAACGGCAACTCATCAACTTGCCCTCCCTTCTCTGTCCTTGTTTAAAGCTCTGTGGCTAGAAGTGTGAAGTAGCAATGAAATGTCTCCTTTCCTGATAGAGGTGTTCTGCCAGTGCTTGGACAATGTCTTAGTGATGAAAAGCATTAAACGCTCCTGGAGCGAGTTACGAAGGGCAGAGCAGTGTGAGAGGGGCTGGCTCCCATCTACTGATGGTGACTGTCTTTAAGGACCTGAGTATCAGGTCTATTCCACTTCAAGCTCCCTTGTTCACAGACTTTCTTTCCTCCAAAATGAAGAAGTGCCGATAGCCAGTAGGAAGAAAGAACAACTCTGTCAGTCTGCTTTGGCCCAGGAGCAGTGCTGTGTTGCCAGGCTGTTCACAGCCCCATGTGACAAAAACAGTAAGACCACAATGAGATGCAAGTTGCTCAGCAAGTAAAATAAGCATCCACAGCTGCAGCTAAGGGGATCCACACGAGGGAGGGAAAACAATATCACAAGCTGCAACTGGCCTCCACTTGAGTGCACACACACACACATACTAAATGTAAACTAAATAAAAATCCGGAATTAATAATGAACCATCTAAACAGAGGAACATGCAGGAAAAAAATCTCTTTAAAACTAAGGATTATCCAGCTATACCACTCCTGAGCATATACCCAAAAGATGCCCCACCATTCAATAAGGACATTTGCTCAGCTATGTTCATAACAGCTTTATTCATGATGGCCAGAATCTGGAAACAGCCTAGATGTCTCTCAATGGAGGAATGGATACAGAAATTGTGGTACATTTACACAATGGAATACTACTCAGCAATTAAAAGCAAGGAAATCATGAAATTTACAGACAAATAGAAAAGATCATCCTGAGTGATATATCCCAGAAACAGAAAAACAGGCATGGTATATACTTACTTATAAGCAGATATTAGACATATAATATAGGATAACCATACTAAAATCTACAGACCTAAAAAAGCAAAACACTAAGGAGGACCCTAAGGAGGATGCTTAAATCTCATTCAGAATGGCAAACAGAATAGACATCAGAAGCGGTGAAAGAGAGGAAACAGGACAGGAATTACTATAGACCGTCCTCCGAAAGGCTCCACCCAACAGGGGATGGAAGCAGATGCTGAGACTCACCGCCAAACTCAGAGTGCAGGGAGTCTTGTGGAAAAAGAGTGGGGATAGAAGACATGGAGGAGACAAGAGCCCCACAAGGAGACCAACAAAGCTTTAAAAAATGTAAAAACAGGGGCCCCTGCAGAGACTGATGCACCAACCAAGGACCATGCATGGAGAGAAACTAGACGCCCTGCTCAGATGTAGCCCATGGCAGCTCAGTCTCCATGTGGATCCTCAAGTAAGGGGAGCAGGGGCTGTCTCTGTCATCAACTCAGTTGCCTGCTCTCTGATCACTCTCCCCTGATGCAGCCTTGTCAGGCCATAGAGGAAGAGGACCCAGGCAGTCCTGATGAGACTTGACAAGCTATGGGCAGATGGCAATAGTGGAGAATTCCCCCTTTCTGTGGACTAGGGAAGGGGATGGGCAGAAGAGGGAGGGAGGGTAGGACTGGGAGGAGTTGAAGGAGGGGCCTTCAATTGGGATATATAATGAATAAACTAGGAAAAATTAAAATTAAAAAACTAAGTTTCGTAATAAGACACCTTATAAGATGTTTTGATATAAATTCTTGGAACACATATAAATTTATGGAATGAGCCCCTAACCATCCTTTATATTAGCCATCTCCATGATCAATGTAGATCCATTTCATCTTAACTTGAGTATTTAAATGTTGTTTATTTTTTTAATTTGTTTGAGTTTTATTTTGTTATTGTTCATTTGTCTTTTGAGATAACGGTTTCCAATCAGGATCATATGAGCCATAGCTCAATTAATTCATTCCATGCTAAATTGCCTCTCAGATAATGATGGCTACATTTATTGTACACTTGTGTGCCAGACGCCATGCTGGTTTTTCACACTCAATGCAACATTAATTCTTGCATGGAGGGTTCATGATCATCCCTGCTTATAGATGGGCACATGAGGAACTTGGAGTTGGGATTGGAAGTCACTGAATGCCAGAGACTGGCCTCTTGAATAAATTATCTAATAATCACTTCACATGCCAAGACTATGTTTATAAATAGTACATATACATGTGTCTATATGGATGTAGTCATACATTCAGATCTACGATTCTTAAGAAAAGAAGTTGATCATTTCTAAACTTGAGAAAGGAGTTGATGCCTAATCTATCATACAGATCACTTTATCAGCAGGTAAAAATCTGGTTTATTCGGCTTTATCAGTAGTATAGTGAAACTTAACAAGCCTCACATCCTTACTATTGTCTGCACAATATTATATATATAATGTATAATATATATTACATATGTATTAGCAAAGTGGTCTTGCCATCTTCCACCAGCCTTTGATAATCCTTCTCCCTGAAGTTCGGTTTAGTATTTCTACATACTGTTTTAATATCCCAAACAATTCAGGCCCAATAAATCTCCTTTACAAAGGAAAAGTTAGAGAAAGACAGGGATGTGTCTTTGCATTATAATATTACGTATATGAGGTTAACCAGACATAAAAATTTCACTCTATTTGCTGAAACATCCCATGTCAATGGGCCAGCCATCTCTCTCTCTGTAGCAAGGATGATGTTAATTTCTCATGAGTCACGTGTGAAGTGACCAGGGGAAGAAATACAATCAATCCACCGAGAAATTGGATCTGCAAAGGTACTGGTAATGGAATGGAAATACCACAGACTCTGCTTACAGCTAAGGTCTTGACAACATCTATTCTGCTTGGCACTAAGAATTTTTTTAAAAGAGAGGAAAGGAGAGAAGGATAAAGTGGAAATCTAATTTTGAGAAATAAGGATTAAAGGTTCCATTATTCATGCTGTTTTCACTGTATATATTGCGTTAACAGTATGTGATTTTACTGGATGAAAATGTGGGCCCCATGCAAGGAGAGTGTGGAGCAGATAAATCCCCACAGTGACAGTAATGAGGGAGGGTTAGTGTCTTGTCGGCGTGAGGCAGTAAACAGTCCTAGGCTTTGAGCTGGAGTAATAAGTGGAGATTGTTCCTGGGCTTACTGGGGAGCGCAGATAGCTTCTACCACAGGAAGAGCACCCCTGCCCCGGTAGAGAGGCACACCCCACTACCTTCCTGCTTATCTGTTCTAATGTGGGAATTGTGGATCCCAAAGTGCAAGCTCCTGCAGGGGGGAAGGCTGCAAACTCCTCCGAGTTGGCTGCCTGCCTTCTTTTATTTATTTATTTATTCTGCCTACATACTGTTTTGTCAATATTTGAGATGTAGGTGTCTCTCTCTACCACTCACCTCCTTCCTATCCCCGAGGTCAGGGGGCAGGAGAAGAAAAACCACTTATCAAGTTAAGTAAAGGAAACCCTGAGAAGTCCAGACGTGGATCAATCCATGGAGGCAGAATGGGAAGAAAAAAAAACATAATAAAGTGATTTCTGCGCCCTGTAATGAGTCCTAATCCACACTACCTTTACCTAGCCTCCAAGCCAGAAAGCTAAACATCTACAAGGGGAAAAGCTAGCAGTTCATCTAAATCTCATAATGGGCCAGCTAGCAGGAAATCTGGGGAGTTAACCTCAACACTCTCTGGTTCCCATATTACAAAGAAAAGGAAAGGGGCCTTTCCACTTCGCAAGCAGATACAAGCTATTGATTACATTCATTTGAAGCTAATCTCCTTATGACTTCGTACTGCCCACCATTTAAAATCCTGCCCATTGGCACTGTGGTGAAGACCAGTGAGGTAAGAATTATCAATATAGGGGAAAATCTGAGAGAGAACAAGGTACATGCATGGTATTGAAGTGCTGCAACATACTTCTTAGTCACAAGGAAAAATAAACATAGAATGAAAAATCCAGGCACCCGTCCTCACCCAGTGACCAAAACTAACATCATCGATGAGAGGAGATGCTGGTCATTTGCCGATGTGTGTGTCATGAGAAAACTGTGGAGCATGATGGCAAATAACAGACTCATGAGCGGATCTAAGCACAAGGAAGTATTCAACAGCGTGAGACAATTTCCATTAACAACAACAACAACAAAAAGCCCAGCATTAATCAATACTCCCAAGTGGAGTGGAGCTCTAAGCCAATAAAAAGGTTCTATAGCTGGGGCCAGTGGCACACGACTGTAATCCCTGCACACAGGAGGCAGAGGCAGGTAGATCTCTGTGAGTTCAAGGCCAGCCTGGTCTACAGAGTGAGTCCAGATCAGCCAAGGTTACACAGAGAAACCCTGTTTCTAAGTAAATAAATAAATAGGTTCTCTATCACAGCTTAGCCAGTAAAATAAAAACATCCAATAGAAAGATTGCCTTTGAGGAAACCAGCTAAAGTCCTGGTGAGTCGAACTTCACCCTGGTGGGTCCTGGGAGAAGCGGTCCAGCATTTCTTTAGCTGCTCAGCCACTTTCCACCTCGGTGTCTCAGCTGCCCCACCTACCAAGCAAGCAAAGGTTGGACTCTGTGCCACGCTGCCTCTCTAGGGCATCCTCTTCTCACTCAGGATCTTGGTGATCTCCAAGATTACCAGCTGTGGGCAAAAAGGATGCAAACTGAGGCCAAGAAGAAACGTTAATGTAGCTAGTAGGATAGCAGTGAAGTGAATCAAGTGGAAAGGGTGTGGCATTTGTAGGTGTGGATGCCAAGTTAGCCTTGTCAGAAAAAAACTTGGATGCACATAGCTCCATACTTAGCAAGTGACCATGGAGCTTCCTTCCTCACCCTAACCCTGCTCTAACAATCTCTCATTTAACTTTTCTGGCTCAGAGACAAAAAAGAAAGAGAACTTCCATTAATTAACACAGTGTTTCCAAAGAGAATAATAAGACACCTCACAGCATGGGAGGCTGAAAGATAGCATTTATTGAGCACTTACTGCATGTAAGGCACTATGGAAATGCTTCCTCTCTTCTCCATCTTACAACGCTCAAACCAAGCAATGTTATTTTCTCTATTACTTACAAGAAGAAACAGAATGTAGTCTGCCCAAGTCTCACAACTAGTGACAGCTGAGAAACAAGCGTGAGCAGCCAACTGTGGACCTGATAGAGCGTCATGCATACAGAGTGCTCTTTGAAGATGGCTGTAATATATCTGTGTATCTTGGAGTCAAAGAGGCAGAGCTGATTGCAACTCATTTCTTATAAAGATGAAATATGTATTTCAGCCTCTGCCCACAGGCCTTTTTCTCTGGGTTTGGATGTGGTTAGAGCTTTTGCTTGAAGCAGGCTCCTGTCCCATGGGAAGAGTCTCTCCCTAGAAACGGGGAGAACTGACTCTTTCCTTATACCAGATGCTGAGACTGGCCCTAGCCACCCTTCATCTCATGTAAACATCACACCCCTTCTATGAGGATGGCCTTATTATCCATATTTAAATGGTCGAGGAAACAGGGATCCAAATGGTTCAGTGGCTTGTTTTTGTCTACTGTGGTCCAGAGCTCACAGATTTTTCACTTAGCTGTGTGATTCCACTCTAATCTGAAAGGCAAATGCTGTCCTCAGAGCCCTTCCATCATGCTCCCAAAGTCAGTGTTAAAAACAAGAATCTGCTTTTTGATCACTTCCCCCTGGCAGGGCTGCCTCACCAGACCACAGGGGAAGAGGATTTGCTCAGTACTGATGCGACTTGATGTGCTGGGGTGGGTGGAAGGGGGAGGGCCCTTTTCTGAGGAGTAAGGGAAGAAGGATGGGGAAGAGGAAGGTAAGGTGTGACAGGGAGAGGAGGAGGGAGGGAGCTATGATCAGGATGTAAAGTAAAAAAAAATTAATTAATCAAAAATTTGAGAACAAAAACGTGTCATTATGGAATGCTGTTACAGCTTTCTTTTACTTTTTCATTACATTCATTTATGGATTCATTCACGTGGGGGAAAGGGACACAGCATATGACTGACAACCACAGCATATTTGTGGAAGTCAGAGGACAACTTGCAAAACTCTATGGGACTCGGTTCTCCTACCTTGTGAGTCCCGAGGACCAAACTCAGGTTCGCAGAATTGCTGGCAAGTACCTTTAGCAGCTGAGCCATCTCACCAGGCTTTCCTTTGTAGAATAAAATCACTCAAAAAAAAAAAAGTACTGCCAAATACAATAGTCTGAAATAAAATTCACATGAGAGCAAACTTTGTTGTTATTTCTACAGACAAAAGAAAAGCGAAGCTTGGGATGAGATGTGGTGAAACAACTTGTAAGGAGTTAGGATTTCTCCGCAGACAAGACAAAGATCCTCATTCCACTACTCAGGGAGCAGCGGCAGGGACAGAGGTTGCTGTGCGCCGTGTGGCAGAGGACACCTGTGTTGGTCCCATGGACGGTGGATGTCAGAGTTCCCCTGATGAGTTTCAGAAGAGCCTGAACAAATGTTAACAAGTGGGAAGTACATTCTTTCTTTTTGTGGCTTGTTAATGATGTCCAGGGGATTCCTTGACAAGGAAATTGTAAATTTCTGTTCCGAGGATCTGGTGAAAAGTCTACTGATTTTTCCAGGAAGCTTAAGAATTTCAGAGCAGTCCCTGCCTTTTATCAGTACTTCTTATTAGCTGTGTAACTTTGAATAACTGGCTTCACCCCTCTGTGCACCCACTTCTTCATAGGCAGAACATGGAGGTCCTGTGAGAACGCAAAGAAAAGTTCAGAGAACTTCTGAGCTGCCCTCTTGCTCTTGTTTCTGCTACCTTTCAGACAGAAGTCCTATAGTCTCTCTTGGGATCTGTAAGCAGGCATCTCTACAGCCAGCCCCAAGGGACCTGACAAACAGTTACCAAGAAGACCACCTGCTGATCACCTGGAACTACCTATGCATGCTCTGGGTCACCTTATAAGAGACTTTGTAGAGCTCCTCCCCTCTCTCTTTCTTTCTTTTCTACCTCATCCGGAGACTGTCTCTGTGACCCCTTCTCCTTCCCCTTCCCTTAATAAACCTCCCACGTGGAACTGGTCGTGTAGCGTGATTTGTGAACCCGCTGTGCAACCTTTATTCTACACAATTTCTAACAGTCTCTGTCTTAGTTAGGGTTTTATTGCTGTGAAGAGACACCATGCCCACAGCAACTCTTACAAAGGAAAACATTTAACTAGAGCTTGCTTACAGTTTCAGAGATTTAATCCATTAGGGTCATTGTGGGAACCATGGCCACAGGCAGGCAGACAAGGTGCTGGAGAAGGAGCTGACAGTTCTACATCTTGACGGGCAGGCAGCAGGAAGTGACTATCATACCTGACCTAGCTTGAGCACTCAGGTCCTAAAGCCCATCACCTAGTGAGGACTTCCTCTAACAAAGCCACGCCTACTCCCACAAGGCCACACCTTTTAATAGTGTCACTGTCTATGAGCCTATGGGGGCCGTTTTTTATTCAAACTACTAGTCTCTAAGACAATAGTTCTGAATGTTTAGTAAATACTCACTTAAAAAGAAAAAAAAGAACATTGAGAAGGTTGGGGAGATGGCTCAACCGGTAAAGTGCTTGATGTGCAACTATAAGCACCTGAGTTTAGATTCCCAACATTCTCATTAAACAAGAAAGAAAATGGGTATGGCCATGAGCTAGCACCTGTAACCCCAGCACGTAAGGGGAGACAGGCAGACAGCGAAAGACAAGCATCAGGTTAAATGAAGAGTAAAGAGTGACGAAGAAACGGTAATGTTTCCCTCTGAACTCCACAGGCACATCCATGGGTGCAGCACACAGGTATGCACATCCATGAACGCATGCAGCAAACATGCACACAGGCATGTGTGCACATTGTCTGCAAGCAAACCATTCCCCTACTCCAATGTGACAATCTGCAGCAAAATCAAAGACCAGATTCCCCTACCTCTCACCCTGAGGAGCACTTCCCAAGGTCCTCCTAACACTGCCTCTGCATTGCACCTCTTTAAAAACACAAGCAAACCCCTCCTTTCCTTGCGCTGGTCATAGAGCTGTTCCTAAAAACCAGGGCTTTGAGAAACATTTACCCAAAGATTTTACTGTAGTTTATTTGCTTAACAAAACCAGTGCTAAGGTAGCATATTCTGTCCCATTTGTCACTCTTTCTTCTATTTTCTCCTAACAGATGAGAATGAAAACAAGCAGTGCCATTTACTGTTCTCACAGGAAGACAGGGTGGAGGGCTGCCAGCCATAGACTCCCCCTCATGCCAATGGCTACACACAGGCTGTTACTGTGTGGTGACAAACCCTGCAGACATTACTTGCATCTCAAGATTCTTGTCTTCACTGAGAATGAAG
>CM053760.1:12123146-12135174 GCA_028658305.1 Pachyuromys duprasi | reverse complement strand
CTGCCCAGAGCCTTCTTGCCCATATTCCTGAAATACCACCTTGAAGTAACCGTTTGCTGCTGTGAGGAAAAGGCATGGCGTGAAAGGGCATGTAAGATGAGCTCTGTGCATCCAAGGATATTTCAGATGTGGCTGAACTAGGTACCCGTGGATCTTAGTCAAGCCCAGAGCTGCCCTTAATGACTATCTCTTAAGGAAAAAACAAGAGAAGGGGGGCAGATGGAAGGAAGAATGGAGGAAGGGAGAGAGAGAGGGACAGAGGGAGGGAAAAAGAGGGAGAAAGGGAGGGAGAGAGGGAAAGAGAGGAGAAGGTTGCTTATTGTCTTCTATCTCCATTTACAAAAAAGAAAGAAAGAAAGAAAGAAAGAAAGAAAGAAAGAAAGAAAGAAAGAAAGAAAGAAAGAAAGAAAGAAAGAAAAAGCCACTTGGGAAGTGCCAGTCACATCTGAGATAACGTCAGTCTCCAACCCCTCTTATGTACCCCAAAAGTCTCTGTGATAGGATCCCACCTGTCAAGTCTCAACTTGGGGTCCTCAGTTTGCGCTGAACCAGAATCCCATGACATCTCTTCATACTAAGTGCCAGGCTGCAACCATGTGCTCTAGGGATCTCTTTGAAATTTTCTATTTTTGGTTCTGCATGAAAGGATTGCATTTCTCCTGAAGGCCAGCTATTGGCTGACTCCAGTGTCAGAAACATAGTCTTCTAAGTGCACTCCTGTGTTTCTTCATGCTGGTCCTAATCCTCTGGCTGAGAACCAAGAGAAAGTCTCACTGGGGGCTTGTTTGCTTACTGGTTGGGCAAGACCTGGTGTCTGCTCACCCCAGGAGTACCTGACAAACCGACAAGCCACACAGTTCTCCAAAACACAGTGGCTTCCACACAGAAGAAAACAAGTGTTTGTTCTAAAGCTGACAAAAGCCTCCTCCTGTAGCATCCTTCCCAGGCAGAACAACTCAAACATGGCTCCTGTCCATCCTTCCTCTTCTCCTCTTCCTCTTTTGAGTCCAACTCAAGTTTGTAGGACCCATGCCTTTCCCCTGGGCCCCATATTCCATGCTTGTGTGTTAAAACTTGGAATTTAAATATCCCCCAAAGGCCCACATTAGAGGCTTGGCTTCTGCCTGCAGACTGCTGGCAGATTGGTTAAGAAGGGGAGTCTGATGGAAGGAAGTTGAAGAATGCCTTAGAAAGATTATGTTGCAACCCATGTCCTTCCCTTCCTCTCTCTTTTGTTTTCTGGTGGCAATGAAGTGAGTAGCCCTGTCATGTGATCTCTCCATGATATCCTATGTCAGTGAAGGCCCAAGCAATGTAGCCAACTGATCATAGACTAACGTCTCTGAGGCTGTGAGCCAAAGCAATCTTTCCTCCTTTCATGTTGTGTTTCTAGGTGTTTATCATAGCAACTGAGAGCTGACTGACATGCCTGAGTATTAGATGATAGCCGTTACCCATAGACATCTTTCCCATCCAGCCTTCTGGCTGCACTCAAGAAACCCTAACTGCAGGACCTGACATTCCTAAACAACATGATCAGGGAATGGTGAACCATAGACCAAGTAACAGCAGCCAGAGAGGTTTTTTTAAGACCTTTTCAAATCTCCTAAATTATCAACACTGTAAAATCGTGGTACTGCATACATTTAAAAAGCAAGTCATACAAGAGTCTAGACCCCAAGTAATTTAAATCACCAGGGCATATCCATGTACAGCTGACCCTCAGGGCAGCAACAACTGAGGGTCAGCTGTATACGCCCAACAACTCTTAGTCCTTTCACAAGTAACTGTACTGACACACACACACTCCCAGGCACAGTGCCTGCAAACAGGAATTAATCATATATATAACATATTAGCACCGATTGATTTATTTGGCATTTCTTCCAGGTAACTTTGCATTTAAAATGCCTGTCTACAGAAGGTCTCCAAGGGATACACTAATAAAATCTGATAAGTTTAGGATCAATGGGGTTGCCATTCCAGGAGCACAAGGCTTTCACCACCTCAATACTGAGTTGGTTGTTTGCCACGTTTTCAACAAAATTTGTACTATCTCGTTGATTTGCTCCAGTATTTTTACCTAAGAACTAAGAGGAAAATATAGGCTAACATTAAATAACTTTTGGAACAAAGCAGACTATTCATAAATAAATACAAATCTTTGAGGTGGACCTGAAAATGAACTCAAGCTCAGAGTCTGAAATAAACTGCAGCATTTTGTTTGTGTCTTTCTATATATTTCCCCCTCTGATTGGCTTTTAAATGAATCTGTATTCATAAGATAACTCAAAGGTGTCTTCAGGCAAATGCCATGTTGTTTTCAGCTAAGAAAAAAACCTGGGCAGGCCAAGAGTTATCAGAATGTCAGTCACTGAGTTCAAAGCACAGACAGCCAGTGCAAAATTTCCAGGGTTGTAGAACCTGGAAAATTACTTTAAAGAATCATATAGCTAATTTTTTCTTTTGTTTTCAAAACTAAAAATTTAATTGGGTTAGTTTATTTATTGAGATGATAGAGTCATACATAGGTAGAGGCAAGAGAGGTAGATAAATAGACAAACAGACAGATAGACCAAAAATAAATTATCGAAGAAAGAATTAATATTGGATTACTATTCCAGAGGGTTAGAGTGAGACCATGATGGCAGGGATTGGATGGCAGCTGGAACAAGAAGCTGAAAGATCACATCTCAACTGCCAAGAAAGAAAACTGCAAGGCCATGAGGTTATAAACTCTCAAAGCCTCTCACAGTGGAACGCACTACAGAATGCACCTACAGGTTCTACAACCTCCCCAAATAGCACTATCAACCAGGGACCAAGTGCTCAACTACCTGAGCCTATTCAGGAGTGAAATGGGGACATTTCTTATCCTCTGTGGATGGGTAGGAGGGTAGACGAATGGGTGGATATTATACCGTTTAGGCCTCACAACAAAATGCAAAGGTCTTGAGGACAGGATCTCCCAACCTTTAGCGTTCTTCTTCAGGTCCCTGAACTCTTCCTACCGGGAGCATTCTTAAGTACTCATCACCTGACTGTCTTGAAACTATGTCTCTCTGACTATTATTGCAGAGCTTGTCTTATTTTACCTGAAGGACTTTTCCAATTAGAATGTTATAATCAGAAGTTAATCAGGCAGAACATTTATAATACTGTCTATAATTTTACTAGGAAAAGAATATATTTATCCTAGGCATCACTTTCCTTCTTAGTCTCGCTACCTTTTATGCCATGTAAAATTGAGATTCTTAAATCAAAAGCAAATTTTTAGAATATAATAGTAAAAATGTATTTTCATAAATATTATTAGTATGGCATTTTTATTGTTATGAAACATTTTTAATATTATTTTTTGACTCCTCAAGCAGGCAAAAACCTTCATTGGTAAGACCATTTAATTTATCAGATTCTAGTCTGGTTTAGCCAAAAATAAGAAATAATTATTAAAAAATATTTATTATAAATATGATTTTTCAATTATCACAATTCAACTTGTGTAAAGGTATATGCCTTCCAAAAGAAAGCTATGGAACATTATAATGAGCTTTCATGAACATACTAATATTATTTGCATTGAGAAATAAAATCTTGGAAAGTCGGCAATGTAGAGATAATTTATATTAAAAAAAAAAAGTAGCAGAGGAGGAACTTTAGAAAGGAAGAAAAAAATGTCACAGAACTTAGGGGAGAAAAAAATTCCCAGCCTAATTTCTGGTCTGGTGTGACCCCTGCACAAGTGTGACCAGCACTCTGCCCACTGAATTCCAGCCCTTTAAGTCCTAGTGAGAATTCATCGACTGCACTTAATGGCCCTTTAAAAATTGAGCATCAGCACCTGCATTCTCCAGACTAGGCGCTGAAAGAACGACAACAGGGGCCTGATCCGACAGACTCTCTTGCCAGCTTTTTGATCACTTTTCCCTGGCAGAAAGAGCACATGCTCAGTCCTGATGCAACTAGATGAGCTGGGGTGAGCTCCTCTATTCTGAGGAATAGAGGCGGGTGGAGGAAAGAGAGAGGGGAGGAGGGATGGGGCTATAACCAGGATATAAAGTGGATAAAATAAATAAATAATTTAAGAAATAGGGGCCTGGCCCTCAGCCGAAAATGCCAATACAGTCCCAAGGCCGGGCACCTATTCTACTTCCCAGGGGGCTGGCAAGCAAGCAAGCAGGTGGTAGAGTGGTGGGAAAGAAAGACGCAAGCAAATAGGTAATGGGGAGAGAGAAGGGAGGCAAAAGTGGAGACACGAAGAAAGTTTCTGTTCTTGGGAAATGGTGAGTTACACTGTCCATCAATAGAGTCCTTAACAAACGCCAAGTGCCATGGGCCTGGGCCTTCATCCTTTGCGAAAACCCGAGTTGCTGTGATTCCCAGAGCTGCATCCTAGCCCAGGAAGAGCAGTGCCCATGGAGTGGAGACCCACAACTGACTTGACAAGTCATTCTGTGTTTACTTGTCATCATTTGCCTGTTTGCTAACCTCTCTAGTTGGTTTTGGTGGTGGGTCAACCATAAGACTGGATAACTCCATGTTGACTTACAGTTTTTCTCTGCTCTGTTTAACTTTGGCCAGGGATTCATTTCCTTGGGAATGTTTGGGTTAGACAAACCTTTAACCATCTTACCTTTCAAGAGGAGATGTCACTGATGATGTGGCGCCTGTGAGCACCACGACAATGACAAGCATGTGCTGGAGAGATGGGGAAGAAAGAAACAAAATGGCTTGTGCACTATGAAGAGAAGCAGAACTGGAGATTTGAGGCTGAGGAGGAACAGCGTGATGTGAGTAGCCTACAGTGCCACCTGTGCCCATGGTGAAGTCCCAGCTCATGATGCCGCTGAGGGCCATGACCTCAGCAGCAGGAGTCTATGTGGCCCTGCAGCAGCAGGGGTCTGTGTCAAAGTCTGCGGTCCAGGTTGACACCAAAGGCCACATAGTCTGGGCTGCCAACTGAGGCCATGCAGATATATTAGGCTGAGGAGAGCAGGCCCCACCCCTCTCCTGGGCAGTATGGGAAAGTTGGCCCCTCAAGCTGGAGAACTGGCCGCTGGCCCCACACCTCACCAGCCCTGCAGTGATGTTAGTGCGGAAGAAATACTCCCCTCTCACACCTTCCCGAAGATGGCAGGTGGAAGAGCTGGTCTCACTCCTTACCAGCTATTATACTTGGGAGAGCAGACCTGCACAGTGCCTGGGCAGTACAGAAGGCCAGGCCCTGTGAAGGGGGCCTCATTTCTTACTAGCCATGGCACTGTCAGGAGCTGGCCCTGCCCCTCTTCTCAGGAAGTGTGGGAGACCTGGCCCTGATGATGTGGGTTTGGGAGAACCAGTCTTTCCTTGCTAGTCCCTCCTGTTGACAGCTGCCACCGACAGTAATGCTGACCCAGCCCCTCTCCTGGGCAAAGGGAGCATGAGGCTTTAGGAGGGAGGTGTTCTTTAGACTACTCCTTCCACAGGAGCGCCAGGCAGGGGTTTTTTTGTTTGTTTGTTTGTTTTGGTTTTGGTTTTTTTGTGGGGTTTTTTTTTTGTAACCTCATCCTGGAATCAAGACAACTTTGAGCCAGCTCTACAGAACGTAGCAAAAGAAAATGCACACACACATAAGCAAAGTGATATCTGACCCCATGAAAGTCACCGTACAAAAACAAGCATATTCCTCAGTGCAGCACTGTGCTACAGGTCCTACAGAAACAGAGATGCTCACCACTTCAACAGCACACCCGGGCTCACACCTGAAGTTAGCAATTGGCTGCATTGAGATCATGTGGACCTCAGATGTTCTAACCTGCCCTTGCACAAGAATCTTTATCTCCCTGAGGGACCACTGGAGGTAGAACTGAAACACAGCGTGTGCCCTCTGTTTGCTGGCACTCAAGTACTCACCCAACCACAGCCTGTAAGCCTTCTACCATAGACAGACAGATAGATAGATGATAGATAGATAGACAAATAGACAGATAGATAGATGATAGATAGATAGATAGATGATAGATAGATAGACAGACAGATAGATAGATAGGTATGTGTATATATTTAATATATCCACATATGCATATATAATTTACATAGATTACATATATAGATATATATGTAATATGTAGATATAGAGAGAGAGATTCATTCTATAAATTCTGTTACTCTAGCGAACCCTGACATCTACCATCCTTGACAGTTATTTAAAATAATGCATCTTCTTACAGTTTTGTTCCATGTCATAGGCATTATATCCAGGATATCCTTTAGGCTTTCTTTTTCCTTGTTTTTGTTGCTGCCTGTTTGCTTGTGCCCTTGTTTTACTGGAATGGCATGAAATGATGGAAACTTGCTAAAATGTGGCTTGGCCATACCACTGTAAGCAAGTAATTCTCAGCAATTTCGGGTACAATAAAGGCTTGTGATAGAAAAAGAGTCAATTCTAGGTATTTGTAGAACCTGGCCTAAGCAAAATATTGTTCTGTCCTTGCCATAGACTTGTGAATTCAGTATAGATTCTGGTTCAAGCCATCTTACCAAGCATGGTACTCAAGCCAGGCCCCCGGTACCAGATACCCGAAGGCCTAGAAAAAGGAAGATTGCCTCCACACGCACACGTGTGATTGCTTTGCAGTGACGGTGTTCCTTTCTGCAACCCTATCAGAAAGAGGGAGAATGCAGCCATCATAGAGTGGACAGCAGCAATTCTCCACCATCAAAAAAAAAATAACTTTGCAAAGGAGAAACACTATGTACAGCTTAGCTTTCTACATTAAAAATACTAATACTCAGCTGAAGATCAAAACTGTGCTCCCTTTAATGCTTCTCATGCTCTCCTCACAAAATCTCTAACGACCCAAACCCTCACATACGACCACTTACTGTTATCTGAGAGATAACCTATAGTAAATTTATTCAGGAACATATTTAACATACATGTGGTGACTGTTATGGCACTGCATAGTAATTGGACATTAAGATTAAACGATCCACGTAGATTATAGAAAAATGGAAACGTTGCATTATCAATTCCTGCATGCCACTAGTGCCCAAATGGCCACCTGCAGGCCACCCGTGTCTGATCTTCCTTTTGAAATGATAAATCCATGCCCTCTCTCATAGATCTGGTATGTGAAGAGGCTTTGTACCAAGGGTCTGAAGTTCAAATGCCTTCACAAGTGAACAAGAAAATTTCTGAATAAGGTGACGGAAGTTTGGATATGGGAAACTTATTATTCAATCCAAAGACGTTTAGAATGTCTTCTAATGCTGTGCTCCGTGTGTACTACTAGGAAAAAAGCATCTGTTACTGAGCTGACAACATGGAGCACCAGTGGACTGGATAATAATGCTAGACTTTACAGTTCCCTTTGATTTGCATATGAAGCAGAAAGGCCAGAGAAATTGGTTATAGCTTCAACCCTTGTTACATTATAGCTAGCCTTATGTCAACACTAAATATATTCTTTCACTTATTTCTTAAGTTACCAAAAAAATTTCTGAGAACCCAATATGTGCTAGCGACTGGCTTTAACACCAAGAACATGAAGCTGAGAAAAGTAGCTCACGGTTTGGAGGAATATATTTAAAAATTATTTCAATGGCCAGAAACTGCATCAAAATACTCCCCTAAATTCAAATATAAAAACCAGTTCCCCACTGCCCAGAAGCTCAGGATATATGTTTCTAGGGGAATGTGTTGTAAACAGTTCCTCCCCTTCTTTTCAAACCCAAGACCCCACACAGAGGACAATCCAATATCTGAAGTTTGGAAACTGCAGTAGACATTACCTCATGCTACATAGATTTCTCGTTCAGAGAGGCTCCAAGAGAAATGGGACTTCAAGAGCATTCCATTCTGCCAGCAGTTAGGTGACATATTTGAAATGGCCCATTTCTGGAAAAGTCTAATGAGTTACACTTCTGAAATGCCCTTGTCCTCCTTGAATCAAATGATACTGAGATTTCTTTTATCCTGCACTCCACCAGCCCTTGCTCAATGTTTATATGGCCAGAATCTTGAACAAGTCTCTGCACTCCATTCCTGCACTTACTATTTCGCTACTGAAATGCAAACTCCCCTGGGTAATTCCAGGCAATTTCTTTACCCAGAGATCATCTCTGGCCACAGAGCAGCTCAGCTGCAACCCATGCTGTGTGCTGCATAATGCTGTAACATTTTCAGAGCCCGGGAAGATTTATTCAGTGATCAACTGCTTCAGCATCCCGAATCACTCCTGAGACAGTGTTAAAGAGGGGACCTTGAGGGAGCTGAAAATGTAAGCAAGAAGTGGGATAATCCCTCATTCCCTTCTAACTCCTTAAGCCCCATAAGAGAACATTAGCTTTTCATGTGTGTGAAAAAAAATTCTTTTAAAATAGTGGCAGTGTTTATCTGAACAGGGTGAAATTAAAGATTTCTAGGGTTTTTTTTTCCTACAATGAGCTTCAATTATATACTAAGAAAACATTTAACACCTGTAGTTATGTACTATCCTTCCAAAAGAATTTGGGCTTAAAACAAACTATGCCATTAGTTGCCTGAGGAACTGGCTCACAGTCTGTAACACTGTATCACTCATATGAAACACAGAAGGGTTAGGTCCAGCCAGGAAGTAAACATAGGTGGTACACTTGAAATCAGTATTCACGGGCAATGATAATAATTACACTTACTATTACAGACCGTGTGAAGTTGTGAGACTAAACCTGTTTACTTAGAAATACTGGGCCAGTGCGGTGGCTCACTGCTTGTGTGTTTGCCTAAAGTGGAGGATCCCCAGTGCTACCAAATAAAAATCTTCAATTTTTTTAAAAAATTGAATTCAGAACTAAGTACGTTCAAAGAGTGTCCAAATGCTACAGTGTGTTTACAGATCACTAAGATCTAACAAAGTGAAAATCCAGCCTCCCTCTGACTCCACGGTAAAAATGAGCAGAGCAATGCAAACTGAGTGAAAACCTAATGGGGGGGGGATAACAAACTCTTTGGCTACTCTTGTCTATCCACCTTTAAATAAACAAGCAAACTAAGAACCCAACAAGCCGCAGCTTGGCTTGCTGTTGAGCTCATGGTCAAGGTAAGCACGGCCTTCTTCTGCTGCAGTATAATCCGGTCTCCTTGACAGAATTCACCTTTTTAATGGAAACACATTTGTTCACTGAGTCAGCTGGGGTGTTTGTTTATTTGGTGACAGGATCTCTAGCCTTTTTGTCATTTGATCTTGAATTTACACCCCTGACAGCAAAACCACCAAAAGGGTGCAGCTTAGCAGGATGGACAAGGAAGATCAGCACTGACAGACCTGGTGACGTGGAACAAGTAAAGAGTCTTCCCAACAGAGGGAACCCCAAAGGGATTCAGATGGTGATATCACAGGTAGAGAGACAAACCTGCATATATCAATCGATGCTTACTAAATAGCATCCCTGTCAGAAAGCAGTCAGACACACATTGTGAGTTTGTTTAAATTTTTTAATATGAAAGATGACCATTTGTTGCTTTAAGAAAAAAAAAAGTCTCACAATTAGAAAAGATCAAGCCTGGGTCCCTGTTGGGTACTGGAATAGGCATTAAATTTAAAGCTGTTTGTAGAAATTCAAACTATTGTTTTCACTGATATAACAAAAGCTGGAATAGCTCACAATCTTTGATTTCCTAGAATAAAAGGCACTCTCTTTAATTAGCAGGTTAATCATTTTTACCAGGTGGACATTAGCCAGGATTTGATCTTTAATTATGACATACACAACAACTCACCCAGAAAATTAAAAATATCAATGTCAAAGCTTAATCTTTTTCTGCTGGTACTTGCAAGAAAGAAAAATAAGACTTGAAATTTTTAAAAAGGGAAAAAGAAGAAAGAACCAGCCAACCAACAAGGGAAAAGACACCGTTTCTTCAGACTTGTTTTTCTCTGCAAGGAGGCACACCACTCCGTTCAGACACCCATCCTGTGAACCTCCCTCCTACGATGAGTGATGAGCATGCCCCGTGTTTCTCCGGATCTCCACAGATGGATCAAGGACGACACTTGAAAATCAATGTGCCCTCTGAAAGCAGGGGACGGAGATTCCAAAGCTAGATATGCACACGTGTAGTTTTAGAGTTTGTAATCCCTTTAAAGGAATGTTTCACTAATGTTATCAGATTTGACACTGGTTTCTCTTGTTCTAATCGTGTCCTGTAATTAATTCGAGATATTTCTTTTTAATAAAAAAAAAGAGAAAGAAAAGGAAGAAAGGGAGAGGGGGGAAAAGAGAAAAGGGGAAGATTGAGGTGTTTCTTAAGAAAAATGTGAGTAGAGACCAGCCCCCTATGATTCCACCACTCTGACTTATACCAAGTACTTACACTGAAATATCTGCAGAATAGTCTACATTTTTCTGAATAGCTGAAGACCACTACAAATGAGATTCTCTGTGTCTGTCTCTGTCTTTGTCTTTCTCTCTCTTCACACACACACACTGCCCATGGCTTTGCATTTGTCATTTATTTCTGTCTAATACTATACAATTTCATTTTAAGGCCAATTAAGTACACATTTGAATTTATGAATATATCAACATATAGAATACACACTGAATACAAGCCAATGAAATTCTGCAGAGGGGTGTAGCCAAATGATTTTGTTCTGTCAGTCAGCTCTACACTCCCAGTTTTCTACACAATTCTCATATATTTCCTACCTAATCAGGATGTTAGTGAGATATTCCCTGGGTTTTGTTCATGAGCCTTATCCAGAATGACATAGTTTTTCCTCCATTTACTAAACTGTGATTGTAACCTTCCATGGCAGCGTGTGCATAAGCAATGTGCCGTCTTGGCCATCATCTCTACGTTACCTGCTTTTCTGCACTTGGCAACCATCTCACCCAGCCGCCGCCACTGCCGCACACAGCTGCTCTGAGCACGTGCTTCTCCCGGGCTCGGCAGCATTTCACTGTTAGGTGGCAGCACTGGCGACCTACAGCGTGACCCTCAGTGAAGTGAAAACCATTTCTCTAGCTGTCTTCTCAACTGTGACAGGTCTTAGCCAAAACCAAGGGAGTGTGACCTGCCAATCACAGCAGTGAGAGGCCCGAGGGCCACATGTCACGGGATTCAGGATTCGACAGCCCCTTCTGACTCTGAGAATGAGCAATTCCTGTCAACAGACTTCTCTCACCCAGGAGTGGCAGAATCCTCACTTGTGAATTGCCTGGCCGTGGGGTTTGATGACTTAAATGCGAAAATTATTTCCCATTGCAGTTTTTGTCTTTGGTTGGGATAGGCAGTTATGGGTCTGTTCAATCTACAGTTCACCAGTAAATATCACTGTTCTGCTTTCAAGAGTGTGTGAGTTTGTTGTAATTGAGGGTTTGACCATTGTCACGCTGCAGGAAATGTGGCATGCATTTCTCCTCAAATGTAAATCAGTCCACTAAGTTGCTGAGCCCCAATCCAAAGCATCACATGTTCTCATCAACCCAACAGCTCCAAGGCTCAAATGAGAAAACATGGGGAAATGCGCAAATGTAAAAGTTGCTGACAGTAACAGCATCCGACTCTTCACTCTCTCAAGAAATACCTGGCATGCTTTTGTAGAACTAGCCTGTGGATAAGGCACTTGGACTTAGAAAGAACTTTGGCGGTGACAAAGGAGACTAATGAGACCTTGACAGCTGTCTCCCACAGCTATTCCTTCAGTCTCTCTAAATCAGCACCTTGGAACTGCCTAGAAGGCTCTTGAAAACACAGGATTCTGGGCATCACCTGGAGAGTATCTGTGTCAGAAGACCTAGGCTCAGGCCTGGAAATTATATTTCTTTCTTTTTAGCGTTTTAAATTGTGTGTGTGTGTGTGTGTGTGTGAGAGAGAGAGAGAGAGAGAGAGAGAGAGAATGGGTTTATGCATATAACTGAGGTGTCCATGGAGGCCAGAACAGGGCACTGGGTCTCTTGGAGTTCAAGTTACAGGTGAGCTTTCTAAACTGAACCTAGGTCCTCTATAAGAGCAACAAGTGCACTTCAGCATTCAACCATCTTTCTAGTTCTGAGAAGTACA
>CM053760.1:12100217-12123046 GCA_028658305.1 Pachyuromys duprasi | reverse complement strand
AATACAACCTTCTTAAGGAAATTAACTCATTCCAACCTTGACCCTTGACTACTCTAATCCTTCCTAGGACAGAATTTCCTGTGACCTCAGCACTTCCCAAAAGACTTGAACCCTTAAAGCAGAGGTTCTCAACCTTCCTCATGCTTTGACCCTTCAATACCGTTCCTCATGCTGTGTTGACCCCAAACATACAGTTGTTTCGATTGCTACTTCATAACTGTAATTTGCTACTGTTATGAATTATAATGTAAATATCTGGGTTTTCTGATGGTCTTAGATGATCCTTCGACCCCCAGAGCGGGTCTTGACCCTGAACATTGTCACCCTGAGGAATGAACCCTGTAGGTATTAAGCTTATTTGTACCACATCTATAAAACACGTTGCTGCTCTGGGGACTCTTCTTGAAGAATTGTAGGTATAAACAAAAGGACTTTCATTCAAATTTTTGCAAGTTATTTTAGAGAAGCAAATTCAAATTCATTCTATGGAAAAAAAAAAAAAAACGTGATGCCAGGTAGTTGTGCAGAGGAAGGACCTGGCCCTTTGGTTCCAATCTACCAGAAAGTGGGTTAGCTAATGCTCCAATGATGACGTCATTTGCCTGATGTCATGGGCTGCTTCTTCAGTAACAAAACTAGAAGCAGATTTTGTTCCATGCTGTAACTGGATGCTTTTCGGGCAACCATTACTGCAGTCAGAACAAAAATTTCCTGTCTAGGGAAAGCTATTGTCACTCTCTTTGACAGGGAAAGAGAGCTCATACTTGGTCTTCTTCAGGGGAAGTAATGCTCAGATAAAAACTACTTAGTTGCACTCAGAAAGGACAGTCGACGTCAGGGGACACAACATAATCCAGCAATGTACACACAGCTTTGCAAGGAATGGAAATGTTACTAACCGGGTCTGATGACTTAGCTGACCTGGCATTGATTCTTAAACTGTGCACTGGTGTCTTGCCCACTACCCAGGAGATTCTGGAGCGACATGCTCTCCTGCCTGAATCTGAACAGCATCTGCTTTCAACAGGCATTCCAGTTTCACCGTGCTTGGCAGAGCCTGTGCCTGTATTTCCGCTGGAAGCCGGGGCTGGTTGCCTGGGACAGGATGTTTAGGAACATCTCCACATTAAAACTGTCTGGTAAACTGAGCATCTGCCACTCACTTCTGTTTAATCTGCTCTCGGCTGGCTTGCGAGCAGAGTCACTCCACTTTCGGCTGTGTGAAGATTCTAGCATCCTCTTCAGAACCAAGAGCTTACAAACGGAGAGCCAAAACACTCAGCCCTCATTTGGAACAAACAAATGTGTATGGATTTGTTTTGAATTTGAAAAAAAATGGAGAAACAAAACTATTCTTAGCATTGTTAATTTAGGTGGACTCTTGGAGTCTTGTGCCTTGGGTATATATATTTTAAAGCCCTTGAAATGCATATTTTTAATTGTGAAATTACAATGACGGGGGAGGACATTGCAGCCAGCCCGGAGGAGACAAGATGATCTGGGGTCAGATGGAAGGGGAGGAGATCCTCCCCCGTTGGTGGACTTGGAGGGGGCGGGGAGGAGATGAGGGAGGTTTGGGGAGGGTGGAAGGGAGTGAGGGAGGGGGCTACGCATGGGATGCAAAAAACCTAACCTGTGATTGATATAAAAATAAATAAATTTATTTAAAAAAAAGAAATTACAATGACATACTCTGTTAGGTATTTCTTTTCCTACGAACTAACACATGTCAATCTGAAGAAGGAAAACAATAACCCACAGAATTCTGAAGGAACTCCCTCCTTGATTAATATATAAGTACATGCAGAATACTATAAAGATCCATATTACCATAACAGCTCTAGAAAGATCTTAAAAATAAGCAATATTTGTCATTTTCTTTGATGTAGATACTCCACTATGTTCAATTTAGCTCTTTTTTAACTTTCTTTTTTAAGATTTATTAATTTATTATTTATGCAGCATTCTGCCCACGTGTATGCCTAAGGGCCAGAAGAGGGCAACAGATCTCATAATAGATGGTTGTGAGCCACCATGTGGTTGCTGTGACTTGAATTCAGGACCTTTGAAAAAACAGCCAGTGCTTTTAACCTCTGAGCCATCTCTCCAGCCCCTTTCCTCCCTTCTATTAAAGAAGGGTCTTACTATGTGGCCCTGGATGGTTTAGAACACACTATACAGATCAGGTTGCCCTTGAACTCACAAAGATCTGACTGTTTTTACCTCTCAAGCGCTGGGTTTGAAGGCAGTCACCACCACTACTATTTAAGTATTTTACAAATAAATTGTAAAATTTCTCAGCATCCCTACAAAAGATAGCTTTCAAGCTGGCTCCAGCCCAGTGGGAGGGAAGAACATGCTCACAGTGAAATCTTCCCTTAGAAGCTAACTGGATTTTCCTCACCCTGCAGGGAGGGGACAGTTGGACCAGTGCAGGAGAAGAGCATTCTAGTAGCCAGGTAACATGAATTATAGATACCCCAATCCAGACAGATAAACAGGTCAATAGGACACAAGAGCAACTGAACTGGTAATAAGAACTCAGTGGTTGTTTCAGGAAGACTAAAGAGATGTCTCAAGTGTGTGTGGTAACACTGACACGTATATATCTAATGCATTAGTGTCATATACTAACATGTGACAGTATAGCCTGGTACAGCACTTTAAACCACCAAGTCCAGCCTGATTCTGTGACCTGTGTTACCATGATCAGATGGGATAGTATGTGTGGCAAAAACAGCCCCATACTGACCTGAACTTGTGAAGAGTGGAGGACAGCCCTGGTTTCTCTTTAGAGAGGACATATACCTTCACTAAGTTTGAGTTTGTGTCATCTACAAAGTAAAGAACCTCCCTGCATCTTCTGCTGGTTCTGCAGTGCTAGGCTTTGCAGTGGAAGCTTGTAAAAGCAAACCTCAGTTCTCTGGAGTTTAAATCACGTTCCCTACAATGTACTGGTGCGAAAAAAACCTGTATGAATTGCAGCACAGATCATGGGCTTTTATCTTGGAACTGATGCACTGTCCTGACAAATTGTCAGTGAATCACAAAATGAGGAGGTAGGGGCTCAAAAATAAAAAAACAAAACCAGGTATCAATTTCCTGCCTTTTAACCATTTCTCTACTCCATATCCATCCCACTGCAGTCCCTGTTAATGGCCTTATACATATCCAAATGCCACCCCAACCCAGAGCCAGACAGCACAGCTAAGGCTAATGTGGCCCTTCTATTTAAGGCCTCCTTGGTCTCTTCTCAGTGCCAGTAGGAGTCTTCCTTGGTGTAAGGAGCTAACTTTACCAGACAAATTGTAACAAATGTTTTCTAACTCCAGCTACTAGAGAAAATACTAATGTGGACTGGACCTGGTACAGAGAGCAATGTTATTTACTCATTATGTAACCCACTCTTTCCTGGAGACAACTTCTGACCAACGGGAAGATAGAAGCAGAGATAGGGATGGGGATAGCAATAAGGGTAGAGACAGAGTCAGGAAGAGGATAGAACCGGGGTTAGGAAAGGGGAGAAGAGGGAAAGGTCAGGACTAGGAGGGAAAGAGCAGGGAGTTACGGGTTATAGAGAACCACTGTGGTCTCTGTGTGTATACAGATCGCAGTAAAATGATGAGCGTAACTTTCAAAGAAGACCCAGCTCAGAATTTTAGAGTGCTCTGAACATTCAGAGACAGAGCTTCAGTCTAAATTCCTCACATACTGCTATCTGTGAATCAAAACTGTTAACTATTAAAGATCTGTTGTAACATATTTTGGTAGTCCTAGTTTATTGTCACACAGTCATATCAGTAATTTCATCCTAGAGAACAAGATGAAGAAGCACCTTATCAAGTGAAATTATCAAGATCCTGCTCTAGCTGGCTCAGGGAGACAGGGACTGAGGGAACACTCAGAGCACAAGGGAGCACTTCAGAGCCCTGGAGCTTGGGCAGCTTTTCAGAGAGGAGTCACTAACGCTGAGTTCAAGGAAAGGGAGCAAATAAAAGAGCAAGCTCCTGGAACAATTCACAGTGTGTGGGAGCCCTGAACAATGGAAGCCTAGCTCTGAGTCTTTGTGATTATTAATTTTTTTAAGGAAAAAAAAAGAACTTTATTTAAATCAGGCCCATAGCAGGTTGGCTGAGCTCACTGCAGCCTCTCTCGGCCTGCAGATGTCTGTCTGAGCTGCCACATGGCAGGAACTAGCCCTCGGGGTCTCAGGAGCCCAGCAAAGGACCCAAAACTTCTTATTCCGGTGCCGGTTCCAAAACTCCTCATCCCTTTCCAGTTCATTACAAGCGCCTATTGTTTGCCATATTTATCTGCCATCACTGCTGTTTGTTAGCAAATGGAAAGAGCAGTGCCAGGGCTGAATTTCAGCCTGCCCTCAGAACAGTGCAAAGGCGCTACAGGAATTGCACGACAGATGGTCTTTGAATGATATACAGAACCTCTGCCCTTGGGCCCGCTTTGGAGGAGCTGTTTTGGATTGTTGCTCATAAGAGTGGGAGGTTGTTGTGTGATATGTGATTATTCCACAATAATTTTAATTATTTTGCCTGTTTTCAAACAATGGTCTCAGCCTTTTTTAATTTTTACACTCACTGAGTTGTGACACGAGCATTCTTTTCTCTATATTAGCAGGGATTAAAATCAGGTCCTGTATCCCTTCCCATTTTTCAAATAATCCATGTTTAAATAAATTACCTTGGTCTGGAAAACCAAGTTACATGGAGTGCTCCTGGCATATGCATCAGCAAGAGGAAAAAAAAATCTTTTTTGTGGTATCTGGTTAGAGATTGTCACAGTAACAAGTCCCGGGCAAAGCCTTCTCTTTGCCTCTTCAGAGCAGGGCCCGGTGAAGGGAGCTTCATTGACATGCATGTGGGATCCCACTGGATCTGCTCAAAGGTACAGTCCAAGGCAGTCAGACAGTATTGGATGTGCATGTAAATGAAGCTGCTAAGGTGGGGTGCAGGCTTCTGGAGAGACAGAAAATATGTTATTCTCGTCTCATCTAAATCCAATAGAAACTTCTAGAGGCTTTCTAAAGCATCAGAAGCCAAGAAGGAGCAGCTGCTAAGCTTTCAGGGCACTCGGAATCTCTCCTCCCTGAGAAGATGTATCAGCTGAGCACAAGCAGAGAAAGTTGGGATCAGAACCCAGCTCCTGGTTTCTTGGCTCCAGGAGCTAACATGTGTATCCTAGTGGCCCAGGTCTAGGCTGTCCCTAGACTCCAATGTCGGCCTCCAACTCACATCCAAAAGAGTACAGCACTCCAGTCCCAATGCTATCCAAAATTATAAAATCTACACTGCCCGTGGACCTCAGGAACCGCCGAGAGTGGGCCAACACTCCTGAGATGTCTGCTTCCTCGGGCTGTGAGGCTTTACATGGAGTTTGTGTGCATGAGATTCTCCCCTGTGGCTGAACTCCAGGCTCCTAAACAGGCTGTGCTTCTGACCACAGGACAATCAAGTTTGGATCACCTCTAAACTGGTAATAAGAAAGAAACTGTTCTCTTCAGACTCCAGCTAAGTGGCTGAGTTGCCTGGAAAGTGAGACTCTGAGAAGTGGGCTTGCTAGAAATGCATGCAGACAAAACTCTGACCCTGTTACTGGATGGAGAAATCCCCCACAGAGTTGTAAGCACTTCCCAGCAACTGTGGTTTTAATCCACTAAGAACAGCCCCACTAACAGAGAGAAACCCAACCCACACAGCAGCTAATACCCAAACAAAATTCAGATAACCCCCGCTGTGTTGACAAAAGGGATTGGGAAAATGTCCTCCATCGGTCCTAAGGAAGGTTTGCCTCTAGTGAGATCCAGCCAGCAGGACTTCCCAAGAAACAGCCACTGTATACCTCCCAGCAAAAGCTGGTGTACAGAGATTTCTGCCTATAAAAAGCATCAGCTCACAGGGAAAACATACAGATTTCTGCTCAGTATCTCAAGGAGTCTCCGCATGGAAGGTGCAGCAAAGGGAACCTCACGCAGCTTGTTGGAGCACAGCAAATTTATAAACAATGTGGTGGCTCAAAGTGCTGGCTAAGGTGCATGACTGAAACAATGGCTTTAGTGTCAGCTATTAGAAGCCATGAAGAACTGTCTTCTCAGCCTACCTAAAACACCGAGGCACAACTCTAAACATTGTGTCTGTCAATATCAGGTTTCCATATGGGTTATTAAGTTCAATATAGATCAGGCCCTATGTATACCACACAGCTCCATCTTTGTAAAATAAAACAAAGCAAACAACAGTAAACAACACATAAGAAGGTGTTTATTGTCCTTATTATGTAACTCAAATGTCATAACAAGAATCTCTCAGATGAAGTAAATTAACATATAGATGAGTCAGTGTTTGAACCTCTAATCTCTTAGTTTCCTAAGACCATACTGTTGCTGTTGATGTGTGTATGTGCTTATGGAGTGAAAGGGCATCACAAAGTGCAGATAGTTTTGTGAAAACTAAAGCAAAGTTCATCACAGTTTGAATTCTTGAGAAGACTAGTTGTAGCCTCAATGCATCTGTTGACACATGAGTTGTCATCAGATGCTCTTGAACTGGAACAGCCTTCTGTACACCTATAACCAATAGTAACGGAGCAGTTTTCCTTACTACTTCATTTTGGTTATTTTGTGCGTTTATCTTGGCTGGACCTAAATTCTGGGAATGCAACCTTTTTGGCAAACAGGATTTAGCCTACCAGAGCTCACGCTGACCAAATTCAGACAAGATGTATAACCAACGTGCACTCCAGGAACAGAATCCACAGACTTCTCACACCCACAATCAATTGTAGCAAAATATATTTCTTATAATTAATAAATGTAATACAGATAAATAAATAAAATTTAAATCTTCTTAAACACACAGAGTTATGATAGACAACAACAACAAATCTGTTGTCTATACAAGAAACTAAAGGACAAGTGACTGCGCATTTAAAGTACCCATTGCATCTTCTATTTGGTAAAGATATTTTCAATAATCTACAAAAATCATGATAATTTGTCTCCAGCCAGCCAAGCAAAACTTCACTCACGGTCAAAATACAGTAAGTTAGGTCAGTGGTGAGATGAATAGCATTAAAATATGTGCATGTAAAAAAAAAAAAAAAAACAACCAATGGTTCTGTTAAATGTCAGCCATTTTACCAAATTTCCTGAGAGCTCAGTTTTATTATTATTTTTAAGACTGGGAGTCAAAAGAATGGCTCTCACCAGGGATCCTAAGACCTCTATGGATGGCAATCTTAACAGCTAAAAGATTGTGCAAAGCGCTTTCACTCTGACCCACATGTGAATTAGGCTCCATCATAAAAAGAAAAGAGAAGGAAAAAAAATGCGTGGAAATAAGAGGGCAACTCACAGAGGCATTCTAGACAGGAAGAAAAACCATCGTCACTAACTCCCAGATGCAAATTATTAATACAGTGTTTGAATTTTCTAATTGTTTCTACAAGGAAAAAATTAAGCTAATAGAATTACATTAGAACCAGCCATTTAATCACATACAAATTGCTGACCAATGTCTCTGCCCGTGTAGTCTTGATCTCCTGCTCACATGTGTAACTTTGCCAACCTTTGAACCGCCCCATCTCCTAGGAAAGCTGGTAATTCTGCCCACACTATCTTTCATGGTCAAACAGGATCAGTTTGACACAGCTGCCAGGGACACACGATGTAGGAAGGGGCCAAAGAGATTATCTGTGCCAATGATTTTCAAATCATAAACCTCTTTGGAACTGTTTCCAAATGGATCACCCTCTGGCTCCAATGACCCATCATGCGCTGCAGGCAGAACAGGGAAGGAAAGCTAGCTGCACCACCAAACAGGCCTTGCTGAATAACACGAACCACATTTCATAACAAAAACCAATAAATACATACAGTTGTAGGGAGGTTGTTAATTCTTCAACATGCAACTCTGTTTACCTCAAGACTGCTACCTAAACCTAAGTGTGCAGTCCCAAAATATGTCCAAAACTCCATTTATACACTATTTCCATCTCTGTGACAGTAGTTGTTATAGGCGTGTCAATGACAAGGAACTCGGGACTGGCCTCTAAAAGCAAATGTGAGACCAGGGAAAGAGCAGTGAGTTGTAACAGAGAGCCAGTAAGCAGCGTAAGTTCTTTGTTTGGTCAGCCAGGGTGCTTCATTGCAAAGACTTCCAGCCTGGAGCCTTGTTGAGCATCTCATGGTGGTTCCCAGCCGCTGCTCACCCTAGTCTTTTAAGACACAGAGCCTCTCTCTGACCCTGCCAGAGCTGTTTCCCTGGCTGCTGCCCCCATGCCACCCTCCCGTACCTCGGATACCTCCTGGCCCCAGCCCTCTTCAGTCTATTACCTTCTTGGCAAGGGCAGCTTATTGTCTGAGGCAAAGCAGAAGCACACAATCCTATCTTCTTTGTGTTTGACTACATTTGAGAAGTCTAAAAAATTTGATGTAATTTAGTGAAATAAAATGTGTCATCTTCTCTTCAACAACCAGACCTAGAGGCATGAGGTCATGTAATTGTGGCTTGGAAACAAATCTAAACCTCCCAGAGCTTCTTGACAGGTACTTGAAACCAGCCACTCTGTGAATTGTGCCACCAGATCAGACTGAATCTGAAGAAGAAGCCAGCTTGACTTCACTGAGATCATGGCCTACCCAATCACAGGCATGGGTAAAGCATACTACTTCCTCTTCTGAGCCCACACAAGCATTGGTAGAGCCACAACAACAGTGTAGAGGGAAGCAAGGAAAAGCAACACATCTGTAAAACTCTCCAAGAGGATAACATTTTGAAGACAGATTGAGTTTTGTTTGGTGAGACAATCAGTGTGCGTGTTCAAGGAGTTAGAACAACTTTCAAAAATTCAATAGCTGGTCATAGCAGTGTCATACTCTCAGCACTCAGGAGGCCAAGGCAGGAGGATTCTGAGCCCAAAGCCAACCTGAACTACACAGTGAGACTTTGTCTTATAGAATAAAAAATGTACAAGAACCTAAATTCAGTACCTAAGTCACTAGCAACACACACACACACCTATATACACATACACATACGCTCCACACATACACACATACACAACTTTGTGCACACAGAGATAATGCAATTTGTTCATGAAAATATATACTCATTTGCTAAAGTGCAATTGTTGGTTTGGGGAGATGAAAAGCATTTTATAGCATTTTCAACTGATTTTTAGCATCAATAATTTGTTATATTTTGCATGTCAAGCCTTTGAAGAACTGGCCTGGGTGAGTTCTTGGCCATATTCCTCCACTAGAAAGATGCCTGTTCTCATATTAATGCATGCATGGTTAGGCAGTGGAAACAGAAAGAGGCAAGAAGTGCACAAAGAACTACAGGCAAATGGGGAAAGCTGGGAGCAGGGGCGATGGTCCTCCCCAGGGAAGAGCAATTAGTTATCCAGGACCAAATAGTCAACCCTGAAAACATACACACAAGTGACAGTATACAGACTAAGCAGGCTATATGTAAGAATACATAAGTATATACATATTACATATGTGCTGCAATGCAATAACAATTAGTGAAAAAAGAGACCATGAATTTGAAGGAGAGTCAGGAGAGCCATATGAGAGGGATGGAAATGGAGGAAAGGAAAAGGAGAGATGCTGTAGTAATAAAAAATGTGTCTTATTATTAAATCTTATAATTGCCTTATTTACCTTAGGCTAGGCAGATATTTCACCTACACTAATCTCAATATCCTCACCATCCATCTCCCAGCCTTCATCAAATATAATTCCATGGTACTTGCTTATATTCTTTATCTGGGCCTTTTCACGCCATTATTGGAGTCCTTCCTCCCAGCCCACGAGTTTTCTTCTCCTAGGTAACCTATCTGCAGTGTCCTCCTTTGTCCTCTCTTCCCAGAGATTCTCTCTTGAATCCCAAAAGCCTGGGAGCCTTAGCCATGCCTACACATTCTGCCCTGCCCAGGTATAAGCAATTTAAAGCAACCCATCAGGTATGTTTTGGGCAGGTCTACAAAACAAGAATAGGTGTAACCAGATCTTGAGGGCCAGCATTAGAACAACCCCCAACAGAGAAATGTAATTATATAATAACCTAATTTTTTAAATTTTTTTAGAAAATTTAAAAATGAAAGAAAGGAAAAGAAAGAAGGAAAGAAACAGAAAGAAAGAAAGAAAGAAAGAAAGAAAGAAAGAAAGAAAGAAAGAAAGAAAGAAAGAAAGAAAGAAAGAAAGAAAGAAAAGAAGGAAAGGAAGGAGGGAGGCAGAGAGAGAAGGAAAAATTTGAGTGAGAGAGGAGAAAGTGAAAAATTCTGGCAGGCAGAATCATGAGGTGGCTCCAAAATTCAAGCCTATAGTACCATACTCTATATAATCCCTTCCCCTTGTGGTACAATCACAAATTTCACTTGTATGATATGGCAAAGGTGATGGAATTCTGTAAACATGATTGAAGTCTCAGTTGATTTCAGGACAAGGTGAACAGTCTAGGCCTTGGATTCAGATCTGAGAGGCCAGACACAGTGTCAGGCACCAACAACATCTACAGGAAAAAAAAAAAAAAGGACAGAGTAGGCGCAGTGGCCAGTGCACAAGGAGGTGGAAAGCAGCCGTAGGAGGTCAGAGGACTGCTGTGTAACCACTCTGAAGGTGGTGTTCTCAGAGAAGGAAAGGTCGGGTGAGAGAAGGACAGAGTAGGAATTTGTCCTGAGAATCAGCAGAGGCCAAGGAGGGAAGGGGAGAATGATGACAAGCAAGTGGGGCGTTTCCTGAGGCCCTGCTCACCAATCTGAGCCGTCACATGAGACCAGAGTTGGGAATGCCCTGAGTTTAGGAGACCAGAGGGAATTAATGGTGGCAAAAATTTGAAGTTCATACCCTGGCCACGTTGGAGCAGAGCCTTTACTTCCTGTCTGGAAAGTACGAGCGATAGAAGAGCACACCCTCCTGCCTTACTTCACTTCTGGGTCACACTCCCTGCATCCCAGTGATGTGCTTCTGAAGGGCTCCTGAGCCATTGGTCCTGAGCACAAGGACTAACACTTTTTCCTTTGACGGCTCAAGGAAGCCCAAGCTGCTCTGGGTTTTCAGGATTACAGGCTAATTTTTTCTTTTTCCTAAAAAGAGAAAGAAAGGCAACAAAACAAAACAAAACAAAACGTTTCCCAAACAATTCCTGATCACTAAGAAGGGTACGAAATTGTAATGCAGAGAAAGCCAACCGTGCTTCTTTTTCAAGACACACTGGCGCTGTTTACTTGGCACTTGCATTATTGGGAAACAGTTGAAAAACCACCAAATAAACAAAAGAGACCTCCGAGCAGCCAACATCTATAGCACAGAACCCTCCCTTGTTAGTGAACCTGACCGCGTAAAAATTCCTGGGGTCTCACTTGTGGTCTGGCTTTCCTCTACAGTGACTCTAACGGGCTTGGAGGCGCGGTTTGCAACTAAGCTGCAAACTTAAAGAAGGAGGGAAGAAACGGCCTAGACAGTAGGCCTCATCAGTAGGACAGTAAGGAGTGGCAGCTAAAGGCTTCCAGGCAGGGCGAGGAAACGGAAGGATAATATAGCAGGCAAACAAAGGGAGTTTAAAAAAAAAAAATCACAGCAGCTCAGGATCATTTAGTGCAGAATAAAAACATTCTACATCCTACAACACATCCCTGAGGGCACCAGAGCTTAGCAGGATGGCCTAAGCTAGCAAAAAAACAGAACAAACAAACAAAAAAAAAAAAAAAGAAAAGAAAAAAAAGTCACGTTTGGCTTAATCTAAAAATGCAGAGATTTTTTTTTCCTTTTTTATTTTTTGATTATTACAGTTTATTCACTTTGTATCCCAGCTGTAACCCCCTTCTTCATCCCCTCCCAATCCCACCCTCTCCCTCATCTCCTCCCATGCCCCTCCCCTAGTCCACTGATAGAGAAGGTCCTTCCTTCCCTTCCCTCTGACCCTACTCTATCAGGTCTCATCAGAACTGGCTACATTGCCTTCCTCTGTGGCCTGGCAAGGCTGCTCCCCCATCAGGGGAAGGTGATCAAGGAGCTAGCCACTGAGTTCCTGTCAGTGATTTTCATAATACACAATAACAATAAGAAGAGACTTAGGGTTTGATCTTTCTTACAAGGGTGCAGCCTCCATGTGCCTGGAAATGTGCCAGACAAGAAGAAAATCAGTGGCCTATATGTGGACTAAGCCAGGGAGAACAGTTCTTTGCAAGATGTCCTTTTCAGAATCCTTCAGGAAAACATTTAAAATAGCAAGGCTCTTGGAAAACCAGGTGATTCACACTTCTCTCAGAGAGAATATATATACATATGTTGATAGGATTCTCCCAGTTTGAAGGCTGCCTGCCTTTGGCTTGTATGTTAATAAAAATACAATGGCTTCTCCTCCAGTGAGATGGAAGGCTGTGCTCAACCTGTGATGGAGATGTGTTGAAAAACCTTCTCACAGAGTCGTGTATCAGGTATTTGCATTACAATTTATAACAGTAGCAAGATGATAGTTATGAAGTAGCAACAAAAAAAAAAAATTGGCTGGGGGGGGGCGGGGTTCACACAACATGAGGAACTGTATTAAAGGGTCACCACATTAGGAAGGTTGAGAACCACTTACTTTGAGTACAGATCTGTCTCAAGTCATTACAATGAACTTCAAATATGTTAAAATCAAGTAATGATTTAGATCTAAGTGCAGGTGAGAAGCAGACTCCTTTTTTCCAATCTCTTACACAATGTTTCTGGGATCCCACAAAACAAACTAAACTGCTCCATGTTGAACACTGGATGTTGTCAAGAGAATGGCAGAATACTGGACTCGGCCTTGCTCCTCTGAAGCTGACTCTACGGTGGGGAGTCTAGTTGTCACAGGCTTTACACTTTCCCCAGGTGGAACTGATCTGCGGCCAGAATGCCTTGCAGCTTTTAGGTTTCACTATTAATCGAACTACTTAATTCTCCATACATAAAAGAATTTATACACAAACACCACTACCCAAACTCAGTAAAAACAGTGTGGAACACTCCCTGTTAAAATTAAATTTTGTAACAAAAGAAACTAACATTAGCAAAAAGGAATTAAATGTAAATATTTTTCATAAGTTTGAGATCTATAGAATAGAGAAGTATGCCAATAGGCTAAAATGACTTCAAGCACAATTGGGTTGTGCATCTCCATATCAACACGAATGAACCTTCAGAACAGCAATAATAAAGTCACAACAAACCTGAAACCTTTGTTGTAAAATAACATATCAAGTAAGTCTTGTCAGGCTTGCAGATAATGCCACGTAAGTCTCTCTCCCCCTCTCTCTCATTAACTTCCTGCTTTTGCAGACAGATATGTTATTGTGTTAGAATGAATGAAGAAAGATATAGAGGACAGAAATACTCTCATTAAACAGGGCTTAGGGACTATGTGGAATGTGATGGATTAGAGAGTGTGACATTATATGTAATTAAGATGTCTGCAGTTTATTTCTGCCCCTAGAGGATACAGAGAAAATATTCAGCTATTAATAATAATAAGTAAATAACAATAATCCTACTCCTTAGATCCCAACGTTGTTGGGTTTGCTTTGTTTTACTTTTGTTTAACACTGACGAAGGGGTAGGTCATCTTTGTGCCAAATGCTGATGTCCAAGCTCTACATGCAATTTCTGCCTTTCTCAAGGGAGAATTCTCCCCTCTTCTTTCTCAGCAGAGGTGGAAACCAAAACAACCTAGAACTCTGAAGACTCCTTAGTCCATACTGACCTTCAGCAAAGCAGAGAATCATGACTGCTCCTTTTCCTGCCCAACATCCATTCTGTACAAGATCATCCTAAGCATTTGGTGTGAGAGACGATGTAGATGGAACCCCATACACAGAGCTCTGCCCAAGGAGATGCAGGAGGTGGGTATTTTAATACAATAGCTTCTGTCATCAAGGAAATTAAAATCTAGCTGGAGGAAAAGAATCACAAACATCAAGTAGGGAATTGTACGTTGTGGATCGTGATTAAGTAATGAGTTAATGTCATGCTTGTTCATAGAAGGAAAATTAAAAGGAGAATCACTAGGAAAAACTTTACGGAATTCGTGCACTTGGGCTTGAAGACATGGGACCGAAACCCATCTCCAGGGCATGTACCAGGGACACCTCTGTCATAGCCTGGGGAGCAGCTTTCTCTATTGACTCCTTTTAATTTTATTTTTCAAAAAGAAAACTAAAAGGGAAAAAGGTGAGCCATGAAGGTTAAAAACCATTCATGGAGCACCTGCAACTGCTTTAAGTGGAGCGTCAAAATTATGAATAGAGAAGACAAAGTTACTACAATTCAGAACTTGCATTCTAATGCATAGACCATTCTCCAGCTGGGGTCCTTTAAAAGAATACAAATAAGAAAAGAATAAGCAATTTTTAAACACACATTGGCCAATTTTCATGAGTTAGTGAAATCAACAGACTTTAAAAAACATTCTATGCCACAAAGACCTTCACCCTACTCTGGCTGAATCTGGGTGCATAACTTTCCTTGGCTGGTTCTCCTTCAAAAACAAGTTCCCCTCCTTGCCTTCCCAGGTAGTCCAGCTTAAGGGAACTAGCCAGTCTTGACTCTTCATCTCTCCCACACTGGCTGGAGTTTCACTTTTCTGCCATTTCCCCCATTTTCTTTGTTTCACCCAAACTCCAAAAAAGAAACTGCAAAGTCTAAAAGTAAGTCATGTTGTTCCACCCTGCTCCGTGGATCTGAAGAGCTAAAAACTAGGCTCATTCACCTTGTGTGAGGAGCCCTGCTCTTGGAAGGAACCACACGACTTCGTTGATACACAGCGTGGGCTCAAAGCACACTGGCCAGCCTGTCCCTTTCAAAGAGAAAACCCAAAACTCCTTTTCTCTTCCTTAATGAATTATTCCATTTTTGCTTTGAGAGCATAGCTCCCACTTTATTTTCAGTTGTCTTTTTTTCCCATAACTTCTTTTAGAAATAAAAATGGAAAGCATTATGTAGCCCCTAGGACGAAAGATGTACATACATTCAAAATGCTGTTCCATGCAACCTTAATAACCTGAATTCTATTTCCCTTTCTGTACATGATGGATGAAATTACTTTGATTATGATAGCTTTCCAATTACTCATTCATGCCAAGAAAGCCAGCCTTGAAACTTACTCACCTTGTTTATTTCTTTCCCACCTTGCCCTTCACAATCAGAAAATCAAAGCAAGCTAGAGCCGGAAGGAGCTTCCCAGAGCCCCAAAGGAAGGATTAAACTTAAAAGTCATACATATTGATTGACCTGAGTTTTCTAAAATTAAACCTGAGTAACTATTTCAATACCAGTGTTTAAACTGTAAAAGCTGATTTGTAGGTTAAGGGTTCTGAGTAGTATAGAAGTCTTGGTAAGTACATAACCTAGATGCCAAATACAAACTGCTGACATATAAGGAAAAGGTTGATTTCCATGCTCACTGTATCCCCTAAAACAAACCGGGCGTGTCCATTGTCCCATGCAGTCTAAGGTCCTGCTCTCCCAACGGTGAAGATGGACTGACTTTAAAGACTCCTCAAACATCCTCAACCTCCGCTCTGGCCAAAGACTCCATGTTTTCTTTCCCGTGTAGGTTTTATTCCTGAGGATAGTTTTAAGTAAATAAATAAAACTCCCTACTAGGCAAAAGATAAAAAATATGCTTGAAAATGAGGGGTCTCCATAGAAACTGACAAGTATTGTTTGTTGTTGTTGTTTTTAACACCAACCGTAATCGTTTCTCCTTGAAAGCATAACAGAAAAGCTCCTGGGAGTCCTGAGAGCAGCACTAGGCTGGCCTCCAGCTGCCTTCTCCCTCCAACACCAAGGCTCACAACCCACTGCCATAATCAACAGTCCAAAAGCTTCGGCATCGTTAGCACCTGGATACCCTTTCATCTGCTTACAGAGTATAGCTCCTAGATTATCTGTCAATTCAAGAAACAACAATTTAAAACTAAAGGCATGATGCTGGAACAAATTTTTAGCAAGCAGGGAGACAAAGAAACAAATAAATTAAGTCACCATATAGCTTTATCCTTTTAATGTTTAATTTACCCATATCATATTTCTTACAAATTGATTCAATGTACTTCACATCAAATAATCAAATCCACTTTCTTAAGAACAGATATCTATCAATACATTTAAGGGCGGGGGCAAGACTAGGGATTGAACCTAGAGCCTCAGGCTTGCAAGGCAAGAACTCTTTCCACTGAGCTACATTCCCAGTCCCATGGAATATTTAAGTAAAATAAAATGTTTTTTTTTAAGAAAAAGATGACCACTACTTCAGTATAGTACGTACAAGTTCTATTGGGAGTTTAGAGTAGCCTGCTCCCCCAGGAACTAGGAAGACCCCTTCCAGGAACAGCACTGAAAGTCAACACACACAATGAGGTAGCAGAGAGGTGTCTGGCTGGACAGACGAGCAACATGATGATTGTAGAGTACCTGACAAGCTTCCTGTACAAACAGGAAAATGATAAGCCATTCACCTGGCATCATTGAACAGTAGATGAGTCATTTCCCAGCAGCTTTTTTTTTTCCGTTAGCCCAATCATGTATTCAACAAATACTTTTTGAATCTTAAATCCAATCATAAAGAGACCTTGAGGTCATCTGAATCTTCTGAGACCTCGGATATGCTGCCGGCCTCTGCTTCCAGCCTTCTGCAATAAGCCACCCCAGGATGCTTGCTAGAGCTGCCCAACATTCCCTGAGCAAACATCCGTGACTGCAGTCGGTATCTGGCAGCAGGATTTTTCCACCCAGAGTCGGCAGTGGAATTTTTTTAACTGCAGAAATAGATAACACAAGTAAGGAAGAGTTAAAAAGGGGGGGTTCTTGAAAACATTAAAATAGCTGCTGAGGACTGAAAATCAGCTTAAGGGATGGCGAATGCAAATGTGAGCTCAGAAAGGCCCAGCTCCGTTTTGCAAATCCTTTGGTAATGAAAATAGATCCACACTTTAATTTTTCAAACCATAAACCTCCCTGAAGCAAGTAAGAGAAGAGAAGAAACAGAAGAGAAATGTCCTACAAAAAAAAAAAAAAAGGTGAATTTTACATTTGGTATTTCAACAAAACTCAGTCAGGACAGGGATCCCAACCTTGTGGAACAGTAGGTCCTAGCTGGCACCCAAGCTTCCATTGCCCACTGTCTGCTCGCATTAGGAGTAAGCTGCCCAAAGTCCTCTCATTCCCTCCCACCCTCAACCGTCACATCAAACGCTGCTATCTAGAGAGGAGACAGTGCCTTCATGACACTAAGGTATAAATGATTGATAACAGCTCTAACATGCCATTTCTTCTGCAGGGTATTTGCATTTTAACAGAGTACAAACCTCCAGCCCAGGAAAGACTCCTACAGATGTGAGCTTTTGAAAAACAGTTTGCAATGGTTTTGCCATTTCCCCAGAGACTCAAGTTACCTAACCAAAAAAAAAAAGTAGATGCTTGATTATTTAAGAAGGATGAAACTAAGATCCACAAGGCACAGTTCCCACCTGCAGTATTCATCGTCACACATGAGGCTCCTGCAGACACCGCCATCCCCCACCCCAATGACCTGGTGCCACAGCTAGAGTGCAAGTACCCTGTGGCCCTGTTGGGGTTCCCTGCATTCTAAAGCATGAAGTCCCGGCAAGGGCTGATTGTAGAACTCCTCTACCACCCACAGAGCCACAGCCCTCTCCTCCCTCACAGAGTCTGGATCCCAGGGTGGGTGCTCTGGAGGGTCTGAGCTGACTTCCTGGGGTGCTCCGGAGGAGGCTAGGGAGGAAGAAGAATCACCCCATATCTGCATCTACTAAATTCTTGTCGTTTCATTAGCCTATACCCATTATGCAGGTCTCCAATTAACATTATTAATTCTTCATATGAAATGTTGCCTATTTAAATTAAGTAAAGCAGAAGTAAGTGCTTGTTTGCTTGCCCTGACCTCCATAAGTTACCAGAATTTGCTCACACACACAGGCCCTTTCTTCTTCCTTCTCTCCAGCCTGCTTCTGCCACGTGATTATAATAAAGCAGAGTGTCTACCTCCAACAGCCGCTACAACTTTCTGACATGCATAATCACCAAAAGGCTCTGCCTCCAGGCAGTATTTCTGAGTATGTTGCCTTCCTCGTGGCTTACATACAGAAAAGGCTTCAAATAGTCCAGCTTGTAAGAGGAGGGCAGACACATAATCTTACCAGGATAGTACATGGACTTCCTTTAATATGGAAAGATCAAGAAAAAACAGTCTATGGGAAAGAAAACAACATAAAACAAGAAGCCTGACAATATGCTGAAGAAACCAGGGACTTATATAGACAGAAAACAAACTGCCTGAGGCATTGGGGAAAGCTGGGATGAAGAGAGGGGTTTAGAAAATGGTAGACCCTGAAGCAAGTTCTGGAAAGCCAGGTTGGACCTCAAAGGCCTTGATAAGTACAGTGTAAGTCTTTGTTTAACCTGTCACCAACTTTTTATTATGGCTTCTGCAGTGTTTAAATACAAAGCAAGTCACAGCCTTTTTGCCTTATTTAACAGTCCAGCAAAGGTAGTTAACATCTCACATATTCTTTCAAACAAACCGATGAAAATATCCTCACATTCAAACTGTCAATCTGGAATGTTGGCTTTCCTAATGGCACCTAACCTAGCTGTGCTTGCTTGACACAAGCTGAAGTTATCTGAGAGGAGGAAGCCTCAATTAACAAAATGCCTCCCTAAAATGGGGCTGTAGGCAAGCCTGCAGGGCATTTCCTTAATTAGGGATTGAGAGGGAAGGGCCCAACCCAGTGTAGGTGATGCTATCCCTGGCTGCTAGGAGAAAGCAGGCTAAGAAAGGCATAGTGAGCAAACCAGTAAGCAGCACCCCTCCATGGCCTCTGCATCAGCTCCTGCCTCCAGATTCCTGCCCTGCTTGAGTTCTTGTCCAGCCGCTCTTCAGTGATGAACAGTGATATGGGAGTGTAAGCCAAATAAACCCTTTCCTCCCCACATTGCCTTTGGTCATGGTGTTTCCTCACAGCAATAGTCACCCTAACTATGGCAACTCCTAAACCGAGCCCCCATACTCCTAATCTCCCTAAGGATGCACATTTCCAACAGTCTCTGAACATACATGTCATAGATAGAGGCTTGTTAATCTTAGATGTCAGCCTATAGACCTGGGAGTGTTCAGAGGGTTCCTGCCACAAGCCAAACGCCTTTGCAATCAAGTGGTAATGATTATGAATAAGTAAGGAAGACCACCCTATATGTAAATGCTAGTGAACCAGTCCTATGTGTCATACTCTGTCGCTGCCCCAGGCTCATTTCAAACTAGTTAATTAACATGTAGTGAACCAGTGTGAACCTATCTCTACCAAGATAATAAAGTCTGTTCCATTTACCATGGTCCTAACTGTTACCTACAGAGTGGGTCCCAAGAATGGCAGTGCTGTTATTGATAACGTTCTCAGTGAATGTCTAGACTCAGCTCAAGCTGGACTTCTGACCAGATAGCTGGAAGGATTGCTAGTGGATAAACAAAGGCCTAGAAATCAGCACTACTGCCTTTATCTGTCCCTACAGCCAACCACCTCGGGCAGTGGGGCCTCTGGTTCCCGGTATCAGATCGAAGTCCCTGCGCTAGTTCCCAGGCTGCTTCAGCTCACATACCTCCACCAGCTAACATGCCCCTTGTAACTGGCAAGACTCCCTCCTCTTTTGCTGTCCTCCCTGCCCACCCCTACCCCCACCGCCCCAAGAGATAAGCTTGGCAGTTTGAATAAACCTTTCTCTTCACCCACGGAGTGGATGCAATTTGATGGTTTCACTGAGCCCTCACACCAAGGGCAGAAGGATAAGGGAACCCATGCCTTCAGTGCCTTTGCTGTCTTTCCATGTCTTCCCGTGTGATGCCCAAGCCAGGAATCAGCCTGAGACTTATTAAACGGCAAGACCTGCTCCTTTCCTTCTTTTTCAGCCAGTAGTGGATAAACATTCTGTTTGGAGCCACCACTAAAACCCATTCAGCCTGTGTGACCCAAAACTGGGTTTCTAGATCCTTCAGGATGCATGGTCCTCAGCCATCCACAGCTAACACAGTAACGCACCACACCACACCATTGTAACCCACCACACCATAGTAACCCACCACCCCACCCCATTGTCCCACCACTGTTCCCAGCACCTCCACTGCACCTTCCAAGGAGGGGCAATGGACATTGTCCTTTCAGCTCTGTCCCCAAGTGGTGCCAGGCCATTCCTAGCAATTCCAGTTGGTTGGTTCATTTGCTTGCTTTATTTTGTCTTTTCCCTCCCCTTTTAGCCTGAAACTTCCCATGTCATTCCATCATTATGGTTAACTCGTCTTTCCAAAGTCCCTTCAAAACTGGCACACAGTTAGTTCATCCTGACAGTTGCAGCCAAGCTGCTTCTGCCTTTCCCCAAAGCAGAGAGAGGCATGGGATGGGTCTAAGGAGAGGTTTGGAGCCAAGTCACTGCATTCAATGCTGTAATTCTAAGGTCCCTGTGGCAACCCCTGCTGACTGGCTGATGCAGCACCCGTGCACACTTCCTTTCTCCCATAATTCTTTCCATTAAGAAGCACGGAATGCCGACACATACTTTCCCTGGCTCCCCTGCAGGTAAAGTGGCACAGAACTGTTCACTGGGATGCAGCAGAAATATTCTAAATGGGGATTGTCCAAGAAAGATCTTGGTTCCCTGATAAAAGAGACCTGTGTGACTAGTTTTCTTGCGACTGTGAGAGCATTAGCACAAGGAAAAAGCTGGCCTTGCTCAAGTCTCTGAGCCTCCCCTCTGAGCTGCCTTCTCTGGTGTTTTGTTACTCAGCGGGCTGAAGCATTCCTACTTGCTGTAACAGGGCCACCAAATGCCTCTCCATGGCAGCTTCTGAAGTTTCTTCACCCCCATTTAGATCTGGGAGGCATGGGGGAAGAGGAAGCACCAAATAAAATAAAATACATTATATGAAATTCTCAAAGAAATAATAAAAGTATTGTAAATGCTTATTTAAAATTAGTCTCAGAGGGGGAAAAAAAGCATTTGAATGAGTGTGTAATTAAGAGGTCAGCTTAAATGAGACCTGACCCAAAAACCAGCCTTTTAAATGCTGGTAATTGGTTTCAAAAATAAATTACATTATTCCAGTTCCCCACAGGCAGCTAGACTTCTGCTTTTCAAATGGGATACTGGGAAAATAAGTCAGTTTAGCATACTTCTGTCTTGACCACAGTCCTTCTTAACTACCATGTCTGGAGCAAAGAGTTGAACAGAAGGAGTCTTTCCGGCCGGAGGGCTGGGAGCAAGATGCTGACCCTTGATTTTTGCAGCTTTGTTTCCTTTTGTGATTAGCAGCTTCTCAAAGCATGTGCCCCCGACTTCTCTGTGCTACTCAATTTGCAAAGACAAAACCTTCCTGAATTAAAAAAAAATAGTCTTTTCTGCTAAATAAAAGAAAGTAACTTATGGCAGCAGGCAGTTTTCCCTCATATCATACAATTCATGGCAGGAATCAGTTACTTTTCTCTTGAGGGTACTGACCACTTCTAGAAAGTCAGTAGATCTTTAGACATGAACCCCCAAGCCACATCAAAGGTCAGCGCAAAGGAACAGTTAGGCTTGAGCATCGCAGAGTCTGTGGGTATGCTGGCTCTGCACCAGCTTCTTACCTGCCAGCACCCCTCACTGCCATCCAGGTTTGCCCAGCAGCCACCTCGGGCTCATCACTTCCAAGAAGCCTGGTAATTTTGCTTGGTGAACACCAGAAAAGCAGAAAAGAGTGAAAATCTCTGACTTCTCTCACATGTCATCAGAAGAACAACATCCCAACTGCTGTTTCTACGGCAGAACTGCTCAGTGAACTTGACAACCAGACTCTAGCCAAGCCAGCCACAAGGTGAAGCAGAAGGAGATTCCCAGGGATCAAGCAGTTTAAAGGATCTGCGTCTGCTGTCTGTTGCCGCAGAACAGTGGGCACAAGCTTAGTAGTTCAAAGCAACATGTTTCCTTTACTACTTCATGGCCTAAGAGGACCACGAATTTGGGCACAGCTCAGCTGGATCGTATAGTTCAAGTGCTTTCAAGGGACGATAATCAAGGTGCCCAGTAGGATCTGGAGTTTGGTCCAAAGGCTCATTTAAGAAGGGCTCTGCTCCATGCCTACGGCTGAAGCAGGATTAGTTCTTTCAGGCTGCTACACTAAGGCCTCAGGCCAGTGGTAGCTGGTAGTCGGAAGTGACTTACAGTCAAATCCCAGATAATGAAGGTGCATTTTAAGTGATAAGACTGGGAAATTCCTAAGAAGCTCCCGGTAACCAGTATGGACAAGCACGAAGGTGACACATGAAGCTCTGGTCCCAGGGTCACTCAGAACACCCCTGCAGAAGCTGCCTCATCAGTGTGCATCACGTTTAAAGAGTACACACTGCAAAATGCACACACTGGCAGAGGCATGCATGCCAGGCACCACAGCGGGCACACGCAAGTGCCACGCTGTCAAGAGTTTCTGTAAACTATGCTAAGCTGCATACATGATGCTATGGTCACTCTGTGCTGTGCTCTCTGAGTGGATCACCTATGTCCTACTGCCTTCTTTGCCACTTTTTTCCGGTTTTTTCAAGACAGGGTTCTGTGTGTAGACTTGGCTGTCCTGGACTCACTTTGGGGACCAGGCTGTCCTCAAACTCACAGTGATCTGCCTGCCTCTGACTCCCAGAGTGCTGGGATCAAAGGTGTGCGCCACCACCTGCAGCTGCCAAGTTTTTAGCAAGAAAACTTTCCATAATTAAAAATTTAAAATAACGGGGGATCCAAGATGGCT
>CM053760.1:12073347-12099717 GCA_028658305.1 Pachyuromys duprasi | reverse complement strand
TAGACTGCTTAGTCCCTAGTTTGTTTTCAAGAGCACGCATGTCTGTCCAAGCTCCCATTCCATGTTAGGTACATGAATGTGGTACAAGCCTCCAGTCTGTGTATGTATGTACGGCTGTACACACACAGAAAAGTGTCTAGGGGAGTGTGCATTACACTCTAATAGATACTTTGGGGTGACTGCATACTCTATAGTTTGCATTTTAATACAGCAATTGTATCAGTAATTGTTACATTTTGTTTTCATAGTGGCTTTATTCAAATGTTGATACTGTAATCTTCTCCTTGCCAGAGAAGGCTCAGATGCATAAGAGGAACTCAGTAGATTGCTGTCTGCAATCTAAAAGTTTCTCGCAACCTGATATTTTAGAATACAGGGATGCAGAAAAGTAAAAGCAAATCATTCTGGTAGCATCCAGGCGTATCCACCTGGCATCACTTCTCTATTCTCTCTCTGCCCTCTGCAACCAGAAGGATTGCATACAACTTCAATGTGGTAAAAGCACTGACAGTATTTCACAGACACTCAAATGCTGAAGAGCCGCTCCTTAGATTCCTTTCATTTGTAATATTATTTCTACTGACTTATTTTCATTTGTGTAATTACAAGTTACTTTTGTATTTTTTGTTTACTGATGTTTGTTTATTCTTTTATGACTTTTTCAGACAGACTTCTATTTCTATCTGAACCTAGTAGGGTGTCATTTATTGTAAACCTAAGATAGCAGCTGACCAGCTCCTGCTTGTAGATGAGACAGCCTTAGTTTAGGGCAAGAAGAACCAGTTTTTAATCAACTACAGTGGAAAAGTGAATTTGCTTCTCTTTGGATGGTTGGTTGGTTTTGTGGGTAGTGGTGGCTTCATTTTGTTTTGTTATTTGATACAGTCTCACTTACTAGCCAAGGTAGAATTGTGACTCAGAAAAACAATCTCCAGGATTTCTGAAGACACCCAAGCAGGCCAGAACTCCTGAAGCCTAGAGAGGGCACTGGGGCATAGCTGAGCACCCGCTAACAGATGGAAGTGGCTAACCAGGGCTGTGGGTGGGGAGTGCCGAGTGCAGTGAATATCCGCAGGGGTCAAAATCCACCCAACCACAGTCTCTCTTGAGTCAAAGGCAGACTTCCCACTAATGTGCACAAGCAGTAACTGGAAAGGCCCCTTTCTGTTTTCCGGTCTCTACCTAGTCAGACAACTTTGGTCTCAGTCTAGAGAGATGGCTTTGGAGTTCAGTTTCAGAAGCTCTGCATATCCACAGGCTGGGAAGGTTGTTGGGAAAGCTTATTTCACTGTGTCTGAAGACACTCCCACAGAGCAGATTACTGAGGGCCTCAACTCAACCTGACATTTTTATTTTTATCCACACATGTGCCGTGTGTGTGTGTGTGTGTGTGTGTGTGTGTGAACATGTGCGAGCACATACATGCCGCTGTATTTGTATAGCAGTCAAATGACAGCTTTAGAACCTATTCTTCCCTTCTAATACATGGGTTCTGGGACTCAAGTCCAGGTCAGCAGGGTTGGCTGACCCATCTCACTGGAGTTTCAAAGGGGAAATAACAATAACATCCTTTTCTTTCATGGACTTCAGATAAGGTTTTGATCGTTAGACTGAGGAAATATCTGAAGCCACAATGCCAGTGTCGCCAAATCACTTCAGGAACACGTGGCTGACTGCCTCCAGAATAGTTGCTGGGGGCATTAGGTCCAAGTCATGATTTCTGGTGACATAATTGGACGATCTGAACTCATATGAGAGTTTTTCTATACAATTTATGCGACTATGTTTATAACAGGAACCTGGCTGATCCAGAAAAGGGGATAAGGAGGCACACAGACCTGGAGCATCAGTGAGTTTCTCAAGCAGACACAAAGCTGACACACCAGTGAGCGTGTGTGTGCCTGCACGAACTTCGAATTAGCTGCCAGACTGAGTAAGTGCCCTAAACCAAGACACATTTTAAAATGTTTTTATTCTGAATATTTATTCATAGGTCAAGCCTCATATTTCATTTCATTAATGCATTCATATCACACCTGTTTTCTCTCCCCAGGGTATTTTGCATATCCAAATGAACAAATACAGATTCACTCCGGGTTCCCTGGCAGTCTTTAGCTCCCTGACACACTTCTGCCTCCAAGGCTGGGAATCCTGATTTCCTGCCCCTTCATTGTCCCTCTCCAAAGTCTTACACCCCCACTCTCAAGGTTCTCTTTATTTTGCCCAAAAATGCTAGCCTGGGGGTACTTTTCCTTTGATTTAAAGTCCAAGCGTTTGAAAAGCTTTGCAGAATCAGTCCTGTCCACTGGTTCCAAAGAGAGAGTATTAAAAGTAAGTTCAAGCTTTTGTTACATTTTAAAATATCCCTTTGTCTTTGAACCAGATTCCGTTGATCAGCTAGACTGCTTCCAAAAAAAAAAAAAGGTCATTTTAGCATAACAATATGACACTCAGGTAGAATCAGAAGAACCTTTGGTCCCTTCCAGGGCCTCCCATACAAACCTGGCACAGTAGCTTCCTACAAAAGGGAGGCTCTGCTTCCCCGCAGTTCACTGCTCAGCACTGACATGCTAAAGTGTAAGTACATTAATATGCACAGATAACAACTATACACCTTGTGGAGTTCTATAAACTAAATGCCGTTGTGTAACTAGCGTCCGGCCAAAGTTGGAACAGTTACCAATATCCTGGTTGAACTTTATATTCTTGTGCTATCTAATGACTGGATTCATTTGCTCAGGTATTATATCCATGAGATGAGCCTATATTACCTTGGGTGTCATTAATTCATTATTTTTCATTGCTGTGTAGGATTCTATTATATTAATATCCAAGAATTTATCTGCTTTATTGTTAATACAACATCGTTTTCCAGCTTTAGTGATGGTTAATAATGCTACCAGAAACTTCCAACATTGTAGTAGTGTATCATGGGATGCACCTTTATGAAAGGTGTGTCAGGCTTGCATCTAAGAGGCAGAATTGCTGCACCACAGATTATCCGTATGCTGGTTTCAGAAAATACTGTCAGTATTTTCCAAAGTGATTCCAGCACTTTACTCTCTTACTGAAAATGTATAGGAATTCTGTTTCTCCACATCTTCTGCCCTCAGTGTCATACTCTTAGTCAGGGTTTTATTGCTGTAAAGAGACAGCATGACCGTGGCAACTCTTATAAAGTAAACTCTTATAACTGGGGCTGGTTTACAGTTCAGAGATTTAGTCTATTATCACCGTGGCGGGAAGCATGGTGCCATGCACACAGTGCTAGAGAGGGAGCTGAGAGTTCTACATTGGGAGCCTCAAGCAGCGGGAGGAGAGAGGGTGCAACGGGCCTGGCTTGTTCAGGACTGTGAAGGGGCTAACAAAGACTATGAAGGGAAATTAACCAAGGGCCAAACTATACTCTGACCAAAAAAAAAAAAAAAAAAATTGTCTGCATTCTGTCCATGTCCTGAGACTGCTATGTGTTTGCTATCTTCTATGTGGTTACTAAAGTTTCTTAATAATGAAAAGTAATAAATTATTACTAAAGTAATAATGAAAAAATAATCATAAGTTTGTCAAATATTTGGAAATTAAGCAATACCTCATTAATTAACACATACATCACAGAAATAGAATTAAAGTTTGAGCAAGTTTTATAATCTTAGTGTTCATGCAAAGCAAAGAAAAATAGTGAAATGTAGGATTGTCTCATTTTCTTCTTAAATTGATCTTAATGCCATGAAACACCTTGATGAAATCATGAGTCTCAGTGAGAACATTTGGCACTGGATGGATGCGCTCTTTGTTGCCACTACTCCTGGGTTTTAGTGAGAAAAGGCCATGCACGGGTGTGGACAGGCACCTGCTTTAGTCAGGCTTACTATTGCCGCGATCACACAACATGGCCAAAGCATCTTGGGAGGAAAGGGTTTGTTTGGCTTACTCTTTCCACATCATAGTTCCTCATCAAAGGAAGTCAGGAGCTGATGCAGAGGCCATGGAGGAGTGCTGCTTACCTGCTGGCTCCACATGGCTTTTTCTTATAGAGCCAAGGACCATCTGCCCAGGGGTGCCACTACCCTCAATGGGCTGGGCCCTCTCCCATTAATCACTAACTGAGAACACACCAGAGAAGCTTGCCTCCAGCTTGATCTCATGGAGACAGTCTCTCAGCTGAGGCTCCCTCTTCTCTGGTCAACTTGACACAAACCAGCCAGCACAGTATCCCATGATACACCAATGAAAATGCCAACAAGGCTGAGAAGAAAAAAAAAGTGTTCTGTAATAACACATTTTGCTATCAAACTACATTACATGATGTTAACCGCTTTCATTAATATTTAGAAACACATTGTCATTTCTCTGTCCTTTTAGTTTCAACTTTTTACATGTTTTTATACTGTCTTTTTAGAGGATAATGTTTTGCACAGTCAATATAAACATTGATAAGTTTATGTTGAAAGCTATCACTCTTTTATTTTCTTTTTGTGCTATTGATCCCTGGCTCTTTTTTCTCTCTTCTTGTAAAAATTCAGATATTTTTAAAATTATTTTTCCCTCTTCAGGCTGCCACATATGCATTGATTGTTTTTTTCTTTCTGTTTTTTTTTTTAACTGGTATTATTAGAGATCACCACATACATTCTTGACTTACGATCAATCACATACACACACACATTTATCGGTTTCCAGGATATACAGGATCATTTTACACTCCACCTTGTACAATCCCCCACTTTTATCTTGCCACTGTAATAGTAGTCTAACCTCTTGTGATTTCTCCTTCATGCAGGCACTAATGCATACTTAACCTGGGTCCTCATCCCTCCCGAATTTTCACACTTTCGTTTGGGAGCTTTTTCCTTCTGCCTGGAGAATGCTTCTGAGTCCTAGCACCCATCAGTCTTAATGTTAATTCCATGGTTTTGTTTGCTTAAGAATATCTTTGTTAGTTTTACCTTCATTTTGAAAGTGACTCTCCGTGGACAGTTGTCCCTTGAGGTTTTACATACATCATGCCACGGCCACTCCACCTTCACCCTGACCCTTCACCCTGCCATCCATGACTCAGCACAATGGCTCCACCATCACCAATGGCCAATGGGACATGTTTCCGCTGCAGCCATGTTTTCATTATGCGTGTACTCCATACTCCCTATAAAGCCCATCTTCATGGCCTGGCTTGTCACTTTCCCTGTCTCCACTCAGGGACAGACACTTTATATCCTAAAAAATCTCTTGCATGAAGTTTGTTGTGTGGTATGATTTTTGTAGTATTCTTTGTCTGCTGGTTGCTGAGATACTTTTTCAGGTGAAAACCCTTCCAAGGCATATTAGAATTACACTGGACTTCTCAGTGGAGACCCTAAAGCAAGAAGGGACTTTAAGAGATTTTACAGACTTTAAGAGACCACAGATGCCAGCCTAGACTATACCAAACAAAATAAGGCATTCAATGATAAAACCAAATTTAAACGCAGCCCTACAGAAGGTGCTAGAAGGAAAAATACAACCTTTTTCACTACATAAAAGAAAATACAGAGAATAAATAATCTAAGACAAGCAATGTAAAAAAAAAGGGGGAAACACACATTCACATTCTCTCTATCCCTCTCTCACACATGCATACACATACAGAGACACAATAACAAAAATAAAATAATAGAAATCAGTAAGCACCACTCATTGATATCTCTCAATATCAATGGTCCAATACCAAAACCTTGAGACATTCAGACCTCAAATAGAATAGCTCCCTCAAATTTCTCCCTTCAGATTTCAGGGGATCCTGCCAAAGAGGAAGTTTAAAAAAGTGTAAGAGCCAGAGTGAATGGAGGACACCAAGAAAAAAAAAAGCAGCCCCCTAAACCAACATATGCAAAGCTCATATGAACTCACAGAGACTGAGGCAAAATGAACAGGGCCTGCACTGGTCTGCACTAGATCCTCTGATATATATTATGGCTTCCAGTCTATATGGGATTCCTGGGAATTTGAACAAATGGGTCTTTGATTCTTGCTTTTTCTCTTGGGCTGTTTTTGTTTGGTTTGGTTTGGTTTTGGTTTTCCCTGTTAGTTTGCCTTGTCCAACATCAATGTTGTCAGTTTTGTTTTATTTTGTTATATTGTTCTTATTATCTCTTAGAAGCCTGTTCTTTTCTAATGAAAGGCAGGATGGGAATGGATCCAGAGGGGAGGTGGAGAGAAGTAGAGGGAGGAGATGAGACTGAGGGATTGGACTTGGGATAATTGAGGGAGAGATGACAGTCTACAGAGATAGCCCACTTCCTTCCCTGGGTGTGAACTGCACGTTCCTGCTGAAGTTGGGGGCTGGGGGTATCAGTGAGTTGTGGGAGGGAGGCTAGGAAGGGGAGGTCTGGGAGAACCGTTAGAAGGGGCAGGGGAGGAGGTGGCTGCTAGTGTTCTGCTTCAGAGCTGGGAGTGAGGCTAGAGCACTGGGTGTGAGGTGAGACCCGGAGTCAGCCAACCTGCTTTTGCAGAAGTGGCTGTGGGCAGTCTGGGCGTGCCTGTTTTTTATGTCTTATCCTAATATGTCTGATAGAGTGTCCTTTGCAAGTATGCTACCTGTACTACTGTAACATTTTACCTCTCTAACAAAAGTACCATGAAGCCATGACAATTCTGAACCACCTTATCTTAGTTTTGACCCATTTGTCTCTTTATATCTAAAATTTCATGGGCCTATGTTTAGGCCTCTTTACCCTTTCTTTCTTTTTTCAATATCGATGCTAATACCTAGCGGAGTCTCAAGCATATGCAAGGCAAATGCTCTCCCACAGGCCTGAATGTAAGTGTCTTTCATCTTTCTTTTCCCTTTATATTTCAGTGAGTCAATCTAGACATTTTCTACTGTCTTCCTGTAATTCATTCATGGAGTTATGGCCTGCCATAAAAATATCTATGAATGATTAAATTCAGAGTAATTTTAGCCATTTGATTTCTTTTACCTACTTACATCTCGCTAGCTCGCTCACTCTGTGTGTGTACGGGTGTCTGTGTGTGTGCTTGTGTGGGTGTGTTTATGTGTGTGTGTTTGTGGATTATGTGGAAGAGTATGTATATCTTTCTGTAAACATGTATGTGAAGGTTTTAGTAGTATGTTTGGTGTCTCCATCTACCACACTTTGCCTTCTTTTGAGACAGGCCAGCCAGAAAGCTTCTGTGATCCACTTGTCTCTGCAACCTTTACACTGGGATTGGAGGCACACAAAGCCATTCCTGGATCTTACCTGGATTCTGGGCATTTGAACACAGGAAGTACTCCTACCATCAGCCTGACTTTGAAGTTCCTGTTTAATTTATTCATACAGATTCTTCGTTTTTAGTGAATTTCTCACCATTTGTTCTACTTTGTTTCCTATTTTGTCTGGTGATTATTTTAAGTGTTTGAAACATTATCTCCGTGTGTAACTTAGATAAGCAGATTTTTTTTTCAGTGACAGGTTTCCAGGAGAGGAATGACCAGGAGATGAAATTATAGAGAAGATAGAAAAGCTGGGTTCAGGAAGCCTTGGACAAGCTATGTTGTGTGCCAAACAAGCTTATTAAGAATTACAGCTTCTTATAAATGGTTTTCAAAGGCAAAGATGGAATACCATTATACAACACAAAAACTATCATTATACAATGGGGTAGAGTCAGCAGAAAGATAATCAAGCCATGCTGCATTAAGAGAACACAGGAAACCTCAAGCGCAGCACAAACCATGTACACAGAAATCCTGGGACTGATAACCACAGCCCCTTAGAAGAAAAGAGTTGGGTTCTCTGGATGAAGTCACAGATCCCCTCAAGGCCCCAGCCCAAGGCCATTACTGCCTGGCCAAGCATGTTCCTGGATTTAGATAAGACACCACACTCCTTCTGCATACATCAGCAGCTCAGGGAAAGCCTCTGAGCAACATGTGTGTGTGACTGCACAGGAAGGATCTAGTTTTCTCTTCTTTTCTTCCTTCCTTCCTTCCTTCCAGACAATGTAAGAGCTGTAAGTTTATCTGGTCCAGGCAAGGTCAATCCGTTTACAGTTGCTCCTTATTTTTTGTGCCTGGCCTTTCAGGAGTCTCAGCCAAATGCTTAGCTCTTTAATAGAGCCCCTTCTCCAGAACTCTAAACAAACTTCCCAGCTCTGTGTCAATGCCCTTTCGGCTTATACCTTTTTAGTTTTCTGCAGCTACTTCTGCTAAGTTTATCAGCCAGCATCTCACTCCATATGTGTATTTCTCAGAGGGAAAAACGCAGGCTCAACCAGCAGGCTCAAAGTTTGTGGTAGTTTGAGTAGGAACGGCCCCAAGAGACTCATGAGTTTGAATGCTTGGACAGAGGGAGTGGCACTATTAGGGAGTGTGGCCTTGTTGGAGTAGGTGTGTCTTTCCTGAAGGAAGTATGTCACTGTGGAGGCTGGCTTTAACGTCTTATATGCTCAAGCTATGCCCAGTGTGGCACACAGTCTCCTTCCTGTTGCCTTTGGATCAGGATGTAGAACTCTCCACAAGCATGCCTTACCTGCATGTTGCCATGCTTCCCACCATAATGATAATGGACTATACCGCTGAAGCTGTAAGCCAGCACCATCGAAAGAGTTGCCATGTAGATCCCAGGGGAGGACATTGCAGCCAGCCCTGAGGAGACAGGATGAGCTCGGGTTGGATGGAAGGGGAGGAGGTCCTCCCCCATTGGTGGACTTGGAGGGGGTGGGGAGGAGATGAGGGAGGGAAGGGAAAGGTGGGAGGGAATGAGGGAGGGGGCTTCGCTTGGGATGCAAAGTACCTAACCTGTGATTGATACAAAAATAAATTAATTAATAAAAAAAAGAAAGAAAGAAAGAGTTGCCATGGTTTCAACAAAGCTGGCTGCATCACCTTCCTCTGTGGCCTGGCAAAGCTGCACCCTCCAGCGGGAGGTGATCAATGAACCAGCCACTGAGTTCATGTCAGAGACAGCCCCTGTTCCCCTTACTAGATAATCCACTTGTAAACTGAGCAGCCTATGGGCTTCCTCTGAACAGAGTCTAGGTCCTCTCCATGCAAGGTCCTTGATTGGAATATCAGTCTCTGCAGGCCCCCTTGGTCCCAGGTATTTTGGCTCTGTTGTTCTTCTTGTGGAGCTCCTGTCCCCTCCAGGCCTTTCTATCTCCCTTGCCATGGTCATGGTATCTCTTTGTAACAATAGAAGCCCTACCTAAGACAATGTTATATCCTGCCCTTTCATCTGATCCTCACTTGTCTCTGAGTTCTAGTTGCTTTGTGATCCCTAAATGCTGAAATTTGTTTCTTTGTGCTATGCTCTGAGTTCAGAATCTATTTCCTGCTCCACAATTGGTAAATGCCCCAAAAGAAAGTGAGTGTAGGAGTGTAGTGGCAATGAGTGTGGGGCTGGCTCTCTTTAATGTGTCTCCTTCTCAAAGAGCTTGACTTTTCTAGCCCTGGATACCTTAATTTCCCAATTGTCTACAAATATCTGCTTTACAGCTATACTTAGCAAGAGGGTTAGTCTACTGCTACACAGTGAATCTTAATCAAAAGCAGGAGTAGTAATTACTTTTTAATAGGCTATAAGCAACACTAAGTTAAGAAGTAATTGGATTCATTAAATTAATTGGTTAATTAAACTAACAACTACCTTGAATTTTCAGCTCACCATTCTCCCAATGACTTCAAATCACTTTTCCCCACTGACAAAAGACCATCACTGGCTTTCTCAGCCTTAATTCATAAATTTTTAAGTAAGTGTAGGGAATAAAATGAGTTTGTAGGTGCATAATTCTACAGAGAAATAGAATAAAAACAAACATTAACATAATCAACAGTTGTTTAAAATCTCAAAAAATATACTCCTAATAACTGCACCAAGGTCCATAATCCCCATGGATTCTAGTGTCACAAGGGATATGGAAAACTGTGCAAAGCACTGAAGACTTGGTCAAGCCAAAGAAATAGACTAAGATGAAGTGCACTCAAAGCTTTTAGAAACATAAGTATAGTGCAATAATTCTTGCCAGATTTGTAAGATAGCAAGTGCTATATGTCAGAACTGGGTGTCTCAAGAGAAGCAATTCTGAACCACGGTCACCTGGTCCTTCCAGGGTTAATGGAGTAGTAACCTGTGAAGTAATATACTAGGAGATATTTCCAAGCCTTTTCCCCAGAAGTGGTATCAAACCTAGATTTCTTACCAATTCATTCCAGAAAGATATATTTGCCTTATGTAATGAATCTGAGGTGGATTATTTTTTAATTGAATAGGGAGAAAAGTTACTAAATAAACAAGTAAGAGCCTGTGGACTTTAACTCTAAATCATAGCAGAGTTACAAATGAAACACAAAGCACCCAATAAACACTCAATCAGTATTTCATGCTATTGATTTCTTGTATCCTACAATGAGTTTTTAGTGGGACTTTGATAGTAATGGGGTACCTCATCTTAATATGTTGACAGGAAGGAACTTGGAATAATCTGTCAATGTGCTTCTCTGGGACCCCAAGTAACAAGCCTCACAGACTGAGAATAACTTAACCCGCCCAGCCCTTTCCAGCACCGTGACTTGAGCATTGATAACAAGTTGGAGGCTAGAACTTTGTTCATAATTTCTGCCTTGAGTTGAGGATGTCTTTGTGATGCTGATTGGACTTCCTACTGTAAAACTAAGAAGAAATGTGGTTGTTATCACTTTACAAATCAGCAAGTACACAGGAATGACATATTTCACTAAAGGTCCCACAGCATGCTTAACGCAGCTGGAAAGTGTCTAGGTGTCCTCACTATCGATGTTGGTTTACTGCCACTCAGCTATTTCTAATAGAGTGATCCCACACGGTCTAATCACTCAGGTTGCCAGATTGATCACACCTAGCCTTTGATTTGCACTGCTTTTTTTGTTGTGTCCCACTTAGAAAAAAAAACAGTAAAGGAAAATAATATGAAAAGTAGAGGGCTTATCTCATTCTTTTGTTTTCACACCCCCAAACATTTATCACATTGTTGAACATTTATACTGATCGCATACTGAACGAGGATGTCTCATCAGTAAAGAGTAAGGCAGGCTCTAAACAAGGTTAAAAAGAATCCAAGAGAAATTTTAGAAATTGTTAGTTGAGTTTGTATAATGAATAAGCCAAGTATTTGTTATTTCTTCATTGCAATACTTTAATTCCCAATACCCTATGGTTAGACAGAAATCATAGGAGATAGACTGAAAAAAAAAAAACTCCTGCTCTTTTCATCTGTCTCTAAATTCAGCTCTGTATTTGGTTTACAGTATGCAATATGCTGAACTTCCTTCAAAGCCTTGAAACTGTCTCACCAGCCTCAGGGTAGAAGGAAATTGTGTCAGTAACAACCAAACTGCCAGGAGTAGCTCAACACTGGCATGCATCTGGTTGGCTGAAAGAGGTAGTGTGCCCTCTGCAACAGATGTGGGAGAAGGATAAGGTGAGCACATGTGCCGGGTTGGAATGTTGCTTTATTTTATTTTGTTTTGCTCATGTGAGCAGACGGCTACCTCTTCACATTTCCACAGACCTCTCTATGGTTGGTGGAACACAGGGCACAGTTTGCCTTGCAAGGGAAGCCAAGGACAGAGCAGGAAAACATGCCGTCACCTCCTGAGGCTGCTCAAGGGGCTGGACAACCCACCTGCACAGCACCTGACTTCTTCCAAGCACCCCACAGAAAGGCCACCTTCTAAGACCCTCTGGCTCTTTAGCTGTTGGCCCATTCCCTCCAAGAAGACATTACTCTAGATCACACTGTTCACCTCCCTCTGCCATTTTTCAGGTTCCATTCCGAGTCAGAAAACCCAAGGAATATATTCACAGATGTTCCCTTGTTTATTTGTTGACTCTGTGTAATTTGTTTGCCCTAATTTGTTTTCGTCTACCTTGGGACTTCCCTTTTTAATTTCCCTTTCTCTGTTTACCCCTCTTTGTGGAGCAGCGGTCTGTTAAGCTGTGAGAGGCACACGCCAAATTAAAAAAAAAGGAAAGAAAGAGGAAAAAAAAAAAACAGCACTGCAGATTGTTTTAAGCATGGGCTGCCCCTTTGGGCCTGAAGGCCTTGCTTGAAGCCTGCACCTGCTCCTCCTCCTGAGACGTGGGGCTCCTGATCTCTATCCCCTGCCTTTAAGCTGCCTGATTCCTATTATCCAAAGTCAAACAGCGTTCTCTACATTCACGCCTCCAGCACTTGGCATGAAATTAATAAGCCTGGCTGATATATTTCCCTGGAAGCCTGCCACTCTTTAACAGTGGTGTTAGATTAAAAATTTTGGCATGGTTAATGAACAGGGGAAAGCTGAAGCCAAAAGTTTCATGCAGCAATGCAAAGATTGGGGGATTCTGAAAAGAATACCAGCTTCCCTTCTATTTTCTGAATGCCATCCTAATTACAGGGTCAGATAACAAACATAACTAGACAGTCAGCTCTAGAAGAAAGGGCATATCCTCAGGCTTGACTCGTATTTAGATTTTATCATCTGTCTTTTCAATCACATGGCCTTCTGTTAGACTGGGTTATCTAAAACTGTAATAATAGCTATTTGTGCTCCAATCAGGCCTCCCTCATCCCAGGTCACTATTTTTCCATTAAAGGGGAACTGTGGGTGAGTTTCGGGCCAAAACCTGATCTTTCTGAAGTGAGAGTCAAACCAGTCACAGACTACTTTGAGCATGGCGGACAGTGCACTCAGAGCTCCAATACTCATTGTCTACTGCTAAACTCTCAGAATCATGAAAACATTGTCTCCCCAACTTGAAAAAGGTTGGTTAAATACACCTGCCAGTATATTCCCCCACCCACAAGCAGCCCAAGCTGAAGGGACAGAGAATAGAAAACCTTAAGATCCAACCCACTGGATAACTTTGGTTTTACAAGGGTGTGGCAAAGTGTAGAGCCTCCTCCAAGTGGTAAGTTTCACTTTCATTTCCCTAATGAATGGAATAGTCATACGGAAGAGTATCTATCAGTACCATTGGCATCACTAAGAAGTCCACTTCCAGCTGAAGAAAAGTCCTCCAGATGCAGCAGAATCATGTCCACTTGAACTGCCCAATGTGACAGCTGTTCTGGCACAGACACCCAACCTGCTTGGTATCTTGAAAGAGAGATATAAGTGGTAGATGTCCATTTCAGGCCTAAAAGAGGAAGAATGACCAGCAGTCTCCTCTTAGGTTATAGAGGGGCAAGAGGCTCCTAAAGCATGTGAGGGTAATATCAGGAGGCAAGAATTGACCCCTTGTCGAGTCAAACCAACTTTGTAACAGCAGGCTACTGTATTCACAACTGCAGGACACTTCAGAGCCTTTTCTCAATATAAAGAAAACGTGAAGAGATCAAAGATCCCAGGCCACACATATGGCGGTGGACAGTTGTCCCAACATGCTTCCTGCCTTCGTGACAAATATGTTAAATGTATTTGCAAATGTCATGTCCTTCCCTTTCAATGCCTTACATCAAGTCAGCGAGTCTGTTCGGGAAACAGAAGTAGGCTTGCTCACTGATACATCGCTGGCTCATTAGCCAAGCTTAGATAACAAAGCAACTCAGTGTAACTACTCTGGGATTGCTTCCTGTGGCCCACATCTTTTAGGGCATGGGTGACACTCTGACCTCACAGCCCTGCCTCTTCACTCTGTTACTATAGACTTGCATTGTCATCATATATATATGATATATATGCCCATTTATATATATATTTTTTTTAATTTTTATTATTATTATCTAATTTAATGTATTCACTTTACATTCCAAACACAGCCCCCCTCTCCTCCCCTCCTGGTCCCACCTCTCTTCCCCCTCCTCTTCCTTTCCCCCTCCCTTTCATTTCAGAAAAAAAAGGAATTCCCCCCTCCCATCAACTTTTCCCAGCGGGTCAAGTCATATCAGGACTGAGCACATCCTCTTCCACTGAGGCCAGGCAAGACAGCCCACTAGGGGGAAGTAATCCAAAATCAGGCAACAGCGCCCATGTCAGAAACAGCCCCGGCTCCTCTTGCTAGGAGAGCCACATGAAGACCAAGCTGCCCAATGGTTACATATGTGTGTGGGGCCCAGGTCCAGTCCAAGCATGCTCTTTAGTTGGTGGAGAAGCCCATTTCTTATAACACGGTTCAGCTCTGCTGTTCCTGGGAATAGCCGCTGCCTGCTCCTGTGGATACACTGAAAACATCTTTCAAGCCACGCATGCACAGATGGCAGAATCCTTTCCAAGCTTCTTGATCCCAGTGTTCCAGAGTGCACATTTATCTTTTATGAAATATTGTTGTGGGAAACAAGCACTGGGTGTCAAAAGGTGGCTTCAGATCTCCCAAATCTCCCACATCTCTCTCTCCTTTCTTCAAAAGGAGATCAATGGAGCTTACCCTAGCCCTCATCTTTCTTCAAGGCTGTTATGTCCCTAGCTACTTTCAAAACCTCCTCAGGGACTCTCAATTATCCACTACTCCATCAGAACCTCCACTGCTTTCTCCAGCCTATTCCACATTCCAGCCCACATGCTCTTCCCCTATAGAACAGGTGTGTGCACTCCCAGAACTTAGTTCTTTATGCTCGTGGAACACCATAAAAATTATAAAATCATGTCCATAAATTTTGTCAGCACTATGTTCCTGTGTCTAACCCATTGTCTAGAACATACAGGTTCTTATCCCAGACTTAGTAAATAGTGAGTGAATGAACTAAGATCTTTCCTTCAATTGTTGGGCTCCAATTGTTAGTAATCCCAATTGGCTAGTGTCCATTTACTCTACTAGGGTCAGAAATTGTGAATAGGTAAGTATGTGTTCTACTGTTTCAGTCCTGGACTTTAGATTGCCAAAGGCTTGACCTAGAAAACTTGTAGCTCTAGCTGTTAATCTTGTGATTCACCAGAAAAACTAACTCCACCATTTGAAGCCAAATTTAAAGCAATAATTTATTAAATATTAAATACTGATCAAGAGATGGACTTTGGTCAGAACCATTCACTGGAATTTGCAAGGGCTTACAAGGACAATCTTATAGGCCACTGTACTTTCCAGGAGGCCTTGTTATTTCCCAAAAACTACAATTCCCAGTATTCCAGGAAGTTACCTGGTTCCTAGGGAGCTGTGAGCTGGGGCTTACAGGTAAAGGGCATTACACAAGCCCTGATAGTTAGAGACATATGGTTCCAAGGTTTAAAAGATAGACCTTAGGTTCTCAGGTTAGAGGCTTATTGCCCTGGGCCTTGACTGCCAGAGGTCCAGCACTCACCAGCTCATATATTCTTCAGATCTTAGCAGCTAGCGGCAGTGACATCCAGTGTCAGCGAGTGTCACAGCTCCTGAATCTTGTATGCCAGAACCCCGTACCGCCAAAATGAATAGTGTTACAGCTTCCTAGCTTTGAAAAATAGAACCCATTGTCCTTACGATTTGGAAGTAATTTGAAACTTTTCTAGAGATGAAGGCTTGTTTTCTCTCATCTTCAGCTCTTTCCCTCTGTCTGCCATCCACAGTATTGGCTCTGTGCCTTGCTTTTCCGGGTCTGTACTTCTACTGTCTTTTTTCCTCTTCTGCAGATGCTGTCAGGAATGCCTCAGCAACCCTCTCACCACTGTCGTTGTCGTCTTGGCTAGGACTGCTGCTGGCACTTCTGTAGCTGCTGACACTGTCTCTTCAAGGTCAGATCAAACAATCCCACTTGCGATAATGACAGTTTGGAAGAAGACTTTTGTTGGACCTTATGTTGCAAGACCAGGGTCAGCACACAGAAGGAAACATGCCAGCTGACTTTAAAATGCTACGAAGTAGTCTGGTTATATAGAATAAAAGACATGACATTTGCGAAATATGCAAATTCAGGATTATGATTTGCACCAATCACAACCCAGTTTCCAGTTTACTAGGATAAATCACATCCCTCACAGAAAGACCAATAACAAGCCATAGGAAAGACTCAGTCATAAGCCGTGAATTTGTACAGTCCTGTGCCTGTCAGTCACAGAGTTTGCGGAGGGTCTGCTAGAGTACTCTTCCATTTTTTGACCTAGTTAAAGATGGCTATCAAAAGGACCAGATCAGCCACTAACAAGACCTCAAGAACATTTTACCAAAGCTTGTCATGTCCAAAGTAAAGTTTTCCAGCCTTGGTGCTGGCTGGAGCCGTTGTTGACAAGGCCAGGCAAAGTGTTGCTTGCACTTGTAATATTGCTTCTTCAAGAGGGTTATGAAGCAGGTCACCATAATAACACTCACTCCACGCACCGTAAGGGTGCCTGCTTGGCTGGCAGCTCCCTGGTGAAAGCGGCCAGGCACAGGAGAGAGCCTAACAGCTGTTGATTGGAGAGATATATCATCTATCTCCCCCAAAAACAAAACAAACAACAAAACTTAGCTTCTGACTGAAAAGTTAAGATTAGAGGGTGCTTATTATAAGAGCCCATATTAGTATTGACTTTTTCGAGATAGGGTTTCTCTGTGTAGCCTTAGCTGTTCTGGACTTGCTTTGTAGACCAGGCTGGCCTCAAACTCACAGAGATCCACCTGCCTCTGCCTCCCTGCGTACTGGGATTAAGGGTACACACCACCACATCCAGCTAGTCTTGACATTCTAGTAACAGTTGTTGACTCCTGACCAAATACCTTGGGGAGATTTAGATTATGCTATCTCACAACTTCCTGCTGAGCTGCAAATGACAAATGACTCAATGACAAATCTTATGTCCTGGCTCTCAGGCTTACATTTTCTAAACAGAGGAAATGGACCCTGACATCAGCTTATACAGTCAAAACCTTGTTAATAACCTTGTTATTTCTTCAAAACATTAAAGAAATAAGCAAATGTACAATTGCAAATGGTCAGCCCAGCACTTTCAGAAAGATTAACCACAAACTGGAACTTAAGGAGATGAAATTCAGTCAATGTCTCTATGGGTTCAATGTTTTCCCAGGCTCAGGAGGCAACAATGTGAGCTCTGTATTAATTTCCTATTAATTCTGTGACAAATTACCATAAAATAGCTGCTTTAGATTACACAAACTTACTATCTTAAAGTTCTGAATTTTAGAGCTTTAAATGGGCTTCACTGTCTTAGTCACCATTCTATTGCTATGAAAAGACACTACTACCAAAGCAGCTCTCATCAAAGAAAGAATCTAATTGGGAGGCTTGTTTACAGTTTCAGAGATTAGTCCATTATTATAATGGCAGGGAACATGGTAGCATGCAGGCAAGTGGCTAGAACAGTAGCTAAAATCTTTACATCCTGATTTGTAGGCAGCAGGTAGAGAGAGAGAGGGACACTGAGCCTGGCATGAGCTTTTGAAGCCTCAAAACCCACCCCCAGAGACCCACTTCCTCTAACAAGGCCACACCTACTCTAACAAGCTCAGCTTTCCTAATTTTTCTAACCCTTTCAAACAGCTTCATTCCCTGGAGACTAAACATTCAAGTATATAAGTCTATGGGGACTTTTCTTATTCAAACCATCGCACCAATTTAAAATCACAGTGTCAGCTGGAATGCATTTCTTTTGGGGACTGTAGGAGACGATTTCTTCCTTTGCCTTTCCCAATTATTAGAGGTGACCAGAAGTCCTTATCTCATGCTTCCAATTTTCCATCTTCAAAACTAGCAGTGTCAAGCTTGATTCCTCACAGATTTTCTGTTTTCTTTCTCTCCCTTCCACATATAAGGGCTCAAGATTGTCAGGCTAATCCAATATCATCTTTCCATCTGAAGGTTAACTAATTAACAAACTTAATCCACCTGCGACCTTAACTTCTTTTGCAAAGTATTAAGATCACAGGTTCCAGGGATACAGACCTGGTATTGCTGCCTTTGTCTTCTTTTGTTTTGTTGCCTGCTACTCTGCTTTCTGTGGACATACAAATCAAAAGGAACCAAGCCCCAAAATCTTGGGAGGCAGATAGAACAGAATAGAGAGGAGAAGGTATCAGGAGAACAGATAATGCTACCAAGAAACTGCCATCAGTCAGGGCACCAGGATGGCTCCTCATCCAGGTGAGCCGGCCATCGGTTCCATCTCCTTTCAAAAAACATTTCTTTATACTAAGGAATTTCACACATCCTTCCCACAACGTACCTCCGGGGGAAGGGGCCACATTTAGTGCAAAGTTATGACTTACCAATGATGAAATTTCAGACTTCATTTCAGAAATTACATTGATGAATTTTCAAAACACATCATGTACTTCCTAGCCCACCTTTGCAATTAAATTGACCTTCCACCAAATCAAAAATAGATCACAAAATCAGATGTGAATGGAAAAACAATTGAACAGATTCTGAAGGGCTGAAAACCACACACACATACACACACTTTCTTGTATTGTTCTTAGATGTCAAAAGAACCTCTTTCTCAACTAGAAAGTTAAACAAGAAGACAGTAAGTTTTCATTACACTGTGCTGCTACCACCCCTTAGGGGTGCCAACGTGGATCTGTTAATGTCCTGTGCCACTCAGGGGTGAGATTCTTTATAGGGCAGTGTTTATACTCACCATATGCTTTCTAGGATTGACTGGGAGTGTTAATTGGTGTTTCAGGAATCAGGAGGGGGAAGATCAAGGGCGTCTGGGGAGACCTCATTATCTCATGTCTCTCTTCCTCAATTAATAGGTCAACACATGTCTAAGCGCTCGTCATTTGTGCTGATCTACTGCTTAGCCAGCAAACGGGCTCTCATTCAGAATGTGCTGTATGTCAGCCTGACGGTTTTCCTGTCTTCTAGTTAACTTGAGGAGAAAAAGGGAAGAGAGTTTCCTTAATAGCTGCTACAAGATAAAGTGAATGTGGTGTCACTGAGGTTCGTGAAAGTACAGCTGGAATCCGGGCACCTAGACTCAGTCCCTTCCTTCTTGGAAGACCCCCATTCTACCATCCTGCCAGGGCTATCATTTCACCGTTCTTCTTTTCACATTCTCACCTCGATCACCCCTAATCTTTCAGGGCCATTGCTTTCTTTGCTTCCTTCCTTCTTTCCTATTGGATCACACTTTAGAAAGCTTCCAGAAGACTTTTGAATGTTTAACCAATGAAAACACGTAAAAAGGGGCTCTCCAAATGGAAAGTCCAATAACTGACTATGTTCAATCTTGTAAAGCTACTAACACCATAAATAAACAGGTGCCAACATTTGAGACAACCTATCTGGAAGGCAACAAAGATACAGGTGTCTGAGTCCTTTAAATGTTTGTGAGCTCTGACTCAGTAACTCCTCCCCAAGAATTCACAGTACAAAAATCAAAAGAAATGTAGCCATATTCAAATATATGGTTTGGCATAATCAGATTATTTGAAATTGAGGGGGGAGCTGAAAAAAAGGAATTCCAACAATCAAAGGTAATGAAATGGTATCATTATTTAAAAAAAAAAACATGTCTATGACAAGGAAGCTGCACCTACAGAATCCCAACAATATGGTCACCCAAATAAGACCTGCTTAATAAAATGCCGCTTGACAGCCAGTGTGGATGGGGGAATCTCACAAAGCTCACACCCCCACGTGAAGAGCTTAGGTAATACATGGCTGCTGAGAGAGAATCTGTTTTCTACAGGGATAAAAACCCTGAAAGATTACCTATCCCAATGGGCAGCCCTAAACACATGTACACGTGAGTAATGCTGAGTGTACTCTATGCGAAGGTGTATGTGTGGCTATTGTGTGTGCATGTATGTGTGTGTTAACAATAATCAAACAAGAAGAGGCCATGAATTTGAAAGGGAGTGGGGGCACATAGGAAGAGGTGGAGGGGGAATAATGTAAATATAGGATTCATGTATAAACTTCTCAAATAAAATTGAAAAAATCATGGCAATAAAGATAACATTTAGTTAGGGAAGTTAGGAAGATTGCATAGGAGTAATAGCACGTAGACTCATGAAGGGCCTCAAAAGGGGCACAATGTGAGGCTGAAGCATAAAGCCTCAACCATTTCTGGGAAGAAATTTATTTAGCTCCATACTTGAGGTAATATTGGTAATACTTAATGCCTGAACAATGCCAGGTCAATTAAGTATTTCAAAACTGAGATGCAGATAAAGCCAGCCTTTTAAATAACAGAGTATCAGACTAGTACTTCCTCACTAAAGTAGTTTAAGCAAGTTTATCAAGTACTGTAGTTGTTATTGTATTACTCTGGAGAGATTCATAGCCAAGGAAGTTTATGAAAAAAAAAACTGTTTAACTGGGGCCTTGCCTACAGTTTCAGAGGAATAGTCCACTGTCATTGTGGTGGGAAGTGTGGTGACACACAGACACAGTGATGGAGAAGGAGCCAAGAGCTCACATCTGATCTTACGATTGTGGGCAAAGAGAGACCAAGCCTGAAGTGGAATTTTGAAACTTCAAAGCCCACCCTAAGTGACATATCTCCAACAAAGCCATACCACTTAATCCTTCCTCAACCATTTTACTAACTGGGGACTGAACAGTCAAGCTGCCACAAGTGACAGTGTGAAGCAGAGGTTGAGGAAGGTGTGTGCCTTTGCAGGTGCTTGTGTGTTGTCGTGGACAGGACAGCAAGATGCTGAAACTGGGGGAACAGCATATCTACCACATCAGACAAACAGACAATGACATCAATGGAAAATCTCAGTACCTCAGTCTCTCTCTCACTCCCTACCTACATACCATGACTGGTAGCCAATCAAGTCTCTCCTCCTCATTCTTCCCCTTTGACCTACAAATAAATCAAAGAAATTCAATTAAATGTTTTCGTGTGTCTAGCATATTTCACACTTTGAGTGGCAAACAAAAAGTGTTGACAAGATCCACAGGTTTAAGCAATGGTGACATGGTCACCTCTATCAACAACGGCCCCCTGCTATGTCAACAAAGCAGCTACAGCCGTTCACTGTACTTCCTGCCAGTCAGAGGAGAGGGACTAGGGGATTCAGGCATGGGAGAGGTCCAGGTAATATCAGGAGAGAGGAACTGAAGCAAGAAAGCTACAAAGTGCAAGCATTCTGGGATGTATGCTGGGAGGAAACCAACCTAGTGTAGAGGGTTAAGAACAGAGTAATATGTGCTCAGTTATTGTGTTGTGAAGTTTATTATAAACAAATATAAAGGGTCAGTTATTTATATGATAGCCGGGCTAAGAGTGAAACCAAGAGAAACCAACACAGTTATAAAAATAACTGTAACATTGTCCTTCTCCCTCTCTTCCTCCCTCCCTAACCACCCCCCTCTGAATGATATCATTTTTATGGGGCTCCCTAGATAGTCTCATAAAGAACACTTCAGCTCCTGAGAGCATGGTGTTTATGGCTGGCTCTATAAAGCTAGACCCAGGCCTGTGAAGAGGACTCCCGGGTCCAGGATGCCCTCCCAGGAGCACCACTGGAATGCAGAGGTGCTGTCTGGCCCTGAAAGAACACTATGTTCTATACATGTGTGCACATTTGTGTCTTGTCTATAAGTGACTTCAGGTCTGTTTATCCTTGGAAAGGATATTTGCTTAAACAGAATAATGCAATACATTGAACCAATCTGGGAAATACTCTCAACAGGGAAAACGGGCCTCAGTTTACATGACTGATGAAAACCTGGAGCACTCTGCCATTCTGTCCCCATGAGCAACATACAATGGGCCAAGTCAGGGAAAGTGAAATCCAGCTAAGCCAACTGCTTACCGTTAAGACATTACAACCTTAGTGTTCAGAGGGAAATGCACTCTGGGACCCTTAATTGACCAGGGGGTGCCATGGTCTGCTATTTTGATTGATAGGAACAATACACATGTATTTTACCTTTCAAAGTTACATTTGGGACTCCATTCTTTCTTTTTTCTTCCTTCCTTTCTTTCTTTTTCTGTGCTTTTAAAAACAAAACAAAATTCTCTGAGCATAGTAGCACATGCTTTTAATCCCAGAACTCGGGGAGGCAGAGTCAGGTACATCTCTCTGTGTTCAAGACCAGCCTGGTCTACAAAGTGAGTCCAGGACAGTCAGAGGTCTAATACTTAGGGAAACCCTGTCTCAAAAAAAGAAAAAGAAAAAGAAAAGAAAAGAAACCCAAACTCTAGACTTCTCACTGCACACGCCATCAGGTCCTGTGCTTCTATTTCTTCAATTACCTTTCCTTCTGCATATTTCCTAGTAAGACAGGATGGAGCACCGTGTCAGGGACAGAGCCCAGCTAGACAAATCCAGAAAAGGAACGGGCTTGCCAGGTGCCCGTGAGTCTACACCTGCCAGCTTGCCCCGATGCAGACCCAATTCCTTGCCAGAATATGACTGAGAGCACCCTCTTTCCCACCATCCCCCTCTTACCAACCAAAGGTTGAGACACCAGTGGCCAAAAAATATTTTGTTGGGTGTGCCATAGCTTTTTGAAATTTTAGTTAGTTGCTACTGTTTTAAAGTCAGGAAATTCTGCATAAGAATCCAGCACTCTAGTTTCTTGTGAAAAATCAGATCTGGTGACACAAGGCCCCGTTCGTGGATGGTAACGACTAGCTACACCTCGTATTGGCCGCTCCTTTGGCTTCTGACGACATCTTTGATTGAGGTTGTCCTTGCAGAGGCGCAGACAGGCTGCTGAGGCTGTCCTAGCCTATCTTCCCGTTGCCTCAGGCCTCAGCGTGGGTAGGTGGGCAGAGCAGGGTAAGCAGGAAGGCAGGGTGGAGAACGTCAGTCACAAGCAACACCTCCAGGCTCTCTCTAATTTTTCCAGCAGCATCCCGGTTACTACCTGTGTCCTGTCTGAGGCGAGGCTCTGGGGACCAGTTTTGCTGAAGACGCAGACCGGCTGGCTAATTCCCTCAGGTTGCTCTGCATCCTCTTGAGCTGGGCCTAAGGCCTGAGGTTTCCTGAGCCTGAGCAGCGTTGAGATCTGGAAGCATAGGCTTCCAGTTTAGCCCTCAGCCAAATATACACCATGGGGTAGCTGTCTCGTCACAGTCCAGCATGACATTGAGAACAGTCCAGAGGGCCCCTCCTACAGACAGCACTGTGCAGGAATCCACCTCGTACTTCACAGTGTTCAGACCTCCCTCCCAGGCCACCTTGTATTGTTCCTATTTTTGAGCCGCGATGTGTTTCTGGTCTGTCTTCCGCCAGGCTTTGTCACGTATGTCTGGTACCCAGCTGTGATTCCCGAGGGACGGAAAAGCTGGAGACCAGCTCCTTTGATGCGCAGGTAGAATTCATCATCCTCTCAGCCCCAGCCCCAGAAGCGGTTGGACATCCCCTTGTACAGCTGGTAGTGCTGTTTGGAGAGCAGCAGAAGGCCGCCCACACAGGTCTTGTGATGGTAGAGGTGGTGAAGCCCTGGGGAAGCCACACGGAAGGGCCCCGCCTCCCGGAAGCCATAGTCTAGCTTCTCATCAAGAGGGAGCAGGTCCATGTCATGCAGAGCAGTGTAGTCTGTGCTGTTGCTGCCCTCCAGAAAGCCCACATTGATGAGTGCTGCCCGGTTGAGCCTGAAACGATCCACCTGGTAGATGTGGTGCTGGATCTTCTTCCTGCTTAGGAAGCGGTGCACATGGAGCACAAAGACCAGCAGCTCCTCAAAGCGGCCCCAGAAGGACACCAGCACTGCCAGGCGATGAGGCCCCCAGGACTCGTCTCCTCTCCAGTGCTCAGGGGTGGCTCCGGGGGACAAGCCCGGGGTGGACCCGAGGTCTCCTGCCCTCCTCCCCCTCCCCACCCCCGTGTCACCTGGCCCATATCTGCAGAGAAGCTGAGCTGCAGGCAGAACTGGGAGAAGACCAACAGGAGAAAGGCAATGAAGAGGTGGAAGATGGAGCATTTCTGGCGGAGGCCTCCAGGAAGCAACCTGGCCCTTCCATCCTCCCAGGGCAACTGTGTGGGTTTCCTCCAGGAGGGCAACATCGTGGGGAGACACACCTGGACATTAGGCTCCAGCTACCAGCCCGGCACCCCGGCCACGCAGCCTGCCCCGCCTAAGCAGTGTCTCTCCCCCCTCTCCCCCCGGCCTACCCACCCCAGCACCTCCCCCCTCCCATCCCTCAGGACTCATTTTCTAAAGAGCATTCACTCCAACTCCACTGGCCTTCTGTATTTCAACAGCCATTATTTTAATCCTTGTCAGATGGAAGACCCTGAACTAGGCACAGAGTGGCAAAAGGGAGAGCCCTATCTTTCTGAAACACACTAGAAGAAAGACCATTTTACTGTAATATTAGCGGGCACCTTACAGCCCCAACTTCCCTCCATAAGGTCATAACTTGGGGTCTACAGAAGAGAGTTTCCCGAACCCCAAAGGTGAGGATGCTTAAGTCCCTCCCATAAACGACTCGGTGTTTATAGCTAATGTGTGCCCTTGAGGTCATCTCCAGATTACTTACAGTACTGAATACAACGTAAACAGTATGTGAATAGCTGCTTCCCTTGGCCAAACACCTGATAGAGTCACCTTGAAGGAGGAATGGCTTATTTTGGCCCACAGTTTCAGAAGACTTCCTGCACCGTTGCTTGGGTCCACACACTAGGACAAAACATGGGCACAGGAGTATGTTCTGGAGACCAGCATGCTCATCGTTGTGAACAGGAAGAAGAACGTGAGGTCAGGAGTGGTGAGGGACATTACACCCAAAAAGACTGGGCCCTCGGGAGCCACCTCCTACCATCTCTCAAAGTTTCCACCCAAAATAACACCACCAACCGGGGAGCAAGCAGGCAAATTCATATTCAAACCATGACACTATACACATCGTTTACAAAAATAATGGAGAAGGAGTCTGTATTTGCTCATTATGAACGCATTTTATTGAAAAGACTGAAAATACGTTTTGAGCAGTCAGTGAAAAATGATCCACAGAAGAAAACATCAGGTTTGTAAGACACTCAGATTTCCAGTAAAGGGTACACCCATATATTCTGAATGAGGAGAAAAGTGGCACTAATTATAGAAACACCAAGATTCCAAGAGAAAAAGACACTAGGAAATATGGTCAAAGACCTGGTGGCAAAGGCCCTGTCAGTCTCCTCTAGTCATTTGTGTCATATGAGAGGTGTAGCTTCTAGAAATTACTATAGAATATGAGAAGCAGAAGGCCTTTGCTCCCCAAGCTTTGTGCCTTTTTGAGGTTAAAAGTTACATTGTCAGGTCTTCCCTTCCATGGACATTGACTGGTTGACTGATTGATTGATTGATTGATTGATTGATTGACTGACTGATTGATTGATTGACTGACTGACTGACTGATGTTTTGTTTGGGACCCTCTGGATTTAATTGGTGAGAGGTTATTTACAAACAACCTAGCAGTGGCTATACCATTAAAGAAAACACTAATCCCTTTCCCAGCCAATATTGACTTCCATAGTCCCTCAAGAAGGACTGAGGCCTCATGGGTCCCTCTCCCATTCACGATGAGATTTTGATGGGTCCAATTTTGTACAGGTCTCATACAGATAGCCACAGCTACAGTGAGTTCAACAATTCACTGGCTATGCCATATCCAGAGAGCATCATTTTACTGCACATCTCCCTATTCTCCAGCACTTAAATTCTTCCTGCCCCCACCTTTACAACATTCCCTGGGCCTCGGAATGAGTGATGCGGATTCCCTTTAGGATCAAGATCTCCACCATCACTTATTCTTGGCATTTTGTCTGCTAGGGTTTCCACATTACCTCTGTCTGCTGCAATAGCAAGCTTCTCTGGTGAAGCCTGAGCACGGCACTAATCTGCAGCTATAAACACAAGTGTATAGGTGGCAGTTGAACAACATGACCACTTAGCAGAACAATGGCAGTACAATGGCCCCTTCTAAGACCTTGGGCCTCCCAGCCCCAGGTTCTTGGATTGGACCACTGTTTACAGAAATCAAATCATGGGTGAAATGGCATGTTCTGCCAAGAAAACCTAGGAAAAAGGCAACACATAAAAATAATGACTATTCAGCCGGGCATGGTGGTGCATGCTAATAATCCCAGCACTTAGGGACACAGAGGCAGGCAGATCTCTGTGAGTTCAAAGCCATCCTGGTCTACAAAGCAAGTTCAGGACAGCCAAGGCTTCACAGAGAAACCCTGTCTTGAAAAAAGCAGAATGATGATGGTGATGATGACGACAATGATGACGATTCACTAGACTATGGCCCATAGAGTGTTCCTTGAGCTTCTACACCTGCATGCATGGTGTGCTGTAGTGCCAGTTGAGCCAATCTGCTATCACTTCCATCACCTCTTAAATTTGCGCCCAATCTTTTTCCCACATTCTCTAGAATATGATCTGAGTCATGGATGGATTTTGCTCAACTCCAGTTCTAGACCAGGAACATTGTAGGAGTCCTAAGGGTGCCTACAGAAACAGAGGCAGCTCTTTCCCTAGAGAAGACTTCACAAAGAATTATGACCCTCTGGTAGAGGGAGCTCCAGAGAACAATGATTTGGAAGAATTGTGGGGTCTTGGTG
>CM053760.1:12009492-12072847 GCA_028658305.1 Pachyuromys duprasi | reverse complement strand
TTGGTGGTTGCCTGCCCACCAAGTAGAAATTAAATTATTTTTATCTTTGAAAAGGATAAGCTGTAAAATAGGCTACCTGAGAACCTTCTAGGAAGAAAAAGGATGACACAATGGCCTTTCCAAAGTCTTTCTGATTTTTGACTATATGAATTCATTCATACAGCCACTGTAAGATGTTTTGACTACTGTTTTACAGGAAGTCCCTTCCTGAAGCTCCCCTGCATGGCTGGCAGAGAAGTGAGCCCTCACTGCAGGGCTCTAAGCCTGCATCCCTCAGCTCTTCTGTCTTGTAACCGATACAGAATCAGGGCTGTGCTGAGCTTGCTTGGTTGGCGTGCTCTGGGACTCATACTGTCACCTTGTCACTCACATTTTAATTAAATCTCATCTGTTAAGGTGTCCGTGACCCATCTTGGCAGCCAAGAGGAAACATGTGAAAGTTAATTTCCTAAGGTCATGGAGCACAAAACCCTAACAATGTGCAGAAGCTGCACATCTGAACCCATTCAAAAACAGTGTCTTCCCTGGCCTAGTTCAGCTGATAGAAAAAGAAAAAAAAAATGTACCTTGATCAATGAGAAAATGCTTATAAAAATCAAGTTAAGCTGACTTAAATCTACTTATCTTGACTTAAATGTTTTATACTGTCACATTCTATGGAACTATGGAAAACGAATGGAAAGATTATTCTCATGAGGAGGAAGCATCTAATAAGGCAGTTTAGATTAGGGAATAATGGATCAGGAATCAGTCTCATAGAATTACACTTAGTCCAGTTCTCTACCACTGTACTACTTTGCTACTGCTATTTGTGGAATATATATGGATCTTGCTGGCTAATGCTGAGATGTTAGCAAGGCTTCCTTTCTTTCTCAAAGCTCTGCAGACAATCTATTTCTTCGTGTCTTTTAGCTTATAGCAGCAGGCTACTCCCCTGGATGGAGCCCACACCTCCATCTGTAATGCCAGCAACATTGCATCTCTCTGTGCTCTAAAGTCATATTTTCCCACAGACCACAGCCTTGAAGATTCTCTGCCTCAGGGAACCCTTGTGATTAAATCAGGTGTCCTGGGGTAATCAGGATTACTCTCCATCTCAATGGCCCTAATAAAGCCTGTAAGGCCACTTGCCATGTCATGGCAGCAGGTGTTACACAGACACCTCCGTAACCACCATTGTCCCTACCGTGATCACCAAGGATGGTGCTCCTCCCACAGGATCCTACGATCATTCTACGATTCTCAGTCTCGATTGCTGGGAGTTGGAGCTGTCATGAAAATGAATCCCTATGCCCATCTGTGAGGGATCCTCTTGAGTAGGTTAACTGAAGTGGGAAGATCCGCCCTATTTGTGGGCAGCCCACACTCCATGGGATGGGTCCCAGACTAAACAAAAAGAATAAACGAGCTGTATATAAGTATTCATCGCCCTCTGTTTTCTGATGCTGATGAGATGTGACCAGCTTCCCCAGGCTCCTGACACCGAGACTTCTCTGACATGATGCACTATAGACTTGAACTATAAGCTTTCCTTCATCCAATCGCTTTTGCCAGGTATTTCGTCACAGGAATGACAAGTAACCAGCATAGCTTTATTCATCACAGCTCCACAACTGATGGCAGAGACCTGGACTCTGTTTTTCTTCTTGTTTTTTTAATCTTCTACAATCCACAGGTTCCGCAATGTCTTCCCCACTGTCCGTGTTTCCTCCTACATGAAGAGACACTGCCCTCCGGTTCCTTATATCGATGTAGACATGGGGAGTCTTTCGATGTGACTTACGCCTCTAATGACCTTCTGGAAGAAGTGCCTTCCCTGTCCCTGCCCACCTGCATGATGCCACAGCAACCACGTCATTCCTGGAAGGCCAAGCAACCTCTAGGAGCACTGAAGGCGCGCACTTGAAGGCGGCATACCATACTGGTGAATGCTCCCACCCCCAACAGGTGCAGGGCAGCTGTGAACATCTGAACTCAAGCACAGTGATGCTGGCGGAGCTGCCATGGTTCTTTTTTCTCCCATTTTCTCTTACACCAGCATCCTAAGGTCATCCCATTGCACAAAAGTAAAAGAGTATTTGAAATGTCAACATTCTAACTTCCACTGGAAGTTTACCGTGGTAAAGTCCACACATCGCGCTAATAACGTTTGATTCACAGGTTTGTATACTGGGACAGAGCACAACACGGTAGACATATTTTGCCTCACTACAATGGACAAAGATCAATATAGACACAAAAAGCCCTTTGATCCTTCGAAAAGAGCATCTAGGTAAATTAATTTAAAAGTAAGGGAAAGCGTGACCGCCAGCCGGGCTGTGAAAAAAAAGACAGCTCTCACTTGTTCCTAAAAAGAAGTTGTAAAATCATTTTCTCTCTAAAGTAGGTTTGCTCTACAAATGCTGCTTTTTCTCTCTCACCGCCCCTCACTGCCCCCATCAGCTCGACGAATAAATATCTGTGCTGCAGATGATTATCTACATAGAACTCCTGTTTCTCTGTGACCAAGGGCACTTTAAGTGAGAAGCCTTCTTAATGCTGAAAATTATGAAGTCCTTAATTGCTTTCCTGAGTTGCATGGCATTGGCTCCAGGGAATACGTCTCTCTTTTTAACCAATCATTTATATATGTTCCACTCCAGAAGTAGAAGCGTACAGTGCCAACTCCTTGAACCAAGTGCTTCTGTGATTTGTCTGTTTTCTCAAACCTCCAGTTCTGCCTAATGTGACTCCGTGGCAATAGGAGTATTGGGTTCCTCAAAATCCTCCAGTTCCTGGATCTGTGGTGAGAACTGGCCTGGCCTGGACAATCCCCAAAGCCCAGGACCTAGACAGGCCTGAAAAGAACAGGACTCTAGTTGACAGGAAGCTGAGAGCCAACCTACTCCTGCGACTGCCTCTGTAGTACCCAAGAAACAGATCAGTCGATGACTAGCTTACTAATGATACACATGAGGGACTGCAGGCTTCAAGAATATTGTACAGTTTAATACTCTTTCTCTCAAAGTATAATGAAAATGAGAAAAAAATTAGAAGGGGGGAGACAAAACCACAAAAAGAAAGGACATCCATTTGGGCATTTACTGTGGCCAGGAACTTCATTTCTCACACGCCTCCAGTGGTCCTGAATTGTTATTGTCCCCACAACCTGGGAGGCAACAGAGCGTACTAGGGTAATTCCCCTGTGGTCCAGGCCAGCATCAGCTCTCAAGTTCCCTTCCTGGGAGGGGTTTCACTGGACAGCAACTTAATGCATCATAGTAGCCTGCTCCCACCCTTCAGGTTAGGGAGGCTGGTTCTCTTTATAAAGTAAATATCGCTCCTGCTAGTGTGGATCCTGAAGTTGAGACACCGCTCACGAGTGTGGCATTATTTCCAGCAGTTGAACATCTGAACTGGGGCTTCACCATCCCTTAGACAAAGAAGTAGCTGGGCTCCTCTCCCCAGGTCTGTGGAGTCCAGCAAAGCCCCATCCCCTGAGGGTTTCCTCGGGCTGAGATCAGACCCTGGGGCACTATCTTAAGGACTGTGAGACTTCCCTTCAGTGGCTTAGACTACTCTGAAATTTTCAGGCTATAAGTCTCTACATCCATGGGCTGTTGACAGCTGTCAGGGAGACAAGCCACCTTTTTGCTGCTGGCCAATCCTGAGGTTCATGCACAAGGACAGGGACAAGTCCAGACTGGAAGACTGTTTTGGCTGTTTCCGCAAGGACCTATCCAACTGGATTTGGCTGAAAACAGCCTCCATAGTCACCAGAATATGAAGCCTTCTTGAGAATTGTTGGGCTGATTGACCACAAAGCAGATTCAGTCCGATGAGAAACTATGCTGCTACATCCTGGAAGCTGTTTTGTTTCCACCAAAAAGGGACTTATTTTATCCTACTAACATCTTCTGAGATTGCCCCATGTGCTGAGGACTGCAGATTCAGCCCTCCGGGATGTGCTCTGCATAAACCTTCAGCACCGAAGCATGAAGTGTGAGGGAGCTTTGCCATGATCCATCTCTAATTTACTCGATATTAAACAACTAGATGCCCGATTTCTGCTCTGTGCAAAGAGCTGTGCTCAGTAATGTGGAAAATAGAAGGAAACCCACCAGGCTTCCCACCTTCAAACAGTAAGACCCTTTTACAGAACATAAGGCACAGGTGTAACTTTCTCTGAAATGAGGTAAAATACACCAGATGCAAAGAGAAAAGTAAGGAAAAAAAACTAGAGGTGGGGTCTTGAGAATTTAGGTTTTAGATTCATATAGAAGCAAGGATGCTGGATGAAAAAAGTTGTCTTTCTACATGAAATTGAAGAATGTGGCAGGTGAACAGTGTGTTTTCCCCTATCTCTCTAAACATTTCTTTTGGAGTGTTACTGCTTTTGGTTTCATTTCTTTTGGAGTGTTACTGCTGTATCTTGAATTCTGTCCACACATCAAACCTCACTTGCTCTTCAGACCACTCCATTCTTTCCTAACTACCTCAGACTTCAATCAAATGAAATAGTTCAAAACACTCTTTTTAAAGATTCCTTAGAAAAGAAAGAAGGAAAATCTTATGGAAATATTTTGCTGAAACACAGGCTGCCCATGAGTGTTGGCACAGCAGAGCCCTTGCCTGGGACCTCGGGAGTGTCTCTGGCAAGCTTAGCACTGCTCAGTTCTGAACCCAAGCTGGCTGAGAGACTGGAAAGTCATGTTATGTGTCTACTCCATCCTATGTGCTCTGCGTCCCAGCGCCAGAGAGCATGAGCACTACACGCAGGGAAACACATGATGAAGCTGCAAACTCACAAGGCTCAGTGGTGGGGCCAGGATCAGTCCCAGGCTATCTGATGCCAAAGACCAAGCCACTGTCACTGTACCCGCCCCCACGGCCAAAGATAAACATTAACTCTGCTCTGACGTTATGTAGCAACCTCGTGTGTCTCCCACCCCAACCTGCTGGTAGCTGTAGACTGACTATTCATAAGGAATACAGAATCCGTACCATCCGGGGATTCTCTGTGGGAACCTCCAAATATTTTTTTTCTTACATCCCTCTGTTGACCGCACATCTGCTGTGCCAAGCTATTTCCTTCCTCTTCGGAATCTTCTGCTCTAGTCAGACCATTCCTCTCTTGGCTTCTGAAGGCTGACTGTGTGTAAGTGGTCTCTTAGTTGCCTTTAGTCTCCCATGGTTCTGTTAGTACCTTGGCCAGGGCAGCATGAATTCCAGAGAGGAAGGAAGCATCCTGAAACAGATGTCTAGTCAGAAACCATGGAAAAACCCATATGCAAGAGACCAAACAAGAAGCTGACTACCAAAAAAAAAAAAAAAAAGAATAGAGATTTTCCCTGGAATATTCTAGATTGCTAGTCTGAGAAGCCCAAAAGCAGTCAATTTTCTCAGACATTGCTTAGAAATTCACTTACTGAGGATGACCAAGGCCAAATCTGCAATCACAAGATACAGAGAAGGCAAGCTATTTCCTGAGTAACCATTGGTAGCCTTTCAAAACCAAGGCCCTAGTCCAGGCCGCCCCACTTCACCCCTGATGCCCAGTGGTGCCTGGGTGGGGAGAGGAGGCACACACTCATCTATGGGTCGAGAAAGTGTGAGGATTGTCAATGAAAATCAGCATGCGTGCTCTAGGTTGCTCCCCCAAGTCAGAAGACTGTTTCTGCACAAAAACACTTCATTTTCTCTGAGCTCGCCCGTTTGCCTTTCAGATTCAGCAATAGAAATAAAGTCAGCTGTCAAGGCGTAGTGATGTCCAAATCCAATGCAGAGAAGCCAACTAAGGCTCCTTTTCAACTGCTGGAAAGCCAGAACAAAAAAGTTCCTTATCTAGCATGGCTAGGAATCACTGTTGTTTTTAGTACATCAAGAAAAACAAAGCTCCTGGTCTCACCTCAGCAGTGGTTTACAGGTAATCTTCTCAAAGTTGAAGGAAGCAATGAAGATTCTGTGATAAGGTTGGACTCTGTGGTCCACCAAGGACTCATGCACACCCTGTAAATATAAATCTCGTTTCAGTCTTAAAATGTTTATATCATCCTCCTAGTTGCCAAAGTAATACATATTATGGTAGAAAATTAAGAAGATGTAGGAAGCTCAAAGGTAGAAAATTTCAAATCATACAGTCTAAGAGAAAATCACTATAATTGCTTCAGTAAACATTTTCCAGTGGATATACAAATTTTTGTCTCCCACCATTTGTTTTATTTCTCAAACATGGAAATACAGTATAAATATTATTTGTGTACTGCTTATTCCACTTAGTGACATGTTGAAGGTTTCTCCCAGAGCATTTGTTTTTCTTTTACAGCATAACATTAATGGTGGAATAGAATTTGCCAGGGCATCTCTTCTCAGCTTTTGACAAATATCAAGTGTAGAATTTACTACTGGACGTATATGTGGTTTCTAACTTTCTGCTGGAAACAACATCAGTCGTAACAGTTCCTGTGCATAGATCACCACATGTGTTCCTCCTTACTCTTGATAACAAACCCAGAGAATGCGGACGCTTTTAAGATTTTGACATTTATTCGCAAGTTCCCTGTTGCCTTAGTTAGTTTTCTATTGCTATAGTAAAATTCCATGACCTAGCAACTTATAAAAAGAAAGAATGTAATTTGAACTTACAGCTACAGAGGTTCAGAGTCTGTGGTTGCAGGGCAAAGGCACGGGGCAGGAAGAGTGAGGAGCTCACACCTCGAACACCAGCGTGAAACGCAGCTGGTGTGCCCTGGGAATGGTCAAGGCTTTCGAAACCTCAAGGAGACCCAGTGACTCCTCCAGCAGAGCCACACCTGCTAATCCTTCCAGGCACTAAGTAAGCTTCCAAATGCCCAAGATTAGTGCTGGACATCTCAGTCAAACCATCACACCTATCGAAAGTTGTACACATTGGTAAAAATAATAAATAAATACATTTTTAAAAATCAAACTGGCACATATCTGTCAAGTGCGCCATAATTCCTGCATCAAATGGATAAATCAGGGCCTCACTTTTTCTTCTTTTCTAATTAATTTATTTTTATTAATTATAATTTATTCATTTTGTGTCCCAGCTGTAGCCCCCTCCCTCACCCCCTCTCAATCTCACTCTTCCTCTCTCTTTTCCTCCCATGCCCCTCTGATAGGGGAGGTCCTCCTCCCCTTCCATCTGACCCTAGCCTATCAAGTCTCATCAGGACTGGCTGCAATCTCTTCCTCTGTGGCCTGGTAAGGCTGCTCCCCACTCAGGGGGAGGTGATCAAAGAGCCAGCCACTGAGTTCATATCAGAGACAGTCCCTGTACCCATTACTAGGGAACTCACTTGGAGACTGAGCTGCCATGGGCTACATCTGTGCAGGTTATCTCCAGGAACTCACTTTTAATTAGCATTTCTTTGATTACTAGCAAGACTGAATATTAGTCATATGCTTTTTAAGTATTTGTTAAATAGTTTAGAACCTTTATTTTATATTGAAGTATTTATCTTTTCTCTCTTAATGTGTAAGAATTTAACATTGGCCTACCGTATCTGCTACCAATATAGACCCCAGGCCATCACTGCTCTTTAATATTGCTTAGGGTAGTCTTTGGCATTACTTCCCATTCATACGTCATTTCGAATGTGCTCCAAGTCAGAAAGGAACTTCCTTCGGACAGATGGGAGTGGGCCTCAGTCCCTGTGGTGGCTTGAATGAACGTGGCCTTTGTATGCTCACGGGGAGTGGCACTGTTAAGAGCTAGCGTGGCCTTATTAGAGGAAGGATGTCACCTGGGCTGAGCTTAGAGGTTTCCTAAGTCCAAGCCAAGCCCAGAGCCTCACTCATTCTTCCTGCAGCCTTTGCTTTCAGATGAAGACCTCTCAGCTCCTTCTCCAGCACCATGTCTGCCTGCGTGCCGCCATGTTCCCTGCCTATACAATAATGGACTAAAGCTCTGAAACTGTAAGCCAGCACCAATTAAATGTGTTCCTTTAAAAGAGCTGCTGTGCTCATTGTGTCTCTTTACAGCACTAGAGCCCTAACTAAGACAGTCCCATCGGAAATGATTTGACCAACAAACACTATTTGCCATGCACAGAGAGCAATAGTGACCCTGGAGGCCAAACACATTATCCACAAAGACTGAGAAGGTGAAAAATGCAGCTGAAACTCTACATAGACAAGCTGACTTCTGACCAATGGTAACCAGACAGAGTGCTGGGAATATTTTTGTGAAAAGCCAGAATGTAAGTACTTTAGGTCCTGAAGATCTAAATCTTTATCAGAGTTACTCGGTCCTGACCTGATAGCACAAAAACAGCCATAGAAAATATATAAACAAAGCTAGAGAGATTGCTCAGTCTGTAAAGTGCTTTCCTTATAACAATAAGTTGATCCCCAGAACACCCGTTTTTAAAAACCCACATGTTTGCAAGCCCAGTAGCGGGCAGGTAGAGAGGCTTGTGAATCACCGGGGCTCACTGACCAGGCCGAATAGACTACCTGACAAGTCACAGGTTAGTGATGGACCCTGACTCAAAAAAGGTTTGCTGTGAGATTATGTTTCCTGGTAGTGTCAGAAGCTACACCCATAAAAATCTCACCAACATGAGCTGAACAAGGACAACACCAAAAGGTGTGCTAACATAGATAAGGAAGAGCCTGTGAGGCCTCAGCCTACACGGAGAGCTAGGAGCAAGTGAGGAAAGCTGGGTACAGAAGTGCTCTTCCCCAGGAAAGAGCATGCCAGGTAGTTATCCAAGACCAGAGAGTGAACACCAAAAACAGACACACAAGCAACATTACACAGACTGAGCGGGTTATATTTAAATATATATGTATATACATGTATGTGTGTCATAACAATTCACGAAAAAGAGGCCATGAATTTGAAGAGAGCAAGAAGAGGTATATGGTAGAGTTTGAAGGGGGAAAAGGGAAAGGGGAAATGATGTGGTTATGTTATAATTTCATAACTAAAATACAATTTTAAAAGCTAGACAGCAGCAGAGGAATGATAACAGAGGCTCCGGACCTCCTCCTGCAAGCACACACATTCCATCCAAAGATGTAGGAACATACATACAAAGAAAATACATGCCCTAAACAAAATCATTATCTAAATACAATTTTTTTCTTTTTTTCTAAATTAGTTTTAAGTGTATTGGTGTTTTGTGCACATGTATGTTTGTGTAAGGGTGTTTGATCCCTTGGAACTAGAGTTACAGACAGTAGTGAGCTGCCATGTGGGTGCTGGGAATTGAGCCTGGGCCCTCTGGAAGAGCAGCCATACTCTTACCCGCTGAGCCTTCTCCCCAGCCCTCTAAATACAACCTTCTTACTTATTTGACTTCCTTCAGTTTTTTAAAAATATGAGCACCATTCTTTTCTTACAGGCTGTATGCAATCAAGTACTGGGCAGAACTTAGCCCATGAGCATTAGCTTGCCAACCATAATGCCCACTGAATGTTTTTAGCATTCAGGTCAGCTACAGAAGCCTGAGGAAGAGAATATTTTCCACTTTGTGAGCAGAAAAGATGTGTGCCGGGCAAGCAAGATGCTAGAGACTCTAGGTGCCTGAAGACTGAACTCAACCCCCAAAACTCACATGATGGGAGAAGAGAAGCAACTCTGGCAAGCTGACCTCCACATTCCTGTCACAGCACACACACACACACACACACATACACACACACACACACACAAAGTAACTTTTCAAAAGATGTACACCACAGCTGAGCAGGATCCTTAGAAGGTGGGACATGGATTTACTATCTTATCTCTTATTCCACTTCTATGAGTGCCATGACTAGTTAACCTCCCTTCCAGAGTGAAGACGGGGAAGTGAGGCTATAGCCAGCCTACACTGAACGTGAAACAAATTACAATAACCAGGAATACAAGAGGAGTCCGGATGGCTACAAGCCACCAGCATCTGGGGACCACGTCACCTCCCCTCCTTCCTTGAATCTGCTGAGAGATTTGCCTCGAAGGACAGCACTAGTGTGGCACAACCTGAATCTCTTTTGTCCCTGTCCTTGTTTGGGGCTCTGGGACTGATATGTGCTCATTAAATTTTGAGATAGAAAGAAAGTTCTGTTACAGGTTGAAGAGGATTCAAAAACGTTCATGCTGGAATCTGATGTTGTATTTCAAATTATTTTATTTCAACTCAGAGTGAAGGCAGCCCAGAGGAGTTAGCTACATAATTGCTCTTTTAACAGTCCTGGCCACCCTTTGGACATTTAATTATTCCATAATTACTCATACTTCCCGCCCAGTGTGGAAATTATATGTGGATTATTGATCTTTATGATGAATATAAAAGAAAAGCAGCCATTACTCTCTGCACCCAGAAGGTCTCTTTCCTCTTGGAATGAGGACAAACATCTCTTTCTTTCTAGGCACTGAGGAGAGTTGAGGACAGGCCCAGAGACCAGAAGTACCACAAAGATGAGTCTGGAGACCATGCAAAGGGGAAAAGCACAAAACTCTTCCCAGTTCTCAGTGACTCTCACAAGCCACAAGTGCCCCATGAGATACCCAGCCTCTTTCTTGGAAGAGTCTTGAATCCAGATTTTGAGTCAAAAGTCCTCCAGAGTGCTTTCCTGTTCCTGTCTGTCCCAATTCTGGGCTCACAGCCACACTCTAAAGGAAGCTTAAGCTTTAAGTGTGTTGAACCACCCATGACTAAACCCACAGTCTGTTCTGACATCACTTAACTTGACCCTTAAATCTTCATTCCTGCTTTTAGCTTCTTCTGACTCACAGCTCTGCAATTGATGTGAAAGACAATCAATGGCAATTAATAGGTAAGCCCACAATTAACACCCATCCTGTAGGCTTACCCACCATGAATCCTGCAGCAGCCAAAATCATTCCAGAGAAAGAAAGGGCAAGACCTACTCATGGCTGTTGCTGTCACTCACGATAGTTGATTTTGTGTTCCTGGCTTCCCATAACTCTAAAGCTTTATTGTGTTGTACAGAACACTTGAAGAAAGGAGAATTTATGTAGGCCAGTATGTCAGAAGAGCCATCTGCTTATATTCAGTGTTAAATTACAGACATTAGCCGTCCCAAAGGACATCATGAGCATCCCAATTGCCCACAAAGCATTCCACTTAGCCCTTCTGTGAGTCTCTCAGAGGCAGAAAGTATAAAATAAAACTCCTGGCCCCTTCTTCCTTTAGTGTCTTTGACTGAGGAACCATTGTGCTCATACACAGCCTTATCTATCCTGAATTATCCAGTACAGAAAGGAAGAAATGGTTCCTTAAGAAAAAAAAAAAAAACAGACTTGAATGACAGTACAAAACAACCTCAAGACCATACAGGCATAAACAACCAAGGAACATTTAAGACTTCAGAGCAAAGCGAAAATCTTTGGAGGGGGGGCTATGATGGCATGTTTAATTTATTCTCTGGGTTTTATTAACTGGAATGGCCATGCAGGCACCCATGTAAAAGGTGGGGTGGATTTATCTGGGGGCGGGGGAGGTGTGATAAAGTAGGAAGCCAGCATTCTCAACAGGCACAAGCCCAAAGATGTGCTGAATGAAATTAGAGTGAAAATGCAGGTTGGGGAAAAACAGTGACAGGTTCTGGAGTGTTGTGCTACGAGTTTGAGATGCCTGCCTATGTGTGAGCAACTAGCATGATCTTGTGTTTGTCTCTAACAGAAACCTGAACCTCAGATTCTCAGCTTTTAAAATGGGAGTTACAACAGTATCTGCCTTGCAGTTCTGCTCCTGGAATAAATGACTATCTCTATATACAGCTGTAAACGGGGGTTGTGAATAAGTTCCAGGAATGAGTGAGCTGGGATTTTATTAGTTTTAGTAATATTCCATTACCCCCACTATGGAGTTTTATGACCTTTGAACATGGCTGTGAGTGCATGTTTAATTTATTCTCTGAATTTTATTGACTAAAATAAGCATGATTCTCTTTACTCCCAGCACCTAGAGACCTGGGTCCTAACTGTACTCCTAAGAGAAAGAAGGCATGGGCAAAATAGAAGGCCCTGGATAGGAGCCTCTATGAGTCATCTCCAAGCACAGAGCCCGCTTCTTCCACAACCTCCCCCCCGCCCTGGAGCTCAGAGTCTCTCCACTGGAGCCCAGAAACAGTGATTGAGATGGACATCATATGAAGCAAATCAGAAACTTTTTCTAAAAGGGAACAGGCTGAACTTCCACCATATAAATATTACTAGATGGCCTCAGGCTCAGATGCCATTCACAAACTCTTCTAACTGCACACTAGCAATTTATGACATTTAACAGAGCCCCTGGAGAGAGCTCCAGTCCTGCCCACACTCCAGAGCCAAATATTAGCCTCCTTGTAGTAATGAGGCCAGGGCAGAGAAAAGGAAGAAGAAAGATCATTTGAGTGATTTTGTTTGTTAACCTCAACCCTTGTCTCCCTCCTCCCAGCAAGTGCTCTCAACCACCTCTCCAACACCACCCACCCACCCACATTTACTGAGCATAAGTCTGCCCTGGACTCGGATGTTAAACCAAGGGAAGACCCACAAAACTGAAGCCATTTGTGTCTGTTTGCCAGTAGAATTCTTGACATGTGTACTACTGTGAAAGGTCAGGAGCACATCTCAGACACCCCAGGTTATAATCCCAATCTCCACACCCATAGACACAGGGTAGGCTCCTGCCCTTGGTACTCATGTCACGGAGATGAAATGCCACAGAGTACATACCACAGCAGCGTGTGACCGAGGATGGCTCACTTAGTCAATGACCTTGGAGTTAATCCTCTGGACACCAGTCTCCTGATATTTTTGAATAATAAAGATAATATATTTATGAAAGATTTTCTCAAATAAAAAAATCCAACCCCCCCTTTTTTCACAAAGGAGTACAATACTGCATGATCCCATTTACAAAAATTCTACAATGATGCAAACTCATCTGTGCATCAAAATCCGAGTGAGTGGCTGCAAAGGGATACAGTAAGAAGGAGATGCCTTAGTTGGGCCCATGGGAGGCTTGGGAAGTGTTGGATGCCTTGGGAAGCGATTCATTGCCTTGCTTATGATGACAGAATCATGCTTGCTTATATACGTCAAACTTATACAATTGTAGATTTTAAATATGAGAGCTCTCTGACTATCATACATATTCTAATAAAGCTGTTGAGAAAGAAATAATCATCAAAATATTAAAAAGTCATAATCAAGCATGATTATAATGGTTACGGTTTGAGGGGTTTTTTCTTGTTTGTTTGGTTGGTTTGGTTTGGGTTTTATTGTTTGTTTGTTTTTGTTTTGAGAAGGGTTTTTTCTGCATAGCCTTGGTTGTCCTGGACTCTCTTTGTAGATGAGGCTGGCCTTGAACTCACAGAGATCCATCTGCCTCTGCCTCTCCAAGTGCTGGGATCACAGGTGTGCACCACAGAACCCAGCACTTTATTTTTGTCTAGGCAGCAAACAATGAAACAATCAATAATCCTTGAGATTAAAGACTGACACTTTCCCTCTTAGAGTTAATAAAAATCAAATTTGTTTAACCCTGTATATGATCAAGGCTCACACAGTATTACTGTCTCAGACATGCAAAGTATTTTTGAATGTTGTCTAGGCCAACTCACTTTCAAATGCGCCCTTACTCCTCTTCCATCCCTAAATCCAAGTCCTTCCTGTTATCTCCCTACATATCTCTCATCTCTACCCTCAGTTCTCTGCCTCCACTATCCTCAACTCTTCCAGCATCTTGCCTGGACCACTGAACCAGCCTCTTCTTGTACTTCACAACTCCAATCTTACTCATTTCCAATCCATCATCCACAGGGCAGGGAAATTCTTTCCAATGTCATTGCATTGAATTACTTTGCTGGTGAGATGGCTCAATGAGTAAAGCCCACAAGTATGTCAACCTGAATTTTCATATAATCTAGACCAGGGGCATATACCTGTACCCCAACCCTGGCAAACAGAAGGTAAAAACAGGGGCTTGCTGGCCAGCCAATCTAGCCAGAACAGCATACTCCATACCTCAAGCTTCCATGCATGTACAAAAAGGCAAGTGCCTTTGCACGTAAACATGCGTGCATATAATAGAGAGGGAAAGAGAGATCCCTTAATATGGTTCCCATGGGTCTTAGAAGAAGACCCCAAATCTCTATCTTGGCCTACAAGATGCATATTAGCTGACCTCTACCTATCTATCCGGCATAGTCACTACCACTCTGGTTTTCTATATTTCAGCCAAGCTGGGTGTCTTCAAGTATCCCACCCTTCTCCTCAACCCTTGGCCTTGTGTTTCCCACAAGCCATTCCTCTACCCTGCAAACCCACTTCCCCCTTCTCTAACCAACTTTTTGTGGGGAACTTAGTCGAAACATTGCTCTTTCTGAGTTTGGTCAATTCCCCAGATAAGATCTAGGCTCCACGTTTTAAATCCCTAATGCATCAATTACTCTTTCAGTAATTGCATAATACCCATTTTCCTTCCTTAAAAAGAGGCCAAGAATTAAACAATTCCCTTCTGTACATCCACCACCAGGGTCTCATGTATCCTGAGTACACAAAAAGTGGTTGCAGAATGAATTATTGCAGAACTTGTGCTGTGTCATACACTGTTCTGTTGTGGCTCATGCACAACCCTTCAAAGTCCTTTAAATGTTAACGTGATGCTCCAAACTATAGGAAGTATAAAAGTCATCCTTGACTATATAAAGTAGGATCACTCTATAATATGCTTTGAATGTCATTTCCCAAATCAGTTTGACACATTCAAATACATGTTCATCTGTGTACAAAACAAATGCATTGTTTAAGTCTTTATGATAATAAAACATTTTTTAAAACACCAGATATCCATGCAAGGGCACTGGTTAGCTGGGTATAGTGACACATGCCTGTAATCCCAGTACTCAGGCAGGCAGAGACAGAGAATCTCTGTAAGTTTGATACCAGCCTAGTCTACAAAGTGAGTCCAGGAGAGCCAAGGCTACACAAAGAAAGCCTGTCTTGGGGGGAAAAAAAAGCATTGCTTAAATAAAGCATGATGTAGCCATGGGTTTGGTCCTATTGCAGTCCTAAAAAAATAAAATGGATCTGTGTTTATATTAGGGCAGGTGGATGCACAATATATTGTCATAGATAAAAGTAATAAACCTAATGTTTAGTAAAATTTGTTAAAAAGCTAACTACAAGTGTGGGGAGCCCAGAGAACACACAAACACACACTAAGTTACTTTATATGAGGAATGTGGATGTATCCAAAGCTACCCAGGCATATTCTTTGCTACCTGAAAAATGAGCCAAAAAGGGGAAGTTTAAAAAAAATACTGACATATTGGCATCAATAGAGACACTGGATCGTGTTCATTCTCTTGGAATCCTTGTTTTTGCTAATGAGTTTGCAGGTGTTGTTTCTTGCTGTTTGGTTTGGTTTGAGTGTGGGTTTTAGAGGAAATAGTGACCTTTGATGACTACTAATATCAAAAGGCTGAAGGTCCAGAGCTCAATCGGCCTCACTCCCCATCCGGCCAACATCTTCCCTAATAAACTCTTCCATCTTGCTGGTGTCTCATCAGCAGGCTCTAGGGACAGCTGGTCTTCAAACACTACTTCTGGCGCAAATACACACATGTAAACAATCTAGAAGGCAACTTTACAATGAGTATAATAAGTCTTCGAAAACGTCTATATTTTCTATGACGCGCAGTGAATGCGTTGATGGATAGTCTTTCTGATGAATTGCAGTTCTCATTGTAAATGAGTACATTTCCTTTCTAATCTTAATCCTCAAACACTTTAACGTACCATCTCTACTTATAAAACGGATCCTAAAGACAGTCTTACATTTAGAACAGCGTTTTATAGAGAATAATGTTCATATAAAAGCAGAAAAAGTAGAAAGTCCAAAGAGATAATGCTGATGGAATAAGTTATGGTGTGTCTGAAGAACCAGATTTTAAGCAGTAATCTTAAAAGCTGTTGTACATATATGATTTTCAATTACATAGGATCACATGAAAAGGTATGGTTTGTTTTCCTGATTCTACTTTATTATATTTAATATAGCTTAGTCATTAAAACTAACTTGGATTTGGGAGGGAATCTGGCACGAGAGAGCCAAGAACTAGGCATGTAGAGGAGAGAGAGCTACAGTGGCAGATTGTTTCTCTTATGTAGCTGAAATAATACCAACACATACAACATACATCACTAAGCACATTTCCAGTCATATCAAATATCCCTCACATCCCAGCTACCACAGTCCTTGTGAATTGCTTACACAAAACTCTTCGAACAAGTAGCCTGAGAATGATGTCCCTGAGGCAAACAAGAAGACAAGAATGCTTGTAGAATTACATGAGGCTACCCTACAGTCAACTATGGGTTTTCCAGACCCATTACTTGCAGTCAGGCTCACCGGAGCATCCACATAACTGAGAATCTTCCCTCTTTAAAATGAATATTCAGTGTGTCCCCCGGGACTCACTCAGAACCAAGGGGGAATATTTCTGTCTTGTTTCCTGCTTTCTGCATTAATAACTGAAAAACATCTCTTCAGCTCACTGGGTGACTGACTCAAACTACCTGTCTCACCAAGTAACATACGTGCACGGATCCCATCTCTGAGAAGCGGCTTCAAATATTTTATCTGTAGGATGAGGATTTAGAAAGGATTGCTTACTTGGCTTAATATTAAAAAAAAATACTAATACTCTACTACACTCAGAAGCAGTGTGGCATTATGGGAAAGGTTCTATTTTGGAGCAACAGAGATCAGGATTGAAATCCCAACTGACCCTATTTGGAAGTGCTTGACCTGCACAGACCCCCATTTTCCTCTTAAAATAATGCTGAAATAGCACTTTCATGGTGTTCATGGTGTACTGGGGGAGCTTAATCAACTGCTTGTGAATGAATGGGTGAAATGATTAGCGGGGTGCCCTTTAACGTCTATGCCTGCTCCAACAACTTTGCTTATGGAAACATCTTGGCATCTTGACAAAATGCAAATTCTGACTCAGAAAAGAATTAAATGGGACTTGAGCGTTTTAACAAGCTACCAGTAACTCCCCATGCTGGTCCACAGACCAAACTCTCCTTAGTGAGGCTTTGCATCAGGGTTCTCAAACCTCACTGGTTTGGAATCAACTAAGGAACTTAGAAATATATGATAGTTGGGTACCATCTGCTGAGAGTTGTATGCAGTCAATTTGTGTGAAATTAGGACACCAAATCAAAGCTCGCTAGGTGATTCTCAGGTATAGCATCTGAGTTTGAAAACCACTGGTCTATAAGTATGTACTAAGTGGAAGCTAATGTCATTTTAAATTTGATAATGATCAGTGACCATGACCACACATAACATATAACATACTTCAGTGCTATTCCATAATAAATAGCATATACCATTTTATAAGACAGAACACAAAGAACAGCACCAGTCAGCAGACAAGTCTCAGGTAAATACTTTGTAAAGCTGAAGAAACTAAATCAGTCAGAGCGAACACCAAATTTTGAGCTTTTTAACAACATATGTAACTACTTAAAGTGAATGCATGTGGAATAATCTAAATAAGTGTATGTGATTGCATGTGTGCGTGAGTGCATACATGTGTCTGTCTGTGTTTATGTGCTTAAAGGTGCCTCCGGTGTGTTCTAATACATGGTACACATGCTACCTGAAATAAACGCTTGAGGTTCTATAACTCTACATCCTCAAATCCTTGAGCGAGTGGGAGCACGGGACACAATAAAGAAAGCGTCAAGCCAGCATTCTCAAACATAATCATTCAAATGTGAAGGGCATGCAGTTCAGAAGAAGCGGGGTAAGACGACACAGCGAGGAGAAGAGAGCGCTCGACGAAATCTGATGTGGAGTTGACGTGCAGATCCAAGACCGAGAGAAGCGTTTCATTTGGAAACCGAGAGAACTGCTTTAGAGTTAAGTGAGGAGGCCTGGGCAGAGTAAGACTGCCTTGCAGCCACCACATCCAAAGTCCGCCCAGAGGCACCGCCTGAGTGCCCACTTAGAACACTCTGTCTAGACACAACGAACAGTGCTACTGTACCTGTGGGATCTGATTCTCTACAAATATCTTCACTGCAACCCAGGGACCTTATCTACAACGCCACTCTTATTCCAGTAATTTTCCTCAAAATGTTCTAATTTCCCCTCCCTTCCATGTTTCTTATTAGACCACATCAGTCAGTTTAGTGTTTGAGTGGCACTTGGAACAATTTATTACACATGTATTTATTACACATTTTAAGTAAGAAAAGACTATGTTAGCCAGGCCGTGGTGATGCATGCCTTCAATCCTAGCTCTCAGGAGGCAGAGGCAGGCGGATCTCTCTGAGTTAAGCCTAGTCTACAGAGAGAGTCCAGGACAGCCAGTGCTGTCCCTTTGTTAAAAAAAAAAATCATGAGATTTTTCAGATCACCAAATGTCTTTTCCTACTCCCATAAACCAAATAGTTTTATTAGGTTTCTTAAACTTTTCAACATTTTTTTTCTTCATTTTATCTTTTGAGAATTATTGTGACTTCACGAGAAAGAATTTTAATGTGTTTATTTACAAACCTTAGGATAATCAGCTGTTGAGTCATCTGAAGAGAAAAGACTGAACAATTTCCTCTTATTGGAATAAGTTTTCTTATTCCCTGAAGTGAAATTGTATGACAATTTTTAGCTTGTTTTTTCCACTCTTGAAAATATGAGATGTTTTAACAAAATGATATAAAATTTCTTGGGATACAGTATTAAAATTTGTGGCGCTGCTGGGTAGAGCCTCTCAGAGGACAACTCTGATAGACTCCTGTGTGCAAGCTTAGCAGAGTACCTTTCATAGTGTCAGGGGTTGGCACTTTCCAGTAGGATGGGTCTTTGGTTGGCCCAGGCATTGTTTGGGCATTCCCTTAATCTCTGCTCTGTCTGTTCTATATCCCTGTACATCTCATAGGCAGGGTAAATTTGGGGTTGAAGTTTTTGTGGGTGAGTTGGTGTTTGCCTCCCTCTAGGAGTAGACTAGTCTAGTTAGAGGGAGTCCTCTTCAGTCTCTATGACCTCTGCTACTGGAAGTCTCCATTGAGTGCCCCTCATATCCTCTCAGGAGCCTGCCCTGATTTAGGTCTCCAGCTTGTCACAGAGATGTCCTCACCCTCAGTTTCTCTTTTCTCTGCTGGCCTCTGTCCTCTAGCCCCTGCTCTCCCCGGGTCTGATCTCCACCCTCATATTTCTCTATGTCCCCTCTCCTACCTTGTTCCCTGGCTTCGTCCACTACCTCTGTCTATTCTACTTCCCTTTCTGAGTGAGATGTATGCATCCTCCTTTGGGTCCTCCTGGTTACTTGTCTTCTTTGAGTCTGTGCCTTGTAGTGTGTTTATGCTGAACTATATGGCTAAAATTCCCCTTTAAGTGAGTACATACCATGTGTGTCTTTCTTGGTCTGGGTTACCTCACTCAGGATGATCAATGCATCAGGAGCCTTGAGGAAAAATGGGAGAAAAAAGAAAAGGACCCGGAGTTGGCAGGAGCTCCATAAGAAGACCAACAAAGCCAGCTAACCAGGGCCCAGAGGGGCTTGCTGAGGTTGAAGCATCAACCAAGAACCATGCATGGCCTGGACCTAGATACTTCTACAAAATGTAGCCAATGGGCAGCTTAGGCTTCACGTGGATCCTCAAGTAAGGAAATCGGGGACTGCATCTGACACGGATTTTCCCGCCAGCTTTTGATCACGTCCCTCCAGCAGCACCGCCTTGCCAGGCCACAGGTGAAGAGGACACACTCCTGATACAACTTGATGATCTGGGGTGGACAGGAAGGGATCTCCCCTTTTCTGAAGAGTAGGGGAAGGAGGAGAGAGTGTGGGACTGGGAGTCAAGGTGGATGGTGCTACAACCAGGATATATGGTGAATAAAAAGTAAATATATTTAAAAAGAGAGAGATGGAACAATACATCTCTTCCATGTGAAATTATGGGCTCAATCATATGGCTAACATTCCAATTTGTGCAATTTTAACAAAATTAAAAATACTTACAAATTTTAAAAAAACAACATTAAAACTTATCAAGACAAAACTGAGTGGGAATAACAAGAACTAGATGTACAGCTTAGAAGTAATTTGAACACACTGAAGTAATGGCATCATGTTTATATTAATCTGATCCTATGTCTTAATAAACAAAGTTAAAGAAATGCCATGGAGTTGTAATAACAATTGGATTTAAGTGTGAACTAAACATGTCACAATAAGGATCAAAGTGGGAAAGGAAAAGTGAATTCAGGACCCTGTCACATGTGGGCAAACAAATCTCAGTGAAGGGACAATGCAACAAGACAGCTAGGAAGAACTGACATGGGCAAGCATCAGCTATGTCTGGATGCTCTCAACAGAGTTTCAGGACAGACCTTGTTACAACCACAGAAAGGAGACCCAGCTTGCCAGCGCTGATGTCATCTCTGCAGAGCAGCACCACAGAAGATAATGCCTAGAGTGCCGGGACAACCCACTCCTTCACTCACGGATGAACGGGAGGAAGTATGGACAGACACATGGGTGAATGAATGGGCAGACGGGTGGGGGAGCATGCTGAGTTGGATCTAGAATGGGAAATCATGTCATCTATTGAGGTAACAAATCAGGAGACATGTGGGGCACAGCAGAGACTCAGTCTCCACAGGCAGCAGGAGAGCGGAAGTTTCTTCAACCATCAACAGGGGAAGGTTTCCCAGGGGGAGAGAGAGCAGAGTTTGTCAAGAGCACAGCTCCTACACTGGATGAAGCAAGATAAACAAAAGATTGCCGAAAGGATGTTTCAGGCGTAGTCAAATAATAGAAAATGTGTCTTTGGTTCCTATTGTAAGACATTTCATAGGAAGACATGAACAAACATCTGTTCATCCCAGAGAGGACACCAACAGCGTACCAAAGAAATTTACAACCTACGTCTACCGTAGTGAACCAGCGAGCTTATTAGTTATAGACAGGAGCATGACTCTAAAGTAGCTGCGTCATACAAAATTCTACCCCAGCATGGATGACAACTTGCAAAAACTGTCTCCCTAGGAATCCTTGCACAGTTTGGAGCAGGTCACCCAATTTCAGAGTCTCTCTCCCCACTGATTATTACTGCTCATGTAGCCTTAGAGGGGAGTCATGAGAATCGGGACATAACGTCAGCACTAGGCTCATTCCAAAAGCCATCTGGTACAAAACCTTAAACTCCTTAAATTTCTCTTGTCTGGAGGTAGGAATCAACCAGGAAAGAACACAAACTGGAGTCCAGGCAGCTTAGAAAGGAAACAGGATTCTAACGATGCCACGTAAAAGGGAGTTAAGCACAAACATGGAGTCCCATGAACCATTACGAGAGTCATGTAAACACATCCTCTCCACTTCACGCTAGAGAAGTGTGGATGACTTTATAGTTCACTTACAGTGGCCCTAGGAACCTAGGAAAACAGGTTCATCTGGATATCAGTTTTCCTAACCGGGCTATGAGGCCTCTCCTAGGCTTCTATCAGAAAGAGAACTCCTAAGGGAACAAAGTGGAACGCTAAGCCTGACCAAGGATTGCATGGAAATTATCCAAGGGTTTCCGTTTCCAAATCCCAAGCATAGATCATGTTGCCCCAGCAATAAGTAGGATAAAATGATGGTGGTGGTTTATTTTGTTTCTAGTTTGTTTTTGTTTTGTTTTGTTTTGTTTCCTGAGATAGGGTCTAGCTATGTATTCTAGGCTGGCCTCAGATTTGTAATGGAGCCTCCTACCATATCGTGGGTGCTGAGATTATAGACAGATCACCCAACGACAAGGATTTCCCATTAGGAAAATAAATGACCCATTTGGGCACAGGAATCCTGCCAGCGTGTGCACAGGGTACTTCCCTTCCTGGGTCAGGTCCACCTCTGATACACTTGTTCAGGTCACCAGTAGCCAGACAAGGAAGACTCTGAGCATAAGTCATGAGTTGGTGCCCAGAAAAGTGGGCGGTTCGCTCATGCGCAGAGCAGCCCCTGTCCAGATCCTTCGGCTGTTCGATTGAAAAGCCTTCCCCACATCAGTATTCTGAAGGGTCCCTCTGGTGCTTGGTGGCGTTGAGGTTGAGCGGTTGTTTTGGTTTCAGTCCATTCTGTACTTTTAGCCCCCAGCGTTGCCTGCAGCCACTTGCACTTGCTTAAGAGGATCATTTGCTGCTGATGTTTGCTGCAAGCGTCAGCAAGATGTGATGGTGCTGCCTTTGCTTAGCAAATAAGCCCAGTTTCAAAGAAAGGAGCCGGGCTGCCTTGCAATCCGAAGTTACTAGAGAAGATTTTAGAAAGAACACTTGTTTTTCCAGAGCCAGAGTCTGTGATGGCTCAGCCCACAGCCTGCATCCTTACCCTCGAGGCACCGTATAGAACTAACAAAGTGGAAGATGAGCATCCCCGGAAGTCTGGCTCCTTGTAAATGAGGAGTAGAAAAGACAGAATGCTGAACAAGTCTGAATGTTATGACAGACGAGAAAGGCCTTTCTTTAGAGACAAATGTATCCCCTGCGACCTGTGTCATCCACACCACTGCAGTCTGTTGCAGCCCCAAATACCCTCTCCTTCACCTGCTTTCTTCAAGCCACTTGAACGGGCAGTTGCACCCATGTCAGGCAGCTCACAAACACCTACATCTCTTGCTCGAAGGAATCTGATGCTTCTGGCCTTCACAGACACTAGCACGTGTGTGCACACAATGCATGCACTCACACACACACACACACACACACACATTTTAAACCTTTTTTTTTTATCTTTAGGGGCTATAAATGTGGCTCGGTGTTCCGATCACATACTGCGCTCTTAGAGGACCTACGTTTAGTTCACAGAATCCACATCAGACAGCTCATAACCACCTATAACTCTAGGTCCAGAGGATCCAAGGCATTCTTCTGGTCTCTGGAGCAACTGCATTCATGTTCACATACCCCTACACACACAAATATGCATACATATAATTTACAAATAAAAACAAAATCTTTTTTTAATGTTCATAAGGAGCTGGAAAGATAGTTCAGTGGTTAAGAGTTCTGGCTGTTCTCCCAAAGGACCTGAACTTGATTCCCAGCACCCACGGGCTAGCTCACAACCAACAACAACTCCAGCTCCAGAAGATCTGGCCTCCTCGGTCACTGTGTGCACATAGTGAACTTAAACCCATGCAGGCAAAACACTCACACACATATTTTTTTTTAATGTTTGCATATGCAGGAGCCTGGAAAACCATGATAAAACAACTTTATTGCATTAACCTGAGTTTATACAGTCTTTTCCTGGTTTTCTTTCTACTCCTTCTCCTTCTGTTCTTATCACCATTTCTAATGCCTTAAGAGGAAAAATCCATAGTAAAAAAGACAGAGGAGCAAAATGAGATGGATAGATTGGGGGTGGGGGCTGTCTAGGTAATTCTGGGTACTGTTAAAGTCAGCTGTCCTGGTGAATCCTCCCAGTGCCGCTGTGGGAGAAAGTTAGAGACCTCTTTTCTTTGAGCCTGTTTCTTCCACTGGGCAGTGAGAATGAGCACATCTATTTTCATGTCAGCTGAAGGAAATACGTGATCTGGTGGTTACACAAAGAATGAGGTGGACATACAATAATGGGAGAGTTTTCACTGTTTCATCCCCTAATGAGTCCAGGTGTCAGCAGTGTGTAGGCTATGGTTTGCTTTCTTTACCTGGCTACCACAAGCACCCCACACTGCTCAGCCCTACTGACTACAGCAGATGCAGCAGTTTACCTAGCCAATGCGGCTGCCTTCAACTTTAGCTCCTGTAGAACAGACAAAATCAAAGTAATCCTTATGAAGGCTGGACGGAGGACAAAGTATGTTTTGTCATCAGAGAGGGCTGACATTAAAACTCAAATGGAAACAAGACAGTAGTTCTCTTTTCACACTGGGCAGAGTGGCACAGGCCTGTGTCCATTCACGCAGAAGACCAGTGAAGGAGGATCACAAGTTCAAGACTACAGAGGGAGACTGTCTCAAAACAAAGGCCTGGGACACGGTTCAGTGATAGCTTCCCTTTCATACCCACGGTCCTAAGTTCCATCCTCAGTACAGAAAGTTTTCTCAGAGCTCACAGTATCTGAGAATGCCTCCTTTCCATTTCATAACACCTCTAGCACTTGCAATTACGAGCTGGCTTCAGAGACCCATGTTGTAATTTTGAGGACAGACTATATCAGTATGTCTTGACCCGGCTGAAATTATGTGAGTGCCCAGGAAAAACCTGGGCTCCATAAGATTTACAGACCAATTTTCTGAGTCAAAGTAGTTTGCATAGGCTTTGGATAAGATCTGAAATCATGTTTCCTTATCTAAGCTGCTAGACCACAATAAAGGAAGGAGATACTGTATTAGTTTTCCATTGCATGGTTCACAGCAATGTGAGACTGAAGAAAACAATTATCTGGCAAATGAGAGTTACAAATCAAGACTTCCCTCAGCAAAGGCATCATACCACAGATCATAAAGCCTGGACTCAGACACCTGAATAACTTCTGTAAAACAAAACCACCAAGTGGCCTCAATTACATCATTTAGGGATCCTAACTGCCATCTTGATGGACAGGATGTGACAAAACGAGATGCTGTCTGTCTCAACAATGTGCCTGGTGGGGACCACTTCCCTCCTGTTACTGCCTGTCTTCCTCTCACCACGAAGGGAGCCCAGCAATCTTGGGTAGAGACACAGAGCTCTGCTTAGCTATAGTAAAGACCAACGATCTGCAGCCCCTGCACTGAGCCTTTGGAGCCCCAGGTCAGGTCCCAAAGAAACTGGAGACAAAAGCTGTCTCTGGTGCCTATTAACATACCAAAACATGGCCATGCTCACTCAGAGTATGAACACTCTGCTCTTCTCACCCCTTCCCCCTACCCTGAAACTCTCTAACCCAGGGGAGGGGCTTCCATTTCCTTCTCCAGCTTCTCTTATAACCCTGCCATTTGGCCAGGTGCTCACTCAGTTCTCTTGGGTTTTTCTCACCTCTTGGCTCTTGCCTTGCTCTTGACCTCTTTGGCCTCAGCCCTCTTTTCTCTTCCTCTCTCCTCTCCCTCCCTCTGTCTCCTCTCAAGGCCCAGTTCCATCTGGACTCTTTAAGATGTCTCTGGCTAGACTCTCCCTCATATTGACAATAATATTCTTCTCTTCGACCATATCCTGGAGTGGCCATGACCTTGTTTTCATTCAGCCGGATGGGCAGCGTTGTGCAGGAAGCTCTAGGAGCTCGTTCTAGAAGTGGAAGTAACTACACAGAGCTTGGACTTTTCCCTATATTTACATGGGGAAATAAAAGTCACAGCATTTAAGGACAATTAAAATAAGTAACAGTCTTCGTGAGGGATGTTCTTTAGCGTGTTAAAGAATTTCTCATTTTGGTTGACAAGATGGGGGTTCTCAAACATCACGTTGATCTTCAAACAAATTTTGATTGACGGAAACATCTGTTCACAGTCTCAGAGTAGTTTCAATTAGAAAGTTCCATACCTCCCTCTGAGACGGACCGTCTGAAGGAGGCTGCTAGTGCAATGGACCCTTGGAGAAAGTTGAAAGTGAAGTTTAAGGGAAAAGGACCCTGTTTGCAGCACTCATCAGCACTGCCTCTTAGTAACACATACGCTAAAAGTTCTTGTTAAAAATCTAGACCTCCAGGCCTGAATGAATCTTATAAGCATCTACATTTTATCAGGATCCATGTGTGCAATGATCTCCTTGCACGTAAATGTCTGAGAATTTAGTCCCTCTGTGTTCCTAAATCTTGCCCCCTTTATTAACACCCTGGAAGCCCTTCTTAGTGAGCTCGTCACAATTTCAGTTCACAAGTTTTTCCTGTCACAGTTTGCCTCATCTCCCACAGCATGTGAAGCTGTGTGTAGAAAGATCTTATTTTTTTCTTTTATGTTTTATATTATATGGGCTTATCTAGATTTACCCTATCTCCTTAGTTCAGCTCATACCTCATTCATGGTTGGTGTACACTGTTGTGCTTAAGAAGGTATGATGAGGGACCTATCTTCCAGCAGAGACAATGCATTGAAGCCAATGGCTGTCTTGCTATTCATCCAGACAGTGGGCTTGCTTGTTCATTCACCAAGAGCACCAACAGCTGAGAGAACAGCTCTAAAAGCCAAAACAAAGCATGATAACAAGCTAATTATAGCCAACATAGGAAAAATTACTAGAAAATGTCTGCTTTCTCTTTCTGTTCCTGAATTAGATGACCAGTGGCCAAAGTAATAAAACTACTGTGCACCTTGCCACTGGTGCTTCCCTTTTTCTCCAGAAAAAGTTCTTGCCAATGCATTCACATTTAGCATCCTTACCAAAACAGTGGAAAAGCAGTTATATATTCCTGAATCCTTGAGATCAGATCTCTCTCTCTCTCTCTTAATCTGCTTTCACCAAAATGTTCATTCAGTATATGAGCATTGATATAGAATAAAAATGGCCACTAATTCCGTCATGCACCAACTAAAATTATATTTTAATGACATGCTTTAACTCTCAGTTGGCCCCATGACGCTGTGTGTTAAGTCAACTCTGTCACTGTAACAAGATCCCTGAGGTGACAGAGTGTGGTGGGGCATGCCTTTAAACCCAACACTCAGGAGACAAAGCCAAGAGGACCTCTGTGAATTTGAGGCCAGCTTGATAGACACACACATGCGTGTGCCAGCCAGGGCTACTTAGTAAGAATCTGTCTCAAGTAGAAAGAGAAGGGAAGGGGGAGGAAGGGGAAGGGAGGGAGAGAAAGAGAAAGACAGACTGACTGGCTGACTGACAGACAGACAGAGGAAGAAAGCCAGGAAGCCAGCCTGAGGTGGTTGATTTGTGAAGAGATAAGGTTTATTTTTGCTCCCAGCTTTGGAGACTTGCATGCTTTGGGCTGGGATGAGGCTGTACATTGTGGCCTATACATTGAAGCACACTGCAAAGCTAAGTAATACCTATGCTTCCTGAAGCACAAGAGAGAAGGAAGGGGACAAGGCCCCATAATCCATTTTAACAGTATGTCTTGAAGAACTAAGGGTCCCCACCCCAAAAAGGTTCCATCACTTGTCATTAATGCCACCCTGGTGACAAGCCCTAAGCACATGGGTCTCCTAAGAACACTCAAAAGCCAAACAATGGTACTTCCTAAAGGATAGAAATGGCATTGTGCCATTCTAGGCCTAAGTTTTAATCAGGCCAGCAGCTTCCACTTTAGCTCTTTCAGGAGCTCGAGCCACCTTACAAATAATTCCACTTGCCTTGTGAGAGAGAAGCCACAGAGAGAAGAGGCCTGTGACAGCTGCAGAGGGAGGAGGCTGAGGTCTCCCAGCATCCCAGTCTAAAATCCAGCCTGACTGCGGCTCCTTCCATTAGCAAGCTGCAGTCACTTGACAGACTCTAAGCAACGGAAGCAGCTAAGCACACTTGACCTACAGAACTGAATAAGAGACAATAAAATAATTCGTAACTTCAGTCCGTTAAGCTTTGGAGACGCTCATTACACAATAAGCAACTAAAACAGAATACTTCTGGTCAACCAGACACAGCCTTGCCAACTCACAGCCTATCTATTCACATGAAAGAATATTACCAACACTTCCAGTTAACCAGCCCAATAGAGAGCTGAGAGCTCAGGGCAGTCCCAGTGAATCTGGGGTTAGCTAAGAAAGGGTGACAGACCCTACAGAGAGAGAGGTTTGTGCCTCCTGGTATGACCAGCAAAACTCCATGCCACCTGAGATTACCTGTCACCTTCCTCCATAAACTGTGGACTGCATCACTTTTGTGGAGATTAAACTTCATCTGTGTCATATTGCAGAAAAGAAGGAAACTCCCCAAGGAACCACGCAGGTTGTTTGTCGAAGAGCCACTGGCTCCAGGATTTGCACAAGAGGAGAGCCTGACACTGAGAGGGGAGAAAGTTGGCTCTCTCAGGACTGAAACATCTCAGCTGTCACCCCCACTTCAAATTAACACCGTGTCAACATTGTAGGAAAGGACACAGTTGAAAACACACAGGGATAACGGATTGCTCTGTGGGTTAGACCACTCACTGCACAAGCATGAGGACGTGAGTTCAAATCTCAAGAACCCACATAAGAAATCAGGCCTGGTCAAGTCCACACCGATCACACCAGCACTGGGAGAAAAAGCAGAGACGGGGAGGGGAACCACTCAGGCTCGCTGATCGCCATTCTAGCTATAGGTTCAGGGAGAGGCGCTGTGTCAGCCAGCAAGATGGAGAGTGGCAGAACACAATATTAGATGTCTTCCTCTAGAATGTGCACAGGCTGCACACATATACATCGCACATATATGCAAGAAACACACACAAAGCAGGCATTGATATAAAATCAAGCAAAACTCAGGAAACAATTAAAGTACTTGGGGTCTATTTATATGAAATTTAATATTTCCATTTAAAGTTATAATTAGGGAGAATGATGATGGCATACTAAATTCCCATACTTTGTTCTTCCTAATCGAGCAACATTAACAGGTGACTTGATGCTCTCTGTGTTCACTTTCCTGTCTATCAGCAGAAACCACAGTACTTTCTCATTAGCGTTTATTTTGGGTTTGTTTCTTTGTTGTTCTTGCTTTTCACTTTTTCTATCTTTGCAAAATCATGATTTAGGGTGATTTAAAGTCAATTGGTCATTTTTTGTTTGTTTTGCCTCAGCATACATAAAACAAATTGTATGTTAGAACCTACCATACCTTAGGCTTAAAAACAAGGTAAGTTCTCACACTAAGTTGTAGTGAGATGGACAATGAACCCATTTATATGATTAGTACATTCTGGTGACAACAATACTAACGAAGAGTTAATGTGAGTAAGCTAGGAACTGTGGTTGGTAAAGACAGACACTTAGAAATTAGCTATTTGTAACTGTGATCAGATGAGGGCATCACTGCATACATGTGTGCTCACCTTGACTGGAAAGTCACCTACCCTCTGGGTGCAGGCCAGACAACACTACAAACAAGCAAAATACACAGACACACCTCTCTCTTTCTTTTCATGTCTGGATTTCACACCTGCACCCTTTCCCACCCACTAAAACACAGCTTTTAACCCTGATTCAACAGCACCTGGAAACCTTTACAAACAACAATGCCTGGAATTCTACCTTGTTCCCTCTCAAACACAGTCATATGCACGTGCACCCACACAAATGCACACATACATGCTTGCACACACACATATGCACACGCACACAAACTTACCTTCCTGGCTAGGACCCTGACGCTGGAATGTAAAATCTCACTAGATACTTCTTATATGCACCCATGTCAGAGAACCACGGCATTAACTTAGAAGATATTTGGTACTAAACGCCTTTCTAGGAATATAGCAGCGTGATTAGGGGCCTGTTGTCAGTAGGTCTGCCTTCAACTTCCTGCCCCTTATGCTGACAAGCTAAATGACAAATTGTTTAACATCCCACAGCCTCAATTTCTCCGTTTGTATATTGGAAATAATACCTACTTTATGGGATTGTTTGGGGGATAATGAAATGCCAGCAGATGAACTAAGCACACATATCTAATACGTAAGTTATTGTGGGTATTATTTTATGTCCCTTAAGGCATGTACCCAGTGATTTTCCTGCAGAAGTACCTAATAAATATTCATTGATTTGAATTTGAAGACTATAGAAGGGCCCTCCCGTGAGACAGAAGGACATAGAGAGGGGAAATGAAAGGATGTCAGGGAAGGGCCAAATCCATAATTCAGCCTCTGCCTGTCTGTGCCTTCCATGATGGGAACACAGGAGTAATGATATACACTCACATACAGGACAGTGTTCAACCCTATGACCAACACAGAAAAGACTCTTCGAACAAGACCCCTTCTTCAGTCTCCTACATAGGTAAATTGTCAACTGATTAGCATCTAATAATTTGGTAATCGGTGTACTGTGAAAGGATCTTTAGGAACAAGGGGTGTTAAAACAATAAAGTGCATTTGTGCTCTACCAGATGCAGTGTAAAAGCCTTCCTTTCCCTGGGAATAAGCCCTGACCTCATACAAAGAGGCGCAATCTCCACTCATCTCTGGGCGGGGAGACCACCAGCCCACACTCGTCACGCTCCGGTGACGAGCTATGCTAACAAGAACACGGAAGGAAATGAATCCAGGTCCCACTCCTCCCATCAGCCCCGAATTTTTATTTCTTGACTAAATAGAAGCTCTCTGGAAGCAAAGTAAAATGATTTTTAAAGGAAACAAAACCAGATTGGAAATCATTTGCTGCCCTCTTGTGGGTGGCTTGTGGTCCTGTCCTGACGCTTTTCAGCCGACATGTACTTAGGAGTCCAAAAGTTCTGTCTACCGCTGTGGCGACCCTGGAAAACACTACCTCCCCCTGCTCACTTTTACCCCACAGGTGCTTGGAATCAGTCCAATTCCATCTAAGTTACAGGTACCCCCAAGGGACTTTGCACTGTACCCTTAGCCTCTGGAAAATGAAAGGGAAGAGAAAACGGAATATCTGGTTTGTCATAGTTTTTATCACTCTCCTAGGGCAAAAATCTGAATTTGGACTCCCAGCCTAACTGTCTTTGGTTGAAGATAGGAGAAAGAAACTCCAGACTGTTCACGGGAGGCATATCATCTCTCTGTGGTTGCGGGGCTTGGAGCCATTATGAAATCCTGGGCCAGAGCAACTGTGAAACCAACCTGGCCTCCAAGGAATAGCAGGGAGGCAGGGCTAAGCTGGGAACAGATGGTGTGCATCCCTTGTTCTGCAACCCAAGTCCTGTTCTCAAGAGGACAGACAAGACTCTTGGCCCTTGAGGAGCTAAGAGAATTGGTTCTGTCTTCAGGAATGTGGAAAAAGACCCTCCTAGACTTGGAATATATCCAAAGAGCAAGTCACCCCCCACCCCCTGGAGACCAGCCTGTAATAATGAAAGATTTAAGATTCCCCTGTTAGCTCCCACATCATTTGCAACTTAACTAGTGACAGGCAAATGAACCTGAACGGATATTTTTAAATTGTTGCATTCTTAAAATGCAAATGAAATTTCAGAAATCTTACAAAAATTGCAATGGCAAACGTGAATAACCTGCGGGAAGAGAAGAACCTTCACAATATGGTATCTTGTTTGCTGTTGGCTTTGACTGATATATCACAGTATAGGCTGGAATAGTGGTTCTTACGGAGCATCCGCTCTTATTCCACGTCAGAAAAGCTGGCTTGGTGGGCATGCTCCACCCCAAGACCATTTGATTGTAAATCGACTAAATGTAAAAACTGACTTGTTTGTTTATTTTCCTTCATTGGTTAACGATGTTGGCATTGCATAGGAATGGCCCCCTATAGATAATTCTTCAAACAGAGAATTCATGAAAATCATACCTAATAGTATCTGTCTCTATCAGGACGCTCATCAGGTCCCTGTATTCTAGGACTTCTCTGTCCAGTAGGCAAGCCATTATCCATGTTTATCTTTTTTTTCATTTGTATTTCAAATACCTCTATCAGAGTAGTTAGATTTTAAGTACTCAGTAGGTAGGCATGGCTACTATACTGGACAATACATCTTGAGAGAGAACTGTCTACGTATTAATATTCCAGAAAAAGATCAAAATTCAAAACATGGTTTCAACTAAACTCATATCACTTCCATACCACCACAAAGTTGAAAAATGATAAGTTGAACCATGAGAAGTCAAGATCCACCTGTATATGGGTAATATATGGTCTCTTCTGAACAACTCCATAGCTGTTTATTTTATACAAAGTATTCAGTACTTGTCCTGTAGGTTTTTTAACCTGAAGATTCGTGTGCTAGAGGCTTAGTCCCAAAGTAAGGTAGTAGTGAGACAGAACCTTCAAGCAGTGGGTCTAAGTGACAGGAAACCAGGCCAAGAGGTTTCACCTCCATAAGGGATTAATAAAAAAAAAATGGGTTGGGATTCTACTTGTTTAAATGTGAGTCCACCCAACATACTTGTCTGGCCCTACAGTACATGGCTGCTTTTCTTTCTGCTATTCTGACATGTTGCTACATAACTAGGAGGTCTTCATTAGAGTATCAGTCTATTGATTTTCCATCTAAACCCACCAGCCACTGGAATCAACAGACAAATTTCCTTATAAGTTACCAGAATTGGTTATTGTGTTAATGCAACACAGAATAAACTAATAAAACTTGTTAAATGTTCTTCTTAGAAACACATTTTATTGAAAAAATGTTCTCCTGGTTGTTAATATTACCTTATAAAACTGAAGAACTGTTATTTGTAAAATAAAGGCTATCTTTGGTTTTACGAGCCTACCACAGTTGAAATGGTGCTTTCAAAAAAGTGAACGTGTGTCTTCCTTCTTCATATTAGAGATCTGGAAGAAAGAAGATTTGACTGGGGACCAGAAGACGGGGAGTCAAATCTCAGCCCAAATTATGGTCTTAGGCAAAACAATAAAGCCCTCACCTTTTTTTTTCTAGGTAAATGGAAAATATTGGCAGTCATGTGTCTCTAAAAAATAACGTTCTTCTTATATCTTTATGAGGTACAACCAAGTTCCTCCAGATAATTCTAGTGCTTATAATCCAATGGATCTTAACTGATCCATGTGGGATCTGTTCCATTCCACTCTACAGCACATGACTTTGTCACAGATGCCATTGCAGCATTGTGGATATTGAATGATCACAAAAGTAACCGTACTCACTGGTCAAAGTCAGCTGCTCACCAGTGGGAAGCAATCAGAGCATGTGAAGTACAGGAGTGAGGGTAAATGTGGTGACCTAGAATGTACCCAGAGGGTTGGGAAAATGATACAAAAACCAATACTGCTTAAAAGGGGGCCTTTATTTCCTTGAGACCCAGCCTCATAGCATTGGGCACGCTGGCCTCAAACTCCTGAGCTCAAACTACCTGAGCTCCCCAAGTGATGGAAGACTCGTGGGTCAAATGATCAAATTCTATAGAGATACTGTAATTTTATACTGTAATGTTAGACTACTGTAATTTTATAGAAACACTGTACAACCTATTAGGATGTTGTGGTCACCACAATCAGTAGAGAGGGATTCAGAGGATCTGCTTTCTATGCATGAAGACACTTGGAGAATCCAGGTGGGCCTGATACGAATAAACCAACACCATGAAGGTGCATGCTGAGAAGTGAATCAAACCCAGATCAGAGATTTGCAGTCTGTGTGGCCTAAATATTAGTCAGTAGTGTGCCAATCTGCTGTCACCCTGCAAGGACAGCCACGGCTAGAAATGAACTCAGGTGAGGGCCCTAACATGACGAGAGACACATCAACCACATGGCATGAGGAACCACTAACAGAACAAGATTGCAAGTGATGGGCGCAGGGAAGGTGTGAGAGAACCTGATTGTTTCATCACATATTAAAAGCAAAAATCAAGCACCAGGCACTTGTTTGTGAAGGGCTCTGTTGGAGAGCTCAACACTAGGGAGGCTAAGGCAGGAGGATCAGTGGAATCCAGGCCAGCTTGCTCTACATAGTCAGTTTCAGAGCTGCATAGTAAGATTTTGTCTAAAAAGTTTTAAAAGGAAAAGAAAAAAAAAAGATCCACATGAAAGTCTTGATCATGGTTCCAGTGGACAGGAGCAGCTCTCTGTGAAAATTCTCCAACAATATAGTGATATTTATAAGCCAGACGTGGGTTCTTCTCCTTGGTACTGTTCTCAGAACAGTCTATGCTGGAATATTTGCAAATCCCTTCTACACGAAGTGGATGAATGAGCAGCAGAGGTGCCACCCAGTCTCTTTCAACACTATGACGTAGTGTGGTGGTTCCCTGGGTTCAGTCATTCATCGTCAGCATTCCTTGAGCAAGTGCTTCGGCTCTGCTGCTGTGATAGTCACCATGACCAAAAGCAACCTAGGTAGGAAAGGTTGGATAGCATCTTATACTTACAGCCAATCTTAGAAGGAAGGTAAGGCAGGTACTTGAAAAGACCACAGGAAAATGTTGCTTACCAGCTTGCTCTTCATGCCTTACTCTACCTGCTCAACCAGGCTGGACCACCTGCCCAAGGATGGACCATCCACAGTTGGCTGTGTCCTCCCACTTCAGTCATTATTTGAGAAAAGAACATGCTAACATAGAAGGGGGAGATCTCACAGGACCCCAACCTTACACAAATGTCTACAGGCAGTGAAAGAATTCAGAGAGTGGGAGAAATAGTCTTCCCCAAGGAAGAACACACCAATTAGTTGTCTGATACCAAACAGTCAGCCCTGAACACATACATACTAGTAATATTATATTATATAGGCTGAGCAGATTGTATTTATATATTTAGGAATGTATACACACATGTACATACACACACACACATATATATATTAGAAATTAAAGAAAAAAGTGGCCATGAATTTGAAAGGGAGCAAGGGGTAGGGTATATGGAGGGTTTGGAGAGAAGAAAGGAAAGAGGGAATGGTATAATCTCAACAAAATTAAAAAGTAAATTAGGAAAAAACAGACAAGTCTGTGTGTGTGTGTACATATATATAATGTATGTATAAAGAAAATGCCCCCAAGGTACCTGGTGACTCTGACTAAACATCACAGTTCATTTTTATCTTGGGTTTCTCAGCCTCATCTCTAAAAAGAAAAGACTAGTGTAGCGACTTCAAGTTCCCTCACATTGCGAAATTCCATACCTTATGCTGCAAAGGGACATGGGGGAGGCATATGAAGAGAACAGGAGTGGAAAGCATGGAAAAAAAGGGGGCTGCACTTCTATGAAAAGCACATGCTAAGGAGAGAAGAAGTTTCCAAAGAAAAGAAGATGCACAAGCAAAAGTCATGCAACAACAGGAAATAAAATAATAGTAATAATCAGAAGAGAAGTGGGGAGGAGCACAAAGACACAGCGAAGTTCAGCCTTTCCCCAGCCCTTCCTGACCCGCTTCAAAACACCGTCCCAAGCTCTTTAACAAATCTCAGCAGCACTAATGCAACTCATGTGCTTAAGGCCACAGCTTCAACTTCTGAGTCAAACATTATTACTAAAGGTTCTTTTTGTCTGAGCAGGGTTTTCCCCAAGAGGTCGCATTCCCCCTTTACAGCCATCACATATTAAAGAACTCCAGCCGCGCCTCAGTTTCCACTTATGCACCAGGTGTGCAGAAGGGTCATACCCCCACTAGGTGTGCAGAAGGTCCTGCAGTACCACTCATTTTGAAGGCGCTACAGCACCATTGCAGCAGCACTCAGCAAACAGCTCCTGGCTTTCAGCTGCAGTTAAACTAGATGGATGGATTTCTGGCAGGAATAATGTAGTTCATGTTGACATTATTCACAGCTTTCCCAAGAAGCCAGGCATTAATCAGACGACACTCGTGTACATCTCTGTGTATAAATATTTGGGTGTCTGGCTAAACAGTGCCCTAACCTTTAAAAGGCATATAGCCCTTACGCTTTAAATAGGATCATCACTATAAAGGGCAATAAAAGAAACACTTCTTTGCCCAGGAGTCTGGATGCATATGAAACCCATAACTTCAAGACTTTGAACAGCACAAAAATAAAAAAGTAATCTCAACAATGACTTAGGGAAGTCACTAACCACAAAGTTCTATAGATTTGCCTTTTAAAAATCACTCAGGCAATGAGGAGTGATGGCCCACTTCTGCACAAGCTACATGGAGGGCTAAGCACTATCACCAACACACACACATAGAGAATGAGAGAGTGATTTGTTTGACCTCAGGAACTCAGTTACTTTTTTCTGGAAGTGTGTAATTTACACAGTGAGATGTGGTACTTCTACTACTTGTATGGACGGAAAGCATGCAGACTTACGCTGGGTGCAAAGGGGGCAAGTGGACTGTGTTTGCTTCAGAAGCTAAGGTAGGACCTCCCAGCAGGAGAATTCTTCGTAGAAGGATGAAGTGGGTGGGCACAGAGAAGGCGAAGAATGGAAACCCTGAACTGAGACTGAGGCAACAAGAAGGCTGATGAAAACATGAGTGGTAGACTGCCTAAATGGAGAACAAGGTTTATGTGAAGAAAGCTCCCCTAGGACATAAGAAGAATGAAAACCTTAAAAATTTGTTTTCAGATTTGACAGGAAAGCTATAGAGTTGAGTCTGTGGTTAAAATGGTCAGGAGCCAACAGGAAGGGCTGTGGCTATAGGCCAACGGGACTGAAGTTGAGAGCAGCAACGAAAACAGAAAAGAGGGAACAAATATTGGGACACACAGTTTTTCCCTCCTGGTGCATACTGCTGAGTAATCTTCCTTTTCCTGCGGTAAGAGGGGCCTCACACATGCTAAGCGAGCACTCTACCAGCGAACTTCATACCCAGCCTTTTTATATATTTGCTAAGTTGCCAAGAAACCCTGAACTGTAATCCTCTGCTTCCAAGTGGCTGGGATTACATACCTGCACCACAAGACAAGACCCGGCTGCGTTTTTCCCCTTTTCTTCTCCAAAGTCCTCATTGTACACAGCATAGCCAAACTATCTCACCCCAAGTGCTCTAGTCTTGCACACACCTATTTGTAAACTCGGTTGTCAATTACTTGCATTAAGAGCTTGCCACTGAAGGCAAACAGTTAGTTCACTAAACTCCACACACAAACAATTCGTTGTTAACAAATATTTAGAGGTCACACATAATGCTCATCTCTGTGATATGTAGAAACACAAAGAATGAAAAACAGAGCAGAGATGTTTTGAGAGTCTCAAGCTCACTGTGTAGCTGAGGACGACTATGAACTCCTGACCCTCCTTCCTCCATCTCCCATCCCAGGCTTTTATCACCGCTATTGGCACAGAGCATTGTTTCCTCCTTCTTTTTCTTTTCAGCATGTGTATATGTGTGGTGTCTCTAGTTGTCTCTATGTGTATCTGTCTATTAGTGTATGTATCAGTGTTTCACAAGTGTGGCCACATGTACGCACACATGCATGCACAGACCAGACACTGATGTCAGGTACCAGGAATGGCAGGACTCTTCCTCAGCTCCTCTCTACTTTATTACAGAGGGAGGTTATCTCACGGAACCTGATTCATCGATTCTAACTAGCTAGATTGATAGAGAGCCTTAGAGCATGGCCACAATAAACAGCTGCTTAGACGGATGGGGTATTTTCCTTCTGCTACCTTGCAATGGTGAAGAAAGCAAAAGGTGCTGTGAGAAGAAGGAGGAGTGGGCTGGAAAGCTGAGCCTTGCTGCCTCCCGCACTGATAGGAGCCTAAAGAACAGGGGCCAAAGTCCTGTCTAAGAGCCTGTCAGGCCTGCCCAGAAAGCATTTGGTTACTTTTTATATGCTGCATCTTAAAACAGGCAAACTTGGTACTATACCTCACCCTTGACTGAGAACCCCAGATAGTAAGTACCAGCTAATGTCACTCTCATCTATGTGGCCTTAGAAGACATCAGTAAATGTATCGGACTGAGACTTGGCGAAGAGTCAATATTTCTGTCTTAACATAAAGATAGATAAAAATCAATTGCACCATCATTACTTGAAGGAAAGAAAATATTTCTTTTTGATGACATTATTCTCTCAAGTTTTTTGAATAAATGTTTCATCCCTGTGCAGTTTTGAATGGGACCATCTTGAAGAGATGTTCCCAGAGAGGACCTTAGAAGGGTGGTAGACTCCCAACCCAGGAGAAACAGGAGGTTAGAGAAGCCAGCCAGAGGCGTAGCTGCTTGTTTCATTAAAAGTGCTAAGTCTCCAGTCCTGGGGAATCTTCAAGGGGGCTGTTAAAGTGCCTCCAGAAAGCCTTCCTTGCGCATCTATAAATACCTACAACCTTCAAAACAGTCTTCTACTTTAACTTGAGAAAAATCAAGAGCTGTGACTAAGAGCTTGGCAGTAGTCAGTACATGCACAGGGCAGCACACAGAAGGGAGGAAAAAGACCTGAGAGAGAAGAAAGTCAAAGCCATGAGGTTCTTTAAAAGGACAGCAGGTGAGCCTGATTCAGGTTAACCATTTGATTAGGCTCATAACTGACTAATAATTAATAGTTAACAATAGAATAGCAACTACTTGAGGAACTAGGTTTTCCCTCTCAGCTCTTCATTGTCTAAGAGTAAACACAACACACATTCAATGGGGCTTCCCTGGTACATCAGGGGAAAACCAAAACCCACAGAGCTGCACCTGTTTGTGGGATACTCATTACATACATAAGACAGCAGAGGGAAGAGGACCCAAAGCAACACCGCATTACTGCAAATTAGGATTCATCTTACTGAAAAAAAAAAAAAGAAGAGATGGAAAAACAAGACAGGGTCCATTACCTCCTAAAGCCCAGGAATTTCTCCCTCTTTCTCCATGTGCAGAGGTTAGAATTCACTATGCCAACACTTAAGCAAATGGAGCATTATCAACCTCACTCTGCTACCCATAGCATGTGAGAGCCAACAGCTAGCAGTAATGAACTTTTAAAATTGTCTTATACTACTTACTATTGTGAGTACTGTATGTATGTGTGAGGGGAACTATGTGGCTGTGGGGGTGAACTGTTAGTATGTGTAAGTATATGATGGTGCTGGGGGCAAGGAGGAGGTTGAGTCCCAGCACACACAGGGAAGTTGGAGAACAACCTTTGATACTCAGCTCCTTCCTTCCATCATGGGTTCTGAGTGGCTTTACAGCAAGTACTTTTACTCACTGAGCCACACACCACCAGCCCAGTAACAGACCTGTGAGACCTCAGAGAAATCTATAACATTTTAATGTGTTTAGCTTTATCAAGTCAAATACAGAAAACAAGGAGATACAAAGAAATATCTGGTGAGCCTGTGGTTTTTGGTAATATGAAATCAGATACCTAATTCTAAAGGTGCCAACAAGAGACTCTCTTGGGCAGCAGAAGAGTTCAGCAGCAGAGACACGCGATGCCACCATGGGCAAGATTTGGAATTCATACCCATGCTACATGTGTTTCCAGGAAGTGGGAGCGATTTGAATTGTGGGGCTATAATTCCATCAAGGGATGCTGAAGACCACATAAACCACCTGAGCCTACAAAAATTACTGTCCTGTATTTCAGTCACCTGTGGTTTGTTTTATGAGTAATTTACGGACTCCCTTTGCACAGTATGTTGTGTCAAACTTTGGATATTTCTTTGCAATTTGATTTGTCTTTTACCTGAGAATCTGTCCATTTCTGCAGTAAACCTTCATCGAACACTTACTATGTGTGTCATGCTGCGGAGAGAAGTGGATTGTGTGGTCCTGTTTGGACCTCCAGCTGCTGCAAGCTTTAAAGCCCATGTATTATCCAGCATAGAAATCAGACAACCTAGAGCCAGCAAGGAGGGCCTGCTTAGAAAATAAGTACCTATTGACATGTGAAATGAAAGCAAATGTTTATACAGGACAGAGCCACAAATGTTTCAGGATGGGATTCTCAGAGAATTTCATCCTTGGGACTCTAGTTTCCCAGGACTCTACTTGGGAGAAAGAAAGCTAGTGCTAATGCTTGCAGTGAAGTGATGAAGGATGTACCAATGCATCTTAAAACATATGGACTGTGTCTTCAGTAGGAGAGGACCTGGTTTCACCCACTAGCATTCTAGTTGCTTGGAGGTCAGTGGCATGGGCTGACTGTGTGCTCTTCTGAAGATTCCCCCCATGTGTAAGATCATCCACAACCCAGACAGCAAACCCAGTAACATCTTTGTCCTAAGATGCCAAGTGACTCTCCTGGAAACCCAAAAGAAGCTGAATATGAAGCTAGCTGATTGACTTCTCCCTGCTAGTGGTGATGTATAAAATTGGTGAACTTGGTCATGGGACATTAATGAACAAACCCAAAGTAGAAGAAAGATACTCCCTTTGCTTCCTGCTTAATAAGATCTTGGAAGAGAATGGGCAACGTGTTTCCAAAGCATATTTTGCTTGTAGTTAACAATTGGAATGGCAGTTGGGTGCAATGGCATATACCTTTAAGCTCAGCACTCAGGGAGGCAGAGGCTGGAAGATCTCTGTGAGTTCTGGGCCAGCCTGGTCTATGAAAGGGAGTTGAGGACAGCCAAGGCTACACAGGGAAACTGTGTCTCGAAAACAAAACAACAACAACAACAAAAAAAAAAAAACAGTTGCAATGGCTTCATGAGCAGAGTCATCACTCATTAATGCTGATGTGTGCCATCACATCCACAAGAGTAACATTCCTGACCTTCCTCAGGAGCTCTCAGATTACTTATACAGTCTACTCAAGGGGACTGAGAGAAGTAAGCAGACCCAGTCCACTCAGAGATACTTCCACCATGGTAGTCCTGTCATCTCAGGGTCTACACAGAGTCCAAAAGGGTCTACACAGAGTCCAAGGCACCTGATAGGAGAAAAGAGTAGAAATTCTTCAAGCTTTACCAGTGGGGAATCGTCCTTGGAAGAACTTGTTTCTCACTGGGCGGGCTTCTCACCACACCGCCTTCAGAAATGTCTTAGAGGACGGAGAAAGAAACCAGCCTGAGTGTGCAAAAGATCTCAAAAGCAATCCCAATTCAGCTTCTATTGACAAGACTACAAAGCTTCCAGCGGTTGTCTCACGTGTAATAACTGCTAAGTACTTCTCTTTTCTGTTGTCATATTTCTAGTGCCACCGACTGAGAACTTCCGGTGAATAATGAGCAATCACTTATCTGATATTGTATTATTAAGTAAAAGACTATTATTATGTGAAATGATTAGAAATAAGGATATGAATATTCCTGAGCTGCATATGAACATGTGAAACAAAATCTACAGAGGCAGAGGAGCTAAGGGCCTTTGATGTGGCCGCTTTCAATAGGTCTAGCCCGTGTGGCTGCTTCTGATGACTTCTGAGTTTTGGGACATCATCAGGTTCTTTTAATTTTAGAAGAATTTGTCTTTGTTTCCTATGCTTTTTACATATTTTAATCAAATCTTTCCTTATGTGTACATTTTAAAGGAACAGAACATGGATAAATAAAGTTTTTTGTTGTTTTTGGTCTTTTGTTTAATTTTTTTATTATTATCATTTATTACAATTTATTGAATTTGTATCCCGGCTGTGGTCCCTCCCTCTAAATAAAGTTTCTTATCTTTCCCAAAGACAAGAAAGAAAAGAGATAAGAGAGAAGAGAAGAGAAGAGAAGAGAAGAGAAGAGAAGAGAAGAGAAGAGAAGAGAAGAGAAGAGAAGAGAAGAGAAGAGGAAAGAAGTATCCATTGAATCTGGCTCTGGCTCCCTCCACCCCCAATCAAAGAAAGCTATTTCCTTCCTTCCCTCCTAGAGAGGGGACTTCTGAAATTGTTCGGACTTGGAGGAGTAAGCTGTAAGTGCTATAAAGGCAGATGAATGACTGAGGTGATGAAGACCCAGGAAGGGCTCCTCGATTTGCAGGTTTAAAGGACTTGCTCCAGGGTGGGGCTCAGACTGTCTTATTACCAGCACCTATGCTTAATCAGATTTGTATGTTCGTGTCTTACCTTTCACTGACGGCAAGGTCGGTGCTTATCTTTACATATGCCACCGATCCCACCCCCAGTAGAAGGTGGGAGAATCCAATCTGAGTCCAGAAACTTGAAAACTGTGTGTGCTAACATGTAAATCCCAGTCTGAGAACAGATGGCATGTACCAGCTGAAGTAGCAAGTCGGGTAAGAGATGGGGATTTGCCCTTTTCTCCCTCTGCCTTTTGTTTTACGTGGGCCCTTAGTGGACTGAATGATGGCCATCCTCACAGATAAAGAAGCCTGCTTCTGCTGTGTCAGTGAGTTCCTTTTCTCTGGATAAAGACCCAAGGCTTTCTCAGAAGCCCTAATTAAAGGACGACAGAAATGCTAGTTCTGTGTCCTTGCCTAGAGGCAGACTTGGCAAAGTCCAGTCTGGGGCTATGGCCAGGGTCTTGATTAAGTTTTCCATTCCAGGGAAGCTGACCTTTCTCCCTTAAAGAAGACAGATGTGCTCAGTCTGTAATGCACATGAGAAATTCTGTGCTCCTTTGCAAAACATTGCATGATTAGCTTTTGACTGACTTTGTTCGATTGTATGATAGCTTTCTGCAGACTCTGTCCTATCTTTCCCCTGCACACTGTGTACCAGATGCTGCATAATACTTCTTAAATTTGCTTGGCATGCAAGACTTCCTGGCCTCAAGCTTTCTGTCCTCTGTCTCTTTTCATCCCCAGTCCTCCTTCTCCACACCTTGCTGTTCAGGATCCTATTCCTGTACCTTTGGGTCAGAAATATATATCTAGGAATGGAAACGAAGTGTGTCTGTCCTCAGCTTACTACAGTGTTACTGAATTCCTCCTTAATGGCCTTTTACAGCATGAACTTTGTCCTACAGTATATAAATTCCTATAATGCTAATCTTATCGGGAAACACCCTCAAAGACATACTCAGAAACAGTGCTTAATTGAGGCACCTCATGAACGATTCAAGTCGACACGTAAAATTAGCCATCATAAAATTAAATAATGGTTAATAAAATTAAGCATCATTAACTCACTGTGAAAGAAATGAATATTTATAATGGTGATTATGATGGTGACAAGAACAAAACATATCTCTTAGCATTGTAGTGAAGGTTAAATGAGTTATGTGTAGGCTGCTAAGAACGCCATACTTGGAGCACAGTGATTTCTTAATGTTAGCTATAATTACTTGATTTGGTCAATTAACTCCTCTTCCCAATGCTATACGAATCATCAACGCAGGAGGTAAAGTCAGTATTTACAGAGAACCACTCAGCTTCAGGGGAAGGTGGGAGGAGGTTTGGGCTGGAAGATTCCAAAGATCAACATGCAAGGTTCCTCAGTCTATGTAGAAGGGCCCAGGCATGGTTGATAAAGACGAATTAAACATCATGGAGATGCAATAATTGTCATCTATCCAAATCCCTGCACTTCAACCATCTTTTCAGGGTAGTTTCACTCTTCCTCCCCTTGAAAAGTTTGAGAACTCAACCTCCTACCAGGTGGGTTCTGGTACGGTTAGCGCCGAACTCCTTGCTCTCCCCAAGCCCTTTCCCCTCCTTCTTAAGTCCCCCTTCTGATATCAGCTACACCAGGGCAGAAACTTTTATCTCTCTCCTACTCCCTCAGAGCCAAAAGACTGCAGTCCCTCCCTCCTCCATATCCAGTGCCCTGCCCAACTCCCTGCTTGCCTCACTAAATCATGCAAAGCCAGGGATGCTTTAAAGTAGTGGCCTCATCTCCGCTGTTCCTGCGCCCAGGCTACCCCCCTGTGAATCTCATTCAGCTGGCGTGCTTGTGCTAGTCACCCACTCAAAACTCCATCCTTGAAGTCACGGACTTAGATTCCAACAGGAGGCCCTACCTCCTCACATACTGCATCAACGCCTGAGCCACCAGCAAATGTGAATTATCTTACGTCACTACTCGTGGTGGTTTGAATAGATTTGGTCCCCAGAGACTTGTGTTTGAATGCTTGACCCACAGGGAGTGGCACTATTAGGAGGTGTGGCCTTGTTGGAGGAAGTGTGTCACTATGGGGGCGGGCTTTGAAGTCTCCTGTGCTCAAGCTCTGCCTAGTGTGAAAATCCTGTCTTCTGGCTGCCTTCAGGTCAAAATGTAGATCTCTCGGCTCCTCCAGCACCATGTCTGCCTGTACTCTGTCATGCTTCCTGCCATGATGATAACGGACTAAACCTCTGAAACTATAAGTCAACCCCGAATTAAATGTTTTCTTTTATAAGACCTGCCTTGGTCATGGTGTCTCCACAGCAATAGAACCCTGACTAAGATACTGAGTAAATGCACAAACTTTCTGCCATCTTCCCTGAGTTCTTGAAGAGAGCTGTAGAGAGGTCAACTAGGGAAGAGAAGAAAGCCACAGCTTGATTATTGAGCACCTGTGCACCTCATAGGACAGGGGCCTGAGAAGCCTTTCTCTGACTCTCATCATTTCCAAGGCTGCCATGGATCTTGGTGTTAACTAGACTTGGCCAGGACACATTGAAGAGTATGAACTACAGAACACTTGTCCAAGCCAAACTAGCCCCTGATCCCAAGTAGGAAAACCTCGGTCTCAGACCCTAAGATGCCTCCACTAAAGATGGTTTCCTTTAGTTTTAGACTCAACTAACTAGGCACCTCCCTCCCTCATGCACTGAGAGCAACCTGCCACAAACTCCCTAAGGAAGAGACTCTCTCCCTTTCCTCTGTATTTTCCAGAGTTCTCTTTTGTCCATAGGATATGCTATTTTAGCCTGGGGAGTCTCTAAAAGAAAAGTCTGTTGCTGAAAGGAATCAGCCCAACTGGGAAACATTCAATGGAAACTGACAAAACAGGCACGTCCTGGAGCACAGAGACCCACTCTTCCATCTCTCCTCTTGCAGGAAAGGAAGACAAAATATGAGATTTGGAAAACATTCAGTACAAGCACCAAAGCATTCCTCTTCACCCTCTAGTGTACAAGTTGGGAAGGCAAGCAGCCCTTCCCTTGTGACGTCTCACGGCAAGCACAGAAATGCCTCCCTAACAAGGCAGGTGCTGAGATTAGAGCCTATGTCTGTACCCTCTCCATGAAAGTTTTAGAAAGGTTCCAACTTACATTTGGGTAGGGTTTATTTATTCCTAAATATGTCTGATGTTGGTCCATGGAGGCTGGTCATGGTGGGCATGATTTTAATTCCAGGTTTCAGAAGGCAGATAAAATGAAGCTCTGTGAATTTGAGGTCAGCCTGGTCTATATTGCAAGATCCAGGCAATCCAAGTCTACATAGTGATATTCTGTCTCAACAGACACAGAAAAAAAATTAAAAATAAGCATGGGTAAATGGTTAAGAATGGGTTCATAGGCCTGGTGTGGTGATGGTGCATGGCTTTAGACTCAGAACTCAGGAGGCAGAGGCAGGTGGATCTCTGCATTCAGGGATAGCCTGGTCTACAGAAAGGGTTTCAGGACAACCAGGGCTACACAAAGACAAACCCTGTCTTGAGAAAACAAGAGAGGGAGACAGAGAAACAGAGAGGGAGAATGGGGTTCTTAAGCAAGATTTGTGTGTACGGAGTGGCCAGTACCCTGGGATGCTAGGCAAGCACTCTGCCATTGAGCTACATCCCCGCCCATTAGTTCCCAGTGGACAGAAGTTCAAACCATTCTATTTAGAATGTAGGATCTGCTCATTTTCTACTTAATAGATATTCTGATTATGGGGTAAAGTTTGGATATTACCTTATTTTAATTTGCCCTAAAGGTTAAAAACTACTGAGTATTAAAAGATCTGATTTGAAGATGGTATTTAAAGCATCCTGCATATCTCCACAGAACCTGCCATGCCTATAGTCCAGACCACAAATATACTGTGGAACATGGAGCAACAAGATTTGTCTTTCCAAAATCTCACCTGTGCATCTCTGACTTCAACATATTACCCACACTTTAGACCCCCTTAGTCTATAAGTGGGAAGCATGGTTACTTTATTGAATAAGAATAGAAACTAAGAAGTGGATTCGTTACAGGGTCTAGCCACAGCTAAGGCTTTAAGATGTGCCCTGAGCTATTCCTATGATTTCTTCTTGTGTTATCACCCCTCGGAGCATGGTGGAGGAGCAGAAAAAGGAGGACTACATATTCCAGAGACCAGTGTTTCTTCTTTAAAAATACACTCATTTAAAATCCAAGCAGAAATTTATGTGCCTAAAAAAAATGTCATTACCTTGTTCCAATTGTGCAACAGCCTTACAACTAAAATACCCCCCCCCCAATAATCTAAGAGGCTACCACTTAACATCATACTTGATGCAAATTTCCACATTTCCCTGTAGGTATAAAGATTAAACATTCAAATTTTCAAGAGAAATGAACTGGAATGAAGACATCCACGGCAAGCTGTTTCATATCCATTAGTTATCATTTACACATCAATACATATAGCATAAGACCAAATACACAGAATCTCCACGTTTATATAGAGTGATCAACATGGTGCACAATTGAAGTCTATCTTACAATCAAGTGTACAGGTGGAAGTATGGCTTATAAACTACTAACAGTAACTGTGCTGAAAGAACTCATATTGCCAGAAATAAACACTGCATGACGTCTCTACAGGGGGGCCCTCCATCAGCAAGATGCTATTCACTGTGTTTACAAACCAGACGACACAGGAAGATGTCCTCCATCACCCACAAGCAGCTGAAAGGTGGGCTGAAACCATGCCAGGGTAGGCCCTTGCTACCTCTGATGTCTTAGGGAAACCTGAACATCTTCCATACATTTGGATGCCCAAGATGACATGGTAATTACCAGGTATTAGCGAAGCTTGCTTCTCAGAGAGGTAGCCCAACTCCCCAGCAAAGCATTTTATATTGAATAATTTGGGCTTATGTCCCTTGATTTTCTTGTTTTTCTTAGTATGGTGAAAGCATTTGGGAATTGTCAAAGCACTGTAGATCAGGAGTTCCCCAGAATTAAAACGAGCTTTTGCAAAAGTGAGATCTAGCTATATGAGATCCTGTCCCAGAGGAAAACAAGTGGCATCTGTTGACTCTTCTTGTCACTCACTCTATGTAAGAATCAGTAAATAACTTGACCTAAATCATGCATCCAAGTCTGTGCACTTGCCGCACAGGTTCCAGACAAACTCTAGTCAGTTACAGCCTTAGGGGTGCTATCTAAGCAGCTACCTCCATTCCCTGACCTCTGCTGGGTCATACACTTTCTAATGTCTAGGCCTGAGGAGCTCTGTAATGAACATCATAAATCATCAGACATAAACACGCATAGCACACAAAAAGTTCTACTAAAAAAATAAATACAATGGTTTGGACAGATGTCTAAGTATAAATGACTTTTGGTCTCTCCAAACATTTTAAAAACTTCTCACATTTTTTTAAAATAAGTGCCATAACTTTTGATACTAGAATAAAATTTCCAAATCAAAAGAGGAAACAAACACACTGGGCCAGAAGCTTTAAATTCCTCTGCAAATTTCCAAGCCAGCATCAGTGGGACAGTCCGGAGGCATGAGCACTGAGATGGAGATGAATGAGACTATGCATCTAGGCATCATGTCCTTGGTGAGAAATCAAGAGAAACATTACTTCAGTGTTCCCACACTGGCCACTTGTACACCCATAGGCACTCCACACTCTGCAGACTGCATTTGTTTCTCCTTTGCAAGCCTGTGCTTTTTGTTATGTTCATAACACTCATCACCTAAAAAACTTTCCATGACCATTGTATCTCCAACCCAGCCACATAACACCACTGTCTGAGTCCTGGCATTTGTTGCTATTTCTTTCTCTCCTCACTGTCCCCTTCACTGTCTCAGTGAAAGCCTCAGACCCCCCCATTAAGAAAAGAACATGGTACCTTACTTTCTCAACCATGACCATGAAGAAACCAATCATCCAAATTAAAACTTGAGTTGTCATTTAATATAGTGCAGGCAAGTGGGTAAAACCTGTTTAAAACCTGGCATGATCTGATCTCATGAGGCTTACTACCGAGGCAAAACTCCTTTGATAGGAGTCACAGAAACATGTCATTCCTGCTGACAGTGACATGCCAAACATCTGAATGCTGTTTTCAGTCATATTACTGCAAAAAAAATCAAATGTAATTAAAAGTTAAAATCTAGCACTGGACTTGGTTAATAAGCCAAAGGGATAGGATTGAAGGAAACATGAAAGGCCACTTCCATTCTGAACAACTGTTTAAAGGTAAATGCCACACACTGAAGAGCCTTCCTCTCTTTTAGCCCTGAAACAAACATTCTGTCTTTTTGTTACCTGTTTGGCCAGCACTAATAAACATGGGAATTTACAAGCTATATCCATTTTTTTTAAGATCAGAGGACAGCTCAAGTTATAATAAAGAAAAAGGATTAAAATGTCACTGACAAACTAAGTGTACCACATTCTAGAGCCACAGAGTAAGAGCACATAAATAAAAATAAATGCTTGCTGACAGAGAGTGGGGGATAAATTAGTTAGCAAATTTATTTTTTATAAATGTGAACTGTTCATGGTAAAGGTATATGTTTATTACTCAGCAGTGGGTAGATTGTCTCAAAACAGCTGAAGTTGTAATGAGAGACAGGAATGTTTTCAAGTGCTAGGAAGCCGTGCTGGAGTGAACTGTGTGCACAATGAATTCCAAGCACTGTAACAGGACTCGGTGTGAAACCTTATTCATGAGTTATTTGTCTACTAATGCAAGGCTCCTTCTTGTGCACACAACTTAGATATTTTGGAGCCATGATCCTCCTGAAACCAGAGCTTCATAGTTCTCATGGTCTAGCAAGGTGGCTTCTGGAAACTCTAGGTCTGGGGAAGTTCTCTGCTTCCACAAAAGCCAGAATGGCCAAGGTCACACTGCCTGTTGGCTCTAAAACATCTGAGTCCCTTTTCCTTAAGCCACTTTTCACGACCTCCCAGAACTGTACTGTGAAGGGCAAGGTATTGACTGGTGCCAGCAATCACTTCTTCAGGGCTTCAAAATAAAGTTGGGAAAGCATGTCACACAGAGTTGCTCTCTGGCCCTGCTAAAGATGGACAGGCAGAGCTCAGCTTTCAAAGTCAGAAATACAGTCCTAGGTCTACTCAGACAGTGCTGAATACCAGACGGGACTATAGGTCAGTCAGGAGCTTGAAAGATAACTTTGTTCTTTTTTGTGTGTATGGGAAAATAAACTGAGCTGATCCCTACCAACATAACACATCACCATTTTATTGAAAATACAATCAGCAATTGATCCATGAAAAAAAAATGAACACAGGAAAATTTGTTTTGTATATCTTAGTCCATAGGGGGAAAAAAAAACTTCTTTCCCACCTTCAGTCCTCAAACAACTGCTGACCCACTCCTCAGAAGTGGTAAATGTGTGGGCGGAAGTGATGTTGACTTGGTCCTGAGCTCATTTTGCCACACATCAGCTTTGCAAGTGGTTAAAAATAAGTAACAACAGCGAGAAACTATATCCTTTTTGAAATTGTAAATCCAGGGCTCGTGGGATGGCCCAGTGATCTGAGCCCATTGCTGCGCAATCATGAGGACCAGAATTCTAATCCCAGCACCTACATCCTGCAAACATCTTTATCTCCAGCCGGGCAGGATCTAATCCCCACAAAGCTTGTGCACCCTCAAAAGTGTGTACAAAGACATGTACACACACATAAAGATAAACATTCCAAATCTGTCTGAACAAAGATATTTTCTCAAACAATGTGAGACAGCTGTTCTTTCTTCCCTTTCTGACACACAGCACTTCCTCGGTGTAGATAACAATAAGCATCACTTCTGTTTGCACAGCTCATACCAATTCTCTCCTCCCTGGATGTGTAAAAGACAAGGGCAACATCAACAGTGACATTTAGAACAAGACCTCTTCATCTGGGGTCTGTGGGCCCCCTAAGGAATCAAAGAGCAATTCCACTTTCCAAATCTTTGAATTTATATGTAAAATTTTAGATATTTGCATATATGTACTTTTCTGGGAATAGAGCCTGGAACTCTCATTAGATTATCAATAGAGGCGTTGATACACACAATGAAAACCCATTATTTTAAAGCATGCTTTCCCCATCTAGCCTTCAGGGAAGGAAACATAAGTGTTTTTGTTTTTAGAGGAGAGGGGGATGATAATAAGTTGGGAGGGAATTCTTCATGCGGAACTGATGAAGTTGGGTCTTAAGAGATGGGTGGCTGGGGCCGGAGGGTAGGGCAGCTCAGCAGAGGGGCTGTCATGACCAGAAGCACAAAGGTGGAACATGGGGGCCATGTATGGGTAGTCATAAACGGATCTGCTGCACTAGAGGGTATATGGAAGAGTCATGGGAGACAAGTGAAGAAAGTGAGCCTCTCAGGCCCCAAGGAGGCAGCCTCAGCCTGAGGCAACAGATAACCCTACAGACCAAAAGGTTTTTTCCCAAAGATTCCTCCAGTGGAATATGTGAGATGGATCTGGAAAGAGTCTGGGCATGTTAAGGTTATCACAAATATCTAAACAAAAGAGGATGCTCTGAAGCCAGAGCATCATGTCTGACCTGTCAACTCCTCTCTACCTAGTGTGCATCCCAGGACCAGACACAGGGTAGATTCTCAGTACGTGCTGAATGAGTAGGTGACTGAATGAACACAAGTTACTTTAAAGATAATAAAGCACAGAAAGGGGAGTACTGATAATTTGGAAATCCATCTTGTTATTATTCAGAGCCTAGCAGTACTGCACATGCAATAGATATACTAAGAAAAGGTCTCTTGGATTGACCTGAACCAGCCTGCCCACATGTGGGAATCCAGTGCTCAGAGTAAGGCTGGGGTATGTGCTACTACTGAAACAGAGCAAGTGCTCAGAAACATAGGCTGATAAGAAAACCACGACAAGGGGTGTGATGACAAGAATCCTGTAGGGCAAAGGGAAAGACCTCAGCTGTAGTTCTTATTCTTCAGGTACATGGTAAGTGATGGAAACAGAAAGGACCGTAGGGGCTCTCTAGTAAGAGGCTCTCTAGAGCTAAGTCTTAGACTTTCTTCAGTCTATACTTTCAAAACAAAACAAAACAAAAAATCTGTCTTCCTTTTCTTAAATCTTACTTATTTTCCCAAAGCATATCTAATTCCTCTGTATACGTGGGCAAGATTCACCCGAGGCCTGGACTGCAATAGTGATTCAGGCCCAAAGTGTAATCAATGATATGGTTGCCATGGCCTTGGTAGCATCACTAGTCACTAGTGATTATAGGACAACAAAAGGGTAAACTCCGGCAACACAGGCTGTTTCTGCATAAATGTATTTTGTCCTTTTAACTGTCCTGATGGACCCAAAGCTCATTAAGACTGACTGTGGAGAGGGAAGCAGACATATAAGAAGCTGTGCTTCTATAATTTAAAAAAAGGGGTATAGAATAACATGTGGTCCTTGGGTTTCCTGTCCAACCAAAAGCATGTATTTATGAAAAAGATTGTGCTTCCTTAAGTCACTTTCCAGAAAAACAGAAACGAAAATAAAACCTCGGGCAAATGAGCAAAATGACCTCTAATTTCTCATTGTTTTCTTTATAAGTAGTAGCACGTAGCCACCAAATTGGACAATAAAGGCCTCCCATTAAGGACTGTGCAGTCAGGTCCACAGTCCCCCTGTCCATGTGTCATTCAAGAGCTTGCCTCGCCCATGGAGCTGCCACCACCTGCTTAGAAAACCAGGAGACACCCAAAGGACACTGACACCCAAGCATGCTTAATCATGCACAACTTCTCCACTCTATTCTTACTGCTCACTGAACAGTTCCTCCAAATAGGAATGGTTTTAATACAAAATACCCATAGCTAAGTTTTCTATAGGTAAGAATTTCTAGCTCAAGAGTTCAACATCATTCCCATTTCCATATGCCCTACGGCTGCTTACGTGGCAAACATCTTCAAAAATGTTTCCTCTTTGCCTCCTTGAAAATGTGCAATACTCCTGTCGTGGAAAAGCTGTATTAAAAAGAGGTTACTTTTCAAGTAAAGTTCATTAATTTCTCAGAAACTTCTATCTTTGAAGGGTCTCTTCAACCCTATAAGAAGTAATCCTTATCCAGGTGGTCAGAAGCAGAGCCATTGGTTTGCAGTTAAGTCTTACAGCCCAAATCCATAACCCCACAATTGCTGGAAAATGAACTACGCTATCCAAAGCTGTCTTCAGAGACAAACACAGATACAGGGAAATCCCACCATTTCAGGGGCTCTGTGGAGAGGGAAAGGGAACATGGGAGGGGATGAGAGATCATGAAACACTAGGATCTGGTATCAGTGCTGTCCCTCTCTCACCCAACAACAGTGGGACGCCTGACGGGGTGCCTCAAGGAAACTGCAGAGGACTCACTCACAAGGAGCACCTTCACGTTTCTCTTTCCAACACATCTCTGTCTTCAAAAAGACACGACAGCTGACAAGCCTCTGCCTGCAAAGGTCAGATACTCTCCTTTATCTCTATTAACCTGTGAAACCAGTAAATCTTTATCTTCTCCAACCCAATAAATACAGGTAGGTTGGCATGTTAGGGGAGCAGCAAAGCCACATTTCCAATGCCCTCAACAGAGCTGAGGACCACGTGGAGCTGCTGGATGATTTGTAGAGCTACTTCCCGGTCCTTCCAGCAAAGCCACAAAGAGAAGTGACGCTGTCCTAACGGGCTTTGTGTTTGTTTCATCTGTGCAGCCTCTGCAAGGGACTGCTCTTGCTGCCCAGATAGGAAAGTCCTTCGCCCTCAGACCATAACACCTCCGAAGCACAGTATGTGTTTGTGTGGCACCACTAGCAGGAGGGTTAAAGCGCCGTACTAATGCTGCCACAGGAATCCCCACAACACCCCTGTGAGGTAGGTAGGTGGAGAGTATTGTCATCCCCACGTGGCAGGTGGGAGAAATGAGGCACACGATAGTTAAAGGACCTGCCCCCCATCATACAGCTCATCACTGGCAGGGTCTAGAGGGAAACTCGTGTTGCATAGCACCCCCACTCAGCGCCACGCACACAGGACCTGTCCACTGAATATCGGTGGACCTCATCTGACTTCTGCCTCCACTTGTAGGAATACGCACAAAGTACAACAGCAGCCAAAGGATGGAATCACCTTCATCGCTTCTGATGGTATTTCTCACTCCCTAAACACCCTGCAGATGAGAGGAGCTCAAGAATCCACCCGACAACCAAGGCCTCAGTTGAAAAGGATCAGCGGAAACACTCAGCTGACGACCCACTCGTGTACCTGCCCTCCCACACAATATTGGTTTTCTAATGAAAACAAAAATGGATTTCAGGTACCATGCTGATATTTGTCTTGTCTGTTTTAAACGCAGCCATCGGAATGGTTCTGTGGTTTTGTTTGTACAAAAAAAGAAATAAGGCGGCTTATAGTCCAGTTAGCATGTTACAACTGGGCCGAGCTTGGAGATCTCCTCCCGGCCCAGACGGATTTCTACCTGGGACGCGGACCGAGCCCAGGGATTGGTAACTGCTAAGGAAGAAGGTCAGTGATGGGCCATCATTTGCACTGTTCGTGGTCTGTGTAGTCATCCATGTCCACATCAGAATCAAAGAGAGAGTGTCCGGTGAAATCCGTGTCTGGCGTCCTGGAGAAGCTGTTGTCAGCCCCCTCGTCTTCAAAGGTCTCTGTCCTTGAGGAAAGGCTAAAACCCAGCATGGGTGTGTGAGTCTTGCTGCCCTCACTGCTCTCCTCAGACTCGTAGGTGGTGTTGTCGCCATCCTGGTGCCACTCAGGCCAGAACTTCCTCCTGATCCTCTCACAGTACATGGCCAGGTTGATGAGCTCACCTGCGGTGGGGCAGAGAGGCGAGTTAGCGCTCAAAGGCAAAGACTTAACGGTGCTGTTGGTCAGAATGCCCGTGTCCCCGCCCCGCCCCTCCCACTGCCCAGTGCTACAATCGGAACTCCCAAGGAGATGCAGTCGGGGAGGTGGGGCATCAGGAGGTGGCAAGGAGGAGACGGGCCCTCGTGGCTCAAATTAGAGCCTCAGCTAGTGCCCCTTCTGCTGTAGGATGGCCTAGTGAGGAGGTACTCTGCCTGTGAACTGGGAAGCAGGCCCTCCTCAGACACCATGGATTGGACCTCCCAGCTCCAAGCATGTGAGAGAAAAAAAAATGGCTCTCACTTAAAAAGCACCTAGTTTGTGATCTGAAGGAGCCACGAAGAACAGCGGACCTTCTGGGAAATGTGAAAGAATGAAGCGGGGTAGACTTTAACACTGTTTTGTTGTTTGTTTGGTTTTTTCAAAGAGATACTGTCAAAATATTTGGATTTTTATATGTACAGAAAATGTTTTTAAAATAAGAAAAGTTAAAAATCGGTGAACAGACTGAGTGGGAAAAGACAGTGTGTTCTATAGTGACCAGAAGAAGAGGCGCAGTTTACCAAAACTGGTAGCTACCTTCTGACCATCTGGCTTTGTGAAATATTTTACCACTTCATGCCTGCATAGCAAAAGAACTAATATGACTATTCATTCATTTATTAAGTTAGTTTATAAACACCAACCCAGGCACAAACCCTTTGACCTACAATATGCCTTGCTTGCAAGATGAGTCAGGGCAATGGGGGCACAGAACTTACACGAATAGCCAACCAATGTCTGATTTCACATAAGACCACTCCATGAAATGGAACCTGTACCTGACATTGATTGGGCGACCAAGAGCCACATACTAGACAGTGCAGAGACCTAAGTTAAAACCAAATACTACTACTACTGGTCTAAAACACTTATAGATAATATATATATATATATCAATAAAATGACTCTTAATCATATTCTGTTATATTCATAGATCAGTGCCTCTTTCAGTCTTCATCATCAAAGAAGTTTCCTCTGGCAGAAGATAGGAACAGATGCAGAGACCCACAGACAGACATTATATTGAGAGAAAGTCTAAAAGGGATGTCTCCATCAAATCCCTCCCCTCAGAACTCAGGGAACAGAAAGAGTGTAACAGCAGAGGTGATGGAGGACACCAGAAGAACAAGGCCCTCTAATCAACTAAGGTCCATATAAACTCACAGACAGAATCAGGTCTGTGCCAGGTCCTCTGTGTGTATCACAGTTTTTTAGCTTAGTGTTTTCATGGGACTCTTGACGGTGAGAACAGGAGGATTTCTGATTCTCGTGCCTGCTCTCAAGACTCCTTCCCCTCCGTTGGCCTTGTCCAGCCTCAGTATGATGGCTTCTGCTTTATCTTACTATATTTTATTTTGTCGGGTTCGGCTGTCATCTCTTAGAAGCCTGTACTTTTCCAATGAGAATCAGAAAGGGAGTGGCTCCAGAGAGGAGGGAGAGGAGCCAGGAGGAGCAGAGAGGAGGGAAACTATCATCAGGATATACTGAATAACAAAAGAATCTGTTTCCAATATAAGGAAAAGATAAAAATAAATTTAAAAAAAGATTAAAAACCATGCCTTATATTTTCCATAGAGTGGACAGTTCAGATTTGTCCTTACAGATATGTGTGCCTACAAAAACATACAATATTGTGCTTTTACTTTTTTAAATATTCTAGTTTAAAAAGCTGCCCACACAATTATAAATATGATAATATGATATAGTATGGGAGCACCATTTCCCAATTCCAAAAGAAAAATGAATCGAATGAGTTTTGCCTTTGATCCACTAGATGGCAGTATTGCATACAAATAGTAATTGGACCTTACCTTTCTTTGTATCACTTTTCAGCTAAATAAGCATTTCACTTATTATATATGTAATCCACCTTTAGTGAAAAAAATAATAAATTCCAACAAGCAAAATAGTTTCTAGTAACCCATTATCAATAGCATTTTTTTATATTCTTATAGAAATGTGCTTTTAAGTGTTCACATAAATTTGCATTTGCCAGAGTCTGCCCCGTCTCTTCTGTACTTGACAACACACAGTGAGGACCTCTGAACTTCACAGTGCAGCAACCATGCTCATCTCACAGTGTGTTATGAGGATGTAGCGCATTCTAATAATTCCCTCCGGTCCCTTGTCACAGCCATTTTATTTCTCTCTACACCGATGGCTCTGTTGATTACAGTCTAACCCACCAGGTTTATTTTTTATTAAAGAAAATAACATAATTTGGAATATTACAAGTCTATGGATGGAAATTGTACAAGCACATAAAGAAAATGAAGAGATTTATCATGTCATCAATTTAAAGCAATCACAAGTAACATTTTAATTTGTCTTTTCTATTTATTTATTGTTGTTACCTGATATCCCAAGTAATGTTATTATAAATATTTTTCCCATGTCATTAAAACCTTCCAGACCCTGACTGGTGTTCTCCTTAAATTTACACCCCTCTGCACGCATAACAACACACAGGGGCCCCTGCTTCATGGACCTGTAAATCTATAGTCTGCTACTGGTTAGAGGTCACCATTTGAATTTGTTAATCACAGTAGCGTGATCCACATGGCTCTAGATCCCGGGCCGCTCGTCTTCCGACGAGGGGATTTATGCATGTGCTCAGGAGGCAGAAACTGTAGCGGGCACTATCACACCCTTCAGGAAACACATATAAAACCTTGCCCAGGGACAGGCATGTGGCTCTCTCCCTAGGTACCAAACTGAGAACTCTGAAAGAATGTGATGAATAAGCAAGAAAGGGGGAAAGACCCCCCAAAGAAAGACAGATGCTGGAAATCCCAGACAGCCCTCTTCAACTCAATCAAACCCATGCCCCAGGAGCTGTTGCAGAGGACCACGAGAGAATGAGAGCCTTACCCCAGTGGAACAAGGCCCACAGTCCCAGCCACGTGAGAGTCCGGGACAAGCAGATTAGTTTGCCTCCTGTAGTGGTTTGAGTGAGCATGGCTCCCATAGGCTCATATATTTGAATCCTTAAGCACCAGAGAATGACACTATTTGAAAGAATTGGAAATATTCAGAGATGCGGCCTTGTTGAAGCAGATGTGGCCTTGCTGGAGGAAGTACGTCACTGGGGGTGACATACTTTGAAACCTCAAAGCCCATGACAGGCCTGGGCTCTCCACTAAGCTCCTGAAACTATAAACTGGCCTTGAATCAAATGCTTTCTTTCTACAGAGTTGCTATAGTCGTGATGTCTCTTTGCAACAACTAAAAGGTAACTAAGACACCTGAGCTACAGGGCGAGTTCAAGGCCACCATGGACAACTTCCTGAGACCCTGTCTCTAATAAAAGAGGCCCGGGGACACGCTCAGCTACAGAGCCCTGGCCTAGGCATGAGAAGCCTTAGGTTTCATTCCCAGCACTGACCAAAAAAAATAGGGAGGAGAGGAAGAGGAAGGGAAACAAAAGAGTGGGAAGAGAAAAGGGGGTAGGAGAGGGAAAGGAAGGGAAGGGAAGAAAGAAAACCAAACTCCGGCCATTTGAGCTAGAGGCACAACATCTGAAGCTCTATCGTCGGGGCTGCCTTTCCTGCTCTGCCCTTGTTTCTTTACCTTTCTTCCAGAAGAGCTGTTCCCTGGTGGTGTGACATTAATGTCACTTCTGTGTGAGATCGTGAAAATCAATAATCACATCGGTCGACATTTACAAGGCCGTCATCGGGAGCAAGAAAGCATTGCAAGTGCTTTGCTCATTGGCTGAACTCATACTAACTCCACCGTGCTCATGCCCTACTGTGACCCCACAGTCTTTGCTGAGGAGTAGAGAGACTGGCCCCAGGATGCAAACATTTTGCTGTATTTGTCACGGACTACTACCCTGTGCTTCTTCCTGCAATTGTGAAGGGGAAGGAGCTGTTCCCTAACAGAGTGAGCTATGGTGGGAAAAGTTGTAACTCTATGGCAGAGTTGACAGGCCCAGATGAGCAAGGACCGGGAGCCCACACACCACCCCCTGCCCCTGAGGAGAGAATAAAAGAAAGAGTGAACATCTAGAGTTGGGATCTACCTTCACCTGGCTCTGCTATTCCTTCCCATGTGCAAGTTTCCCATCAGATGACCCATTTAACATGTTACCAAACCCCCCACACAACAAACAAACAAAAACTGTAAAGGTTAGCAGTAGAAGCAGGTGTTGGGAGGGAGAGAGACAGAGACAGAGACAGGGAGACACAGAAAGAGACAGAGAAAACACCTTATTAGCATAAATGCCCGTGCTAAATATGTAAGCTCTATGAGTAGAAAAACTGTTTTTCTTTAAGGCACACTCAACTATCAGTTACCAACTTTATGCTCTGTAGAGCATAAATGGCTAAAAATTAGTGTGGTTACATTCAGAACCAACGAGGCTAGAGAGGCCAAGCACTGCACTATATGGTTGGTAAAGGGTTAACTGCTACACCCTACTTTGGAACACAATTTAATATTGAAATAGTTAATATACATGAATTAATATTTATTGAAACTTTAAGTGTGCATATCTGTTTGCTTTAGATTTTACTTTGAGTTCCCATTTCCTCTAAAATAAAACCATCAGTGTATAAAGTTATACGCACATGGGTTTTAAGCATGGCATTACATATCAGCACAAGAAGAAAAGGGGAGATGGGAGAAAAGAAAAGATAGACGTCCATCAGTAAGGACTGGTGGAATAAATCACCTCTCCTCTAGAAAGTTATACAGCTGTCAAAGCTGCTAATAAGTTAGGTAAGTAATGCAGAACCACATTGCTTAAGCAAATAGTCAGACAAATCAGAACCCTGTATAGATAAATCTGTACCTGAAAAACAAATCAGAACCCTGTATAGATAAATCTGTACCTGAAAGACAAATCAAAACCCTATATAGACAAATCAGAGCCCTGTATAGATAAATCTGTACCTGAAAAACAAATCAGAGCCCTGTATAGATAAATCTGTGCCTGAAAAACAAATCAGAACCCTATATAAATAAATCTGTACCTGAAAAAGAGCCTACACCAATTCTCCCATGCTGATTATTCTGTGTGGGTGATTCTGGACAGCAATAAAGGGAAAATGCACACATTTTTAACCTGTTCTGTATAATTCAACTTGTAACCATTATGTATTATTGTATAATTTGGAAAACCAATCAAGCAAATAAAAAAAATTTTCTTGGGGAAAAAAATTAACATGACTAGTGTTATCCTCCTGTATTACCCCAATATCCCCAATCAAAAATGTTCTGTGAACAATTTCATTGATGATGGAAACACTGTCACCAAGACCCAGAATCTAAGGGAAATTTTCTCCAAGATCTAATGGTGTGTGGTAAGAATGAAGATGAAAGAGAGACCCCAGCAAAACCCACTGCCTGTCCTGGGTCATTACCAGCAAATATCTGTCAAACATGGGGCCAGTGGCCAAACACACACAAACATGTACTCTGCAGGCATGTACACGGTACCGCCCTGTCCCATGTACAAGGACTGGGTACCACTGTGGCTAGCTACACAGGACTGTCAGAGAGTCTGGGATCAGTGACTGGAGCCCAGAGAGCTCAGAATCCAACACCTACAAGACCCACTGAACCAGCTACGCCCCAGCACAACCTCTACCTGGCTACTTCCAGATGAAAATGAGCAAGAGTGGCAGAGTAAGACTCTCCCTAGGTGGTTTTCAACAATATTCACCATTTTACAAGGTTTTTAATCTATCAAGTAAAAAAAAAAAATTAAACGACAAGAAATCATTGTGGGTGAAAGTTTCTGAAGCAGGTTTCTCTTAGAACATGAAGAAGTCTCCTGATTAAGACACCAGTTCTGAGTCTACATCAAGAATGTTACTGAGGGAATGACTAAGATCAAAATACATTACATACATACATGAAGGTGTCATAGTGAAGGCTGGAAACACAGCTCAGTGGCTGGGCACTTGATGGCATGTGCAAAGCCCTATGACTCATCTCTACTAACACACACACACACACACCACTAAATAAAATGTAAAAAGAACAGAAAATGTTACATAAGATATGCCAACAAAAAATCCAGAAAGTCTATTCCTGATAGTAACACAGGTTACAAAAAAAGGTTAAATTTTTAAAACAAATTATAGTTAGCCTAATCAAGGAAGGAAAGTTCAAAAGGCTGTCAGATATTGCTCAGCAGAGAAGGAAATACTCTGGCCTTTCTCCAGAAAACAGGTAAGTCCAAAGCATCTGTCCTTTGAGCTAGCGGTACCTACTTAGGATTTAGCTCCAGGGAGTAATCAGAAGAAAGAACGAATGCATATATACAACAATATTCACTACAGAATGCTGATTCAAAGTAAGGGAAAGGGGGCCAGAGAAAGGGCTCGGTCGGTGAAGTGCCTGCAACGGAAAGCCTGAGGACCTGAACTCAGATCCCAGAAATGTAAATGCCAGACATGAAGGTGTGTGTCTGCCACCCCAGCAATGGATGGTAGAACAGACCAGTCCCCAGCATTCACTGGCCAGCCAGCCTAGCCAGTCAGTGAGGTTCAGTGAGAGACCTGTCTCAAAAAGAAACAGTGGAAAGTGAGAGAAATACACTAATGCCGCCTTTCAGCCTCTACACACTCATGCACACAGGCACTAGCATGATCACACACTGTAATATACACACATATCTATACACATACACAAAATTTGTAGGTTTTGAGGGGGTTTTTGGTTTTCGTTTTGTTTTGTTTTTTTGACACAGGGTTTTTCTGTGTAGCCTTGACTGTCCTGGACTTGCTTTGTAGACCTCGAAGACATAGAGATCTGCCTGCCTCTGACTCCCCAAGTACTGGGATTAAAGGTGTGTGCCACCTCGACCAGCCACAACATTTTTAAAACTTAAAAAGAATACTAACAAAAATATCTTAAGCAACCCATAAAACCAAAATAATACTAACCACATAAATTATAACATGGCAAAAGGATAAAAATATTATACAACTACTAAAAAGGCATTCTTGAAGAATACTCGATGACAAGGGAAAAGCAAAATACACTGCTTATTTTAAAGCTTTAGGTTATAACAGCATTGACATTATGATTCCAGCCTTTTAAAATACACACACACTTGCACCTGACAAAACATGAAAAGACATAGGGCAGTATTGGTAGTTCTCTGTGAACTATGAAGCCACAGACCTGTGTGTTTGTCTGCTTGTTTGTTTGTTGTGAGACAGGATCTCACAACACAGCGCAGGCTGGGCTGGCACTCTATGTAAGTAAGGCTGGCCTTGAGCCCACCATCCTCTTGCCTTAGGCCCCCATGTGTGGGGACTGCAGGCATGAATCACTGTGCCCAGTTTACATTTCTCACTTATTTTTATTTCTATCTTTTTTATATTTTCTCCGGTTAAATGTGTAATATCTGATACTGGTGTGTATAACTACAGTGTGTGGTTTTAATTTCAATTTTCTTATCTATTTAGAGTGTCCCAAGTAAAGTCAGAGGAGAACCTGCCGGAATGGATTCCCTCCAACTACCACATGGGTTCCAGAGATGGGACGCGGGTTGTCAGCAGCAGCAGGTCCCTCTACCTGCTGTGCCATCTTCCTGGACACCACACATGTATTTTAAGAATTGCTGATTGTTCAGTCTGTCTTCCTATTCTAAATTAAGAATAATTTCTCATTATATCAAGCAGTCCCAAGAGCAGCTTGTGTGGCTCTGTCAATAGCTAGGACTAAAGAACTAAAATTCCCTTCAATACACTCACACACATGACAAGGCCAAGGGTGGTCTGGTTGTTTATTCTAAAGCTACAGTGAAAAACTTCCCTACTCAAACCACTCACACTCCCGGGTTTGGACTAGTCCTAAATTATCCAGGCTCTTTATTGCTGCTTTCTTGGCAAAGTTTCTACCAAGAGAGCAAAAGCAGTGAAGGGGTGGATACAAAATTAGCAGCATGCTAGGGACAGGGAACTGTGGGCATCACTGGTTCTCACTGCACCCGCCTTCCCATGCCGCTGCCCACCCCCCATCCTCCTACAGCATGAAGGGAATCATTGCTTGCCTTTGATTAGCCGCTCTGGTCTTGTCCCTGGCAAGGTCCACATCGCCTGTGCCAAGTGTCCAAACACAGTGGCATCAAGAGTGGAAAGCTTGGGTCCCATGATGTACTTCTTGTCACCTGCAGCAAATGGAACAGAAATGTCACCGGAGTCATCCATACTGTCTAATATGATCACAAGGACAGTAAGCATGTTCTCATTATATGTTTAACAGTGCACCGAACCCCTTTATAGAGGCAAAACTCATGCATGCCCTTTCCAAAAAAGACAACAACAACAACAACCCAAATGTTCTATGACACAACTCCCAAGGTAACAGCAAAGCAGGGAAGGGTGCTCACATACACAAAGTAATAAATGTAGTGAGAATTTGGGAGGCTTAGTTTCTTTAAAAAAACACAGAACTATTAGAGTAACGTATTTTTGTTTCAATCCCAGGTGTGGGGTTGTCCACAGCAGCCAACTATGATTTGCCTCAGGCTCTAGCAGAGGTAAGGTTTTTCCAGCTGAAGACAGTTTCTGTTGTTGTGTGACATTTGGAATTCTGGGGACTTTTCAGAGGGTGTATAAAATGTAAGGGCCCCAAGAGACGTGGTGAGTTGTTGGTTGGTTGTTGTTGGTCGTGGTTGGTCATGGTTTGTTAAGTAGTAGTGTGAAAAGAAACCACAAAAAGAAGAAATTAGATATCCTGACAGCAAAGATCAAACTTGCCCCAAGTAGCTCAATACCCCTAACCAGCAGGAAGTAGTTTAAAGATGTTGCCCCATTCTGATCCTTGACTTTATTCAGGATCTCTTTCCTTACCTCTCTATCCGTTTTTCTCTCTTATCTAGTATTAGGGGGTTGTAAGGGTAGAAGAAAAGAGGTAGAGAAGAACGGAAGAAAGAAAAACCTACAAAATGGCTAATGCTGGTTACAAATAAGGATGCTTCCAGAAAAAGGAATAAACCATCAACAACTGACCTCCAGAGAACCTCCTCATCTCAGCTCTAGTAATCAAAAGACGTGCTGCTTGTCAGTACCTGGAATTTTGCTAGAACAATCTCAAAAGTAATTTACACCAAGCACAGGAGACCTCATTGTTTGTAAGACTAAATCAATATATTTGCTTAGACACAAACTAAAAGCCCAGGCTAAGAAGTTTGAAAGCAAAGTTGTCCATGATACTCCTATAATTAGGGCAACTGTTTAGCACATGCCAGCTCCCCTGGGAAAGCTCAACTACAGAGAAGACATAAGGTCACAAGTTGAACCCTGGCATCAGGCCCTAGGCAAGGATGTTTCAAACAACTGTTCTCATGTCTCGCCTTAACCAATGCTCACTTTAGTTAAGTTCAGGCCTTGACACATGGACTATCACACTTGACCAAGAAGAACTGCCCAAGTTGGTTTGGGGGCTGCTGATAGGTACTGTGAAGCATGAACAGACAGCAGTTCTTTTTGTAGCAGACACAGACCAACAGAAAGCCACAACTAGTCAAAATGTACAGAAAAGCTGATCATGGGATGCCCAGCCCAAGTTTGTATGATACACCTGCAATATAAGCCCTACACCCAAAGCTCAGGGCACATCACAGAGGGGGCAGAAATACTTTAAAAGCCAACGACCAGGACTTCTGCTTCAAAATTGTATCTGCTAGAAATGACAGGGAAGCTACAACCATGAAATCTCCACAATATGGTTGACTACAATACCTGGTCAAGAACACCACCAATTAATATGCCATCACAGAGGGGCAAATGTCACAGGACTCCACCTCCAGATGAAAACCTACAGAGAATTACGACTGCGCAGAAATAGAGAATTAGCCTTCCCCAGGGTGGAGCCTCCTACTTGGCCATGCAATACCAAGTGGTCAGCCCTAAAAATATACAGATAGCCAAAACTAAGCAGATTCGGGCATGTTGTGTTTACATATTTATTCACATATATTTGTAAAAATGATAATTAAGAAAAAGAGGCATGAGTTTGAGAGAAAAGAGAGTGGGAGGATTGAGAGGGGTTGGAGGGAGGAAAGGGGATAATTATCATTCACACATGTGAAAATTCTTATATTAATTTGATGAAGAAAAAAAA
>CM053760.1:11946601-12008992 GCA_028658305.1 Pachyuromys duprasi | reverse complement strand
GACCAACCTGTCTGTCTGTAACATGGAAGCAGAATTGCATTTATTTTGTCCCAAACAACTACACAGCTGCCCTAGTACAACGTTTAGCCTCTAACAAGAGGCTCCCTTTACCACAGACTACATCTCCACTCAAGCGTTTCTCAAACACAGCATCCCACACCTAAGGTCCACGCTAAACATAAAACAATGTATGCAACATTCCTGCTTTATTTTCACCGTAATTTTTCTCAATCTGTATCTCAGTGAGTGGGGGTACATGGGTCACCACACCTGTGTGTCAGAGACTCTTTTAGGATTTGGTTTTCCCCTTCCACCATTTGGACCCTGGGGATCAAACTCAGCTCATTAGGTTGGGACCACAGACCTTTGTCTGCTGAGCCATCCCATCAGCTCTCAACTCTCAATGTTAAACCTCTCGTGGTCTCCTTCGCTCTTAGGCAAAAAGGCACAAAAATTATGTACATGACATATAAACGCTGAATGCTCTCAGCCCTAACTACCTCTGCCTACTAACACCCCTCTGCCCTTGTGAAATTTCTAACTGCACTGGCCACCTTTTCAGTCTTTGAAAGCTCCCAGCTGCATTTTATTTCTAGATCTTTCTACATGATGTTCTTTTCTTATCCCACACTATTCAATTCACCGGCATAGTCCTCCCCTCCCTACACACACACACACACACACACACACACACACCTGGCTAACTCTGGTTTATGTTTCCACATTCAGTTTAAATGTTGCCCATCAAAGAAGTCTGGGATAACCATAAGCTACCCCAAATCACTCCCCTTAAAACGGCCCTCTTTGCATCTGTTCTTCATGGAGGCACCCCTCACAAATGCAGGATTTTATAAATGTTTACCAACAATATTTCTTACTTATGACAGCCTGGTAACTCAGCTGGGCCAAACTTGTTCATCACTGACTCTCAAGCCCTTCACAAAGATCTCAGCATGCTAGTCAGTACACTTCTCTTCTATCAGAAGAACTGCTATGGATGGATGGATGGATGGATGGATGGATGGATAGATGAATTTGCAAATACATTCTCCTACTATACGCCTAGCCATGGAAGTGGGTCTGAAAGGAGCACTTGAGCCTGTTACTCCTTCTGTCCCCATCCTTTAAATGAATTCATGGTTTAAGCTGTTCACAATGGCACATGCCTGTAATCGAAACACTCAGGACTTAGAGGCAAGAGGATCAGCAGTTCAAAACCAGACTTTGCTACATGATGAGTTTGAGGACAGACTTGACTACATGAAACTATAACTAAAAGAAAAGGGATTCATCAACTTAATTTTTTTTCTCAGAATCAATTCTTAGATCCACAAATCCTGAGGTTATTCTTGGATGTCTGCTAACTGTGTGCAGACTGACAGACTGACACTATTAACTACCACCTATGCTGGTCCTCACACCTGAAACTGGATTTCAGTAGTCTCCCCATGTGTGTTTCCATCCCACAAACAAGCTCCATTTATGCATACTCTTCCACTCTCCTTTGAGATGATAGCAGCATCACCACCGAGGACCACAGATGTCCAACTGAAAGCACAGAAGCACTATATCAGAGTAGTCTACACAGGCTCATCATGACCAGAGACACACATTCTGCTCAGATGGATGGTCACCAAATCCGATTCCCACAGCCAGCAGCCTATTATTCCACCATGAGCCTGAGAAGCCAAAAGAAATTGTAGAGAGGAAACTATGGTCCATTTCAACCCATCCCAGCACCCCTCCCTGCCACACATGTACACACACGTACACACACACACACACGCACATGCACCATGCGTGTGAGATAACCACCTCCACATTTCATAATGACACTTAGCAGTGGTCAACACTGTGAAATCTGCTTAGATTGCAGTCTTATTCAGGAACTGGGATGGTCTGAGAACCACAAGGTAAGCCCACAAGGGGTAGAGGTTTTCTATTTCTCATCACAAATGTGTTTCCATATTTTTCTTTGAGAATATTTTGGCCTTAACTTTGAACTAGGTGACCAGCCAAGTATCTTTCTCCTTGAAAAACAGAATTGAATGATTCCTTTTATCCAACACCACCACATAACTATTTTGTAAAACTGTACCACGTTACAATTACCTATGCTTAGGAACGGGGGAGGGGAGGGGGGAAGCTGACTCTGACAGGACACCCCACTTTGCACTGTTTCCTCTTCATTAAATAATCAAGACCACAGGTGTTTCATTAATGTAGCCAATAGATGTCGTTCTTACAAATGTGCAAACCTGACATCCACAAGGTCTGAAGATCAAAGAAACCCTGAGCTATTTTCGCCCTCAAAAGAAATACTTCACACCAGAAAATGCACAATAAATTTTTTATTAAGCAAGTGAGGCTTTCCGGAAATCAGCTCTTCTCACTTCCATTTATAAGTCCAATTTATCCTTCGGCTCTTACCTGGGTAGGCTCTTAGAAGCATGCCTCTCAATGAAGGGTGTAACCATAACTTAGAAACATGTCTATACTTGTTTTGTTTGCAGTGGGGTGGAGCCCAGGGTCTTACACTGGACAAGTGCTCTACCATACAGCTACATTCCAAGACAACCAGAAATCGTTTTGAGTCCACATCGAGAAGCAAGCAAATAAAACATTCTCAAACACTGCTTTAGAGACCACTTCTTCATTTGACAGTCCAGGCTTTGTCTACCTCAGGAAATGTTTGAAAGAGGCTACCCTGAAATAATAAAAGTTCACCTAAAGTTCATGAGGAAACTTGGGGTCGTAGTAGGGTAGTAGGAGCCAGTGAAGTCCTGAGTAGGTGTGTGCTATTAACATGGGCACGGCCATGTCAAGGAGCCCAGTTCTCAGACCCGTGGGAGGGGAAAACCCTTCCCTCTTGGCTCATGTGTGGATCTCGATCATGTGTGCAGAAAATGTCCACCATAGCTTTGTCTGCTCACCCCATATTTACAGCCTGAGGTGGCTTTCCCACAGACTGTGCCTTCCACGATTACCTACACTTGAGTCCTTGACTCAACTATATGCCATAACCCTGCCTCCTTATTCAATTCTATATAATAAACACATTGAGCTGCCAGAGACTGCGGCTTCTCCACCAGAGAATGCAGACTACCCAATCCCAGTTTTCTCTCTCTGTGTGTGTGTGTGTGTGTGTGAGACCTCTGTTTATTCCCTCATTGCCCCAGTCAAGATCCTGGAACCCACACCATGCAAGCACTCAGCAGTTGGAAAATAATGTCTGGATTTGATCCCCATCTCACTGCTACCTAATTGTGTTGAGTCTGTCCCTGAATGCTTTTGTTTCCTCATCTATCCAACGGGTAATGTTATCTGACTTTCTCCTGGATCCCATGATATCTGCTTTCTTTGATTGCATACATACCTAATGGTCACATCTGGGAATCACTTTGTTAATACTAGGCACAGCTGTACAAATCTTACTCTCATGCTGTCTTATTTTCTGTTTGCTTTTTGAATGTATCTGTAAACTCAGAATTAACAGAACAACAGTATGAGACAAGCAGTAGGCAAAGCGGAGTTTGTCTGATATGTTTTCCCAGCATCAAGGCATATAGTCACATGGTACAGAATACTTAATAATGAAAAAAACAGAAAAGAAAAATAACTATGTACATATATACATGATTCAAAATTATGTATAAAAGTATTACAATGTTAGTCATCAAATCGTTAGCATCAAATAGTACTTTGGTTAACAATAGGTTGTAAAATTATTTTGACTTATTTTCCTTCTCTGTACTTTTCTGAACCTTCCCAAACTTATATATTTGATAAATTTAAAAGTCAGAAAAAATTTTTGTTCCAAACATTTTTCCTAGAAAACAATATTCCTAATGAAGTTATGTTAAGTGAAAATTCTGTGGTTAAGGAAAATAAAGGTTACTTCAACACAAGCACGGTAATACCCCACAACAGTGGATGTGTGGCTGCTAGGTGGCAGGAACAGTTGCTGTGCCATGGACTAGACAGCGAGGATTCGTATACACCTTGGACTAGACAGAGCAGGACCAAGAGAATCCATCACTGGTACTCAGAACAGCACCTAATTTAAAACTTACAAATATTAAGTGGGACTTTCCATTCAGACCACAGTCAACCACTGATGTCTGAAACTGCAGTGAACAAGCCACAAGTTAAGGGCAAACGAGGCTTCCAGCCCACCCATCAGTGAGGCATTTCCCTCCTGTCTCCCCAAAACTGGAACCAAAGCATTGGTTTCATCTTTGGGTACTTAGAGAGAGGATCAGTTTCATCTTGCCATCACCCTGCACCCTTAACTTCTCTCAACAAGAAACACTCTTCTGAAGTGATACTGAAGAATATTATGTCAGTGCTGTTCAACTGTTTAAAAAGGCTTTCTAACTGGCATAATCTTTACCATAATAACTCTGGGATCAACTGGGTTTGTTGGCTTCCAGCAGTATAAACTACAGAGGAAGAGTTGTAAATCAGAAACAGACACAGCCACTGTTAAGGAAGGACTCGGCTAAGGGCTGGTCGTCTGGGGTCAAAAGCCCATAGACCACAATTTCTAGAGCAAGGCACCAAATGGATTTCAAGGGAGGACTCCAGGCCTAGCAAGGAGCTGGAATGTGGAACAATAAAGAGTGGTCAGTGCAGATCATTCTGCAAGACAGGTTATGTCCATAGAGCCTCCACTTCCACAGCACCTAGTGGGTTTCAGCAAAGCAAATCCCATACCCTGCTTCCTCAAGGAGGCAGGGAATTGAACACGCTCCAGGACGGGGATGGCGACAAATCTGGGGACCATTACCACCAAGGAGGACTGGAGAACAAAACCAAGTTCTGAAAGTAACACCAGAAGTCCCACTGAGTACTTGGTCCCTTTAACAGCCCCATGTTAGAGGACATCGGTTTACATCCACAGCGTTGCTTTGGACAGCCTCTTTTTGAATTGTCACAGCTGAGAATCAAGCCCACCCAGTGTGGGACCACAGCAGCCCAGGCTCTCCACAGCCAGCTGGTGAATGAAATATGTCCCCTCCACTAGCTCATAGGCATTTAAGGTTCTGTACCACTCTAAGGAGCTCCCTAAACACAATTTACCCCGAGATGGGCAATAAATGGAAAATCTGGGATAAGACATGCTAGGAAGAAGAAAACTAAGGAGATTCACACCAAAATGAATGGCATAAGATGACAAGTGTCAACACACACAAAACACATTAGAACCTGGATCTTCTCCACATCTGTCTAACTTTACTTCCAGGTGTGCTTTCAAACAACCAGACCTGTTTATGAATAGAGGAGGTTCCTTGCTCAGAATCACCCTGTTCTCACCGCACAGCCAGCATCCCCTATGGCCCGGCCCTGATGCTGAAGTGTGCTCCACCTATTCCTACACAGGGTCTCAGTGGCTACCCTAAAGACTAATGCCAGAGATGGCAGCAGGAAACTAGGGGCGTTGGTTACGTAGTGGAGATGCGACCTACACGTGAGAGCGAAAACTGCGACCAAGTTAAGTTCGTTAACCAGCAGCACTGTACCAGTCATGCAACAGTAAGCACAGAAAGTATAGAAGGTGTGGTACATTACCCAAAAGCCCCGCTAAAGACCGCATGTCCTTCTCCATCAGCATGTAAATCTCTTCCTCCGAGAAGCGGCCAATGCCGTGGCCATGCATCTCCCGCGTCACAATTCCTTTTGTTATGTGGCACACGACCCACCTGAGCAGGTTACTGAAGGGACCACCACCACTAAGAGACAGCATCTTCCGGGTCTCATTGAGATTGTCCACCCACTGGCAATAAGCTAACGTCCTGGAATTGTGTGGAAACAAGTTACTACTGGGCATCAGAGATGTGTAGCTCTGCAGTCACTTTCAAAAGCATTGCTCAGAATTTAGTACTTTCTGGATGACCCAAATCATTGCAGTGTCTAGCCTGACTAGTCTAGTCATTGACTAGACTTACAAGCTTTCTGAGAAGTTACAGCGTCCTGTGTTCCTGTTCAATCAAACCGTCCCAGCCACCGGCCCTCATACTCCTGGGCTGTTTCTCTTATGTTGTCTTATAAAAGTGGTAGCCTTTAGTGAGGCTGGCAAGTGCTATGTGGTGCACAGCAGTGGCAGCATCCAATGGGAAGAGAGCATCATTCCCTCGTAAGGATTAAGGATGGCGTCACAGGCAGGTGCTCTGTGCTAGCCACATCCTCCTCCTGTGCCTCTGTTTTCTATGCTGTATGTATTTTACATTTCATGATGAAAGAGGCTGGATTGTTTTTTAAGACATCTCTTTGCCTTTTAGACAGAGGTTAAAAGGAAGGTCTACATGTCAAAAATTATATGCCGTGAATATGTAAATTATCTGTTTGACAGAAAATCAACTCTCTCCCCCAGGCTGTTTCCAAGGATTTTAAATATTCACCGGGTCAACTGTGGAGTCCCTTTCCTACCGGGTGGCAAACTCACCCATCCAGTGTTCCCACACAACACATGCAGACAGTGAGGCATCCTGCTGGCTGTGCTTGTCCTTAACTGTACAATCTCAAAAGTATTTCTATAGCTAACCCCGTTATCAGGTATAAAGTAAAGGGGTTCTCTCTGAGAAGAGTGTAGCTGTGAGAGTATACACATGGAATATTTTAATTTCTCTTCATCATGAAAGAGAAAAGTGTATGAATTGTTATCTCTACACCCAACATGGTCTGATAGGTAGTAAGGGCCTCTTAAAAAACAGAGAGGTAAAAAATATCATTAGAAAAAACACAAAGGATGATAGTAAATTGTAGCTACAAAGAAATGTTATTTTTACATCTCAGTGGTATAGGGTTTGCCAGCATGTGCCTGGCCCTAGCATCCATCTCTAGCTCCAGCAAAAAAATTTGCCCTGAAATTTTAGCGTTTTGTGTAGTTATGCTCTATTGAGGTCCTCTACACACACAAAAAAAAAAAATTTGAAAAGAAATAGATTTACCTAAAGTTTTTAATCATTCTTGAATTTTTACTAAAAATCCCTAATTTTTTTATGTGCAAATTATTTATTTATTTATTTTTGATTCTTTTTTTTTTTTTCAAGACAGGGTTTCTCTATGTAGCCTTGGCTATCCTTGACTTTGTGAGTCGAGGCTGGCCTTGAGCTCACAGAGATCCTCCTGCCTCTGCCTCCCTGAGTGCTGGAATTGCAGGTGTGTGCCACTGCACCTAGCAAAAAGCCCTAATTTTAATGCACTCTCCATACTACAACCATATTTAATTTTTCCCTATTAGCTTCTAAAAGGAACACCTACAATTCTTGTAGAAAGTTCTTTGTGTATATGTGTGTGGGTTTTTGGTAAGTATTCGAAATACTGCAAAGTGAAGAAGTTAATTTTGCTGAAAATAGGAAAAAGTACAACGCAGCAATATTTGACCGTCACAGGTCTTCTGATGTAAACTCACATCCATTCCACTGAATTCTATGTAAATGTGGATACTACCTACCCTTTTTGAGCTCTCTTTTTCATAGCTGCAATAATCTAGACATGGTTTTCACATTCCATTAGAACCATGAGCACTGTGATTTGAACTGCACATTATTTAAAGCCACAACAAGTGGTTCACAACTTTGAACACCTGGAAAGCCAATAGTCTTAGAGAAAACCCTCATCCTAAACCGAGCACAAACAAGTATCAGCACCAGAGAGGAGGCACCTGATGCCTGAAGATGAGAAACGTGGGACTTTCAGCTGGAAAGCTCACATGGAAAGAAAAGAAATTGTGTGTCAGCCAATTAGATACTCTGCATAGCTGGAAGATGAGCAAGAAGAAGCTCAAGAGGCACCTGCCGGAAGACACTGGCTGCCTGGACCTGCAAGAAGTTCAGGAGTATATCTGGGCTCTAGATACGTGTGAGGAAGCTGTTAAGACCTGAGGTGGAAGGGTGCCAAGGAGCAGATCACAGCAGGCTTGAGGCCAGGATGAATCACTTTATTCCAAAATGAAAGGTTAAGCACCAGAAAGTTTCAAACCAACAAGAAACATAATCAGACGTGGGGCAATGCTGGTAGGAAGGCTGGCCAGAAGAGCGAGTGAGACAAGCAAGAAATGATGTGCTGACCATGACAGACAGGTATCACAGAAATATTGAGGCAGAGGAGTCCAGGAAGCGGCGGATATGAGAGGACAGTGGGTGCTCTCTCCTGGACTGGTCATTTGAGTGGATTTCACTAATCAGGACTGTATCACTCACAGTGGAATGGATTTGGGGAAAGAAAGAGGGGTGAGCCCCCAACTGAAGATGTTCAGAAAGTAGAAAGAACTCAGGAGACAAGTTTAGACTTCCATGGTGGGCAGGGGCATGTTTGTGAGCTTTAAAGCTGTGAGGAGAAATGAGATTATCTAAGGACATTTCTAGAGTAAGGGCAATGTTAGAAAAAACCACAGAAGGCAAATCAGAAGATAAGGAAGTGAGGCTGGCTGGCAGGGGGCATTGAGAGGAGAAACAATCTTATTTTCTAAGAGGGAGGGGATGTGAGTGTCATAAAGGATGCAGAGAGGTTAAGCTTCCTACCTCATCATGACATCTGTTTCCTCCCCAGAGCAGGAAATGTGCAGAAAGTGAGGAAATAACTATGGGTATAGAGTAGCAGGATGTAGGAGAGGCAGCTCCCTGGGCCACACAGTTCAGCAGCAATGGCCGAAAGTCAAAGGTTTCCACCCTGCAATAGCAGTTTGAACACGAAGAAGGAAAACTGCACTCATTCAGGACTCAGAAAGCTGCAAGTAGCCTTTAAACTTGTCTCCCTCCGTTCCCCTTCCTGCTTTGTGTGTGTGTGTGTGTGTGTGTGTGTGTGTGTGTGTGTTGGTCCATGCATGTATTCGATATGTATACAAGTGCATGTGTCTTGAGGGCACATGATCACATGTAATGAATGGAAATGTGGAGGCTACAGGCTCTTCAGGTTCTGCCCATAATTTTTTTCAGGCAGGGTCTCTACTCTAGAACTTGCCAAGTATGTCTAGGCTGGCTGGCTGTGAGCCCCAGAGCCATGCCTGCCCTGCGTTTCTGGGATTACAAGTGTGGGCTACCACACCTAGCTTCTTTGTTTTGTTTTGTTTGTAGAGGGGTCCAGTGCACTCTGTGTGAGTATGTGCACTGAGACCAAAAGAAGGTGTGAGATCCCGGGAGCTGTGGTTCTCTGGGTTGTTCGTTATCCGCTGCGCATGCTAGGAGCAGAGAGTGTGGGTCCTCTGCAGGGACAGCAAGCACTCTTAACCAGTCCCAAAAGTCAGCTCTTTGAAAACATGGGTTATGCAAACGAAACACAGTGCCTCACACCCCTCACACCCACAAGGCTTGCAAGCATGCCATTGACTGTCTCCGCAGCCCCTGCTCAGCACCTGATTCCTTTGCTTCTCTTCTGTCCCCAATATCTGATCAGTGTCAGCTATAGGGACTACACAGCTCCTTAGAGATCAAATCCAGCAAAGTGTCAAAAGTTGTCTGAAGAAAAAGCACTCTTATCCCAGCTATGGCAGGGAGAGGACATCATATTTTGCATGTTTCCACGTCATTATAGACAAGGACACACCTCTCTCTCAGGATTCCAGGAATAGGGAGAGATTCCACCCAAACAATTGTCATGCAGGCTAAGGCAGTAACCTGCTAAGTTCCCCAGCTCCTCTTCCGGAGGCTCCAGGCATCTGACACTGTCCCTCTCTGGAAACTTGTCTTTAGCATACAAGGCCTGTTCTCCCTCCCACCTCTCCCATGTTCTGAAGGCTTTTCTCTACTTATTTCTCTCCTGTTCTTCTACCTGCTTAATCTACAGTCATGAGCTGATCTAATTCACACCCAGGAGTTCAAAGAGACTACTAAATCTATTCCTAACCCAGACCTCAGTCCTGAGGACCAGGAGTACTACATGGAAGAGCTTCAGGAAATGCAGACTACCTTTCCAAATTTGGATTCATTTTTGCTTGCTTCACCTCACCCGAGCCAGAATCCCAGGAGTTGTTCTTCCGTAATCCCAGAAGATCTTCTTCCTGGCTCCTACCCAGGCATGCTCACAGGCCATGTGTCCCGTGGATGGCTGTACATGCAACCCAATGCATTTGTAGATTACAACACCATATTGCCATGCCAGAAAGCCCTGGGCCCGTGGTCTGACCTTTCCTCGGGGCCATCTCTCAATATATCTCCCATGTACAGAAAGGCATGAACCTCCCCTCCCCATTTACAGACTGAACATTCTTGTTGCCAAACATCTTATATTTAAAGCAGCTATGGTGGTGTTAGGAAGCAGGGCCTTCAGCGAATTTAAGACATGAAGATGGAGCCTTCAATACTGAGATTACTGCTCTTATAAAAAGGACCCCTAGAGTTTCTGTATCCTTTCTCTTATGTGACCTTACAGTAAGAAGACGGTTATTTGTGGACCAGAAATAGGCCCTCACAGTAATCTGCCAAACCTCGGCCTTGGGCTTACTAATCTCCCTGACTAGTGAGATACAAACTTCTTCTAAACTGTCGAGACTGCTGTTCAGCTACAGGAGCCTGAATGGATCAGGACACTCCCCTGAACACCTTTCTTGGCTGCAAACATTTACAAACACCACCATCTCCACCCGGACATCCTAGCCGTCCCCACCGTCAGCTCCTTAGCTGTCATCCCAGTTGTCACTTGGCTCTATCATGCTACCATTTCCCCCGGGATCCTTGCCTTCCTCTCTCCAGTAGGTGCTTACTCAGCCTTCACTCAGCTCTTCAAACTCTTCCCAAACAATGACATTCTCATAAAGGCTCTCTCCAGCCTGAGAGGCACTGAAGGATGGGACATGGTGTCTGAACTCTAGTTGTTATCAATGGAATGAAAAACAGCTTTGCACGGAGCCAGCACTGGCTATGTGACGTCTCTAAGGAATATGATGTTCTTAGGAAAATAGAGAGAAGGACCCAGGAAGATGAAGCGGCTGCCACTCCTCTCCTCAGGCATTCACAACTCCTTTATCTTCACTGGAAAGAGGCCCAGTGCACAGGAGTCATGAATTATTAACTGGAGTCAGCAGGAAAGGCCAATTGGGAAACTAGACTAGGGTAAGCAATTAAAGTAATTTATCATGTGAAAATCTGTTTCAGAAACTTAAGATACTGCTTTTCCTTATCATAACTAAGATGTCTAATCTCTCCTACAAAAATGGGGTCAAAGATTAAAGGTTTAAAACTTGCACAAACACTTCTAAAGGAAACCTAGAAAAGAGGCAAAAGGCCAAGGCTCGCTGCTCATGCCTGTAATCTGCGCACCCAGGAAGCTGCAGCATAAGGATTGTCAGTTTATAGAACTCATGAGACCTGATCCTGTCTCAAGTGGACCAAAAATTCAGGGTGGAGGGAGAGAGGAGAGAAATAGGGAAAAAACCTGTTGGTTAATGTTTAGTTTCCTTCATTTTGGTTTGGTTTTGGTTTGGGTACTGAATGAAACCATGGAGGGAAATGTTAATCCAGAACATGGAACATGACGGCTCTGGCAAGAGATCATATCCAAGACCTTCTAGATCTGTGTGATCCAGCTGGATCTCTCTGTCCAGGAGACAGAGGCAAGCAAATCTGAGCTCAAGGCCAGCCTGGTATTGAGTAAATCTCAGGTAAAGAAAAACTTAGATCCAGGCATGGTGGTACACACCTTTAATCCCAAACAATGAAAGTTTGTAGAAGGAAGCACCCTTGTTTAAAAGTGATGCCTAATTAGGTGGCAGAAAAGGTGATGAATCAGAGTAAGATTTGACAGAAAAGAATATGCCCAACTCACAAGAAGAGAGAGGAAAGTGAAGCTACTTAAGGAGCAACACAGAGAATGAAAGATAAAGGGGCAATTTTACTGGGACAGTAATAGAGTCAGGTCGCAGAGAAAAAACACAGGTGAAGACAGAATGAGCCAGAGAGTGATAAGAAGCCAGGAGATTAGAGCAGATTGCTTGAATTAGTTTGAGGTCAAACAGAGCATTGAGAGAAAAGCTAGATTGACTAAGTCATCTGGGAGAAGAATTTGAACCAGAACAGCTGAGTTGAACCAGCCAGCCCAGAGCTCAGAAAGATCAAGAAAGGATGAGCATATTAGACAATAAGTCTCAGAGGCTGAAAATATTCTAGGCCTAGGTTAGATTGTTCGGAAGCTAGAAGCATCCAGGACTAGGCCTAGGTTGGCAGAGAGTGACAAGAAGCCTCCCAGACAATAACTGAAACAGGTGAATTAAAGTTCCTTTTTACAAAACCCAATACCTTGTGCCTGCTAAGTGGGCACTCAAATTCTGAGCTATAACCCTCAGTCCCTGATCCCCGATGTGTTGATGACAATATTTTTCACCATAACCTAACATGAAGTCAGGCCCAAAGCGTAAATAAACAATAATATACAGACAGTATATAAGAATGCCTTTCACCGCCAGGCATGGCAGCTCACCTTTCAATCCAGCACTCAGAAGGCAGCGGACAGAGGATCTCTCTGAGCTCTGAGCTACCCAAGATTACAGAGTAAGACCCTATCTCAGTTTAAAAAAAAAAGTCTCTCTCTACATGGAGCTATACCCTTGCTGTCTTTCATTTACATTCTATTTTAAAGGGGTAGCAACTTATGATGTAATTCTTCAATTATCATCAACTTTCACCAACCTTCTAAAAAGGAGCTCTCTGCAGCTAAAACTGGATAGAAAGGGACAAAAGTGGAGTGAATCTGTCCCATTGTAATCAGCCACCTGTACAGGCTTTCACACATCTTCTTGTAAGCCATCTAGCGAAAGTCCCCCATCTCCCTCCAATACTAAAATTATATCAAAAGCCAAGCCCAGGCTGGAGATGGGCTTCAGTGCTGGGTTGCTTGTGCATTACCAGCATGAAAAAGGTCCCTGGGGTCAAGTACCCGCACCAAAAAAAAAAAAAAAAAGTTTGAAATGTATAAACTATGAGCAACCTAGAAGCAGATTTGTGTGGAAAATGTTGAGTGTTACTTTACTCTGTAGTGTTAGAGGACTCTTAAGGTTTTCACTGGTGGCCATAAGGGGGCAGTATGTATCACTGAAGAAGCAACGGGGTTATAAAAATCAATTTCATTCTAGTAATTTGATTCCCTGTCTGAGAAATTCTCTTGTACCAGTTTCCAAGTATTGACTCTAACTTAAGCACTCAGTATAAAACAAAGGAGATAAGAAAGAAAAGCATTATTCATCTTCAGTAATAGCTTTTATAATGCAAGTGGGATATAATCATATAGATTTCAAATGCAAGAAAAGCCACTTTGTTGCTTAGTGTGCTTATTTGAATAGACCTAAAACAGAGCTTCAAAATGATGGCATGTTACATAATAACGCCAGCTTTCCATCACCTTTGCCTTGCAGAAAACTGAACCCAACCATTTTTAAAGTTTCAGGCCAAAATAAAATATACTTTTTTAAAAAAACCCTCAGATTATCAAATAACTGAGTTAGACACCGAGGGTTTACTGCCTCTCCCCTCCCTCCTCCATATAGTTACAACCTACAGGCTCAAAGCTTGTTAACATGAAAGAGAATCTCATAGAAAACTACCATACAGTGAGGTTAGCTCCCATGCAGGGTCCAGCTTCCATTCTGCTCTCATGGATTGGAAGAGCAGAGGACAGGGGAAGAGAACAAGGAAAGAGTCCAGAGACTCACTGCCTTAGACATTTCCCTGCGAGAGTGGGAATGCACAGCTCTCTGGTGGGTGCAGGGAACCTCTGCCAGAGGGGAGGGAGGGAAGGAAGAAAAGAAACAGGACAGTGGTTTGTTTTCCTTCTGCTACTAGAGATAAAAACATATCTCAGAATGCCTTCCACTTTTTCCTAATAGAAAGTGAGTTAGAGAAACAATGCTAACTGTAAAGGAGGCTGCTACGCACCACCCAAATAAAGGAAGCCATTGGAATCTTCCTCCTGTCCCTCTCACCCACATCCACAGCCTACCCTATTAGCTGAGGGCTAGTGAAGAGAAGGCAGAAAAGTGTTGCCTACGAGCTTCTATCAGGGTGTAAAGTTACATAAAATGATGCAGCTCCCCAGAGCAAAAACCCTTCCCTGTGAGAACTGAGTATTTTGTTGAATCCAAACATCTTAACCAGAATATGATTTTTTTCTTTCTGAGCTGCTACAGAAACTAAGAGTTGTAGCCAAAATATCAATAAAAACCCAAGTTTTGCAGCTTTGTAGACAACTGATATGTGGCAGTGGCTCTCTACATTAGTGTGTCACACAGCCCATCCCTCAAATGAGGCATGGTAGAATACTATCAAAAGATGGCTTGAGGGCCAGTGGCCCGGGGCAGGTACCTCATTTCCCTCTGCCACTGCAGAGCTCGGTCTGAACCCTGGCAAATGAATGAGATGGGATCCTTTCCACAGCCTTTCCCAGAAGCCAGGTGAGTCAGACAGTCACCCATCTTAGTGCCCACTATGACAAAGCAGAGACCTAGCATCTTCATCAGGATTTCATGGAAAGGGCCCAGGTTCCTGCAAACGCTGGGTCTTCCCTCACCCACACTGCTCTATGTTCTCCCACAAGGCACTTCCTTGGTCAGCCCTCCATCATCTCTAGAGTGTGATGGGGAGAGGATGTAGAGTGCTGTTCAGCCCCAGAATAGACAGAGTAAAAAAAAAAAAATCAAACACAGGAATAGAAAACCAGAGGGTCATGTAAAATCCTGGAGATGGAAACGCCCAGGAAGAGGACAAGTGGATGAAGCTGTGAGCCAGTCAGTCCCACGAGGGGGTGGCGTCGGTGGGAGGGGCCGGTTAGTAGAAGCCCGTGGATCTACACCTGACCACGAAATAGCAATCCCAATAAAGCGGGTTTCTAATTAAGTATTTGGGACAAAGTTAAGTCTGCAAATATCTGGAAGAAACTTCCTGTCATTTTCAGGAGTATAGAGAATGGGATAGAAGTGCCAGAAAATAGCTGAAGAGGGAAAAGCCCACAAGAGCAACAAGTGTACAAAGCAAGACTAACCAGACCAAAGGAAAACGGAAAAAATGGTCAACCCAACTGTGTGCTGCTTCAAACTGGGGGCTATACACCAGGAATCACTAGGCAGCACTCATGGCAGAATGTTAGCTAAGGAAAGGGGACGTAATCCCACAAATGTGTAACTTCCTCCACTGAGGGATCCTGTCCCTACTTAGTCCTCCATGCCTTCCTCTCCTGTCTGATGCAGGTTTTTCAAAAAATGCTCTCTGTGCAATTCTGGTTGTCCTGGGACTGGCTCTGGAGACCATGCTGGTCCCAAACTCAGAGATCCCCCTGCCTCTGACCCCTGAGCACTGGGATTAAAGGTGTGCGCCACTACTGCCCAGTGTCTGATGCGCTGTCATTCAGCTGTTTGTACTGATGAGCCCCACAAACTGAAGTAACCCCCTCACTAAAATCCAGCAAATTACAGCACATAGACTATGAAGATTTTTTTTTCTGTATGTATGTGGTTGGAAAAAGATCAAAGGAAGATTATGTTATCATAAATGAAATCCCAGTTTCAGTGTTCGTGATAGCTTTACTGAATGTAGTCTGCTTGTAAGCTGCCAAGTTTATTGGTACAGCTGAGTGACTGTGGCTGTAATAGAGAAATACTTGTGAAGTCCTGGTCTAGATACTTGGAGACAAAGGACAGAACTTTGACCCTAAGTCAAAGTGTTAGTGTTTCTGTTTTTGTTTTCTTCTTCTTTTTTTTAAATAAAGCCTTTAAGAACTGTGAGTAAAATTTAACAAAAATCTTTTGAGAAGGTGAGTGAGTGTCAGAAAGCTTGAAAGAGAACTTGGGCTGGCTGGACGAGTATGGAACACACCACAGGAACTCACCAGTAGAAGTGCTCTTCTACCATCTTGGTCACGGCTCTTGAGACAGCTCTTTCATGAGGGCCAAGGTTTTTGTTTAAGTTCACTCCAAGTTTCTCTTCCAGAAAGTCGATTATGAATTCTGTGCCAGATACTTTTTCATTATTATATTCAATCCAAGGCATTTTCCCTTGAGCAGAGAGTTTTCCACCAAAATAGTTCTAAATGGAATATTTTAAAAGAGAGAGAAGCAATGTGTGTATAAATTTTACTGATTAACAGAAACCAACATCCCAACCCGTGAGTGCTCATGTCCATACCATCTACTCAAATGAATTCAGCACATTAACTCTTTAAGATGATTATTCTAGGGTGGGGAAGGAGCCTTTTACTGAACATTAAACTATTTGTTTCCATAGGGTCTATCCTGGATTCAAATTCTGTCTGGACCAGGGAGGAAACAGACTCTGACGCAAGGAGGAGGAGAGGAAAGGGATGGTTTTGAAATGGACAAGACTAACTATAATGTGTAATCTAGTCACAAATAGCAAAAAAAGAAAGAAAAGAAAACCACAAAGAAGCTTATACCAACTTAGTAACCAAAGAACTCACTTGAAATCCAATACGCTGTGTCTGAATAACACTTATCGTCCCCACACTGCAAACAAGAGGTAGCCCCTAAATTATCATAACGAGGCTTTAAACAAAGACTACACAACAGATTCAACCACAGTGTCTCCTTAGGGATATTCAGCAGGTTCCTGGGTTTCAGTCCAGACCTTTAAATTATAGTCCTAGGTGTGGTACCCAGAATCTGTTCAGACAAGCTAGGTTTTGATCTTTAAGCATGTTAGACACTTAGAGAAACTCAGAAGATCTTGACCCAGAAAGGAGGTGGACAGACAAGTCACACAATTTTCGGTTAAAATTACAGTGACATTTATTCTCCAGTGTAAATGGAGACCTGGACCCCATAAATGGTGGGATTCTGGAGACTCCCATGTCTTCAATCCCTTTCCTCAAGAAATATAGACGTTTAAACCTCAAAGTTGATTGTTAAAACTGTGTCCACTGTCTTGCAGACTACACAGCCTAAATTAATCTGATCATCACAAACTCATCCTTATACCTCATACAAATAGATATGCAGATACTGTTGGATAAATGCAAATGTTGGCCCCTCTGAGAAAACTGGTACTCAAAAACACGGTGCCTAAGTTAAACATGCACCTCTCTTCCCCCCTTTTAAAAATGTACCGTATTATTGTATGTGTATATTTGCCTGCAATGTCTGTATGTCTATACTACATGCAAGCTGGTGCCATTAGAAGCCAAAACAGGTCATTGGATCCCCTGGAACTGGAATTACAGGAAGTTGCGAGGCATCATGTAGGTGGTGGGAACTGAACCACGATCCTCTGGAAGAGTGGCCTTCTCTTAACTAAAGAGCCATCTCTCCAGCCCCTACAACTTTATTCTAATCAAGCCATTTCACCCCTAAGTATTTACCCAAGAGTCAAAAAGCATACAGCTGTACAAAGAGAAGTCTGGGCTGAAGAGACAGCTCTGTGGTAAGCGCATACACTGTTCTTCTCCAGAGGACCTGGGTTTGGATCTCCCTGAACATATCATACTGCTCTGTGCATATACATATAAACAGAAATAAAATAAATATTTTAAAAGTTCATAAAAGTTTTTCAATTATCAGAAACAGGAAAAATGTTATTCAGAGGTAAATTAATAAACAAGCCTACAAATATACAATGGGTTATCACTCCAGGAAAAACAAGAGAATGGACCATGTATACACAACATGGATAAACTGAAAAGTACTTTAGTGAGTAGAAATAGCCAGATTAAAAAGAACCACACAGGGCTGGAGACTATCTCAGTTAGTAAAGTAAGCACGGGAACCTGAACTCAAGGTCCAGTATCCACATTACACACCAGCCATGGAACAGGCACCTGTAATCTCAGCACTGGGGGCTGAGACAGGCAGAACACTGGGGCTTGCCGGCCAGCCAGCCTAGCCAAAAAGAAAGCTCTGTGGTTGTTTGAGAGGCTTATGTGTTTAAATGCTCGATCCCCAGCTAGTAGAACTGTTTGAGAAAGATTAGAAGACAGGCCTTGCTGGAGGAGGTGTGTCATTGGGGGTGGGCTCTGAGGTTTCAAAAGGCTGCTAGACCCAGCCTCCCCTCTCCTCCCCCTCTCTGCCTGCTGCTTAGGTATCAGGATATAAAACTCTCAGCTACTGTTCTAATACCATGTTTGCTGCTTCCTGCCATGACGATCAAAGATACTGCCTCTTACAGACCACATGCAAGCCCCCAATTAAATGCTCTCTTTTTATAAGAGTTGCCTTTGTCATGGTATCTCTTACAGCAGAAGAGTAACTAAGACAAGCTCCAAGGCCAGTAAGCAACATGTCTCAAACATTAAGACAGAGACCAATAAGATAGAGAGAAAAATAACCAGATCAATGTATAGCTCCCACATGCCACACACAAACAAGTACACACATGCTGGACATGGGGATTCGTGTCTTTAATCCCAACACTGAAGAGGAAGAAGCAGAGTTTCTGTGAGTTTGAGGCCAGCCTTGGCTACAATAGTAGTTCAAGGCTAGCACAGATACAAAAGAAGCACACTGTAAATTCTTTTTCTTTCTCTCTTTCTTTTTTTTTAAGAAAACTCCAGAAAATGTAAACTAATCTCCAACAATAAGAGGTACATCAATGATTGTTATGGACAATAAAGGAGGGTAGGAAACAAAATCTAAGAATGTCAAAGAGGCACCTGAAAATTTTAGAAGAAAATGGATCCTTTCTGTGTGTCTTGTTTTGAAACAGTCTTATATAATCCAGACTAGCCTTGAATTCACCATGTAGTTAAGGCTGGCCTTGAACTCTTGATCCTCCTGCTTCCAGCCCTAAGTACCAAATTACAGGTAAGCACTACCACATCTGGCTGATACTTTCAATGTGACCATTGTTTCATAGGTACTTACCTGGTTTAAAAATAAAAGTTATCAAAATTTACATTGGAAACTTATGCAACTTGCTGCATGTCAACTTTAGCTACATAAAGTTGTAGGGGGGGTTATTTTGTGTGGGAAGACAGTATTAGATAAAATTTGGAATGTGTCAAGCCTAAGCACCTTTAAATGTTTCTCTAGAATAGAGATTAGCAAAATCTTCCTATAGAAAATCAGGTAGTAAATACCTCAGGCCATATAGTCTCTACTAACAGCTCAACCTTGCAGTGGAAGGAGAGCAGGCATGGGTCAGGACAAGGGAACGAGTTTGGCTGCTTCCTACAAAAAGTCAGGACACTGAGATCTTAACTTCATGTATGACAAGTTCTTTAAAACTTTTTTCCCTCAATTACTTAAAAATGTATAAATGCTTCTTCTTTCACAGGCCTCATGTGGCAACCCCTGCTGCAAAGACTAGGGGCAATCCACCCTCTCTGCTAGAGAACCTCAATCTGAAACTAAGGCAGCATTCAGACCAAGCCCTAGATAAACAGAAAACCCCAGAGGAGCACAGCCAACTCACCCTATTAATTTGGGGGGGGGGAGAGGCAGTGTTGGGGGATTAACCGGGATTAAGACTCGAGTGTTGGAGGGGACTAGGGCTAAAGAGCGTCATCTGGACATGACAGGACCACCACACTCACAAATGAGCCCATCCGTGGCTGCCTGCACAGGCCCTGTACAAGATAAGCCAGTCAATGACAGCATGGTTGGGTGGGGGCTCACGTGAGGAGCTGTGATGGGGATAGCTGCCGAGCTTTCCTGCATTCGAGCATGGCTTCCCTCGGAAGCTTACCATGCTCCAAAGAGTAACCCAGCACCCATGAGTAAAGGCAGCCCCACAAATTGGATTCAGTGGGTTATTAAAAAAAAAAAAAGACATAAGTATTGAAGGGCATGGAAAGGTAGACCTGGAAAAAGTTAGAGGAAAGAGCGGAGGGGAACACGATCTAAATACGTTGTGTGCGTGTATGAAATTCTCCAAGAATTAATGAAATAAATGAACTTTATTTAAAAACCGTTCATGTGTAGTCAGGAGGGGTAGCATACATCTGTAATCCCAGTCCTCGGGGAGGCAAACGCAAGTGGATCTCTGTGAGTTTGAGCCCAGCCTGGTCTACAAAGCAGGTTTTAAAACAGCCAAGGCTACACAGAAAAACCATGTCTTGATAAACCACACACACACAAGAATACAAAAAACAACATTTAGAGACTGCCAGTGTAAATATAAATTAGTGCAGCTAATATGCAGAATGAAGGTTTCTTAAAAAGAGCTACCATATGAGCCAGCTGTATCACTTCCGGACAGACAGCTGAAGGGATCTAAATCAACAGTTGTGTGTGTGTGTAGTGCAGCATGATTCCAAAGAGACAAGTCAAGAAACCAGACTGAGTGTCTGACAGTATGTGACTGATTACAAAATATACTTTATTATGTATCCAGTAGAGTTTTACTTAGCCGTAAAGAAAAAAGAAATATCAGTTAGTGAAAAATGGATTGAACTGGAAATCACTATAGTAAGTGAAACACCAGACTCAGAAAAACCAAGTTCACGTTTTTTTTCATATGCAAAAACAGACTTAAATTTATACATATGCTTGCATCTGTGTGTGTCTTGAAAGAGGAGAAGAAATCTGAGCCACAGTGCTGGGGAAAAAGACAATAATGGAGCTCATGTGACTTGAACACTGGAGGGGACTATTTGGGGTGAAGAATTGGGCCAGCAAGAGAGTCGGGGAGCAGTGGAGGACAGGATCAAATTAGACAAAGCATAATGACGCATATGTAAGAGAATGTTATGCTCACAACCAGAGAGACCACCAACTAAAACAACAAAACCCAAAGCAAACCCTTCTGTTTCTAAACCATGCATCTTTATGGGGCCAGATTTTCAGAGACTTCAGACATCAACCAAAATGAAATACTGAATGTAAAAGCATTTACCCAATAAGCTGGAAATAAAACAGACTTATAAAATGTAAAAAAAAGTTACTTTTTTTAGTAAATGTTTCTAGTTCTCTTCTTTTTTTACTCTTCTAAGAAATGTTATTTATGTGAATGTGTATTGGGCTTGTTATCTCTAAAGGTTTAAAAGGTACAATAATGTTTACTAGAGGAAAGAAAATGCTATAAACAAACCCATTACTTTTTATGTTAACTTTAAAAATTAGAGAAAAGACAAATGGAACTTTAGAACCAAAAAAAGTTTAAATAGAACCAGAGGGGCTGGTGAGATGGCTCAGCAAGTGAAGGTGCCTGCCACCAAGCCTGATAACTTGAGTTCTAACCCTGGACTGCACATGGTAGAAGGAGAAAACTGACTATTCTAAGTTGTCCTTTGACCCATACATGTGTGTCATGGCATACAGATGCTCTATTCTCATGTGTGCACACACACAGTAAACAAAATTACAAGGGACATATATATATAAAGCAATAATGTAGTAAGATAACAAAGGGACCATGCAGGAACTGGATGTAGGCCCCTATGAAGATGCAGCAGATGGGCAGCTTAGGTTTCAAGTTGGTCCTCTAGTAAGTGGGGACTGCATGGGACATAGACTTCTTGCTAGCTTTTTGATCACTTTCCCTTGGTGGAACTGCCTTGACAGGCCACAGGGGAAGAAGCCACACATTCAGTCCTGACATAACTTGATGAGCTAGGGCGGATGGGAAAGGGAGCCCCCCTTTGCTGAGGAAAAGGGAGAGGAAAAGGGAGAGAAGGTGGGACTGGGAGGGGAGGAGAGAAGGTGCTACAAGGATGTAAAGTGACTAAAATAAATGAGAAAAAATAAAAAATAAAGTATAATATTAAAAAGATTAAATTAATTATAAAAAATTCAGAGGGAGTGGAAAAAGAATGAGTTTACTGTCAAATTTCTCAGTAGCTGCCAGCACTCTGGAGGCAAAGGCAGGAGGACCAAGTTGAAGGATTGACTAGCTACTCAGTACAAACGGAGTTCACAGCCAGCCTAGTCTACACAGCAAGTTCCAGGCCAGATGGGCTATAAAGTAAAACTGTCTCCAAAACCAACAACAAAATTCTCAGTAACATCAGTGGATAAAAGACATTGGAGTAATAGTTTTAAAATACTAAATGATACAGAGTTTAAAAAAAAATTACCAAATGTGAAGGTTTGGGAATGGGGAGCTATTTCAGAAATGCCAAGCCACTGAAGACTTACGAGGAAAATATTCAGCAAGAAATTACCCCATGCCACTGGAGAGATGGCTCAGAGGTTAAGAGTACTGGTTGATCTTCCAGAGGACCTGGGTTCAATTCCCAGCATCCACACGACAGCTCACAACTGTGCTCCACCACTAACAATAGCTAGACCTATTGTTAGGTGGTGGAGCCCTTGTCTAATAGACAAGATGTGCTGGCTTCAACCCCTGGTACTATCGACCAATTTTTTTCCAACTATTCACCAGATGCCAACTGTGCCCTCTAACCCCACATTCATGGAGGAAAAAATGATAAACAAAAACCTAAAAGAAACCCCACATTCATGGGAGGAAAAAATGATAAACTAAAACCTAAAAGAAAAGTTCAACCAGGCAGTAAGGAGCAGTTCTCACCAGCAGCCCTGTAAGTTTATCCAAACCTCCAACCAAAGAACTCATTAAAATAAATATGATGAGTCCTTCATTAAAACAGATATATACATATAAAATCAACAGACCCTGGAATAAAGTCCTCTCGTACTAAGGATTGAGCACTGTTACCTTCACACCCTGCCTACTCTACCAACCACTCATGTGACATTAAGTATTCCCCTCTCTCTGTGATAGTGCTGTCATAAGAATAAAACATATTTTCAAACAAGTACCTGATAGGGTAGGTCAGCCATTCTTAAGTAAGTTTCCATTTTCAAACAGAAAGGAGATAAACTGGGAACACCATTGTTAGGTCTTGCAAATTGATGTAAAATAATAGCATCTTTGGAGTCAAGCTCTTGCTGTTTCCTGTCGAAACCGAAACAGAAATAAAAATAGCCTGCATGTTAGTTTTCTGTTGCCTTGGTTCACAAGAGGGCCTGTAGGGTTGTAGTCCTCTATGAACAAGTGTCGGGGGTGACAGGTCTTACCACATCCAGTGTTTGGAGAAGAGAAGCACAGTAGACACACAGGACTACCTACAAACTCTGAAATGACTACAACCCAGCGGCCCTGGGAGGAAACTACCTTGCTTCCATTACCTGCGGCCTCCATAGGCAAGAAGGGCATTTTGGGGATGGGCATTTTGTGCTTCCTACATGTTTTATCTGACTCTATGCATTTCATGGATGTTATTTTATTTAATCTTCAAAACAACTTTATGAAGTAGATACACTACATGTATATTTTATGGATGCAAATACTAGAAGATACTTCAGGCTTTTATTCCCAGCTCTTCGTGATACCAACAGATCACAAGTTCATGGCCTGCCTGGGCTACAGAGAATCCTGGGTACAAAGAAAGTCACATTGAACACTGCCCACACGCCTGCATTGGACAACACTCTGAAAGAGCTCAGTCTCAAAAGGAAGGGGGGATAACTGAAGGAGTGTGCTGCCCCATGGCCCACATCTACCGAGAATCTAATACTGAACATTCTGGTTCTTTTTTTCTATATTGATAATCACAAGAATTAAATAAAGTGGTATCCATAAATATTTAGTAAGCTACCAAGCACTGAAAGTCTAGAGGAATTTATTCTCATACAACAAAATATGGTCTTGTTCACTAACAATTTCACCCACCCTGGCTTATACACCCCTCAGAGACCTAGTTCAATTTGCATCTTTTCTTCTGCCTAACATTCCCAACCAGATAAGCTCTACTCCAAGCCTTGGGTCTCTCTAAGCCTCTGCTTCCTTCTCCAAATCTCAGTTTAGTTCTGCACCTACTTCTGGCCAAGCGGGACTGGCTTGCCACCATCACCACATGGTGCTCCCTAGCTTCAACATCTCCACTTCGCACAAGAGCCCAGTCAGTTTAGAGAACTCAGAATGACTCATTCTGAAACTATAAGCCAAAAAGAGTTAAAACATTTACTATAAGACAAAGATTTCCCTTTGTATGAAATGTGAGGGAGGTCAGATATTAAAACATAGATATGTCAGTAGACAATACAAACTCTACACTTCACAATTGACTTTGCCCAAAAAAATAATTTACATCACAAAGTGGTGTTTTCATATAAATTAGAGAGGCAAAATTTTAAGAAGTGAAAGGAGATAAATATGAAATCTCCTGCCCTACTTGCCAGAAGAATCAAATCTAAAAGCCTCATCACAGGCCTGTGATTCAGGCCTCATCACAGTCAGAGCAGATGCTACTCATGTGCCAACATGTGCCAGTGACTTTGCAGACGTGGCTCATATTAACTTCCTTAATTCTGACAATAGCACTCTAAAGTGGTCCCTGCTGGAGTTCAAGTTTGGGACACCATACCAATATTTTATAGTAGACAGGAAGTTTTAAAGTCAGAAAGTAATTTGCACAAGAAACACCAGTTTAAGACCAAGTCTGTCAGGACAAGCCTGGCAGCAGAAGAGCTGGGGCTACTCAGAAGGCATAGGCAAGAAAATTGCAAGTTCAAGGTCTGCCTAGGCAGCTAGTTCATGTCTAGACCAGCTAGATCATGTATCCAAAAAAAAAGCCAAAAGGGGATTGAAGTGAAGATATAGCCCTTTGGTAAGGCGTTTGGCTTCCATGGATGAAGCACTGGGATCAATTCCTAGCACAAATGAAAAAAATAATATATATGTATATATATATATACATATGTATAGATACATATATATTACAATATATATTATATATATTAAAATAACTTTAGATCCCAAGAGTCCAATGAAAAGAAAATTGGCAATTCCTCAGGTAGTTTTTACACATCGAGTTTGAGTCAAATAACTAGTAATGGTTAATCTTTATTGAGTGCCCATACTACAAACACTGTCCTAAGTAGTTTACATATGTTAATGTATTAAATCAACTGGATAAGGAAGGCTACTATTATTATTTCCATTGAAGGCGTGTGGTTGGCTAAAGGCTGAATCAAATTTGAAGCCAGAAAATTTGACTCCATAGACCTCCTTCTACATGTCAGAACCCTCTCTCTGGCTTAGGGTCACAGGATCTGATGAGTTGCTTCCTCTGCAACTTATTGCATTAAAAATAAAAGATCGTAGAGTGGGACTTGAATAAGAGAACAGCTGCACAGGCCAGCTGGCTAACCTAATAGGACACTAACTAGCTCCTGTCCCTGTTCTACAGACATCAGAGATGGTCGTGCTTCTGCGATAGGCAATGAAGTCAGTCAGGGAGCTCAGATGGGAACCCTTCAGATGGAGAGCACAAAGTGCAAATGAAGTCATCACTTAATCATTCGGTTTACAAGCAAATTTCCAGATGCCTGAATAAATTTAATATAGATGCCAAGCCATCACCACACTGGGGAAAACAAATAATTGAGTCAATGATTATTTAAAAATATAACAGTAGGAAAAAATACAAATACCCCAACTAATATCTCAGATAAGTACCCACACTTCACCCTAAAAATACCTGCATTGGTTATAGTCATTAATTAGACTTCTTGAGTAATCTGATAACTTTTTTTTTTCCATGAGACAAAAGCATAGGTTAAGGTTAATCTGGCCAGCAGAAATTCCAGGCAGGGTTGGGAGAGTTGAGCGCTGCCAATGAACTCAGACAGTGGGACCATTTTATGCTATATTTCCCTCCCACTCATTTCAGAATTTGATTTAGGTTTTCGTTTGTTTGTTTTGTTTCTCCTAAACTATACAGACAGTTGAAGCTCAGATTTCAGAGCAAGTAGAAGTTTTCCTCTCTTTTACCCTCTGAATCCTGTCTTCAGTGCTTCTGTTTATTCCGCGTATCTCAAGAAGCTGGCAGAAAGTTACATCTTGATGACAGGCCTGTCTTCCCAGGAAATGCACCCTGCCCCCTCTCTCTTTTCTCCTTTCTCTCCCAGCAAAACACCTCCAAGCAGTGTTTTCTCACAAGTGGCGAGTTTCCATACTGGAACCTTAGTATTTCACTCCTGTTACTGCATGATCTTCAGCAGATCACTTAACCTCCTTCTACTAAGTGTGGTAATTGTTCAAGATAACGTGCGATCACACACATGGAGCGCTACTAAGTTCCCAGAAATCTGACAGCCTTCTTTTCAGTTTCTATTACAACAGGGTTTGCAGATTCATTTGTCAAGAAACAAAAGCGAACAAACATGGGTCTTAAAACACCTTGATCCAAGTAAGTACCCAGAGCTGGGGCCTGTGGTCACCACGATGGGGAAGGAGCGAGACTGGGCAGAGGACTTAAGAGTGCACAGGGTCCAGAGTGTCCAGGGCGTGGTGAGTTCCCAAGGCCCTGTTTCTGCAAGGTCACATTTTGGGTTTGGCCATATGAAGCCTTCACTCTCCACAAGCTAGAGAAAGGCTGGGGAGGCACATGGTACAAGGGACAGTCCTCATAGGCTGTGGACTGGAGCACAGCTGAGAAACAGCAGGCTACTGTCTGAAATGCTGCACAGATGTGGGAGTTCTTTACACAGACTGAAACCTGACTTGAAACAGAGTTCTAAGGCTGGCACAAATGGGGTGATGTTTCGCTTTAAAAACTTTTGTATTTCGTTCAACTAGATTCAAGACACTGAGCTAAATGAGATGTAGCAAACTTAAAATAAACTTCTCAGTCTCCCATCGTGGCTAATAATATGAAAGCCAACACATTTTCTCAGACCTAATTGATTTCTTACCCTCTCAGAACCAACAAATTGTGTGAATTCAATAGTGCTATCACAGTGTCCTCCTGGGGTTCCTGCAAGCCCATTAGAGGTCACCAGCCACTTTATAACCTCTAGAACCATGCCTGTCCTTCATCTACCCCTAGAAAATGTGGTGTGAACACATCCTTGCCCCTTCAGAAAATACTGGCCAGAACGGAAGTTCTAAGCTACTGAAAACTGCTCTGCCTCCAGTAATCTCCAATGACAGGGGCCCCAAATGCAGGGAAATTTTAACCATTTCCTGACATATCCGTCAGCCAAAGATTATCTCGGTACCTTGTGATATCACCTACAGAACCAAGGACCTATGGGACTAGCAGTCCCAACAGCAGGAGCCTCCGTTTATGGTCATTTTCAAGTCAGCCCCGTACACACTCTGCGGCAGGCAGCCATGAAACTTGTTTACAGCCCTGGGAGACTCCCTGTTATGTCAAGTACCCCATGTGCTAGTGCTGGCCTCCGATCTCCTACCGCTCACACAGCAACGGCGTTTAAACCTCAAAGTGCTTACAGTTCCATACCAGCTAAGCAGGTAAGCAGGTTAAGGCTGCATCAACACTGAACAGGGCTACACTTAGCCAAGCATCTCTGACAGTGACTGCAGGTTCCAAGCTTCTGCAACTGCAGCCCCTTAATGATGTCGACGTTTAGAGAAGAGTAAGGGAGAACTAACCTTTTAAGTAAAGATGAGGTTAGTAGTCAATATTCCAGCATTATTACCCATAAACCAATTGGGCGTTTAGAAAAGTGTACCTTAGTATTTCTACAGAGCTTCGTTCTTTTGTTGCAAATGCATTGGTTGCCGTGAGAAGCTTCCTTTGGGCTTTAGCAGACTGTTTTGATACATAGCATAAGTGACTCACAGCACTTTGCTTTTAGCATCGAAATGATGGAAGGCAAATGCTTTCCCCTCCCAATTTAAATCTCCCATCAACTCTAAATGGCCCCTCACAATTGGCCAGGGGACCATGAGTCGCCTTAGGGGGAAGATGATCAGAGTGGTCTCCTGGACCTTCGGGCTGCGGGACCGAGGGGCTGGCCCCGACCCCCCTTGGCGCCAGCCCTGCTGGGGCTAGGTGCCCCTGTGGACGCCCGCGCGCGGGGCCCTCTCTCCGGCTCACCTAATGACCAAGAGTTCGTGAAGCAGATACGCAGCCGCGGCCAGCAAAGCTCCCCCGGTCAAATACAGGGTTTTCTTCCACCAGGGATCCGAGCCCAGCCCTGCCATGATCCCACCGTAATCCTGCAAAGGGAAAGCGATGATGTCCCCATAAAAGGAGAAGGGCTCCTCGGACCCGGCCCACCAGCCGAAGAAGGAGATGCTCTGGTTCCAGCTCAGGTCCACCACGCACGGCCTGGACGAGGCAAAGCCAACCCCCCAGTGCATGCTGCGCGGCTGGCTCGGGGCGCCCCTCCCAGGGCCCGCGCCGCCCGCATGGGAAGGGGCCGGCGCCCGTGCGGGCTCAGCGGCGCGCGGGGGGCGCGGGCGGCGACGGCGGAAGGGCGAGCGGAGCGCCGGGCTGGCGGGGGCCCGGGGCCCAGCGAGGCAGCGGCGGCCGCCCGCCTCCCCGGCCGAGGCCTCTCGCAGCCGCTCTTTGTGTCGACGCGTGGAAAGGGCCACGTGATGTCATTGCTCCCCTGGGCCGGGCAGCAGAGGCGGGATAAAGTCACCTACCCCGCGCCCTGCCCCCGCCCCGCGGCTCCCGCGGCGCTGCCTCCGCTCGGCCGCAGCTGCGGGGCTCCGGGAGGCGGGCGGGAGGCTGGGACGCCGACTGGGCCGAGCTCCGAAGCCGCCGCCCTCGGGTCCGCCCGCTCCCGCAGGCGCCTTGCAGAGGCGCAGGACTCACCTGCCCTGGGCCGCCGGCTGGCAGCGTCCGGCGAGGGCGGATTAAGGTCGGGGATGTCCGGCTGCTAGCATTGTTTTACGGCGCTCTGGGCAGCACGGACACCTAGGTCCGGGCAGGTTGCTGACGGAGAGATGTCTGCCTTGACAAATAACAACAGAAAGTATCCTAGGTGAGAAATCTTCCCTCTGACAGCTTGTCTTTCACCCTTGGAGACTGTTTTCAAGGATATCACTGATGCGTGTTTTATGGGTCTCCCTCCCTTTGGGTGCAGAAAATTTGTAAAATAAGCAACCGTGTATTCAATGGTTTCCCCACTTTGGATAACCCTTAAGAGATTGATAAGGGATTAAATTTAGGGTAGTATGCATGGTAGGCAAGACCTCTACCAACAAGCTACTTTCCCAGTCCCTTAAATTGTTTTTTGGTGCCATGACTCAGATACAAACCGAGGTTGCTGCTGTCCCTTAAATTCTTAAATGCAGAGAACAAGAGCATATTTTGGAGAAGCTTGTGATTTGCACACAAATTCTAGCCAGAGCATGGGCATGGGTTTTGGTTCAGAGGAAAAAAACCAAAAACATTAAAGATATAAGATTCTTCACCATTAAAATACAAGTATGGATGTAAGACCTCATTTGTCCCCCAAGACAGTGGAGCCTAGCATATTGATAAAAGGGGCTCCCATCCTGGGCTTCACCCTCTTAGAATATACAGGTAGTCCAGCCATGCTAGAAATAAAACACGGGATTGTTTACCCTGTGATAGGGAAAGATACCCTAGCCTGGCTGACACGAATTTCAGTGGTCCTTGAAATTCAGTGGTTCATCCCAAATGGAGTTACTGACCTCTCAGAATGTAGAGTGTACAGTCAGATGTGACGGTCCATGACCAGGATGCAGGAGTCAACCCAATGCAATGGCAGAAGATGACATCCTGCACCAGGGCCCAACAAGCTGCAAGAGGCCTTCTGTAAAGGAGCAAACATGAGTCAATACTGATAAATCTTATATCCAGAAAACAAGTTAGAAATGAGAGAAATAATATGATCATCCCACTTACTGCAATTCATTACCACAACTTCTCTGCTGTCCATTGCAGCTTTTCAAAGTATCAGAAACTTGTTGGGTATTACCTGATCTTTGACTCAATATGGTTTAAATGTTCAGAGATACTCTACAGTGAACATCTTTAAGAAGCAAGTAAAGGTCAATAAAATCCCACAAGAGAAACCAAAACAGTGTCTTAATCTAATGCAGGTTACAGTTTAGCATGACACGGAAGACAAAAGATTATTATCACTATAGCCAAATATGAGGAAAGGAGACAGTAGCCTTTGAAAAGCCAGCACACTTAAGAACCGAGCAAACTTTCAGGAAACAAGGAAAGCATCTGTAACCAATACAGGTTACACAGGTTCACCCAAAAGCTGAGGAGATTGCTGCTTTAAGGAATGGTTTCTTCCTTCTTTTCCTTCTCTTCCTCCTCCTGCTTCTTCCTTTTGTTGAGACAGGGTTTACTCTGTGTAACCTTGGCTGTCCTGGACTCACTTTGTAGAACAGGCTGCCCTCGAACTCACAGAGAACCGCCTGCCTCTGCCTCCCTGAGTGCTGGGATTACAGGTGTGTGCCACCCAGTCTGGCTTAAAGAATGGCTTCTTAAAGCCTGGTGAACACACAGGTCCCAGATTTGACTGGCAGAAGCCATGCAGTCCCATCCCATATCTGAAGGCAGAAGGCTAGGAGCGAAGGCTTAGCTATATTCTCCCCTAGGCTTCACCAGTCATTGGGATGGTGTGAAGATTCCATGGTCAGAGCCAGCACTTTTACTCCATCCCTACCATTAGCACAACCAATTTTGTCAGTTTTGATATTTCCTCCTGGTCAAAAGAATGGACTATACCTCTGGCCCTGGGTGGAAAGAGGGCATTCTAATCCTTCTCTGAAGAATAGAACATTTCATACTATTTTCTTCTCCCTTAACAGTTAATTCATTGGGCTGGAGAGATGGCTCAGATGGTAAAAGCACTGTCTGTTCTTCCAGAGATCCTGAGTTCAATTCCCAGCTGGCTAACAACCATCTATACTGTAATCTGATGCCCTCTTTTGGCATCCAGGAATACATGCAGATAGAGCCCTCATACATAAAATAAATAAATAAAATCTTTTTAAAAAAAAGAGTTAATCACTTGGCCGAGAGACCACCTCCTCAGGAAGGCTGATGAAGCACTGATAAATACTCCTGGAGTCCAACTAACTGTTCTTAAGTTCTCTTGTGAGTAAAACCAAGAACCCGAAGAGAGATTCTTAATTTCCCCTCTGATAGTATTAAAATTGCACTTTGTTGAGAACTGGTGAAGTATTTTTCTTTTTCAAAATTAACTTTATTTGAGGTGTTGAAAGGGTAGGGAACTAATTAACTGAACACTTGCCTATGTAGTATTGCGCTACATAATTTTTCAAAACAAGTTTTCTTAGACACATGTTTTTTTCCTACCTTACAAACAAACACACAAAATTAAGGTACCAGAAGAACAATTAACTACCTGATTCCAGAAGTTTCATAGTGATAGACTCAGAATTAAAACCCGAGGGAGTCTCACACAGTGAGACAATCACCAGGCTTGTCATTCATACCTTGCACGGTTGCTAGTGTGCTGTCTGCAGTAGTGAAGGAATACTGAGGCTACAATCTGAACTGTGTCTAAGCTGAATGACTACAAAACCTCAGTGGCCTATAGTAACATGGTCACTCTTCCATGACAGCTGGCCAAGAGAAAATCAAACAAGTTCCCCAAACTTTCAAGTACATGTATATAATCAAGTATGGTGGCATTTGCATGTAGTGCCTGCACTCAGACTGAGGCAGGTGAATTTCCAGTTCAAGGTTAGTTTGAACTACCTGTTTCAAAAAAGAAAACAGCTCTCTTATGACCTGTGATTTAGCCATGATGACCAGATAAATGGCAATTAGGTCACGCCAGTGATTCTCAAACACTTTTGTGCATGCGAATTATGGGAAAGCCTGTTAAAGTCTAAATTCTGGCTGTGTTTTGAGGAACTGAGCATTCTACATTTCTAATACATTTCCAGGAAATACCAGATGACTGTTTTGAGTGTCAGGTCCCTATAGCTCTAGCTCAAAAGAAGTTAAGAACTCCTCGAGCTCACCAGACCACAGTTTTTGAGTAGGGTTGGCCATTACAGACAGATAAAAGGATTGGGCAGGAATAGAATCAGAAATTTTAAAAATGTACCAAGACTGTAGCCGAACAAGTAGGACAGAGAGTGAGGCTTACATGAGAGCTGAGAGAAGTCTTGGGACAAGAGAAAAACTTGAGGAGGGGCTAAGAGAAAGGGAAAGCAAGTGATAGGTAGTTGTCTTGCCTCTACTTCCCTGCCAGAGCAGTTAAAGATCTGGCAAATTCTCCACAAGGAGACCAACAAAGCCAAAAATCTGGGCCTACCGGTCCTGACTGATGGATCATGCATGGAACATGCATGGAGAGGACCTAGACCCCCTGCTCAGATGTGGCCCATAGGCTGCTCAGTCTCCATGTGGGTTCCCTAGTAAAGAGAGGAGGGGCTGTCTCTGTCATGAACTCAGTTGCCTCCTCTTTCATCACCTACCCCTGGTGATAGAGCCTTATCAGGCCACAAAGGAGGAGGACCCAGGCAGTCCTGATGAGACCTGATAAGCTAGGGTCAGATGGCAGGGGAGGAGCATCTCCCCTATCAGTGGACTGGGGCTATCTTAGTAGTAAGAGGGAAAATAGGGAACTAATAACCAAGCTCAGGTGAGTGAGAGGAGTTGAAAATCCTTCATTAGTAGGGACATTTTGAATTCAGCAAGTTTGCTGGTATAGAGGACAAAGCTGACATCACATTTAGATGATCAGAGCAAGAAATAAAGGAATATCCAGGTAAACGGAAGGGCCAACAGAAGTAGGAGGTGAGTCAGATAAATATGGGAGAAACAGAGAGTCAAGGAATGAGTAGTTCAAGAATGTGCAAAGAGGGATCAATAGAGTCATGTGTTCCCAGAAACTCAAATAAAGTGAATTCAGCCAGCAGAGTAGATACTACTGACCTTAGTGGGTATATTAGTCCTTTTCAATTTTCTTTTTCATTGCTATAGCAAAATACCTCAGCCATGTTAACTCAATAAAGAAAAAGTATCTCACATTTTGGGGGAGACCAGAGTCTCCTAAAAACAAAAAACAAAACACAGCATAGTGATGACTGTGGCAAGGATTCCATGGCAAATGGCAGGGTGTACCCAGGAGAAAGAGATCACATCTTAATAGAGCTATAAGCAGACTCAGTCAGGCTGTAGTTACAACCAGCTCTCTCAGTAACTCACTCCAGGACACCAGTTTGTCCTTTCAGTGACCTAAGAACCTCATACCAGCCATGCCTCTAAAAGGTTCCATACCACCATAGTCTTGAGGACAAAATACAGACCACAGCATTGAGTGAGCACGATCAAGTACTGAAGAGGCCAGAGCTTGATAAGCAGCTCTCTCTTTGTGTCCTCTTCCTCTCCCTACCTCCCTCATCCTCTCTAAGATTTCTCTATGTAGCCCTGGCTTTCCTGGAACTGGATCTGTAGTCCAGGTTGGCCTCTAACTCAGGTATCTGCCTGTCTCTGATTCCCAGGTGCTGGGATTAAAGGCATGTGCTACCATACCAGCTTGGGTAAGTAGTACTCTCATAGTTATGAAAGTGTCTGCTTCATCATCTATACTCTTATTCCCAGAATGTTCTTAAATATTAGTTAGAAAAACTGAGTAGGCAGGGTCTCCGTATAGTTTAAAAGCCGTGCTTCTCAGGACACCTAAAATCTCAATAATATGGCCACCTAAACAAGACTGGAACAATAGCAACACCAGTTGATCTGCCAGTGTGGATGGAAGAGAAAGTTTACAGGGCCCGACCCCTGGATGAAGAGATACAGGCCATCAAGGACCACTGAGAGAAGAATAATTAGTCTTGCCCAGAGCTCTAATTGACTGTCCAACATAAAGTGGTCAGCCCTAAAAACATATGCATATGAGTAGCAATGAACTCACAGGTTGTATTTATATACTTACTTGAGTGTGTGTGTGTTTAACAATAATAGAAACCCTTGCTGGAGTGCTGCAGGAGCTCTGTTCCTGCCCCTCACCAGCAGCATCATTCAAGACAGCAACCTAAACCTCACCTGGGCAGCAAGGTAGAGCTATCCCTGCCCCTCACCTGGGCAAAGTGGTAGAGCTGTCCCTGCCCTTCATCTGGGCAAAGTGGGAGAACTGTCCCTGCCCCTCATCTGGGCAAAGTCAGACAGCTGGCCCTGGTCATGCAGGTGCAGAACTGGTGGGCTGACCAACTACCACCCAGACCCAGACCCAGAGCTTTGAGTTGGTCCACTTCAATATCTACCCCATCTATGAGTTTCTGAAGTGCATAAAGGGGCCAGTCCTGAAGATCCAAAGCTGCAATATCTCCATGACACAGGGCAACAAGAAGATATCCAAGAGGAGTCCCTGTGAGGATCCAGTATTGATGGTGTAGGGGAAGCCAGAGCCCTCCAGCCAGACCAATGACTCGCTGCAATGAACATTTGGAAGTAAAGCTGTTTGCGCAAAGGGTATACTGTGTGACATATGATAACTTCCACAGTGAGATGGGGTGTGTTGCTGTTGTTATTGTGTTTTATTTTGTTTATTTTTATTGTGTTTTGGGAGGAGGTTGCAAGCATGGAGGGCAGATATGGAAGGACAGGGAGATGAGTGAAATTGGGGTGCATGATGTAAAATACACAAATAATCAAAAGATTTTAAAAATATAAACAAAAAATACATGAATTTGAGAAGAAAAAGGCTAGAGGGAGGAGTGAGGAAATAATGTAAATGCTACATACATACATACACACACATATTCAAGGACCCGTTGTCATGGGATCTGAAGTCTAAGAACTCACAGATTACAATTTGTTCTGAATACAAGGAAAAGAGTCTTTGAGGCAAGAAACAGCTGTGGTAGGCAGAGACAGGCTGATCGCTGTGAGTTCAAGGCCAGCCTTGTCTACAAAGCGAGTCCAGGACAGCCAAGGCTACACAGAGAAAAAAAACAAAACAAAACAACCATGGGGTCTCAGGGAAAGCTCTGAGTTCAGAACTGACCATTTTGTGCATGCTCATCAATCAACAAAACAACAAAACTTCTATGGCCATGCTGCAACATGAGGACATATTGGTGTCTGATCTGTGCTGTAGCTTGAATCTGTGTTGATGTTCTTTGTCCATGTTGCCACCAGGTGCCGTGCTGATGTCTATGATCCATGGTTCGCCCTGAAGCTGTGTTGGTGTCCTTGGTGTTTGCTGCCACCAGAAGCCATGTGGAAGTCCATGGTCTGTGCTGCTGCTGGTTGTTATGGACAAGGAAGCTTCTTTTGCTGTGGTATCGATGACTGCAGACTCATAATTGAGAGGCAGTGAAGTCTTCTGTGTCACCCCCTACCCCCCACAAAAGAAAGAGTCCTTAAAAACTGTGATAAAGGGCCTGTGTGGTAGTATATAATCCCAGCCCTTGAGAGACAGAGGCAGGCAGATCTCTGTGAGTTTGAGGCCAGCCTGGTCTACAAAGAGAGTTCCAGAACATCTAGAGCTAGACATGGAGAAACCCTGTCTTGAAAAAGCCAAATAGTAATAATGATGATGATGATGATAAAAATTGTGATAAAGATGCTGAAGTGCAGCTCTTTCTAGCTGGTTTCTGGTGGGAGGATGGCTCAGTTATCTTTAAGGGGCTAGCCACTGGGAGTTTGACTATGCTTCAATGAGTATATGGATCTCTGAGTTCATGGACCCCCTGTTTTACAGAGCAAGTTACAGGATAGTCATGCTTAGGTAGTGAGGAAAGCCACTGAAAACAGAAAGCTGATGAAAATGTATTTGAATGAAGGTGCTGTGTTCAAGCCCCAGCAAGCAGCAGAACTTGGAAACTCTGGTCATGTGGTTCTGGCTTTACAGTCAATGATAGAAGAAAGGGGTGATGGAATCTCTATCCATGATAAAGCTGCTGAGGTCAGGGGTATCCCTGCATGGAGGCCTGGAGAGGCCATTGTGTGAAGCTGTGGACGTAAAGCCTGGATTAACTCCTCGGAGACTCCAAGATGTTGGAGATGCAAGAGTAGTGGGCCACCTGCTGAGGAGAGTTGCTTACAGGGAAGGGAACCAGCCCAAGAGAGAAGTGTGTTGCATTCAACAAAGCTGAAAGGAGTTGGAGATCTGAAAAGTGCTTTGATATCAGACACAGAGATGCAGAGCTTAGAGTTTGCCTAGCTGGTTTTCAGACTAGTTTCAGTATGGTATTTCTTCACTATGCTTCCTTTCCTTCCTTTTGGAATGGTAATGTATATTCTCTGCCTTTGTATGCTGGAAGTATATGATCTGCTTTTTTATTTTGGTTTTACAGAAGTTACAGTTAACAGATTGCCATGAGTCTCTGGAGAGACTTTGGACATTTGAACAGGGCTGAGACTGCTATACACTATGGGGATTTGGAAGTTGGACTAAATGCACTCTGCATTATGATATGGCTCCATGCCTACCGGGGCCAGGCAGTAAACCACAGATTCCTAGGGATTGGTATTATCGGAGGTGTGGCCTTGTTGGAGGTTTGTCCCCGGAGTGGGGAGCTTTGAGGTCTCGTATGCTCAGGCCAGGCTCGGCGTCTCTCCTCCTGCTGCCTGATGATGCAGATGTAGGACTCACTTCTCCAGCACCATGTCTGCCACCGAGCTTCCACCCATGATGATGACGGGCTAAACTGCTGACCTGTAAACCACCCCCAGGTACATGTTTGTCTTCATAAGAGTTGCCATGGTCGTGGTATCTCATCACAGCAATAAAACCCTAACAAAGACACAGCCTTAAAGTTTTATTTTGAAGAGGACTCCTGTACCTGGAGCTCCTGGGAGAAGCTTAGTAGGTTAAAGACCCCTCCTATAACCCTAACTCTATATATCACTGGTCTTCTGAAATGAGAGCTAAAGAAGGCTACCCCTCACTTTATAAACATTTGTATTAATAAAAAATGAAAGGAACACTTTAATAGCTTTTTGAGCCCAATTACCTTGGACTTTAGTTGGAATTGGCCCATAAGTTCAACTTAGATCCTACCCAGAGGCACAACACTTTCCTGTCTTCATCTGAGAGAAAGCCAAGTCAGACACAGGAACTGTTATTACTGATGTGTACTTAATAACCAAAAAATAGTAATCTCTTTCTAAAATACTGTTTGGGAGGAGCCTTCTACTCAATCCCCAAAGTACACATTCCTTAATACCAATATTTTTTTATTCCAACAAGTAGAATAAAATAGCTTTGTTTTATTAAGAACATTCTTAAAATTCAGTCTAAAGACCTGTTTTATTTATTTATTTTTATGTGGGTTTTGTTTTTGTGAAGCAGGGTCACATGTAATCCAGGCTAGTCTTGAACTCAGTATGGAACTAAAGATGACTCTTGTGGTGGCTTGAACGGTAATGGTCTCCATGGGCCCCTATGTTTGAATGCTTGGTCATTAGGAAGTAGTGCTATTTGACAGGGGTTGTGAAGTATATCTTTGTTGGAGTAGGTATGGCCTTGTTGAAGGAAATGTGTCTTTGGGCTTTCAAATGTTCAAGACAGGCCAAGTGCCTCCCTCTTCCCACTGCCTTCGAATCTAGATGTAGAATTTGCCTTGTCTGCCTGTATGCCCTCATGCTCCCTGCTATGGGGATAAACCTCTGACTGTAAAAGCCAGCCCTAGGGAAGTGTTTTCCTTTATAAGAGTTGCCATGGTCATGGTGTCTCTTCACAGCAGTAGAACAGTGACTAAGATAACCCTGAACTCCTAATCCTTCTGACTCTATCTCCAAAGTTCTGCTATTGTGTTTGTTACAACCCTTGATTTAGGATCACATAAACTGTGATCCTACTTCTAGTAGTACTAATAATTGAACCTAATACTATTATTCTGCTAAATGGGCATATTAAATTAACTCCAAATGACTTATTGTAATATCATTAGCATACCTCTCAACATTCATTAGAGAAGCTTCTTTTTGCAGTAGATGATGATTAACAGAGAGACCCACAATTGGTCAAGGTGCAAGAAATAAGAGATTACAGAATGCTTAGCCTTATCAGAATGTGATATTTCTATCACTTCCCTTCCTCCCAAGGCTCAAGAATCATTGCAGAAGGGGACACAGAAATAGCCGGAAGTAGCAGGTAAATATAAAAAAACTGTTTTCTAGATACAACAGGGCAGTTGCACATATGAACCGACAGTGGCTGTGATGGCAAGCACAAACCCTACAATAGCTTAATCCAGACAACAATCCCATCACGAAGAGGAAGGGTAGGTACACACCACCACTAGCCTAGGAGCTATTGGCAATTGATAGCTGCTGGGAGACACAGTGTCAGGCTTTATTTTGCTTTTTGTTTTTTTAAGGGGGCTGCTGGTAGGTCAACCACACTCCAGTGATGGCCACACAGCCCAAAGTCTAGGGGCAGTACAAACTGACCTTCATACACACACACACAAGACACAAAGATACTCTACAAGGAGACTAACAAAGTCAACAAATCTGGGACCAGCGGGTCCTGCAGAGATTGATGAACCAACCAAGGACCATGCATAGAGAGGACCTAGACTCCCTGCTCAGATGTAGCCCACAGGCAGCTCAGTCTCCATGTGGTTCCCTAGCAAGGGGAACAGGGGCAGTCTCTGATATGAACTCTGATGCCTGCTCTTTGATCACTTCCCCCTGGCAGGGCAGCCTTGCCAGGCCACAGAGGAAGAGAATGCAGGCAGTCCTGATGAGACTTGATAGGGTAGGGTCAGCTAGTAGAGAAGGAGGACTCCCCTGAGGACCAAGGGAGGAGGATACGGGGGAAGAGGAAGGCAGTATGTGTCTGGGATAAGACAAGGGAGAGGGTTATAATCGGGATATAAAGTGAATAAATTGTAAATATATATATATATTAAAAAAGAAAAGGATACAAAGTTGGATGGGAGAGAAAGTAGAAGATTGAATATAATTATGATCAAAATATACTGTCGGGAATTCTAAAAGAACTAATAAAAAAATAAAAATATTGATTGACTGAGACAGGATCTCATTATATATCCCTAGCAGAATAACTTACTGTGTAAACTAGGCTGGCCTCCAACTCACAGAGATCCATCTGTCTCTGACTCCTAAGTGCTGGAATTAAAGATGTACACCACCACCCTAGGTTTAAAATATATTCTGTATTCCCAAGTATAAGTGATAAAAACTACAGATGCCTTTTCTAAGTCAGAGGTCTTGTATATTTCAACTAAAAATAAAAGAAGACCATGACAACAGAGATTCCTTAAGTTAAAATAAATAACAGAATGTTTCTGTATATACATGTGAAACATGCCTAATGCATAAAATGAACTAAACACACATTTCTATAATAAAAGGTGAGGGACTAAACTCCTTAAACACACTTGATGAACCTCAACAGAAAATTCCTCAAGGTGTCTCTTAGGGGACACAGAAACTTTTCTCCAATGATTCAGATATTTTTATTGACCTTCTGTTCTTTAGACTCTCTCTCAAAAAATAAGCTTTCTGAGTTTGTAATCAACAAAGCTTTAAGCATATTTACTCCTGCCTCAGAGGTATCTCAATTCTTCTGCTCTTCATGCACACGTGGGTGACTGGAGGCCTTAGCTTGGACCGCTTCAGTTCCCTCCTTTAAATGGGACTCAACAGGCTCCAGCTGGTCCTGTACACTGGCTCTCACAGCGTGGGCTGCATAGTTAAGGCTGGTATTGTCACTCCAATGCCAGTAACCTGAGAAGGGATTATAGAGCATTCCTGCCACGGTTTGAACTGACAGACCATCTGAAAGAAAAAAAAAAATCAGAAGATTTGGACTCCATAAACATTTACCATTCAAATCACAAGAAGGAGTTATATAGTAACTTTATATTAAAAGAACGTTCCTAACTTAATGAACAAAAATACTCTGCAGTCATGCTTGAATCACACTTAACTGCAGGAAAGAATGCACACTCCAAAGCAGAACACTGGGGTCAAGGCCCACCTCAAATGCCTACTGTATGGTGACCCTTTCTGAACACCACATATAGATCATGTGTCCTGGAGCTTTGGAATCAGAGGAGATATATCTAAAGTAGCTCAGTGCTTAGAATTCTCTAAGTTCTCAGCAAATGTTAGCTGTCACTTGAGAATATCTGTCAACAGGAAACAGTGTCCATAAGGTATCTTTTCTGGTTTTTATTCCCTTTTGTTTGTTGAGACAGGACTTGACCTTGTTCAAGACTGGCTTTTTTTAAATACAGGCTTTCTGTGCAGCCCATGACAGCCTTAAATACCCAGTCCCCTTGTTACAGCCTTTAAAGTGCTGTGATTACAAATGTGCACCACTATGCCCAGCTCCAAAAGATTCTTTAAAATATCTTTTTTTTTCTATTCTATTTTCAATAAAGGTGCAGACATCTCTAAAAGCCACTGCACTGCTCTGAACTAACAATATTTTAAGGAAAAAACAGTGTTGATGCACTGTTTTTTTTAATAAGTTTTTATTTAATCATTTTCCAGCCTAACCTCAGCCCCTTCCCTCCTCTCTTCCCAGCCCCACCCTCACGTCCCCTCCCTTTCTTCTCTGAAAAATGGAGGTCCCCCCGTGGGTACCAACCTACCCTGGCACCTCAGGTCTCAGCAGGACTAAGCATAACCTCTCCTACTGAGACCAGACAAATAGCCCAGCTAGAGGAATGGGAGCCAATGGCAGACAACAGAGTCAGAGATAGCCCCTACTCCCATTGTTTGGGGTCCCACATGATGACCATGCTGCACATCTGTACATATGTACAAGAGGCCTGGGTCTAGCCCATGCATGCTCTTTGGTTGGTGGGTCAGTCTCTGTGAGCCCCCTTGAGACCAGGTTGGTTCACTCTGTATCTTCTTGTCGTGTCCATGACTCCTCTGGCTTCCTCTATCCTTCCTCCCACTCCTCCACAGAACTCCCTGAGCACAGCCTGTTGTTTGGCTGTGGGTCTCTGTGATGTACTGTTGTTAACAGAAGCATGGGAAATGGTGTCTAAGTACTAAACAAGACCTCCAAAATGCCATGGTGAACTAAGAAACATCACTTAACAGATTTCAACAAATCTGACACCCATCCTTAGACAAATAAGACTAAATTAGCCAGGAAAAGGTTTGCTGACCATTGCTCAAGGTTAAGTGAAAGTCAGAAGTGGCATCTATTTCATAGCTATAGTTTCAAAGAGTTTAAGATAACATTGAAGAGATAAAACTGACATCTGAAAAAAACAGTAACCTGCTTAAATAAGTGCTAGATTATGCAATTAATAGTTCAATGCAATAAAGGTTCAGATAAGTGTTGAGAACTGGAGAACCATTTTAATACTTACTTGGTTCCAAGATACTCTCTAGCTTTTCAGGTGAAACAAACTTCTCCCATGTGTGAGTACCTTTTGGAACAAAGCCTGCAACTTGCTCTGAGAAAACAATTCCCAAGACATAGGACAGCTGTGTTTTGTTGATTGTAGTGATGAATAAAGAGCCACCAGGCTAAAGCGAGGAAATGTACACAGAAGTAAAACAATGGAAGTGAAATATAAAAAGTTAGGAACAACTGTTGGGTAAAGGCTTACTTCCCCGCTCTCCTTTTCAAATGAATTAAGTGCAAGTAAATATATAAGTAGCTATAAAACAATAAAACCAAATAGATATAAAACCAAAATAGCATTTTTTTCTCTCTTGGAAAAATCTGTTATTACAGGCAATCTAATACAGACACAGTCACTAAGTCTACACATAAAGCACAGCTTTCAACTCAAAATTCTTTTATTGATATGATATATTTATGTTTATATATATTCTTTTGCATGTAATAAATACTTTATCAGGGTTGATATGTGTCTACATTTACAATCTTTTTTCATTTTACTGAAAATATATTTTTCATACTATATTGCTTGTTTGCTTGTATATTTGTTGGGATTTTTTGTTTTGGTTTTTCAAGACAGGGTTCCAGCGCTGGCTGCCCTGGAACTCACTCTGAAGACCAGACTGGCCTCAAACTCATATTTGCTTGCCTGTCTCCTGAGTGCTAGGATTAAAGGTGTGTGGACCTGCTGCCCAGCTCATATAATATATTCTTGTTAGTGTTTTCCCATCTCTCATTCCTCCCAGGTCCTCTGCACCCTTTCTGTCTGTTGTTAGAAAACAATCAGGCATCTAAGAAATAATAAAATAAAAAACAAATAATTGGAATATAACAGCCGAACAAGAAAAAAAGCCAAATAAAAAGCACAGGAAACACAAATAGACACAGAGATACACATTTGCATACACAGGAATCCCACAAAAAACAAAACTGAAAGCCATAATAGATATGCAAAGGACCTGTAAGATTAAAATTAAAAATGCTTAACATTATGAGACAAAGAACCTCCAAAGATGGCATCCGAGTTCATTTTGTGTTGTCCGCCACCTCGGGGCAGGGGCCCTAACCCTAAGTGTTTGTTTCCTCAGTGGGCCTCCCTTGGAAGAAACTAATTCTTCATTTGTAAGTGGCTATCAATTGGAGACAGCTTCTGGGTTAAGACTGGGAATGTGTCCACTTCTTTCAGCTCTAGGATCCCATCTGGTGCAGCCCTGTGCAGGCCCTGTGCATGCTGTCAGTTTCGGTGAGTTCATATGTTGTGTCTAGAAGGTACAACAATCCCTTGGTGTCCCCTTAACACACAGAGGTCTTCCAGGTTTTTTCTCCGGTGCTAGGCCTAATGTGCTTGGTACAGTATTCACCTATACATCCTGAGCCAAGAGCATTACCATCAAGCAGTCTCTGACAAAAATAGTAATGGTTAAGGTTTAAGCATTTTTTTGTTTTGATTTATGTAAAGATTATGAAGGGATCAAGATAAACATTTATGGAAGTATTTAGTCTGCCTCTATAATGATGATATTTCTATTTCTTATGTTTATTCTCAAAACAGCAAGGAAGATAATGTTCCTCCTTTTTCTTACCTAGTCTAATTAGCCTAATAAGGATAAAATGCCAATGCAAGATCACACTACTGATGTCTCTCTCTGTGTGTCTCTGTGTCTCTGTCTCTTTAATGATTGCAACAGATAGGTAGGTAGGTAAGTAGATGATAGCTAGTATGTGTATGTAGGAGGGAAAAGAGATATCTTTAATCCTGGGGTATGATATCACCACATACTGTAGTTCCTTACTGTAAACTTCAGTATTTTAAATCTTACTAAGAGTCATTTATGAGTATTCTGTATTCTATAGTATTTTACCTCCTGATGATACTGGTAAGCAATTTTTAAAAACATTTGGTCTCCATTAAAACAAAGTTAGATTTAAGTGTATAGTATCAGCATTCCTCATACGTGTCAAAGATCCTCCACTCAGATATACATATTAGTAAAAGCACAAAAACTAATAATTAAGAATTTTACTAGGAAAATAGGAAGTGAACCCAATAAAATTCTATTTAAGAGGAAATTCTTTGAAACTGTTTCAGACTTGTCTTTGTTGGGTGGGAGTTTTGTTCCTTGGTTTCTGTTTCCTCCGTTTCTTAGGAGAGTGTGGTGGCTGTGTGCTGCCTGTAGGAAATTCTTCTGAGACAAGAATAGGTATCCGCACCTAGAATTACAGTCTTCAAATCCCACATGCCTAAGTACCACTGTTAAAGCACAATCAATAACATCCAGGACAGTATGCCTCTACTAGAGCAGAGCAACCCTAATGCAGAAGGCAATAAGTATTGTACCATGACTGAAGCACACACCTGCACACACACACACAAACGCCTTAAGAGAAAAATGAATAAATCCCTTAACAAAATATATGAAAACACAAACAGTAGAAGGAAGTGAATAAAACAGTTCAAAACCTGAAAGTGGATATAGAACTGATTTATTAAAAAACAAACAAACAAACAAACAAAACCTGAAGCTGGGTACAGTAATCCCAGCACTCAGGGAGGAAGAGGCAGGTAGAACACTGAGTTCAAGACCAGCCTGGTCTACAAATTGAGTCCAGGACAGCCAAGGCTACACAAAGAAACCCTGTCTTAGAAAGGAAAAAAAAAAAGGAGGAAAATGTGGAAATGACAAATTTAGGAACTGGAACAGGAACCTCAGAGGCAAGCGTCACCAACAGAATACAAGAGATGGAAAAGAGACCCTCGTGCATTGAAGACATAATAGAATAAACTGATACCTCAGTCAAAGAAATGTTACATCCTGACAAGAAAAATATCCAGGATATGTGGTACACTATGAAAAGAGCAAATCTAAGAATAACAGAATTAGAGAAAGGAAAAGAAACCCAGATCAAAGGCCCAGAAAACACTTTCAACAAAACCACAGAAGATCTCCCTAGCCTAAAGAAGGAGATACTCATCAAGGTGCCAGAAGCAGACAGAACACCAAATTGACTGGACTAGAAAAGAAAGTTCCCTCAGCACAGAATAACCAAAACACTGAAAGTACAGAACAAAGAAAGAGTATTAATAGGTATAAAAGAAAATGAGCAAGTAATATACAAAGAAAAGCAGACCAGTTAGAGTAACACCTGATTTCTCAATGGAGACTCTGAAAGCCTGAGAGGCCTGGGCAGATGTTCTATAGACTCTAAGAGACCAGAGCTGATAGTCCAGACTACAGTACCCAGCAAAACTTTCAGTCACCACAGATAGAGGAAATAAGATATCACATGATAAAACAAAGTTTAAGCAATATCTTTCTACAAATCCAGCCCTACAGCTGGTGCTAGAAGGAAACCCCAACTTACAGAGGTTAACCACACCCAAGAAAACACAAGGAATAAGTAATTCCAGGCTAGCAAATCAGAAAAAGGGAAACACACTACTACTACAATGACCACTACCACCACTACCACCACCACAACAACAATAACAGGAATCAAGAAATACTGCTCATTGATATCCTCAACATCAATGGTCTCCGTTCCCAATAAAAAGACACAGATTAACAGAACGTGAATCATTTAACACAGATTAACAGGAGGATCCATCCTTTGGCTGTATCCAAGAAACACACCTTCACATCAGAGCTAAATATTACTCCAGGGTAAAATCAAGAGAAAAAAAAAAAAAGGTGGGCACAGTGGTGCATGCCTGTAATCCCAGCACTTAAGGAGGCAGGTGGATCTCTGTGAGTTTGAGGCCAGCCTGGGCTACAAAGTGAGTCCAGAACAGCCAACGCTACACAGAGAAACCCTGTCTCAAAACAACAAAACAAAACAAAAAAAGTGGAAAAAGATTTTTAAACAAATGGACCTGAAAGCAAGCTATTATAGCCATTTTAATATCTGACAAAATAGACTTTGAACCAAAACTAACCAGAAGAGATAGGGAAGGAGACTATATGCCAATCAAAGGAAAAACCTACCAAAAGGTCTTAGCAATACTTAAACATTTATGCACTAAGCACAAGGACACTCAAATTCATAAAAGAAACACTGCTACAACTTAAATCACACATCGACCCCTACACACAGACAGTGGAAGACTTCAGTACTCAACTCTCACCAATAAACAAATTAGCCAAACAACTCAATAGCGAAATGCTGTAGTTAACTAGCAGTATAAACAAAAAGGACCTAACAGATATCTACAGAACATTTCATCAAAACACAAAAGAACATAATCTTTCCTCAGCACATCAGGGAACTAGTCTCCAAAACTGACCACATACTCAGACACAAATCAAGTTTCAACAGATACAAGAAAAGTGAAATAACACTACATCCTATCTGATCACCACAGATTAAAGCTGGCCATCAACAATAGAAACAACAGAAAGCCTACAAACTCATGGAAACTGAACAACCCATTGAACCCATTGTGTTCCAGCAGGAATTAATTCTCTGAAAGGCTGATTTACTTGGGCAGGACTGCTCAACCTCTGAGGCTCTGCTTGTGGAGTTGTGTGCTGTAACTGGTGTTGAAGTGTCTGAGGCAAAGCGGTAAGAGGCTGTCCTGTAGATCCAAAATTAGTCAAGGAAAGCTGGGCTGCTGAGAAAGCTGGGAGGTTTTTTGTTTTTTGTTTTTGGCTTTTCCAACACAGGGTATCTCTGTGTATTGTAGTCCTGCCTGGTCACTCTGTTGACCATACTGGCCTCGAACTCAGAGATCCACTTGCCTCTGCCTCACAAGTGATGGGAGTAAAGGTGTGCACCACCACCACCCAACACTGGTCATTGTTTTAAAGAATTAGTTTGAATCAGTTTCTTGGTAATTGTCATAAATGCCTATTAAGTACTTAATACAGTTATGTAATAGAAAAGGCCATCATAAAGGTATTATTTTTTCTGGTTTTTTATTTGTTTGTTTGAGACCAGGTCTCACTATGTAGTACTGGCTGGCCTGAAACTTGCTATGTAGACCAGGCTGGCCTTGAACTCACAGAGATCTGTTTGTTTCTGCCTCCAAAGTGTTGGAAATAAAAGCAAGTGCCAGTATACCAAACCTCATAAAAATACTATTTTCTAGTACTTGTACCAACAATTTTGAAGATCCCTGGATAGCATGACACTAACTAGACACTGGGAAGACATGCCATTGAGGGCAGCAGAGGGACAGAATTCATCTCCAGTACAGACAACCAGCCTACTCCTTTTTTCTCAGCCTCCCGCTCCTGCCTTACTTGCTGAGCTGCTAACAGACCTGGCACAATGCATCGCTATGGACACACACATTCGGAAAAAACAGGCCAAGCCAGTCTTACTTTTAGAACTTGATAGCAGCACTGTATGAACATTTCAAGGTCGGCCACATGTTCGACAACTTCAGAGGCCACAACAGCATCAAAAGTTTCTGCACTCTCATCCACAGTCTCCTCCAGGGAGCACACTTTGTACTCTATCCTCTCATCCAGGGCTGGATCAAAGGATTTATGACGCTGTGCTACCTTGATGTTTTCAGCCACTGGGTCGATTCCAGTCACTGAAGCCCCCAGTCGCCCTAGAGGCTAACGGAATAAAAATTGTTATGCTCACAAAAAAAACAGAACACATTAGCAATAAAAAGTTTATCCAAATTGATTCCCCAATACCAAGTGATCAGTGCTGAAAACATACACATCCGAGCAACACTAAACAGAAGTAACAGAACCATCAGGCTGTGTTAATGTAATCATTTAAATACATATATGTAACAATAATTTTTTAAAAGGGGACATAGATTTTACATGGGAGACATGGGAAGGGTTGAAGGGGAGAGAAACAATATCAATATAGTACACACACATGAAATTTTTAAAAAATTAATTTAATTACAATTTTAGTAAGTCAAATTGCTATACCACATTTCAAAGGGCAGCATATAAAATATTAAAACTATAACTGAAAATCTCAAAGATTAAATTATGATGTAAAAGGCCTCTGCGCTGATGAGGACTAGAAAACACAGCTGCAGGGCATAAATGTTCCTCCCAGGGACAATAACTTCACATCTAAGAACTCTGGAGCACCCAAAAGACCTGACCCCAACAAGGAGGAACATTCCTACAGACGCTGAGATCCAGAAGTGGGCAGTCTAAACCTGTACTTAATCTCATAGAAACTGCCCAGTTTCTTGGGATAGAATGACCTACGCCCACTTATTAAAAACAAAACCCAAAAACTTCAGTAGAGTTTTCTGAAAATTCTTTTTTTTTTTAAAATAAGATTTGAACAGTATTATTAAAACTAGTACTATTCACTAAAACACACACATAATATTATTTGTTAAAAGGATAAAGAAGCAGACACCCACTTCTCAATTTTTTCCCCAAATAAATTTTTGATCAAAACACATTAAATGCATGTATAAAATGCTTAAACTACTTGATGAATACATTGGACTTCATTTGAAATGGATCACTTCTGTAAACATTATGATGTGTTCTACTAAATTACTGTTTAAATACATTAAGAATTTAGTTACTCAGGGTGGAGAGATGGCTCAGAGGTTAAGAGCACTGGTTGGCTGCTCTTCCAAAGGTCCTGAGTTCAATTCCCAGCAACTACATGGTGGCTCACAACCATCTATAATGAGATCTAGTGCCTCCTTCTGGCATGTAGGCATACATGCAGGCAGAACACTGCATACATGATAAATAAATCTTAAAAAAAAAAAAGAATCTAGTTACTCTTACTAGCAAGCACTATAAGGCACCCTAAGAAATTATCACGCGCATGAAAAATGGGAAAACCACTGCAAGGCACTTACTTCAGTTAATAACCCACCGCCACAGCCAACGTCAAGAATCCTCAGACCAGACAAGGGCTTTCCAGGATGGTGATTGGCACTTGTTCTCAAAAGATTGTCTCTTTAAAATAAAAATTCAAAATGTGTAAAAACACCAGCTACCTTAATCAACAAAAGGTTTTAAAATATACAATTTTCAATTCACCTTCCTTTAATTTAATTTGCTTATTAGTTGTCTTTACTTTGAAACATGGGCTAGCTTCCCTCCTCAGCCTCCTGAGTTCTGGGATCACAGGAGTGGGATCATTTCAAATACCCATTTGAAATGAATCATTTAAATTTTTATTAAAATACCTTTTAGTTTCAGAATTTAATAACATACTTAATTTGTACATTTTCAATCAGCAAAGTTCTGAAATAATCCAGCACTAGTCTATTATTTCTCTAATAATAGTTTACAGAAAAAATTTCAACCTAATCTAGACAAATAAACCTAATTTTCTTCAAGTATTTTTTTAATCAAACAGTGTAGGATGAAAATATACAGCCTCTGTTCACTGTTTTCAGAAGTTTCTAGGCTAACTTTCCATGTTATTTTACAGATAAAAAAAAAAAAAGCAGATGGTTGTTTCCAAGTTCTGGCTATTACGAATAAAGCTGCTACGAACATGGTCAAGCAAATGGCCTTGTTGTGTACTTGAGCATCTTTTGGATATATGTCTAGGAGTGGAGAAAGACAAATGGGATGGACATTAGATGTAAGAGAAAACGAGTAACAGGACAGGAGCCTAACACAGAAGGCCTCTGAAAGACTCTACCTAGCAGTGTATCAAAGCAGATATTAAGACTCATAACCAAACCTTCAGCAGAGTGCAGGGAATCATATGAAAGAAGGGGGAGTTGGTAAGACCTGGAAAGGACAGGAGCTCCACAAGGACCAAATATATCAGGGCACAGGGGTCTTTTATGAGACTGTTTCTCCAACCAAGGACCATGTGTGGACATAACCTAGAACCCCTGCTCGGATATAGCCCATGGTAGCTCAGTATCTAAGTGGGGACTATTTCTGACATGAACTCAATAGCTGGATCTTCAACCCTCCCTCCCCCCTGAGGGAGGAGCAGCCTTGCTAGGCCACAGAAGGGGACATTGCAGCCAGTCCTGAAGAGATCTGATAAGCTAGGGCCAGATGGAAGGGGAGGAGGTCCTCCCTTATCAGTGGACTTGGAAAGGGGCAGGGAGGAGATGAAGGAGGGATGGGGGGTTAGGAGGAAATGAGGGAGGGGGCTATGGCTGGGATACAAACTACATAACCTGTGATTAATAATAAAAAAAAAGCAAAGGGGGTTGCACATTTATTTAAGTTGTTTATATTCCTTTCTTTGTCTCTTTAATCTTCTAGGTTAGTAGGGCTTTTCCATTTATCACTACATATACTTACACCAAAATCAAGTAAACTTATGATTTCCCAAACACACAGACATGCCTGCACACGCACCTGATATATACTTCATGGTACAGTATTATAAATCGAGCTGTAAATTGGACATATTAATTTAATCATATATATATAATGAACATCTTAGGCCATTTAATATTGCTAGTAAAGTCAGTAAACTCTTAAAGTAACCCAGACATCAGCTAAGTGGATCACTTGAGGATGTTATAGGAAATGATCTGTTTCAAACGAAGTTTGGTTCATTCTTCAAGCAGTCACAAAATGATGCTGTTATAATTTTTAGGCCATATTGTTTCCTTCTGATGGCTTCCAGTTATGAAAACAAAATCCAAACATGTAACCACAATTTGCATCACACTAGATGACCTTTTTTCTGAGATATATAAATAAATGGGTGCTGGAGAAATAGCTCAGTGGCAAAGGGCACTGACTGCTCTTCCAGATGACCTGGGTTCAATTCCCAACACCTGGGTTCAATTCCTAGCACCCACATGGCAGCTCACAAGTGTTTATAACTCCAGGATCCAACACCCTCATACAGATATACATGCCAGAAAAATACCAATGCACATTTAAAAAAATGAAAAAGTGAATAATTAAATTAAGTAATTAAGATGCCATGCAGTTTGACTATAGTTCTCAAACTTAGTAGTGCTGCAACCACCTGGAAGGTTTGCTGAAATACAAACTGCATTATGGCAAGCTCTCCGAACTCTTATCTTTCTTTGTCTCCCACTGAAGCATGCTGTGCATGTCTCATTCATCCACATAGCTTTCAAAGTCTGCTAAGTGCTCAAAAGAGCTTGTTGAACCAATCTGTCTCCACAATATTTCCTTTATCAGAACTGCCTGAATGTCACCAAGACCACTGTAGATCAGAAGCTATAAAATGACCTTCAAGACATAGCACTTTAGATCCCTTTCCTTTGGATTGAATTCAAACTAATCTAATAGGGCCAAAAATATTTCTAGTTAACTTGTGAAAGCAACCTGGGATTTGAGCATTGTTCCTACAAGTTACTGGTAGACCTGGTTTCCAAAGCAACCCTAAAGACATGGGATTCTGAACATAAGGAAAGCAAAAAGAAAGTGAATGCAATTTAGCAAACTGTGCACTTTTAAAGACTTAAAAGGGGCTGGAGAGATGGCTCAGAGGTTAAGAGCATTGGCTGTCTTTCCAGAGGTCCTGAGTTCAATTCCCAGCAACAACATGGTGTCTCACAACCATCTATAATGAGATCTGGTGTCTTCTTCTGGCATTCTGGTGTACTTGAAGACAGAACATTGTATACATAATAAAATAAATATTAAAAAAAGACTTAAAAGAGTTTCTGGACTGTTACAGTTTCTGGACTGTTACCTAATGAACGGCACCCTCAGGTCATTCATAGAATGAAGAGGGGCAAATGTCCCTTGCTCATCCCACCACTTGTGAGCCAGGGCCAGGAACGTTTGTGTCTCCTTGCTGTCAACTGTTGTTTGTGAAGAACTGTATAATCTTTCCCAAGGAGACCTGAGGGATAAAAACAAAGAACTAGGTTACACTGTTGTTCCAAAAATCTGTTACAGGAATATACTGTAAAGAGAGTTAGTCTAATTTATTAGGTTCTAACTATATATGTGACTCAGTTTTGACACTTTAACATCACAGTCACCTGCTCATACACAATCATGAGCTTTTGACAATAAAATCTGCTGTTCCAGGTCACATCTGATACAGTAACAGTAACAACTACAATAGTAGCCATCACTTATTGAGAACTAAATAAATGTCAGAGGCTGGCTAAGATACGGTCTAAGCCAGTATGCTATTTTTGGACAACTGTACTATTATTTTGTGGTTGAGAAAAGAGAAGTCAGGCAGGTGGTTGGGCCACAACTTGAACAGTAGTGACTCCACCATTCTGCCCTCTGCCCTCCATTTCCACAGAGGTCCTGAAAGTCTGGACCCACTCCCTCCTCCCTAACTACAGTCTTACTCTTCCCATTGGTCTGGTGGCTCCACGTGCCACCACCTTCTAATTTGTTTCCCATGGTGAACGACAGGGTGGTTCTTAGGACATAAAAACCTACCTCATTTTTTTTCTCACATAAAACGCTTTCAAGGATTCTAGATCCATTAGAGAAAAGACTACAATCCTTGGCATGACAGCAGTCTCAGAATGAGAATGATGGAGTCTGCAGCTTCCTTCTCGAAACTCATCTTCTCCTCCCCCTCCCCCACTAGCCATACTGCCTTTACACTGTCCACGCTTGTTCTTTCCTCTCACACCTGGCATGTATTGTTTCTTCTGTCTGGACCATTCTGCCAGCGTCCCTTTGCTTCCTCTGTTACGTGCCCAAGTCTCTCATCCCTCAAATCTTATTTTAAATGAAATGTTATTTACAAAATCTTCCTTGGTACTCAAGTGTGTGGATTACAGTCCCTTATTTTAACTCCTAGCTCACTTTGTACTTCTCCATTGGGCTGTATAACCATCTGATGTCTGTTACTCATTAGATAGCTACTGTGAAGGAAAGGAACAGGCTGTCTTGGGTATCACCTTATTCCTAGGGACTAGTATAGTTCCTAGAACACAGTTTCTCAGGAGATAACTGTCAAATAGATAATTTGAAGAAAAAGGATCAGAAAAAGCATATACCATTTTCACTCTTTTATTCTCATGAAAAGCGCAAGGAATACAAAATTAGATTCAACACTGAGTCACATGTTAGTACAGTGTAGAAAAATACTCCTAAGTTGTGCTTGGCAAAAGATAATTAAACTGTTAAATCAGAAAAAAATAATGCCACTCAAATTTTTACTATTTTACTTGAATAAATTTAGAGTGTACATTCTGTAGTCATTATTCTTTCTTAACTTAAATTCAAGTACCATGTACCAGTGAGATGGCCCAGTGTGTAAAGGAGCTTGCTATAAGGCCTGGCAGCCTCCTTGTGATTCTTGGGACCCATGAAGCTAGAGGAGAGCAGAGACTCCTGCAATGTGTTCTCTGACCTCCACAAACGTGTCAGGGCATTCATGTCTCACCTCCTTACACACACACATACACACACACACACACACACACACACACAAAGAAATAATAAACAAATGTAATTTTTAAAAATTTAAATTCAAGAATCAGTTTTCTCTAACATTTTTTAAGGAATATGAGTGGAATTCCAAGTAGGAATCCTTGGCCATGATTAAGGCAAAACTTCAACTTCAGTCATTAGGACTTACTAAGGATTACAAATAGTTAAGTAGCTGTTCTATTAACTAAGAATAGTTTTACCTACACCCCATCTCAAAGGTGCTCATGCATAAGATGCAAGGATGTGCACTCAGGAAGTAGTCAACTTAAACTAACACTGTGAGGTATTTTTCACAAGATTAGAAACTAATTTGTAAAGTCTAAACACACAATTTGCTGACTTAATCTTACTCCATGGCATCATAGACTTCTCTATCTTAGCATGTTTGATTTTATCATAAGGGAGTTAGGGAGAAGTAAAATCATTTCCCTGTCTTGAATACAGCCTTCTCTTCCTTTAGTGAGAGAAACAGGGTTGGGGCTTGGGATGGACTGAATAGGAATGGGCCCCATAGACTCATGGCCTTGAATACTTGTTTTATAGGGAGTAGCACTATTAGGAGGTGTGGCCTTGTTAAAGGAAGTGTGTCACCAGGGGTTGGGGTTTGCGGTCTCAGAAAATCAAGCCAGTTCACTTCCAGCTGTAGAATTCCCAGGTCCTTCTCCAGCCCCAGTCTGCCTGAGCGCTGCCATGATTTCTGCCACAACAGTAACAGACTGGAACTGTAAGCCAACCCCACTAAAATGTTTCCCTTTAGAAGACTTGCAGGAGTCATGGTGTCTCTTCTCAGCAATAAAAACCCTAACTGACAGGAGTATGAAGAAAGAAAAAGGCCCTCTCCAGGAAGGAAGGGGGTTGGTGAACTTGAAAGAGACGTTCTAATCTTCTATTAAAAATAAAAATTATCTCTGAATTTAAGTAAGTATCATACACAGATACATACTATACTTTCCTTCCAACTTTAGGTAAACTTGAAGTTTCTAAACCTAAAACTTATAAAAAATTATAAAAGAATATCTAAGTAAGTAAAAGCTACTTTAATTGACCTACATGAACTTTTGCACACTGGCCAACTTTATTAAACATGATCAAAACTAAACTACCATAATTACATGTAAGTATGTAAATCTCTTCAAAATAATAAATAAACTTACCTGTAAGTTTTTATTCTGGTCAAACAGGACAAAGTCACCCTGTAGGATCTAAACCACATGGCCCTGTGTTCACTGAGTTCCTGGGGCTGAATCTGTAGACTCCTAGTGAGCTGATTCCCTGAGTAAACTGAAAACAAAGGGTAAGTATCCAGAGAAAAGCATGTAATTCCTGCTATGAACATAGCTGAAGAATTTTATATGATATTCTTATGGTATATTGCAAATGATAACCAAAGAAGTTTCTTAATTTGGGATTTACTTTACAAAAAATAAAGGTCTTCCTTTCTTCCATCTAAAAATTAAAATTATCAAAATTAAGTAATGGACATATAAAAATGTCACTCCTAATTTTTACATTTATTTGTGTGTGTGTGTGTGCACGTGCCTGTGGAGGGCTGAAACGAATGTGAGATCCCCTGGTGTTGAAGATATAGCCACTTGTGAGTCATCTGACATGGGTGATGGGAACCAAACTCTAGTCCTCTCCAAATGCTCTTAACCAATGAGACATCTCTCCAGTTCTTACCACAAATTTTATATCTGCACTAGGTTGCATTAAAAAAGAAAAGTCACAAATATATATTCAAATATAAACTATTTCACCTTTTACACTAAAATATTAAATTTTAGATAGTTAAAACTAATTCAAATTCTGTCAGTTCCATGCTCGCTACCTGAAAGGTTTTTTTTTAGATATGCGTTTGACAGAAGAATAAAAGTCAGTGTGTGTGTGTGTGTGTTGATAGATAGATGGGCAAACTAACAGACAGATAATTATATCCTAAAATAAAACTCATAGTCTATATTCAAATTGTTATCCAGTTAATATTTAAACAAAGAATCCTAGAGACAAAAATGACATTAATCATGATAAAAGGACAATCCACTAAAAGATAAAGTAATCCTAAATGTGTATTACCAAGCAGTGGAATTTCAAAACAAAGAAAGCAAATTTGACAGAACTGAAACAGGAAAACACAAACCCACTGCTATAGTGGAGGGCCAATATTCTTCAGTAAGTGGAACAAGCAGCAGCCAAAACAACCAGACAGAGAAAACAAAACAAACAAAAAGAAGAAAAAAATCCACGAGGATACAGAACTGAACATTGATGAGCAATACACATAACAGAAATTTATGAAACACTGTACCCAAACTGCAACAGAATCCACATTTTGTCAAGCATTCACAAGACTATTCAAAAAGATAGACCAAATCACTACTATTTAACCTCTAAAGAAATTAAATTCACAGTTAAAAGCCTTCTAAAAGTGTCCAAGCTCACATAGTTCTACTGGAGAGCCTCTGCAAGAGCAGCAAGTGCTCTTAACCACTGAGCCATCTCTTCAACTCTCACAGGGATCTTACATTTAAACAAAGCTCCCGGAAGAAGAAATAACAAACAGTGCTGCCCAGTCTCTCAGTCAAACACCACAGTGGCTCACAGTATCACAGAAGGATACACTTGCAATACCAGCCCTTGGGAAGCTAAAAGAGGAAGAATACAATCTGGCGGTCAGCTTTGCTACTTCGTAGCCCTATCTTGCTTTGTCTTATTGAAGTTTGTGTTTGTTTTGATTTTATTAATTAATTATTTGAGAGAGACAGAAAGAAAATGAAGTAGGAAGATGGGTAAGATCTCAGAGCAGTTGGGGGACGGGAATATAACCAAAGTATATTGTATAAAAAATTTTTAAGCAAAAAAATTTGAAAACAATAAAGCAAAACAAAAATCCTAACAACAATGCAGGACACTTCCCAACTCATTTTTACAAAGACAATTCTTCTAAAAACCAAAGAAGGTTACAGATTAATTTGCCTAAAGGGCACACATACAAATATCAACAAATACTAGCAGATAAATTCAAGCAATACATAGAAAAATAATATAGCACAACCATACTCGTAGAGACAGATAGAGCAGTTTATAAAATTCACATCCATCTATGATGAATGCTCAGCAAATAAGAATGGAAGGGAACTTCTTTTACAAAGGATCTCTAAAAGCCTATCGTTCATATATAACTTCAATAATTAAAAAAAGTAAAATGCTATCCATACCGGAAACAAGATCATAGCCATGGCAATGAGGCAAGAAAGAGAAGCAAAATGCATACATGATGAAAAGAAAACTTTAACTGTCCCTATTGCCTATGTAGGAAATCCCAAGAAATCTTTGGTTTCCTTTATTTTTACTATTGATCTGTTTTTATCTTGTGTCTCTGAGTGCTCTGCTGCATGTAAGCGTTTGAGCTCTGTGTGTGTGGTACATATGGAGGCTAGAAGATGTCAGGTACCCTCGACCTGGAGTTCAGAGAGCTGAGCTGCTATGTAGGTTTTGGGAACTGAACCCAGGTCCTCTGCAACAGCAACAGTGCTCTTAACAGCTGAGCCATCTCTCAGCCCCCAAGGGAATCTTACATTTAAACAAAGGCTCCTGGAATTAAAGATTTGAGTTCAACAACCTGAAACAACCAGCAGAAAAAAATTTAGCAAAATTTAACTTGAGCAAAACAAAATGGTTTAGCTTTGATAAAGATGTTTGCTATCAAGCCTGATGACCTGAATGTAATCCTTGGGACTCACATGGTGGAAAGAGCACGGATTCCTACACATGTCCTCTGACCTTGACAAGTATTCGGTAGCATGCACTCACCTCCCCCATACACAAAATAAAACATGAAAAAGAAAAAAATAAATTCACTGATGTTCATGCAAGCAACCCTAATTGAACTCGGTGTCTCACACCGAGGAGGACCTAACAATACATGGGGTAGGGGTGGGTTGTAGAGAATTGAAGAGAGATTACAGAGGATAATGGGGGATGGATATGACCAGTCTGTGTGTGTGTGTAATTGTGAAAGAAGAAAACAGGTGTTTAATATTAATAAAACTAGGATTGAAACAAATGGAAGCCACAGTGAGACCACACACCTATCAAAATGTCTAAAATTTAAAAATATTGATATTATCAAATGCAGAGCAAGAAAAAATAAATGCATCTTTTCTATGCTGACAGTGGGCATGTAAGAGCACAACTACTAGGGAAAGCAATTTAGCTCCTGAAACTGTGAGGCATACACCTAACATGCAACTCAGCAACTGTGCTGAGCACTGATCTCAGAGACCGAAACGTGTGTGCACACACTCCCATATATGAATATACATACATATATTTATTTATTTACGCAGCCATGCCCCAGCTGCTTCCAAAAGGTAGAGAAGAGACAGGAAGCCACGCCCTCAGGTCCGCAGCCTCAATCCAGCGGAAGGCTCTGAGGAGATAGCGATTCCTCTGTGGCCCGGTTCTGCGGCACCAAGGAAAAATCCCATTTTGTCACCACGTATCACTTAGAGGGCAGCCAGGTGCCATCTTGAGAAAAAACACTGGTAAAAACAGAGCCGCCCCAGGAGCCATATCATGGAATAGCCACAGTCTGAGGAACCCCAATTTGGCCTGCCACAGCTCCTGGTTGGAGGATGGCCTAGAGGCAGCTATAAGCAGGAGTGCAAAATGAGCCAAAAGGTCAGGAGGCAGGAGGCTAGTTCCGGGCAGGGAGTGAGTCATACAAGCTAGCCCCACTCTTGGGCAGAACGAGATTTCATCAATGAGTACTACCCTGGAGTTTGATAGTTCTGATCCTAAAGCCAATGAGTGGATGGGATGCTGAAGATGACTCTGTCGGTCACTGCTGAAGTTCCAGCAGGGCACCCCACACCCACAGTGCCATCCCTCCAGCAGCCGGCTGCATACTCAGGAGGCCTTGAAGCTAGGGCAGCTTCTCTGCTGGTCCTCATCCCAGCACTGAGGTCACTTCCCGACCCTCAACCGAAACAGCTGCCCTGTGTTGTATCATCTGGGGAGGTTCTGGAGGGTGATATCTGCCCTGTCCACAGAACAGAGGCTTCTGGTACACGAATAGGGGAAACAGCCATTAGGAAGATTACGTTGGAAGACACTGCTGAATTGTGATTCAGCAACAGCATAACCCAAAGTCAAAAGCCCACAAGCTCAACTAGCCCTCCTTTTCTATGCACAGGACTAGGGGCCACCAATGTTTAAGACACTAGGAAGAGTCTCTGTGTGTGTGTGTGTTGTGGGGGGGGGTTGGCTCTCTTTCCACCATGTGGGTTCCAGGTAGCTAACTTAGGTTATTAGGCCTGTTATCAAGAGCCATCTTATTGGCCCTCCATCATCTTCTTGTTCTTCTATTAATTTATGTATGAGTTTTTTGCCTGGATGAATGTATGAGCACATTTGTCCGGTGCCCACAAAAGTCAGAAGAGAGCATAGGACCCCCTGAAACTGGAGTTACAGATGGTTGTGAGCCACCATGTAGGTGCTGGGACCCAAACACAGGCCCTCTGCAAGAGCAACAATTCTTCTTAATCACTGAGCCATTTCTCCAGCCTTCTTCTATTCTTTTTATCCTCTGTGTGGATCTGACATCTCCCTAATTTTATTTATGCTTTTTTCTCTCCAATTAACATTTTTCTTATGCCTTGTTTCTTCTTTCCCCTTCTCTATACTTAGTATTTTGACTTTACCTTCTGATATGTGAAGCTTTTCTTGTGGAAACACAAATGTCTACTCAGCCCAGATAGGGAACCAACGGCATTCCACCAAAGTCCAGTATTTTTTGTGTGTGACTAGCAGACCAATAAAGCAGTAATTCCACAAAAGGCCCCTGGTCCCTAAATATGCCCTTCATTCAGGCAATTCTAGGCATTTCCTTCTTCCTTAGCGAGGGGTACAGTGGGGACATGCCTGTCTTTTCATCTCTTCTTGTAACCCTTGTGAACTTCAAGCCGAGCTTTAAAGCCTCCCAAGCACTCAATAGCACAGCCCCTAGGTTTCATCAGGTCTCCCCACCCCCATTCTCCCAGGAACTCCAGCAGGACACAAGGCCTGCAATATTCACTCTCAGCTAACTGCGTCATTTGCTCTCTCTCTCCTTCATCTCCTGAGCGCTTTAGCATTTTACAGTCAGGATTTCGATGCCAGGCTAGATTATTCAGGGCTGCCAAAGCCTACCCTGCTTTGTACAGATCATGTTCCACCATAGGACTCAGCAAAGCCACGAAAGCCCCTACTGGGTCAACTTCTTTCTAAACCTTCCTGGGGATATAGTTCTGTCTGACCTGAAGAACTAGACATTGGGGTTGGGGATTTAGCTCAATGGTAGAGCGCTTGCCTAGAAAGCACAAGGCCCTGGGTTCAGTCCTCAGCTCTGGGGGAAAAAAAAAAGGAACTGGACATCAATGCGCTTCTCTTATTCTCACTTCCCCAGAAATGCATGTCCTTCCTAGACTGTCTTCTATTTCCTGATCTTCATGGGGATCTTATCAGGGGATAACCAAAGTATTCCTAATGGTCTGTAATGAGCCTGTCCACCAGGAACTGACTTTTCTCATTCTGCCTAAGGGTATGTAGCCTTTGTCTAAAGAAAGGGTAAATAGTTATAGTATTCAGTTTCTCTGCCTCCAAGCACTCAGACTAATCCCATTCATGCTCATGTAGCTGTCAGACAAAGACTGTGACAGGGTCTTTCATTTCTTGTTTAAAAGTCTTTCTAGAACTGGACGTGGTGGCACATGCTTTTAATCCCAGTACTTGAGAAGCAGAGGCAGGTGAATCTCTGTGAGTTCAAGGCAAGCCTGGTCTTCTACATAGTGAGATCCAGGATACCTAAAGCTACATAGTGAGACTCCCCCCCCCACCAAAAAAAAAAGAAAAAAGTATTTTCTAAACCAAGCAATTGAGGGACAGAATAATCCCTTACATGGTGTCCTGCATCCAGCCACTCCTAAAGTCCCCATCTGCATACTCAATCGTGGATTTTCTCTTTCTCTTATTAAAGACTTGACCCAAGGATGGTCTTCTATTACCTTTACCTTGCTCTTTTACTGTGTGACTCTTCTGAGGGGTTCCAACTCTTTGGATTCCAGGGAGGGCTCTTCAGCACACATCCAACCTGCATTCTCTTTCACTTGAATCTTGCAAACTGTGTGAAATAACATGCCAGCACCTCTATGCCTCTTCTTTTTTTTCATTTTCCTTCCAAATTAGCAATTGATACAGAGGCTAAAAGCAGCGTGTTTAAGGGTATGTTTGCTTGCTTTAAAAAAAGAAAAAAACTTAATTCCTCCTTTACCCTCACAAGTTCTTTCTGGAAGATAGCTGAGTCTCATATACATATTAATTGCCCAAAAAAAGGCTATACCACTGAAGGCATACCTGCTTACGATCACAACCGATACATCCCACCTTCTGGGACTGGTAAACATTCTTTAACCCACTAGCTGTGTGGGGTCACTCCCATAACTCAGGAGGTGGAATTCATTCACCAAGAAGACATGCCACCCTACCAAGTACAGGAAGATGGCCATCCTGGAATTCCCCACAAAAACACTCTACTACATGACAGCTCAGCCTTGGTCACATGTTTTGTCACCCATCTCGTGAGGTCTGCCAACCACTACAGTAAGGAAGTACACTCTCTCAAGGGGATAGGTGGGCTTATTGGAATTCCTCCCATGGGTGCTTCACCCTTAAGCTGGCTCAGACTCAGTTCATGTCTCAGCATCCTTTGAGGGGACATGCAATCAATCCTATCCAACTCATTTTTGGTTCTGTAGGCCCCTAGCTGGGTGTTATGTGTTGTCGGAGATTTCTTGGTGAGATACAAACACCCATATGCCTAAGATAGGGAGCCAACCACAAACCAAAGCAACTATTTTCCACAAAGTCCAACTGACAAACCAATGAGTTCATTAGCACCGGCACCAGGAATGCGGGTTAGGCGTTACTTACAGGAGCAGGAGCCACTGAGGGGCAGCTATATCACCAAAAATTCCCACCCCACCATGAGTAAGGACTCATGATGCTGCACGGCTTACAAGCAGCTCAGTGGGTCAGTCTCTCTCCTCTTAGCAATCTTTATTACTTCTGTCAGCCTGGAGAGGAGGCCTTTGTGAATCTTGTTCCTTTCAGCTTTCCCAACCTGTGAGATTAATGTTCCTCCACAATCTTACCACTGTCCCCGTCCTTCTGCAAGGGATATTTCAATTCAGAAGAAATTGTTACATAACATCTCCATTAAAAAATTGTGTATGTATGCAGTGTGAATATGAAGGTATATGTGGATGTGTGTGTGTGCAGTATCTGTCTATGCACATATATGTGTGCATGTGGATGCCAGAGGTTGACATCAGCTGTCTTTCTCAACCACTCCTGTTTTTAAAGATGAGATCTCTCACTGAACCTGGAACTCATTCACTTGGCTAGCCTGACTGGCCACCGAGCTCCAGGGAGCCACCTGTCTCTGCCCACCCCATCTGCCATTGCAGGAGTTACAGATGAGCCACTGCAGCCCTTACACGGGCTCTGGATCCACGCTCAGCTTCTCCTGCTTGAGTGGCAGGTGTTTTACTGACTGAGCCACCTTTCCACTTCTGGAATAAAAATTGAAATGTATTTTTTTATGCCTTGACATTTATTTCTTTTTGATTCTGAATGTTTTCACCACTGATAATAATTTTTTTGCTTCCATGTTTTTATTTTTTCCTAATCTTTTGCTTTCTCCTTTCACCTCCCTAACACTCAACTCTCCCTTTCCTCCTTTCATCCAATTAGCCATGCTCTTCTTTTCCTTTCTATCACTTCCCCTGTCTTCTTCCCATATCTTATTTACTTCCTGTTCTGACACACTGCTGAGCACATTCTCCAGCAGTTCTCCAGTGTCAGTGCTGTGCCTCCTGGAGATGTGCTAGTGGGCTGCGACTGGCAAGGGCTCCTCTATTTTATTGGCTGGGGTTGCCATGGCAGTTTGTTTCCTCTGCCAAGTGGTACTGCGGATTAAGTGTTCAAGAGGAGACCACGCACTAAGAGGACGCCCCATCCAGAAGAGAATCCAGACCAACAAATGTGGAGACCACGCACTAAGAGGACGCCCCATCCAGAAGAGAATCCAGACCAACAAATGTGGACACCATGCACTAAGAGGACGCCCCATCCAGAAGAGAATCCAGACCAACAAATGTGGAGACCATGCACTAAGAGGATGCCCCATCCAGAAGAGAATCCAGACCAACAAATGTGCAAATCACAGCGCAGAAATGTAAAACACATCAAAAAACAAGACAGCATGACTCCTCCAAAGACTGCACTGCAGCTACAGAACCCAAAGATACTGAAAAAGGTCAAGTGCCAGATGAAGATTTCAAATGTATTCTCATGAAACTGATCAATAATCCTAAAGAGGATACAAATAATTCAATCCGTGCCCAAGAGAGGAAACTCAACAATAGAGAAAAAAAGTCAGCAAAAATAGATTAAAAAAAATCAGAAATCAGAAATCAACAGAAATCAGAAAAGAAAGAAAGAGAAAAGAAAAAGAAGAAAAAGGAAAGAAAGAAAGGAAAAAACACAGCTTAAAAAAACACAAATAGAAATGTTAGAAAGTAAAGTCTCAAAAATAAATAATTAATACAGTGGAAAGCCTCATTAACAGAATCAAGTAAAGTATCAGGGATGGAGGTCAAGGATAACTAAACACTGCATTCAAATATCAATAAGGAAAATAAATATAATGAGCTACAACCAAATGAACAAATCTAAGAATCCAGGGGCTAGAAGAACTAGCTGAAATAAACACCAAATACATAGAATATCCATTCATTGACACCAGAGCAGAAAATTCCTCAAACCCAGAGAAAGAAATGGACATTCAAAACACATTTGGACAAATCAAAACGACTCTGAGATTTCACCTTACACCCACCAGAATGGCTAAGATCAAAAACTCTAGTGACAACGCATGCTGGAGAGGTTGTGGAGAAAGAGGAACCCTCCTCCATTGCTGGTGGGAATGCAAACTTGTACAACCACTCTGGAAATCAATTTGGTGCTTTCTTAGACAATTAGGAATAGTGATTCCTCAAG
>CM053760.1:11919584-11946501 GCA_028658305.1 Pachyuromys duprasi | reverse complement strand
ACTTGGGGAGAACAAGAGCTCCACAAAGACCAAACTGAGCAGGGCACAGGGGTCTTGTATGAGACGGTTTCTACTGCTGGATGTGGCCTGGAACCCCCGCTCAGATGAGGCCCATGATAGCTCGGTGTAGGACTGAAGACCCTATTCAGGGAAACAGGGACTGTTTCAGTCATGAACTTGATGGCTGACTCTTTGACCCTCCCCCATACATGCAGGGGAGTGACAGACTGGCTAGATCCCAGGGGAGGACATTGCAGCCAGCCCTGAGGAGACAGGATGAGCTGGGGTTGGATGGAAGGGGAGGAGGTCCTCCCCTGTTGGTGGACTTGGAGGGGGCGGGGAGGAGACGAGGGAGGGCAGGGGAGGGTGGGAGGGAATGAGGGAGGGGGCTACGCTTGGGGTGCAAAGTACCTAACCTGTGATTGATACAAAAATAAATTAATTAATTAAAACAAAAAACAAAACACATTTGGAGACTTAGAATCCCAAATAGATGTGACTGGGGAAAAACTTCTCCACAACATTACAGTCATGTTATCAAAACTGCAAAGCATTGGTTAAGAGCACATACTGCTCTTCTAGAGTTACGTTCCTAGCATCCATGTCAAGCTGCTCATAACAAACTGCGTGTAACTCCAGCTCCAAGGGATACAAAATCTTTGGCTGCTGCAGGCACCGACACTCATGTGCACCCCCTCTCACAACATACACATAATTAAAAAATTTTTTAAATCTATTTTTAAATGCAAAGTGAAAAAACAATATTACAAACTGTAAAAAAAGAAATATACATAACTCACCTACGAAGTCTAACCATGAGAATAACACCAGATCTCTTGATCAATAACAGGATTGTTTTTTGAAAAACAACAACAAAAAAACAAACCATGAAATAAAATACACTTCAAGCTTTTAAGTAAATAACTATCAACCAAAGCTGCTATATCCCAAAAATCTTTTAAAATTGGCAATGAGGGCTAGAGAGATGCTTCCGCAGTTAAGAGCACTGGCTGCCCTTCCAGAGAAACTGGATTGGATTCCAATCATCAATCTGGCAGTTCACAAACATATTTAAGTTCAGTCCTTGGGCACCTGACACTCTCTTCTGGCCTGTAAGGACAGCAGATACACATATGGTCCACAGCCATAAAGGCAAGCAAGCACCCATACACAGAAAAGAAAATTGACAGTGAAATAAGGATGTTTCCAAGCAAGCACAAATTAAAGCAATTCACCATGATTACCAAGTCAGACCTGCCAAAGACATGTAGGAGGTGACTATACCTAAAGGAAGAGCACCCCAATCCTGAGCACAGGAGGCAGAGGTGGGTGGGTAACTGTGAGTTTGAGTCCAGCCTGGTCTACAGAGTGAGTTCCGGTGTACCCAAAAAAAATTCACAGGAAAGAATAAACTTCGTGAAAGCTAAAGAAAGGAGAGCAAAGAGAAGGAAGAATCCATGAAGTTGCACATACTAAACCAGTAAGTCCCTGACACTAACAGGGAAAAAGCAAAGACTAAAATTAATCCAAACAACCATAAAGTTAATAACCATAAGTGTGAAGGCTTCAACTAACTAATAAAGTGGCACAGACTTTCTGATTAGAAAACTAGATGAACAGCTGTTGTCTATGAGAAACAGCACTCTCACTCAGAATGAGTCAATGGAGGGAAATCAACTGATCAAGCAAACAGAAATTACACATTAGCTGGAGCAGCTACTCTGTTGTCTGAAAGTCGAAAAAACAGAACCAGTTGGAAGAAACAAGAAGGCCACTACATATTAATAAAGGGAACAATTCATTGACAAAAACATTGGAGCTCCCGATATCACAAAATAAACACTAATGTGCACATAAAGTGTCAGGTAGGCCCTGACACAAGAATCACAGGCAATTTCAACATCCTGCTCTCATGCCTAGACAGGCCATCCAAATTAAGCATCAGTACGGGGGCTGGGGATCCGGCTCAGTGAGGACAGTGCTTGCCACGCATGAGTGAGAATCAGAGTTCAGGTCCTCGGTAGCTGGGTGGATGTGGTAGGAAAGTGGAGACAGGGAATCCAGGCAGTAAGATGGCCAACTAGACTACAGAAACCAGCAAGTAAGAAACCCTGTCTCAGCATACAAATTGGAGAGTGATAGAGGAAGACCCCTAATATCAATCTGACCTTCATATTCACACACACACACATACACACACACACATACACAAACCCAAAGAAACAGAAGTTAAATTGTACCATTCACCAAATGGAATTAAGTATCTATAAAACATTCCATCCAACAGAAACAGAATACAAATTCATGGAATCTTCCCTGAAATAAAATGCATTCCAGGACATAAATCAAGCCTTACCAAAAGAACAGATAGAATGTCATATATATTATCAGGTCCTAGTACAATAAACAAGAAATTAATACCAATTTATAGAAACTTGAATGACCAAGGGGGTCACTGAAGAAATCAGGGAAATGTAAAAGTCCCTAGATTCAAAAAATATAAGCACAACCTTCCAGAACCTTTGAAACACAACTAAAGCAGTTCTAAGAGGAACGTTCATAGCTACAGGTGCCAAACCTTTAAAGAACACCAGTGTTCCTCAAATGGTTTCAATAAAATAGCAATAGGGAGAATACTGCCAGACTCATCCTATAAAGCCAGCATTAGCTTTGACCGCAAACTGCATAAGGACAAACCAAGAAAGAAATCCATAGACCATTTTTCCTGATTAACACAGATGCAAAAATGCTCAAAAAAATTCTTTCAAGTACAATTCAAAAACACACTAAGAAGAAATTATGACTAAGTTGCTTTTATTCGAGAGACATGAGCTTGGATCAATAAGTACATATAACTCAGCACATAAATAGAGTTAAGGACAGAAAACACACAATCATCTCAATCTATGAAGAAAAGGTCTTCAACAAAGGTCAACATAGTGTCATCTAAAAGCCCTGAAGAAACAGGAATAAAAGAAATGCATCTTAACAGAACAAAGGCAAGAAACCTACAGCAACATTATACTAAGTCAGGGAAAACAGATTTCCTCTAAAATTTGGAAGGAGAAAAGGTCATCCATCCTCTATACGCTTATTGAATACAATGCTTAAGATCTTAGCTAGAGCAGTAAGGCATAAGGAAGAATAAAGAGACACAAATAGGACAAAACATTTTTACTATTTACAGATGGTTCCATTCACTAAAGCTTAAAAGAAACCTAAGACTAATCTAAGCAAGACGGTGAGATGATCTCTATAGGGAAACTGAAAGAGGTGATTGTCGCAAAGATCTGTGCTCATGGCTAAACCAAATTAATATTGTGAAACCAGCTGAATTACTGAAAGCGATCAACAGGTTCAATGAATCCCCATAAAAATTAAAATGAGATGGGTTAGAGAGATGGCTCAGCAGTTAAGAGCACTGGCTGCTCTTCCAGAGGACCTGGGTTCAATTCCTGGTACCTACATGGCAGCTCCCAACTCTGTCTCCAAGATCTGACACCCTCACACAGACACATATGCAGGCAAAACATCAATGTACATAAAATGAAAATAAATTGCTTTTTTAAAAGTCCAACGAGATTTTTTTTTACAGAACTAGAGAAAGCAATCCTAAGAATTTACATAAAAGTACAAAAGTCTTAAATAACTAATGCAACCATTAGCAGAAAAATCAAAACTGGAGGTATCACAATATCACATCTCAAATTATTTTACTGAGCCACAATAGCAAAAATGGCACGGTACTGGCACAAAACAGACACGTAGATCAATGGAATAGAATAGATGACCCAGAAAGACACTACACTGTGACAGCTACCCACGTGCTGGCTACACTGCCACACACAACGGAGGAAAGACAGATTCTTCAGCAGCTGCTGGGAAGACTGGACTCCACACACAGCGGGAAATGAAGTCCATGTTCCTCACCCCGCACATGTCAGTCCTAAATGCAGCAAAGCCCTCGATTTAAGATATACAACTCTAAAAGCGCTAAAAGAAAACATAGGGAAAACAGTGCAATGCAGAGGGAAAGATTTTCTGAACAGGAATCCAGTATTATAGAAAATCCCCCAAACTGACAAATGAAATTATGAGAAATTAAGTCTTTGACAACAAATGAAATAAACACTGGTGTAAAGAGACAGCCTACAGAACTGGGAAAAAAGATTTTGCCAGAAATGTATATATGAGACAAGGGATTAAATTCCAAGATATAAAGAACAGCAAAAATCAATCATTCCTCCTCACCCCAAATCATCCAATCACACTGACTTGAAAAAAAACAAAAACCAGAAACAGGGCAGTAGGTAAAGGCACTTCCCACTAAACTTGTATTCCTGAGTTCAACCTTGGGACCCACACGGTACAAAGAGAACCAATTCCCAGAATTCATCCTCTGACCTCCACACATACACCCACATGTACACAAAACAGATGCCACCACACCACTTGGTATGCACAGAATACTTCCATGCCCACATTTAAAACTGAATCAGTCACAGTAGCCAGGCATGGAAGCAGCCTGGATAGCCAACAACAGATATGGAAAATGTAGTATATACACACAACAAACTCTTAGATAGCCTGAAGAAAAATGAAATTACGATATATTAGGCAAAAATCAAGTAGGCAAAATAAGTCAGACTCAGAAAAACAAAGGCCATGGCTTGCTTTTTTCCCTTATTTTAAAGCTAAATTTAAAATTATAGCTGGGTGATGTGGTGCATGCCTTCAATGGCAAGGCCTACCTGGTCTACACAGCAAGTTCCAGGTTAGCCAAGGCTACACTGTGAGGCCAAGTCTCAAAAACAACAAAAAGTTGTAATCAGTATCTACACACAGAACATTTATGTATACTCTGTACAGGGTATACATTTTATTTTATTTTTATTTTTGCAATTTGTGGATTTTAAATTATTAAAAATAGTTTTCTTTTTTAATCACAAAGCCCACCCTCTACAGGATTACCTCACCAACTCTACTGTCGCCGACCAGTATCTTTCCTTGCAGGCAGCAGTGTCACTAGATCTGTTTGCAGCCTCCAGAAACCTTTCATGCATATGCAATTATTTTAATGAATCAGTTCCTGTCATTTCAAGTAACACACACACCCTCCTGCAGCTTGCTTTTTACAAAATCTATCAGTTTTTCTTGGAGACTGCTTTATAACATTGTATAGAGGGTTTGCTTTTTTTTTAAAGAACTGTCCAGTAATCCACTGCATGCTCTATTATAATTTATCCATGCAGCCCCTTAATTGGCATTTAGGTTGGCTTTTTACTAATACGAAAACCATGGAATTAATTAGGTAAATTTCTATATGTTCTTTTAGGTGAAAAAACGAAAATATGTCCAAATGTGAGCAACTGTTATTACTATTTCTTGCTTTCTTAAAACTATCCTAATATTTTTTCAAGTGGTTGCAAATGGATTTAATTTAAGTAGGGTTTATTGCCTTTATTGACATATTAAAATTCCTAACCATACCAATCTCTACCATACAGTAGTCATTTTCTTGTTAATGAAAGTAATTTTCTTACTACTTGGGAGTTCAAACTCTATAGCACCAAATGTTACTCTCTTGCGCATATCTGGCAGCAGAATGTTGAATTATCTTATTAACCGAGAGTGGACGGTCACCAGGTGACTCTCTCGGTCTGGTGAGGAGAGCAAGAACCTCCTCCAGGCGCCCGGGGTCAGAGCTCACAGAGCTCACAACAGACAGGACCAAGGTCGCAGGCTACATGGCGGCGGCCCGCGGGAAACGCTCTCCGAGGCGCAGATCCTTATCCCCGGCTTTTTCCCGCTTCTGCGGACTGGAGGATCGTGGCCACTGCTGAGAGCAAAAACTAGTCCTGCGGTCTACCAGGACGGGGACGCGGCGACTGGCAGGGCAGGGAACCGCCAGGCGCGGAGCCGCCACGGCCGCCGCTCTCCGCCGCGCTTGCGCAGAGCCCGCCCCGCACCGACACTCACCGGACCGCGAAGCTGCGCCCGGAGGCTTCGCCACAGCGCAGGGCCACCCCAACCCGAACGCTTCCAGAAAACGGACCCCACGAGAGCGCAGCCTTCCGCCTCTCCACAGCGCCGCAAGAATCGCAGTCCTTTTCCGGTCCCCCCTCACAACAAGTCCCCAACGGAAGGGTTCCGACGCCCACACTCGCCGTCTGCTGCTGCTGGCTTTTGCATTTACATGTTCATATGAATTTGTGGCCACTTTCAATTCGAGCTCATTAAACAAATTATGTCTGCAAACAAAATTTTCCTAACAAAAGACCACAAATAGCTCCCATTCCTATGTATCACGGCATGCGGATTTTGCACTTAGCAGGTATCTTCCCCAGAGATATGTGTATTCTCGGAAGACCCTGACTAATGCTTAAAATCACTTAAGTGTGGAAGCACTTCTGAGGGCAGAACTTTCTCTTTCAAGACGCTCAGGTACCACAGAGAACAGAAGTCCAAATTTTTTCTTTTTTTTTTTTAATCTTTTTATTTTTTGTTATCAATCACAGGTTAGGTACTTTGCATCCCATACGCAGCCCCCCCCCCACTCCCTCCCACCCTCCCCAACCCTCCCTTATCTCCTCCCCGCCCCCTCCAAGTCCACCAACAGGGGAGGACCTCCTCCCCTTCCATCCAACCCCAGCTCATCCTGTCTCCTCAGGGCTGGCTGCAATGTCCTCCCCTGGGATCCAGCCAGTCTGTCACTCCCCGGCTTGTATGGGGCAGAAGTCCAAATTTAAAGTACCTTTTCTGAAACTGACCTAATACTCTGTACAGGTTACACCGTATGTAACAAAAACAGTTTCGACAGTTTATTTGGAAGTTGAAATAAAGATCAGCACCATAGCATTCCACTTCGGAATGCATATGTTAGTTTTTTTGTTTGTTTTGCCAACTTGACATTAACTCCATTCACCAGGAAATGGGGAACCGCGCTTTAAGTATCAGTAGGCTGGACTGTGGGCATGTTTTGAGGTCGTTTTCTTGGTTAATGACTGATGTGGTGGGTGGGGTGGGGATCCAGCCCTTTGGGAAGTGGAAACTCTTTTCAAGTTGCTTTTTAGTCATTGTTATCACAGCAAAGAAAGCAAAGCAGGAATGGCTTTTAAAAAAGCGCGCGGGGGGGGGGGGAGATCATTTTACGTTTTCAAAAGGCAGTGTCATCCTCTGAATGAAATTTACTAAGCTCTCACATTCTCTAAGCTAAAATATTACCCTCATTAAAAAAAGAAAGAAAGAAAAGCAGCTGCGGGCTTTTCGGCTGCTATTATATTCAGTCACTTTGGAGAAACATGGCCAGTTTTCCAAATACAAAAGTTAGCATGTCTTGTATTTTGTTGGATTGACAGGTCCAGGGAAAGTCAACGGAGCAAACACGGTTAAAGCTCTAGGGACTTCCTGTACGTATCCTACCTACATTAAACGCACACCACACGGCTTCATAGCCTTCCCAGTTTCACCCCAACAAGGCAATGAGTGATGTTCCTTGAATACTGGTAGGAAGCAGTATTCAACAAAAAGCTTTTCTGTTATGCCTGAGCTGTGTCAGAAATAAAATTGTGTTGACTGTAATGCAGTATTTAGCCATTGTTGCAGAAATTTTCTAGAGTAACTCATCTTATTCATAAGCAAGCTGTAAACCAGCATATATATTTTAGAAAACATCACCTATTTAACACTTATGTGTTTTCTATAGTTTTTTAATCAAAAACTGAAGGATAAGTCACTTTATGTCTATTCACGTTTTAATCCTTTGAACAATCTACTACTGCATCCACTCAGCTGAATCAGTTTTTGTATTTACTCAAAGATTATCACTCGGTAACTCTGAGAAAATCTTGCCTAATTCTATTTAAAACTGAACTTGAAGGGGAGCTGAAGAGCTGAAGAAATGGCTCAGTGTTCAGCACCTATACCGTGACTCACAACCACCTGTTAACACCCTCTTCCAGGCCCCTTTGGACATTTTAATACAGAAAGTATACATTCCCTATCATTATTATTCCGTTTAAAAATTTCAGTATGTTACAAATACTTACAAGGAAAAAACAACCTATGTGTCTATAAAAACAAGCATGACTATAAAGCAGTTTTATAGGAATCCTGGGCCTTATGCAACTCCTAAAATTTTCCAAATAAATTTTAAAGCTCAGGGTCTGAAGAGATCACAAACCATACCCCATTAAAAAAATAAATCTTGGGGCTTGTGAAACGGCTTAGTGGTTGAGAGCACTGTCTACATTTACAGAATACCCAGGTTTAATTCCCAGCACACAGGTCCACAACTGTTAAGTCAAGAATGCATATAGTGTAGACATATGAAGGCAAAACAAACAAAAAAAATTAAAAATTAATTAAAAAATATGAGGCAGAGGCAGGCGGATAACTATGAGTTGGAGGCCAGCCTGGTCTACAGAGTGAGTACAGGCTAGCCAAGGCTACAGAGCCAAGGCTCTCTATGTATGTTGCAAGGCTCATGTGCCATTATACTTCATGTTTCTTTAAATAAAACGGTTTACACTAAAATGGACTATATTTGAACATTTACCTATTGTTACATCATTAAAAAAAGCAGTCAACAAGGCAGAAGACATACACATTAATGAAACTGAACAATATATTTTGTGGTCTGAAACACTTGTAATTTCCTTTCCCAAATTAGATTATATTATCTGACTGGGGTGGAGTCTACCCGTATTCCACAATAACACTATGATTCCTTCACTAGAGAATATTAAATACATACTTATGGTGTATGTGCAGGCATGCACAAAGCAAGTGTGGAAGGGTTACAGAAGAATGTTATTAAGTTTAACTATTATTTAATACTAAGAACAGTATTATTAAAGTGAAAATAATATCTCACTTGAAGATTGCTCTAAAACATCTTTAAGATATGAAAAGTTAGGGGAAAAAAAAGCTTTCAGTGTTAGTCCTCTCCTTCCATCAATGGGGTCTGAGGATCAAACTCAGGTCATCAAGAATCAAGCACCCTTACCTGCGACTCCCCCTGCAGCCCAGAAGAGAGTCATCCACCTCTCTCCCCATGCTTATGTAGACACGGGCTGGAGTGAAGAAGGAGGCTCTGAGCCGCCTGACGCTGCAGGTGAACTTTGGGCCTCTGTAAGAGCGGCAGCAAGTGCTCTAACCACTGAGCCATGTCTCCAGCCTTTCAAGGGGGACTCTTGTAAAGACAGTTCTGATTAACCAATTCAGATTGATTGTCTCAAAACCTGAATATTCATTTTTCAAATGTGTTTTTCAAGGATTTCATAACTAAAATTTAAATCTAACATTCATATACAATTTAACATTCACATGCTAAATTATGTATGCCCTACTTAAAAATTATTTTTCCACTCAGATAAATAGATCACATGTAAAGGACATAATACATTTCCCACAAAAATTTGTCATATGGAAATACAATCATAACGCAGGTATATATGCTAATAATCATGAATACTTTGTTGGTTTTTAAGTTAGATTTAATGATAAAAAGCGTGCAAATTCGTAACTAAAACTGGCAAAATTCCTTTTGGCTTTCATTTGTATGTCTAAAAATGTATGTATCATAGCCAGCAGAATTTTTCAGTAGAATTTTATTTTGAAAATAATACTTCACTTGAAGATTGATCTAAAACACTTTAAGGTATGAAAAATTTATACAACTTATCTATTACAAATTAATCAGAATTCTTCAATTAGGTACACTGTGTTAGCTCACCTACATAAAAATATTGCACATTTTTGTCTCCAGATGTCACTGATGACTAGATTGTATAGAACTCCAAACTATTTCTGTGAAATGGCAACTTTATAAATATTGTAACTAAATGCACTGTAAACAGCCATTTTGGTAAACATGCATTTATTCACAGATTTAATTTCCTTTAGATAAATGCGTAACTGCTCAAAATTAAAGATGCTTTGTTGAGGTACAAGAGCACACAAACATATCTATTTCTGTCTTCATTTCGAGGAAACACTGATCTTGGCAAACTTGGCATTATGTTTAAAATGAACTATTGCTGGTACGGAAGCATAATACTTTAGAACTTTGTGTTCTGCACTTACACTTCTCATTTTCAGTTAAAAGTTAAAAGCATTGTTTTCAGAGATTCAACTATCACTGCTGAAGTGTATCATCTCAAAAACAGACCCCGAAGCAGCTGAACACTTGTCACAATGCCTACTATTCATTAACCTGTGACTCACACCAGACCACGCACTGGTCACAGGTTTTGGAAACTGAGAAAATCAGACCATTTTAATGTCATGTAATTGACAAAATCCCACATAACACAGCATTCCTCCATTAAGCTGAGGTCATATTATATTTTTAAAATATAAATATATTGAATCCTAAGTCCTATTTCTATGGTAACCCCAAGGTGTTAGGCATGTAAAATAGGAGTGACTATATAGTTCCAGACTATTAGTGTCAAATAGTCATTACAAATAACTCTACCGGTGTAATGGCCTGATTGTTTCCAGCAATTTCATTTTATAGGAGTGAATCACATTTTATACACATAGAGAATATATTACTTGAAACCCCCCAACCTCCCAAAAAAGTTTGGAAAGCTGATCAGATGCCTTCAAAGAAAAGTAAGGTCATTTTCTGGCCCTTTCCCACACCTTTAGAACTGGAGTTTGACAAAAGTCCATGGGCACAATTTACAAACTTTGACAAACTATTAGGTTAAAACCATTTTCTTTGGGGAAGATGGGAGGAACTTTTAAAACCTGTTATACAAAACTTCAGCTGCCTTTTTATAAAAGTTCGTTCCTTAGAGTAAAATCATAAAATTAAGGTGCAAGAGTTTAACAAAAATGAACTAAAGAGCTTTATTGACATCACAGTACATTCAAGAATAATTTTAAGAACATTACAGCTGAAAGAGAATGGCATATTTAGAGTCTTATTAAGTACTATTTCTTGAAAAAATGTAATACAAAGAAATCCTATTAAGTAACTTGGAGCAGCATTTGGAAAAAGACACCTATTTACACAATTAAAAAAAAATATCTGGTTTCACCTACATAGCCACAATGTGCCTCTATAATGAGACAAGCCCTTAAAACTCATGGAATTTTTAAAAACAGCGTCATGGCATTCTTGCCACATCATTCCTCAGCGCTTACGACGGGGAGGGGTTGTTGATCTGAAAAAAAAAAGGGAAAAGACAAAATTTAAAAATAAAAATGTATTTATACTTAAAATCTGCAATATAAATAAATACTTTTATATAGGATTTCTAACATTATTTTTAAAATATTTAACAAATACCAAACTGAGTTTATAAAAGAGAGAGAGAGAGAAAGGACACTTTCAACTTTGAATAAATTCAAAAACTTAAAAAAAAAATCAGACAAAATACTTTAAAAAGTATACTACCTTGATCGGGACTTAGACTTGTGTTTGCGGCTTGCCTTCTTACCAGACCTTTGAGATTTCTCCATGGAGCGCGACCGACTATGTTTAGGCTTCTTAGCCTTCTTTTCTTTGCTACTTCCAGGGGATTCAGAACTGCTCCTTCCACTAGAATCAGAACCTGAATGCTTTTTACTGTCTTTGGTGGCGTTTTTCTTACTGTCCTGTCTAGAGTCGTGCCGTATGACTTTAACAGAGATAGAACCGCTCCTACAGAACGCTCGCTCGCTCTCGCGCTTCCTTTTTAACCGATCGTCCTGACTACTGAATTTGAAATCCTTTTCTTCCCTTTTCTGTTTCTCTTTCCTTTTATCCTGTTCACGGTCCCTTTCTTTATCTTTCTTTCTCCTGTCTTTATCTACACTTCGACTCCTCTCCTTTTTCCTGTCTTGTTCTTTAGCCTCACCTTTATGCTTATGACTGCTCCCACTAAGATTTCCACGTGGATCCTCAATTTTACGCCTATCTCGACTCCTACTGCGACTGGAACGATTGGCTCGTCTATCCCTTGAGCGACTTCTGCTTCTACGTCTGTCTCTGGAAGGACTCCGGTTTCTTCGTCTTTCTCTTTCAATGCTACTTCTATTAGATCTCCTCCTATCTCTCAGCTTCACCCTAGTCCTACTGCTGTCTACTTTAATTCTGCGAGAGTAGCTCCTGCTCCTGCTCCGTCTAACTTTCACTGGGGGAGACCTGCTCCTGCTGTGTCTCTTTTTCCTTTTAGGAGAAGAGGAGCGAGAGGATGTGCAGCTGCTGCCTGAGCTGGAGCTGTACGAGGAGCTGGAGACGGAGCTGCTACTGCTGCTAGTCCTGCTGTTGCTGCTGGAGCTGCCGCTACTGCTGCTCCCTGACCTACTCCTCCGCTCCTTCTCTTTCCCTTTATGCTCTCTTTTGGGCTCTAAAACTGACGGAGCTTCATTCGGAGTTCTTTTCTTTTCAGTAACCACATCACCGTCTGCTTCACTTGCTTCTAGAAGTGATAAGCTATTTTGTTCTCTGTGAATAAATTCATTCATCTCTTTTGTAACCCTTTCTGTTTGTTGCTTTTCTTCTGAAAAAGACAAAAAGACACAGAAGGCTAAATAAATAAAGAACTCCCATACTATCAAATTATTACAATAGTTCCATTTTAATAGAAAGAATTAGGGTGAAAACCTAAGTAATTAAAAACTTTCTAACAGCTACATTAAAAAAGTAAAAAGAAGTTAATCCCCACATTTCACTGATATATCAAAAGTGGGCTGGAGACATGGATGGGAAGTTAGAGCACTGGCTGTTCTTCTGAAGGTCCTGAGTTCAATTCCCAGGAACCACATGCTGGCTTAGAGCCATTTATAATGAGATCTGGTGCCCTCTTCTGGCATGCAGATATACATGCAGACAGAACATTGCATACATAATAAATAAAATAAATCTTTTTTTAAAAATCAAAAGCTTTAATATTTCAAACATTGAACCAAAAAGAACTGGAACTTTTTTCACAGAAAATCTTCATCTTAAAGTCTAGCCCTGACTACCTATATTTCACACTTCAATTGAGGGCTAGCTACATTTCAAGAACTCAACAGCCACATATAGTGAGCTAGCTACTCTGAACAGTACAGTAAAATTATCAAAATACAACGCTACATATGACACAAGGAAAGACTTATCTGTTTGTCCAGTATGAGTAATTAAAAGATAAGCCGTGGCCAGGTAAGGTGGTTCACGCCTCTAATCCCAGTACTTGGGAAGCAGAGGCAAAAGGATCTCTGAGAGGTCAGCCTGGCCTACACAGTGAGCTCCAGGACAGCAAGGACTACATAGAGACCCTTGTCTCAAAAGACCAACGTAACAAAACAAAACAAACAAACAAACAAAAACCCAACAAAAAAACAAGAGAGATGAGCAGCGACGTTTAGAGAACTTTTAACAAAGCTCAGTCATTTTCTAAGAGCTGTCCAAGTAACGTTTTTCAAAAGTTAAATCCTCATACTCTTTCATTTGTCCTAGTATTATCACACACTTACATAAAAAAAATTTTAACAGTGTTTCTTATCTTCTATTTTCCCTGAATATCTAGCTATTTTCTCAGTAATAAATTCTATCATTACAAAAGTCTTTTCATTGCAATCATTTATAAACACAAAATAAAGATCTAAATAGTCTGTGGTTTATGGTCATAGGGACAAATGGCTCTCATACCAAACTAAAACAAAAGAAAAAAAATACAATGTGCTCTGATCTCAGCTATACCACATACTTACAATCAAGCCTCCAGTTCTATCCTACAATATTTCTACTTTGGTTTACAAACCAAGACTGTGGTGATACAATATTACTAAATTATCTCTCACATTCTAAGAGTTTGCAACTCACAGCCGAAGTCAATAATATACCTTCAAGTCACTTAAGGCTGCTACCCTGCTGTTCACTCAGACTGTTTAACATGCTTTTAAAAGGAAAATGTAACAAATCAACTTTTCTTGTCTTAGATTTCTCATGTAACCAACAATAAGCTAATGGAAAGCTGAATCTTAATTACCACTCTTCTTCCCCCCGCCCCAAGACCCAGACTATGTACAAGTATCATTTGCTGAAAGCAGCAAATACAGAAGCTCAAAGCAACTTCCTAAAGTTAATCATAAAGGCTGGAAGCAACCATTTATGAACACTGGCCAATAAAGTATGATATCTGTTATTGGGTCGGTTGAAATCAGTTGGAACCAGTGACTTAATCCCTTGTAAAACTCTGTTCAAGATTTCTGTAAAATTTCCCACTCTTTTCCCATGTGAAGCTTTGTGTGCTGTTCAACACATATAGAGCAAAGCCCTTGTTAGGGACATACAGACACATATAACCAGACACACAGGTAAGAGGCAGGTACAGATTCAGACCATACATCAGAGAGAGAAGGCATAGTAAACATGAACGCAAATCTGAACCTGCTCTTGGTTAAATGACCCTAAGAGGAAGTGCTTTTATTTCTTTCCTTAATGCAGCATCCATGTATTATTGGTGACTGACAACAAAAAAACTACTGTGCATAGTCCACATACAAAAGCACATATGAAACTAGATAAAAGCAACATAAATCTAGGATCACCTTCCATCTGTTTATCTTGTAATAGCTGCTGTTCTTTTTCTTTTCTCCAAAAAGCTTCCTGTTTTTGCCGGATTCGGTGCCGTAACTCTTCATCATCAGTATCAGATGACTCAGAACCTCTGTCACTCCTCTCATCTTCACTGTCTCCCGATCCATAACCACCCAGTCCACCTGTGTGCATAAAACTCAGTCTATCACAGGAAAACATTACAATGGCCACTAAAAACTTTTCAAGGTCCGAGAAGAAACTTTATTGTTTTTCATTGCCTTTTCCTGGAAGAACATATGCTTATTCAGGGTGGGGAGAGACATAAATCCAAACTGTTAAGTTTTCAGAATCCTCAGATAATGGTGATTATCAATACCTTATTCTTTGGACTACTTCACATATTTCTCAACACCAAGATATCAATAGTGGTTTTTATTGTCCACACTAATCAACAAAAACATTTACTATGGTAATAATGAAGTCTTACTAATGTTAAGCCAATCCACAACTACTGTAATAAAATTGAGGATTCTGAAAATAGTTCTAAAGTTAATTATTATTCAAAGTTTCCTGAGTTCAGATAAGATGTACACAAATTTTCTCGAATAAATTAAGAGTAGAAATAATTGAGTTACTCCCCACCCAGAAGTGATCTCAAAAGTCTAATATCAAAACTACATGGGCATTCATTCTACCCATTTCTCTTGTTCCTCATAAGTTACTATGAAATGAAGATGTGGAAAAGGCAAAGTCAAGCTCGAGTCTTAATACCATGCAAATAGCAAATTATGAACACAACACTATTGTTGGAAGATAAACCCATTTCTTCTAAGTTCAAACTTGATTTGCTCCAACACAATTCATGTAAATTCATTACTGTCTCGGTAAACTGAGTATGTATGGCATAATTTTAAAAGGGAGTTTAGAAACTTCCATGGCTAAACCATTATCTATTAAGTACAAACTATGTGTATATAATATATAACACACATAACTAACACATTATATATTACATACACAATGGAGCAATTAATGAAGAAATCCTCCACTCAACTCACCCAAATGAACTACATTAACCATCGCATTTATAATCATCCTATTGTGAATGCTTTAGTCAAAAGAAATTAGATACAGTTTCAGAGACTGAAGTAAGCCTGACACTAAGCGTCATAAAGTAGGCACAGTGCATTTCCCAACAGAACAAGTAGAAAGACAGGTCAGCGAGCCTCCCGTTAGCCCTCTCACACACACCCTGACACTTACCGAGGCCGGTGAGGGAGGCCAGTGCACTGGACTGTGCCAGCTGTTTTGCAGGAGCTTTGTATCACATCAACAACAGGAACAACATGTTAACACAAATAGCCACGATTTCATAGTCATGAGAGTCTACGGTATTGTTAAATCTACTACTATTGCTGCTTTTTGGGGAGAAAAGAAACATTAAAAACATAACATTCATTTTAAAACCAGTAGCATGTCTGGCTTTGAAATTACAATTCTGATGTGAGCTGAAATTGGTTTATGATGAGGAAAAAGCTTGATAAGTATATCTGTATTTTCCTTTGAGATATGGCACATAATTTTTATTTTCTGTATGTTTTTAAAGAGGTACTAAAAGCATATGGGAAGGTGGCTGTCACTGTTTCATAAGAATTATAACTGACAAAACTGTTCACTCTAAAGGTTTGTTGTAATTCAAAAGTCATTTAAAATATATAGAAGTCATATGTCAATACCATGATATCTATTTTTAAAAACAAAAACAAAGCCTCAGGTGAAATAAATGGAACATGAGGAACTTTCCATACTGTGTTTTACAGGAGTACAGAATGAATACTATATGCTAGATAGGTCAGACAAAACAAAGTACTTCTAGGGTTCCAACATGATCTCTACAAACTGAATCTTTCCCAAGAGTTAACACATGCAAGGAGAGAATATTTAAGTATTTGATAGAAATCCAGAGGACAACAAAAAGTCCAAAATAACCAATGAAATAAAAAATTCCCCTACAAAAACAAAGCCAAGAGCCCTACAATGTACCTTTCGTTGCTTTCCGATGTGCATCTTTGGCTACATAATAAATTTCTTCGTCTGTGACATCCAGAAGAATTTCAGTTAGAAGCATTTTTGTCAGCAACATCTGAAGAAGAATATTTTATAGTTTCCAATTAAATTTCAATGATTATTTTCAGAATAATTAAAGCTTTTTTAATTACAACACTTTAAGATCAAATCAGTCATTAGGAACAGTGTATGTTGAAAATATTCAAAAAACATTAAAACTTGAAAAAACCCTTCAAATTCATATATATAAAAAAATAACCGTCTACTTGTACTTGGTATACTGAAGAGCACATTAACAATACAAAAAATGAGACAGAAGGATTGTTGAGCTATAAATCATGGGCCACCAAGCAAGACCTAATTTCTAAACGAAGAAAAGAAACAAAAAGAAAAGCTATAAACTTATCTGTAGAGTCCTTGAATTTTTTTGCTAGAGACAAAAAGTAAAAGCTTGTATTAAGAGAACTTTCTGTGGCTAGGAAGATGGCTAGATTACTTACTATGCAAGCATGAGGCTTGAGCCTGGATCCCCAGCGTCCACATAAAAAGCCAAGTATGGTGGTGTACACCTGTAATATGGGCTCCAGGAAGTAAAGACAGGAGGGTCCTGGGGACTCACTGGCCAATGAGTCTAACCAATTGGTGCCAGGTTCAGTGAGAAACCTTGTCTCAAAAATAATTAACTTATAATAATGAGATAGAAAGCATTACCCTCTGGCCTCCACACATGCAGGTATGGGCACCTGCTTAACCACATACCACTTCCCTCCCCCCCCCCACACGGGCACACACACAGACATAACTGTCCATGGGAGTTTTAAGTTGAACGGAGTAGCTTTTCATTTAACAATAATGGTAAGCATTACTACACTAGTTTCTTAAATCACTTTTCAAAGTTAAAATAAAATTTGGGGGGCAGAGGAAGACAAGAAAAAACAAAACAAAAACAAATGAACAATGTACTCTATTTGGCCAAATGTAGCCGTTTCATCCTAGACTAATAGACTCACCAATTTTAACACTATACCAACATATAAAAGAGAAGCACAGGGGATTTAAGGAAGAGACGAAATGCAGCTTTGGCCTGACTGTCAGCAACTATTTCAAATGGAGACTCTGAGTCCCTCGGACTCTGCGCATGATCATTATTTATAGAAATGAGAGTAGACTGTATTACTATGTTCTGAGGACTATGGGAAAATCCCAATCTCACCAGGTGATGCAGTCTTCCTCACACACACACAGTTTCACTCTGCTCAGTCCCTGTGGTGACTTGGATGAGAATGTCCCATGAACTCATATTTGAATGCTTGGTCCCCAGTAGGTGGACTTGTTTGGGAAGTATTATGACCTCGTTGGAAGTGTGCCATGGATGGCATGCTTCTTAGATGTTTCAAAAGCCTCATGCCATTTCCAGCTAACTAAGGCAGGAATGCCTTGTGCTTATGGAGTTGTAAGAGCTCAGCTACTGTTCCAACACCACACTTGCCTGGCACTATGCTTCCCACCATAACAGATTCTAATCCTCTGAAAGTATAAGTCCCCAAAAAAACTCTTTCCTAAGTTACCTTGGTCATGGTGTCTTATGATAGCAATAGAAAAGCTTCCTAGACTATAGAAAAAAAATAAATGAATAAAATGTTCTCAAGCCTCATATATACTAAAATACTTTTCAAATTATTTTGTTATTGGATGTGGTGGAGATTCATGTGCAGAGGTTAGAGGAATTCTGGAATCAGTTCCTCTTCTTCTATCATGAGTTCTAAGACCTGAACTCAGATTGGCAGGCTTCCATGACTGTGTTTTTATCCTTAAGCGAACTTGATGGCCCATTTAAGTATTATTTAATTATGTACTGGTACTAAGAAATATACTTGATATTGGATAACCAATTGGGGAAGATCATTTCTCCTATTCTTAGCATTTCTAGTTGCATATAGTTCTTTGTCTAAGGTTGAGGCCCTTTGAGCTTTCCCAGTTCCATGTTTCCTGTCTACCTGTCCTTGCTCAGGTCTGGTTTAGGCAGCCATGTTGGTGAAACTTCATGGGAATAGCCTCTGACATTTCTAGGAGATACAACCTCACAGCAAAGTTCCTGTTCCTCTGGTTCTTCCATGATTCCTGAGCCACAGGTACAGGAATTGTATAAGAGATTATCAGGTGTGAGTAGGCACTGCACAATCTCTTGTTCTCTGTAAGTTTTAGTTTTCTTCGATGGCTATTGCAAAAAGAGGTTTCTTTGATTAGGGGTGTGGGTATAAGGATAAATACTTAGAAATATTAGTGCTTATGTTGGTTTGGTAAAGCAGAAGTTGTAGGTTCTCCTCTAAGATCATGACTTCACTAACGCCAGGTAGTTGGGCAGATTTCCAGTACCAGGTATGTTTCTCTCTTGTTAGAGTGGACAATATATCCAATTAGAGAGTTGGTTACCACCATGGTATATATGCCATCACTATGCTATTAGGACTTTTGTGTCATGTCATTGTTGTGGTGTACAGGTATCATAGTTGAGTACAACCATTGGTCCCTTCATTCCCTTGCAAGTTTGCTCGGCTTTTGGTACCATGAAAGCTAGTCCTCAGAAAGACGGCTTTTACGTCAGATCCAGTGCAGGTCCTGAGTGTTGTGTTTGAATTGGTTATCCTATAGCAAAGTTGTGAGCCTTGAGATCACAGACATGCAGGTAACACTATTAAGACTTGTATTAAGGTTGTAGTTATGCATTTAGGAATATGTATCTCTGTGTATAACAATTAAGAAAAGGAGGCCAGCCGAGTAGCTGTGGTGCACACTTTTAATCCCAGCACTACAGAAGCAGAGGCAGGCGAATAGATCTGAGTTCGAAGCCAGTCTGGTCTACAAAGCAAGTTCCACAACATTCAGGGCTAAAAAGAAAAACCCTGACTCAAAAAACAAAACAAACAAAACTAGGCCATGAATTTGAGAGTAAAGGAAGTATAGATGGGAGAGATTGCAGGGAGGAAAGGAAGGGGGAAGTATGTGATTTCCAAAAAAAATTATTATTAGAAGAAAAAGAGTTAATAACTACTATTAGTGTGGATCTGTACTTTATATTATCACATAGATTTTCAGAGCATGGGAGAGGTAAGAGCATTTGTACTCTTTACACATGCTTTTCCTAGCACATCTATACATGAATAAATACTTCCTAGCTGCTTCAGAGTTCTCAGTTGATTAGCCACTTAACAGAATAAAACTGTAAATGAATCGCTATGCATGGTAGGAAACATAATGCCTTACCATTTGATACTCCTTCTCTTCTTCAGTCATCTCTGGCTCACTGTGCTCTTCTTGGGGAGCTGGAGATGGACTTCTAGTGACTTTTCCACTGCTCACAGCCTCAATGTTTTCAGCATCTTCATCTTCTTCATCACTATCCTATAGAAACAGTATGCGAGCATAGATTTATAACTACAATATAAAGATGAAACAAACATGCAAGAGCAACTGCTTTCTAAATTAGAGGGGTTTTTTTCTTTTTTGGTGTTGACTTCAAAGATACTAAGCATATAGTCTATTGTTCACCTATACCTTCAGCCTCTTTAAATTACATTATTTTTGTTGCTGTTACATATATCTCTGACAATCTTTTTCAATGTTTTTTCTTTTTTGCACCTTAAAGTATCAGTTTTAGACTCAGCACCCAGCCTCATCCCCCAGGAATACCGAGGATATAGAATAATCCACAACATTCAGTTCTGAATTTGTATTTTTTTCACTTGATAATTGAAAATGTATCCTGGGTGTGGGGACAAATTAAGATTACAAAAAGGTTTCTGCTACTTTTCAATTCATTTTTTTCTCCATTATGAATTTTGACCTATTTTGTAAATAACAAGGAAAGCATCATATACAGAGATGGTTCAATGAATAGCTTTCTGAAACAAATGGCTTACAGAACTTCCGGTAAATGGATCAGAATTTAATTTTTACAGTATCACATAGTTAACGAATTTACCTATTTAACATGATTTAATAATAATAACAAAATCTCTGGCCAGATTCACAATTTCAGCTTGCTGTGCCTGAAACTAAGTTTAGAAACTTTCATTTTTATTCTACGTGTATGGATGTTCTGTCCTGTGTACCACAGGCCTTCACAGGCCAGAAAAAGGCCTGATCTTCTAGGGTTGAGCTGCCATGTGGGTGCTGGGAAGTCAGCTCAGGTTTCCTGGAAGAGAACCACTCTTAGCCACTAAGCCACCCTCCATCCTCCCTGAGCTGCTCCTTTGTGACTAGACGGCGGACAGACAGATAAGAAATCAGGCCTACTTCCCACGAAGAAACTGTCTGTATGATGATTTTAATACCAAGAAACCCTAACCTTTTTTTGCTCAAAGAAGCATCATATTGTCACTCCTAGCAACTATACTGTACCAAGTTAAAAAGCAGATGATTTTTAACTAACCACTCCCATGGATAGACTGCTAGAACCAGAGGACAAATATACATAACACAACCCAATATATTTAGGAAGACAGAGGAAAAACAATCTCTGAATAACAGCTGACACCTAAAAACACCGAACAGAAAAATTCCTAAACCACACATGCCACATAACTGAGGAATAAATATTGAAAAGATTTAAAGCCAAAATTTTCAATGCTTATGTAATCGAGAGTGAAAACTGTGAAAGTCTCAGTTAAACACATTCACCAACTACCTATGCAAAGGCAGATTCACTTCTCTATGCTATTCAGCAAACTGTTTTGTTTTAAATGGTCCACTGCTAGGGGTCAGCTGCATCACGATGGAAAAACACACATTTGTACATTAACTAGATTTAAATGGAGTATCTTTACAAAACAAGCATTTTTAGACTTATTGCCACCGCTCCCCCTTTATCTTTTACCTACCTCAATAACATACACATGAAAACAGAAACCCCACAAGGCAAAGGTTCAAAACCAGCCTGAGGAAGTATTTTAGGCCACCCTGCCAAATCTATTCCATCTCAGTGAAACAAACACAAAATAACAAACTTCCAAGCCATAATATCCTTACCCCCAAAACTCTCAAGAACATAAGTATTTTTTTTTTTGTAGGCTCAGGCCACTTTTCACACAGACAAAACTATCAGTTTCATGTCAGGCTGTACTCACAAATTTACTTCTCTGGGGTAAACGCGGGCCATCTCCTCCTTCAGTGTCTTCTGTGGCCTTCTTTTCTTTTTTTGACAACTGTGAACGCTGCTGTTCCATTCTTTCTTTCTCTAATTTCTTTTGTTTTTCCCGTTCCATTTTCTCAAGGCCTTCCCGAATCCAGGCAGGAAGAGTCCTGCGTTTTACTGCATCTGTTTCACAGAAGGGAAAAAAAAAAAAAAAAATCACAAGTCAATTAAGTAAAAATTTGAATCGGCAAATAAAGTTTTTGAGTTTCTATAAATGCCATGAGTAAAAGTAAAATTCTGTTGTGCTTTAAAAGCTATTCCTTTGACCAGCAGGAGGAAACACAATGCTTATAATTTGCCAAGAGCACAAGAGTGCATTAAACTGTCACCTCATTTAATGCATACAAAAGCCCTGAGATCACTACTATTATTCAATCTCTTTTGTAGGTGAAGAAAGTGAAGTTCAATGAGATAAAGCCATGTGTTTGCTCAGGGTTAAAAAGCCAATAAATCGTGGTATGAACTAATTCAGACCCAAATTCTTATTAAGCTACTTCCTAAAATAAGGAAAAGAGCACTCAAAAAAGGCATGCTAAGAATCCAGTTAAATTTAAAAAGAAAAAAAAAAAAATCAGATTCTTCCTTAGGTGTTAAAAGTCTATTTCCAGGCTGGAGAGATGGCTCAGAGGTTAAGAGCACTGGCTCCTCTTCCAAAGGTCCTGAGTTCAATTCCCAGCAACCACATGGTGGCTCACAACCATCTGATATGAGATCTGGGGCCCTCTTATGGCATGCGGAGGTACATGAAGGCAGAACACTGTATACATAATAAATAAATAAATCTTTTTAAAAAAAGTCTATTTCCCAGTCCATTAAATGGTAGATGATTTGAAACTTTCCAGATATAATGTAGAGTAAATATATAACTTATTACCAGGTTTAACACTATTTCAAAGTAGGTTTTGTTTTGTTAAAGTACTCAAGGAAAGCAAATAATTAAAGGAAACCAGTCTGCAGCAGTGTATCTGATAACTAAGACTGGAAGGAGACCCAAGCCAGAGAACAAACACTGAAGATGCTATGGCCAGCAAAGATCTACATTTTATCATAAACTACTATTTTAAGGCAAATAGTCTGAAAAAATATTCAATACTTTTTAAAATTTTAGATAGGTACCTCTTTTTTCTTTAATACTTATGACTGTAAAATGATAGGCTCTTAAAATACCCTTATTCCTACCAAATCAAAGAGGTGCTAGTACAAGTTAGGAAACCAAAATATGTTTTATACTGTGATAAAGTCATCATGCTAAAGTGGTTCGTGGAACAGATTTAATCTACCAATTTGTGGAGGCTCCTGCTTCACAGGAAGAGCAATGGGTGAGCGCTGCCGGTCCCTGAATGATGGTGGCCGCTCTCTTCGATTCTGGGCAGGTGCTGGAGGTCCTGGAGGTCCTGGTTGCCAATAAGGAGGATGAAATCCACCTTGCGGTGGACCAAAAGCAGCCCCATGCTGAAAGAGTATTGCATTTTAATTTTCTTCAATTTAGTACATATACCTTTTGGGACACACACGTGTTATGTACTGGGACAGTAGAAATCCATGTGTGCAGCAAATCCAAGAATTCCATGGTTTTAACATCCAACAGTATTTCTGTAGCCCCAAGAACACAGGCTTACTTTTCTTAGGAAAGATAAAGATTTTTTGCCTATTTATTTATTTATTTAATTTATTTATTTATTTATAGGATTCTATAACCCAGCTGACAGATTACTTAAAAACTATAGGAAGGCATATACATATAGTTAAATATACATATGAAACTTTTCATCCTAAATTCACCCATAAACCCTAATACCACCAAGACATCAAAAATTCTTTTCTTTCGCCAAGAAAATGTCTTACTATGTAGCCCAGGCTAGCTTTCACCTTGCTATGCACATGTGGCCCAGGCTAGGCTGACCTGAGACCTGAGACCTGAGAGCCGCACAGGTCCTGGGATGACAGGCTGCACCAGCACTTGCTGCAAACTTTCCTTAACTAAGAACTACAGAGCTACTGTGCTGCGGCTGCTCTCAGTTTTAACTGCCCATTGCTAGTAAACCTGGGTTGTGTCTACAGTGGTGTAGGGCTTACTTATGTACAAGCCAAAAACAATACTGAATTAACAATACTACTCTAGTAAACCAAAGTAAATGATACTACCATAGCAAATTTTTGTTTTGAAAATCTGCAACTATCAGAGGCCTTTTTAGAGAAAGGCTCTTTGCCTTGTTCACACAGGTTTCGCCAAGCCAAATGAGGATGAAAAGGGCTCCTTGTCACTACACACTTAATAACAAAACAAAAACTGTAACATGTAAACTCCAAGTACAAGTACCCAACAACAATCTAATCATGCATTAATGAGGACCACCATCTCAAGGTGGTGAACACATCATCAAATTCACCTTACAATTAATGTTTAAATACGCAGTTTCTAAAGATTTTAAATTCTGAGTTTATTGCATAAAGTAGCAACTGTAATCATCCCCACACGACACCCCCCAGCAATGACATCTAGTATAATTTAAGGGTAGAGGCCAGCAAAGCTGTTTAAGAAAATAAAGCCCATAAAATAATTCTCCATAGAGTTCTACGTCCCTAGGAGTGAGTTGAATGTCACAAAGGAAGCCATGAACAATTCCATTAATATGTTGTCTAATAATGGAGGAAAAAAAAAAACACTAAGAAAAAAAAGCCACAGTAATAACTCTACATAGAAGGTATGGCACTTAAAATAATCTACATACATTGTGCTTTATTTGTGTCTTATTCATAATCACTGACACATAATGTATTCAACTACTGTATATATTCTATACTTTAACATTTAAATATACCATGTTGAAACTGGAAAACAAGGCATCATGACTATTTGCACTTACACATTTTTCACTTTATTCAAATGTTCACTAATGCTTGTCTGTACTGTTTTCCCAATCAACTAAAAATCTAGTATTTTTAATAAACGCTGATAAATTTTCTGACACTATGTACGTATCCATACAGCACTGAAAATGACACACATTTAAGAATTCTTGATGAGACATTTCCAAAGAATGGGTTATGTGTATATCTACAACAGTAAAGTAACAAAATATCTTTCACCTGATAGTCAAACTGGTTCACGGGCCCCACTGCAAAATTATCGGGTGGTCCACCAAAGTTGTGATTGTTCTGGTTAAACATGTGCCTGTTGTCAGGGGCAAACTCCCCACTGTCCTGACTGTTGCTGTCTTCAGAAGGAGGAACAATGTCCATCGGGCCTGGTGTTGGTGGCATCCATGGCTGATCAGGAGGGGGGTGTGGGGGTTGCTGATGCAGTCCCCATTCTAGTCAGGATTTAGGCATAAAGACATTCAATGGGGGGTTATAACAAAGTCAGTAAATAAAAATTTTAAGATCTCAAGAAAGCTAGAGAAAGACACAGATTTTAAAAGGCAATTTAGGACATTTTGGTCAAATTCCTTAAAAATAAGTAACAAATTAAAAGCCACCCTGTAATAATTCCAGTAAGTTAACTCTATTCTAACTCACACTCAACAAAATACCCGAAGTTATTATTTTTGGTATTTTCAGCCAAGAATCTTGTTATTCAGACCACGGTGAGCTAGAACTTTCTTCACAGCCACGCCTGACCTCTGCCATGAGCCTCTTCTACCTCTGCCTCCCCAGCACTGGGGTTAACAGGCATGGGAACCCACACCCAGCTCCAAAAAGTGTTCTTAACAAATTCCAAAGTAACTCTGGATGAACCGCTCTGTTCAACAGTAACAACAGAAAAATAAAACCTTAAATTTTCTATTATTTCTTTTTCTATGAACACATTTATCCTCACAACAACCCTGTGAGGTAGGGAGAAAGCTGGTATTATTATCTGTCAATTTCAGAAGGGGAAACTGGGACATACAAAGGTTAGTAAGTTCCTTAGTGTCACACGGAAATTCAATAAGGAGAGACTAAGGGTAGAAAGGAGAAATTCACTAAGGGTAGCAGGAGTGAAAGGCGAACAGTGATCCCAGGGTAATTAAACTATAAGCTAAAAACCAAAACATTTTCAAACTTGGGAAAATTCAGCCTTCTAAAAAACAAAAATCAACTACCTCACAGTATTAAAGATGAAAATATTTGTCACTTTTTAAAAAGTAATATTAAAAATATATCCTATGTTTTCCATTCTCACCAGTAATAATAGAAATAATAAGTAATAGCAAACGGAGGCTATGACTTCCTCAGCAACATATCCAAATGTGAAGTCTCTCTAAATAGTGTGATGTGATTATTAAAAATATTAACACAATCATGGAAAATTGAATTAGCATTAAGGAACCTAAATATCTAAGCCATTCTGTGAAGTTTAAAAGATAAAAACAAATAAAACATAACAGCCAAGAACTTATGGGAAATCATCACTATCTGAAAAAAGGGGGAAGGGGGAGGAGAAAAGGTAGATGGAATGATAGAGCAGAGCAAATCTGACAGGCTCGTTTGTCATACAGTGGTACAACTTCTCTTTAATTAGAGGCTAGACATGCTTTACTCTGCCATGCTGCTTCTGAAAAGGCCAGAGGTTGCAACAGAGAGACAAAGAGTGCTCTCTTTTCCCTAGATGCCAAGTGAGGTTTCCAGAGTGTTCCCAGCCCCTGTCAGCCTAGGAATGAAGAACCAAGAAAAAAATCAAACTGAGTGCCACAATGCTAGCAGACTATGTACAAAATAATTTAACCACAAAAATGTCAAGATCAACTCGAGACTGCCTATTTTCTAAGGAGCTTTAATTTCAAGTCAAAAGTAAACAAGGTAAGCACTGTACTACTAATCCTCACTTTAAGACATCCTAAAATTTGGGAAACAGAAATAACAAACCTGGTTGCCACATTCTGTTAAAATTTGAATCCCCTTGAAAATTCCCATGATTATTTGGGCCAGACTCCATTGTAGACATATCCTGTCCATTTGGCATCATTCCTGGTGGTTGTTCTACGATGCTTTGCTGTCCCGAAGCTTCTCTTTGTGCAATCCACGCTTGCGCCAAAGCAGCCCAGTCAATCTGGCCTAAAGTAAATTAGCAGAATTTAGCATTCAGAAAGTAGAAACTGAAATACTACCTCCATGTAAAACAAGCACCTCACTTACTCCATCATGTTTCGGGG
>CM053760.1:11855078-11919484 GCA_028658305.1 Pachyuromys duprasi | reverse complement strand
AGGCTAGTGTCTACAGCCAGTTTGCTTATTGATCCCTCTGCCTTCCGAGGCTGGAATTACAGGCAGACCACTACACACCTGGCAATTAAGATGGGTTCCAGCTCTCTTGCTTGTAATGACAAGTTTTAACTCCTGAACCATCTCCCTGGCTCCTTCCTTTCTTCTCTCTCTCTCTTCCCCTTCCTTTTTCCTCATCTCTGTCCTTCCCCATTTCCCTTTCAATTATTCCTTATTATAGGTATTTAACTACTATACAAAGTTATGTGTGTTTAAGTATGCTTAGAAAATAATCAATATGCAGACTAAAATACAAGTGACTTTCAGAAAAGGACTCTTTAAAAACACTCTTAGCCCAGCATAGTGGTGCAGAGACAGAAGCAGAAGGATCTCTGTGAGTTCAAGGCCAGCCTGGCCTACACACAGGAACTTCAGGACAGCTAAAACTACATAAAGAACATTCCTCAAAAGACAAAACAAAACTACCCACTCTCACATATTCTAATATTATCTCACAATTTATGACCCTCTATCTTTTAAAGCCACTATAAAAATAATCAAACCAATCACTTCTTCCCTGAGAACGTTCTTATCTTTCTAGGCTGACTTTGAGCCTACACATGACAGATTAGTGTGACTTTCTATCCTTGTTCCTTCTCATAGTTGTCTTTTTATACTCATTGCTGTAGACAAAAATACCTCTTCAACAACTTCAAAATTTATTGTTCCTACTATGTTTTAGGTTTTTTCCTCTCCAAATCTATACTAAAATTCTAGGACCTTTCCCTATTAATAGCAAAGCAGTTTAGTCAGGTTTCAATAAATATTCTCTTACATTTTAATGAAACAGAAAACTGACGTAACCTGGATGAATGGAATTACAACTAGGCCAAATATATTTTAAACTGCCCAACTCTAAAACTGTAATCTAACAAATCTGGCACTTTCACTAAGAAAATAATTGGACAAGTGATTAATTTATGTACACAAGACTATGCTGTTTTTAAGCCTGGAAAGGCATAAACAATCAAATATCCTTAAGTTGCTGTTGTTAGCATAGGTGGTTTATATTAGAATAAAACCCTATAATTAAAATGCTATGTAGCTATTAAAAAAAAAAGAAAAGAAACAAGTTGGGTGTGGTAGTGCACATACATAATCCAAAACCTGGGAGGTAGGGGTAGAACACTGTTGATTTTGAAGCTACCCTGGGCTATATAGAACATTTTAGGGCAGTCTGGGCTACATTATAAAAGAAAAACTATCACCCTAAGAAAAGAGCAACGTAAATAACCACATGGAAGTAACAAGATTAGCCATAAATAAGTTAAGTGCTAAATGAGGCTCCTGATACCTTTTTTTTTTTTTTTTTAAGCTCTATATTATTTGTGGAGCAGGGTAGTTAAGACACTCACTATGTAGCTCAGGCTATTCTGGGACTATGAAGACCAGGCAGGTCTTAAACTCAGAAATTTGCCTGCCTCTGCCTCCCAAGTGCTAAACTAAAGGCCTGTAACACCATGTCCAACCCAATTACCTCAACCTTCTTGAAGCAGTCCCTTAATCAAGAGAAATCTTAAAATGACATGGCTTAACGGGCCTGAGGACATGGCTCAATAAGGGCTTGGTACATAAGAATGAGAACTGACATGTAAGCTTGGTTTGAGAGTGCATATCCATATCCCCAGCACTGTGAACTTGGACACAAGCAGACTCCCAGAACCTGCTGGCCAGCCATTCTTACACAATGAGCTCCAGTTTTAATTAGGGTGTACCTCAAAACTTAAGGTGGAACATGAGTGGGGAAGACATCTGATAGTGACCTCTGCCTCTACACACAATTATGCATGCCCACCTACTCTGTAGGTTGCACATGAACATGTATACAGATATAATACAAAAAAACGACACAGCACAAACTGCAATAAATATAATCTAGAACAGAAATAAGTAAACAAATTTTATGCTTTTTCTTAAGAAAATTTAAGATGGTATCAGCCCGCAGGTGCGAAATTCAGTAAGCCCACCTGAAAGTTATCATCTATATACCGCCATCACCAAGTGCCCACCCCCCACTCCCTTCCAAGGTCAGCGTTTTCCTTACTTGGATCTTGCTGGTGCTGAAATGACTGCATCCACTGCTGCTGGTTCAAGGGCCATTGCTGCCACGGTTGTCCTCCCTGATCCCACATCCTCTAAGTTTCTAAATCAAACACAGGTAATGTTAGTACTTTTTACACTTTCAAAACGTATACATCAGAAATTGCAGGATGATATATTTTTCATGATGAAAGCTCTACAATTCTTTTCAATGTTGCCAGAGAGGACAAGATTCAAATTGAAAACCAAAAATAAAAAGGTTTAATTAAGTTAATGCTGGTGTCAGATTTGGTGAAAAATACAGTTCTAATCAGCTATGCTCAAGAAGGCATACCTATAATTATATAATGTGTATACATAATTTTTGCAGTATCTCCAGAGAACCAATTATTTTAAAGACTATAAAAAGTGATTCATCCAATCCCCAACCAAACTCCTTTAAGAGTAACAAATATTGGCCAGGTATGGTGGCACACGCTTTTAACCCTAGCACTTAAGAGGCAGAGGCAGGTGGAGTGGATCTCTGTGAGTTCAAGTGGCCAGTTTGGTCCAGGTCAACCAGAGCTACAGAGAAACTCTGCCTCTAAAAACAAAAACAGAAACAAACAAAAACAAAACAAAACCAAAAAACCACAAAACACAAAAAAGGACTAAGTTACAAATAACAGTATCAGATAAGAAAAACTTGTTCTTATAAAAACAGTAACAGTAATAAACACATAGTACCAAGCCTAATACCTTATTAAGAAAAGTTTAGAGGTTGAATAAAATTAGAAATTCAAAGGCTGCCAATGTCACCCACATAGATATGATTTACAAGATACTATATAATATTTCCTAAAGGCCTGAATAGTCTCACCACAAATTTTTTTAATTTTCATTTTTACATTCTGGTCTCACCTCCCTGTTCTCCTCTGGCTCCCACCCTCCCTCTGTTTCCCCTTCCCCCATCCCTAGTCTTCAGAGAAGGGAAGACTCCCTTACCCACCCACCCCAGCATATCAAGCTGTATCAGGACTGAGCACATTCTCTTCTCTTATGGCCTGGTGAGGTAGTCCCCACATAGGAAAGTGATCAAAAAGCAGGCAACAGAGTCTATGTCAGGGTCAGCCACCATTCCCCTTACTAGGGCACCCATATGAGGACCGAGCTGCCCATCCGCTGCATCTGTGTAGGGGACCTAGGCCCAGTCCATACATAGTCCTTGGTTGGTGCTTCAGTCTCCACAGGGTCCCTTGGTCCTTCTATCCTCCCCATTCTTCCACAAGACTCCCTGAGCTCCACCCAATGCTTGGCTGTGGGTCTCTGCATCTGTTTCCTCACTGCAAATGTTTAATGAACTGAACTTCCAATACAAGAAATGATAGGTGTTAAGGAATGACATAAACAATATTAGAAATAGTAATCAGACAAAGCTGGAAAGCAAGATAGCTTCTAATACAGCATGAAAAAAGAAGGCAGGGGTCGCCTGTTAATTGTTCAATCTAAGTTACGGAAAAAGGGATGGTGGATTCTTGCCCCACTCACTTTTCTGTAAACAAGTCTTAAGGCTTCTTAGAAAAAGCAGGCCTAATATATACCTAATAAAATACTTTATCCAACACTGTAATGCTGTTCAAGAACCAGTAACAGGATGAGCATGGTGGAACAGGCCATTAATCCCAGCACTAAGGAGGCAAAAAAAGGATAATTTTTGTGAGTTCCAGGCCAGGCAGAGCCACACAGTGAGATCCTAACTCAAACCGTACCCCTTTAACCTACCCCACTCTAACCACTCCCCCGAAAAAACAACAACACCAAAACAAAACTATTAACAAGGGCTAGAAATAGTTCACAGGTTAAAAGTGCATACTGAGCCAGGCAGTAGTTGTACACGCCTTTAAATCCCAGCACTTGGGAGGCAGAGGCTGGTGGATCTTTGTGAGTTCAAGGCTAGCCTGGTCTACAGAGTGAATTCCAGAACAGTCAAAGCTACACAAGACAAAAAGTATGCTTACTGATCTTGCGGAAGACCCATGTTTGCTTGCAGCATTTACAGGAGGTGGACTCACAATCACCTTTTACTCCAGCTCCAAAAGCTCTGGAACCACTGGCCTCCCAAGGACAGCTGCACGCATGTGCACACACAGAAATGCACACGCTCATAGACCCACACCTAACACATAATTTAAAACTCTTTAGGGGCTGGATGGCTCAGCAGTTAGAAGCACTTATTGCTCTTGCAGAAAACTCAGGGCTGATTCCCAGCACCACACAGTTGCTCATAACGATCCATAATTCCAGTTCCAGAAGATCTGAAGCCCTCTTCTGCCCTTCATGGACATGAGGCGTACATGTGATACACATAGGTACAGTAAAGCAAAACACCCACACACACAAATAAATAAATAAGTCTGAAAGAAATTAAGTAAAAATAAAACTTTAGAAAAAGAACCATTAACAGATACCCCCAAGATGGCTCGTGGGTAAAGAGACCTATTTCCAGGTCTGACTACCTGAGTTGGTATCACATGGTGGAAGGAAGGAACTTCTGCAAACACACACATACACCTTTCCTCCACAAGTTACCACAGGAGCTACTATTTAGGAATGGTGTTTGATACATTTAAGTTGAGAAAAGCAGATGTAAGATATGGGATGGGAGAGCAAAGAAGACAATAAAAGTCAAGGTATCAGGAGCCACTAAAATGTTTTACCTAAACCAGAAGAATCTTGATTTAGCTGCTGATGACTACCTGGGTCTTTCTGAAAGACAATGTAGCATTACAGTCTTAATAAAATTATACACATACTGCTCTGACCTATCAATTCCCTTTCAGAGACTGCAACCATGGATGAATAAACTAGTCTGCTCTTCCAGAGGTCCTGAGTTCAGCTCCCAGCAACCACATGGTGGCTCAAACTCCTATAATATGATCTGATGCCCTCTTCTGGCATACAGGTATTCATGCAGTAAGAGCACGTGTATAGATATATTTTCATATATAACATATTAAAATTTATATATATATATAAATCTCACTAGAAGTACATGTATACTATTAGAGAATTTGCTAAGATTTTATGCATATATATACATAAAATAAATAAATCTTTAAAAAATCCTCTAATAGTATACATGCACTTCTAGTGAAATTTATCTAAAGGCAAATGTACGTTAATTAAATGGATCTCTTCTGAGCAATTAAAATGAGTAAAGTACAGCTTTATACACTGACATGTACTCACATAAAAACTCAGTAAAAAATAATAATTTCAGCACTAAAACACCACTTGAAGATTTTTTTTTCACAGTACAGCACATATCTAAGATTTCTAAATTACAAAGCTCCTTAAGTTTAGAGAAGCAGAAAAAAGTTATCAGGGAACTTCCACTTTATACCTTTTGTGTTCTTTGAATTATTTTATAGTGTGTATCCTCTCAGTAATATATAAACCTTAAAAGATAAAAGGAATCAAGGGAAGTGACAAGTACAATCCATAAGGTTTTGTACAGGAAGTAAAAATCACACAAGTCACCTGGACAAAAGACAAACCACCTAACCTTTGTTCATTTTCTTACAAGACTTGGAGTAAATCTCAAAACCTAACCCAACGGAAATAACTAGCTGGTCATGAAAACTAAACTTTGATTTCTATTAACAAATCTATAAAAGAAGGCAGTGGTGGCGTACACCTGAAAGATTTAGCAATGGTCAAAAATTAAAGAATTTGAGCAACAAAATATAGTATTGACACACAGATGCAAAATAAAAATAATCTTTTCCTAAAAAAAAAAAAAAAGGAAAATACAGTGGCTAAAGAGACGGCTCTTTAGGTAAAAGCACTGGCTGCTCTTGAGGAGGACTGGGTTTGGTTTCCAGCACTCACATGGCAGCTCACAACCATCTGTAATTCTAGTTCCAGGGTATCTGACACTTTCTTCAAGCCTTCACAGATACCCTCTCCACACACATACAGAAAAATAGATTTTTTTTAAAAATATTTTAAAAGAGATTCCCCCTCACCCCCCAAGACAGGGTTTCTCTATGTAGTCTTGGCTGTCCTGGACTTGCTTTGTAGACCAGGCTGGCCTCAAACTCACATCTATCCACCTGCCTCTGCCTCTTTGAGTGCTGGGATTAGAGAGGTGTGCCACTGGACCCAGTTTATAAAAAGACATTTTTAAAAACTAAGGAAATAGGAGTAAGCCATGAGTTACTAATGTAGTAATACTGTTCCATTAATCGTAACAGAAGTGTCATACAAATGTATGCCACTGAGGAAAATAAAACAGGTGGCCGGGTGGTTACCACTATCTCTTTTTTTCTACAATTAAGTTCTAAGGCTTACTGTGGTGGCAAATACCTTTAATCCCAGCATTCAAGAGCAAAGGCAGGCAGATCTCTGTGAGCTCCTGGCCAGCTAGGGCCACATAGTTGAGACTCTTCTGTGTCAACCCCTCATCCACCCAAAGTATAAAGTTTAGGTAAATAGTGACTCTCAAGAATATCCTAGTACTCAGCAGGGCATGGTGGCACACCCCTTTGATCCCAGTGCTCAGGGAGGCATAGGCAGGCAGATCCCTGTGAGTGTGAGTCCAGCCTGGTCTACAAAGAGAGTCCAGGACAGCCAGGGCTACACAGAGAAACCCTGTTTCAAGAAACCATAATAATAATAATAATAATATCCTAAAACTCATTTACTACGTCTCCCTTGGTGCTTTAAAAAAAACAAACACACAAATAAAATCTTTAGTGTTTGGTTTGCTTTTGCCTTGCTATACTCAAGAAATTTCAAGTTTATTTTACTTCATTTAGGGACAAGAAGAAAAAAGGTTAATGAAGTATTAAAGCCTGCTGGTTTAATCAAAATCTGCTCAGTGCCCAATTATTTTTGGGTGACAGTATTATCCACAAAAGAACGAAACAACGGAAATATAGGATACTTTCCTTTGTGAGGCTTAACATACAATATCCATCAGTGGGTAAAAACAAACTAAGCACCAAAAGCATACTTTCAATAGGACGCGGCCGCTTTCGGCTGCGCCTGCGTAGTGCGAGTCTCAGGGTCTATATAAGTTCCAGGTCCCGGCCCCCGCCTCCTCCGCCCCTCTGCACTCCCTGCCCCGAAAGGGTTTCCACTGCGCACGCGCACTGCTTAACGGCCGGTCAGGAGCCCAACAATCAGTCCCTTGCCTTCTCAAAGAAAACTCTTAGTTCGAAGAATGGGTGGTGAACACGCTCGTTAACCAAAAACAGTTCCTCTTCGGCGAGAGCAGCGCTCTCACTCACTAGTTCTGGCGGACGCCGGCGCTTTTCGGAAATGAGGTTCCGGCGGTCGCGCCAAGCAGCTTGCGCAGCCTGCTTAAGTCGCGCTGCCTTCGCCACAGTCGCCAAGGGGATTTTAGTACTCCGCAAGCCCCCGTGTGTCAACTGTTCACGGCTTACCCGCTCCGATTCCGGAATACCGCTGTCGCCACCGTTCCTGTAATTCTCTCCAACCCTTTCGATGCTTCTACTTCTTCATGAACAAGACAAGATGGCGCCCGGTGGGTCTCACCCGGAAGTGAATAATAACATCCGCTTTTCCTCTGAAGTCATAGTTACTCGCAGCCAGGCTGTGAGCATGTGATCTTACCGGCTCGTCGCGTCTGCGCCATTTTTGTTACGGGCAAACTCACCCCGACTCCTGCAGCTGGACATTTTTGTTGTATGTCAAGCCTGCGTCATACCCGACACATTTTGTGCACAGCCAACACAAAGCTGAGCCTAGTGTTCGGTTGTAATAGACAGTCTGAAGTTCTTAACTTTGGTAAGGAGACCCTCCAAGAAAAAAATGTGTTCTCTCCTAGGAACATTTCTGCACTAGGAAAAATGCTGAACCGCTTCTCCACTTTCAGACTACGGAGGGGCCCCTAGGTCAAACCCAGCCAACTTGGACCTCACTGGGCCAGGCCCACTTGAGACGAGCTGCCATCAGGCTGACTTCTAGAAGCAGGCTGTTTGCCTAGGTCTCTTTGTTAACTTCCTGACATCGCGCCCCCTCGTGGGAGCATCTACTGAGTTCAACTTCGCTCAGCTACTCTTAAGAAAAAGTAACTGGGAAACTGTTGAGTTTCTACTGGTCCTTCTTTGCCTCAGCTACAAGATGGCCTCCCCAAAAAAGGTAAAAGGTGTTTTAGCGTGAATAGTGTTCATGTATCTAAAATGTCAGTTTTCCAGCTGAGGGGTTTCGTTACAAGAATAACAAGAATGCTTAGAAATACAGTTGTTTATAACCGAAATTTTGGGGAATGCCTTTCTAAAACTGAAGAAAGTTGTGAAGAATTGCGGGAAAGAGGCTGTGTCTGCAGAGATTGATTAGAGTTGCAGTGATGTGAAGAGGTTGTAATGTTACAGGCCCAGAGGCTAATTACCCAACCTAAGCCTAGCTTTGCCCACCAAATAGGTCCTTGCCAACCTCTATATTGGAGCTAAACATCATATGACTAATAGATAAGAACCTTTTGAAACTTTTTCAACAATTTTTAGTTTTACTTTGTGTGCATTGGTGTTTTGTCTGCATGCATGCCTGTGTGAGGGTGTCAGATCACTTGGAGCTGGATTACGGACAGCTGTGAGCTGCCATGTGGATGCTGGGAATTGAACCCTGGTGCCAGCGCCCTTAACCACCGAGCCCTCCTTTTGGAACTTTTTAACTTAGCGGACTCCTAGTTTCCACCCACCCAAGAGCTAAGAATGTTATCAGATAGCATCAGCAGCTATGTAAGCGTGCTCCCCAGCTTGCTGGAAGTCTTGTGTGAGGCACACACCAATGTATCTTAAGCCTGCTTAGATTTATGACTTTGTTCTTTAAAACTATGAAGGATCATGAAACTACTTCCATGTTATACATGAAATTTGGCATAATCTAAACTAGTGTTCCTTGGGCCCTGGTCAGTCAAATATGACTCCACAATAAGCCCTCTCTTGCTCCTTTTAAGATGAGAACTGTGCTTTTTGCATCCACACACTAAGAATCTCTGAGTTGGGAACTGTGTGCACAGGAAACACCAAATTACTCTAGAAACAACTTGGCTGGTTAAGAAAAATATAGATAAATGTGAGACAAGGGATATCCTTTTCAAGAAATTCTATCATTCTTAAATTAAGCATTTGAAAACCAAGTAGCTTGTATTATTAGAATAAAATCCTCCCATATAAACACCTGCTGACCTCAAATTTAGCCTTCAAAATGTAATTTGGGGGGTTGGGTGGAGAAAACTAACATTTATCTAGCAATACTATTATGTGACTTCATGAGGTTAGTACTAAATTCAAAAGGAAACTTGTAGTTGACCATTTCCATTTAGCGTAACTAGGAACTCAGAGATCCACCTGCCGCCACCATCCCATTTCTGGGATTAAAATCCTGTGTCACCACATTTCACCTTGAAAAACAGTGTAACCAAATTGGAAATTGAATTTCTTTGGTTTATTTCTAACCAAAAAAATAAACTTTGGGGACTGGAGAGATGGCTCAGAGGTTAAAAACACTGGCTGCTCTTCCAAAGGTCCTGAGTTCAATTCCCAGCAACCACATGGTGGCTCACAACCATCTATAATAAGATCTGGTACCTTCTGGCCTGCAGGTTTACATGCAGGCAGAATACTGTACACATAAGAAATCATTTTTAAAAAATTAAAATAAAAAAAGAAAGAAACGTTTCTTAGTGACAGCTGGTTGGATTAGCAAGGCCATCATGAATAATTTCTGCTCCCTGTAATTATCTTGTAATTACTTGCTTTTTTTCTCCTTTTTCTTAAAATTAAAGCCAATACTTGGATGAGAGCTATTGCCCTCCAAGGGCCTAATATATTAATTAGCATAGAGGAAATTTTATACTATCAAAAGATTGACTATTTTGACTAGTGACTGCAGTACAAGCTAGTCATTTTGGATATTCAAATGGAAAGGACTAGTAAATGCCTTTTCATTTTGTTCCTTGGTGCCAGCTTAATACTCTGAACAATTATTACATCAAAAGAGAAAGTGAGTTTTACAATTCCATTTCTCTGTCCCTAACTATTCAAGTCGAGAATTTCCATGTAACATTACAACCTAATGGAGAAAACAGGTGCATTACTGTGTGGATTTTGATTTTGATTTGACTTAATATGTGACTGGGTCTCACTATGTAGCCCCAGCTGGGCTTAAATTTATAATGCTCTTTTCTCAGCAAAAGTGCTGGGATTACAGGCACACATCACCACACATTTCTCCCATGTGTAAATTTCAAATGCTATTTTATCAGACTATGTACTGCTGTGTTAAAGGTTTGAACAGCTATCATATACAAGGTTGTAATTTGGTTATTGTATACTGTAATTATCACTCTACTATTAATGACTAACAGAAAACTGTAAAACTTTTAAAACTTTAAAATTGTCTGTTTTTTTTTTTTCTATAGGGCTGGGGAGATGTCATCGTTGGTAAAGCAAGAGGACTTTACTTGAGTTTAATACCCAGAACCCATGCTTTGAGGAAAAAAAAAAAAAAGGCAGGGACTGTGGTGTGCATTTGTAATCCCAGCACTGGGAGTGAGGAAGGTAGACAGATCCCTAGCGCCTACTGAGTTACACATCAGTAAAAGACCCTGTCTCAGGAAGGTAGAGGGGCACCTGAGGAATGCTCCAGAATGTCCTCTTCCTCCACATATGCATGTGCTTGTGAGACCTGGTCACCAAGCCACATGCTTTCAGCCACTGACAGTCTAGCCGGTGCATAGGAAGGCTTTGCAGTGACCACAGAGTAAGCTGCTGAGTCATCTGTTAGTGCAGCAGAAAGCTAGCCTATCTTGATCAAAAAGCGTTCATTTAAAAAATATGCATCAGAAGGCAGTTGACAGACATAGCAACTAACATTAGTGTCTAGAAATGTAGTATCTTACATTATGCTACAGTAGAAAATTAGATTTAGCTGAGATTCACCATAACCTGCGAGGCAATAATATATGTCCAGCTAATGGAAAAGTTTGAAAGGAGAGTCGATACTAGGTGCTATTGAATGCATTTGACAAGGTAGTGTAAAGAAGAGATGGGGACTAGACAAATGGCTCAGAGGTTAAGAGCACTGGCTTTTCTTCCAGAGGTCCTGGGTTCAATTCCCATGGTGGCTCACATGGTGGCTCCCAGCCATCTATAGTGAGGTCTGGTGCCCTCCTCTGGCCCACATGTGTACATGCTGACAGCAACAGTATGAGCTAAGCATAGCAGTGTGTGTCTTCTCTTAGTCGCTGCTCTGCTGCTGTAATGAGATACCACGACCAAGGCAGCTTTTATGAAAAAAATCATTTAGTTGGGGGCTTGCTTACAGTTTCCGAGGTTTAGTCCATTATTATCATGATGGTGGCATACAGGCACACACTGGAGCAGTGGCTAAGAGCTACATCCTGATCCATAGGCCAAAAGAGAGACCCTGGGGTTGGCATGGGCTTTTGAAACCTCACAGCCCACCCCTAGTGACACTTTCTTTCAAATAATGACACTCCTTGGGGACTAATATTCACATATATGAGCCTGTTGGGCCATTCTTATTCGAGCCACCACAAGACTATAGTCTGGCTTGCTCTGGAGGTAAAGACCAGACTGGGCCACACACTAAAATATTCTGTGTAACCAGGCGTGGTGGTGCATGCCTTTAATCCCAGCACTTGGAAGGCAGAGGCAGGTAGATACCTGTGAGTTTGAGGCCAGCCTGCTCTACAAATTGAATCCAGTAAATTATGTAGAGAAACCCTGTCTCAAAACACCGATAGATAGATAGATAGATAGATAGATAGATAGATAGATAGATAGATAGATAGATGATATATGAGTAGGTAGGTAGATAGATGACATATTGATAGATTGGCAGGCAGGCAGATAAGTAAAACCTATGTGTCTGGGCAGGGAGAAGGAAATCAGAAAATATGGGATGGTTGTGAGAGCTAAAAGAGCAGAGAATAAAAACTTTGTTAAAATCCTTTGATATTTTCAGGATTGTTTTTTATGAGACAAGGTATCTCTATGTAGCCCTGGCTTTCTTGGAACTTGTATCTAGACCAGACTGGCCTTTAACTCGGAGATTCACCTGTCTCTGCCTTCTGAGTAAATTCTGGGATTAAAGGAATGCACCACCACAACTAGCTAAAGTTGGATTTTTGAACTATACAAAATAAACTTAAAGGCTTTAAAATTATTTTATTATTTTTTTACTAGTTATGAGTGTTTGTCTGCATGTATGTACATGGATCATGTATGTACTTGATGCAGGCAGAGGCCAGAAGACTCTGTCCGATCCCCAAAATTGTAGTTAGAGTTGTGAGCTGCCTTGTGGATGTGAGGAACTGAACCCAGTTCTTCTGCAACTGTAGTAAGTGCATAGCTCGATCAGTAATAACTACTGTGTAAACAGTTGTTACACTATATTGTCTAAAGACTAGAAAAGCAGTTGTGCCCTTAAGCATCTTGTTTTAACTCTAAGAAAAGAAATTGTTTCTAATACTTTTAATCATTGAAAAGATTTCCAAAGTATTTGTGAAGTCTGTACCCTTATGATCTTTGCTACAGGCTAAGTTCTAATGACCCTTATATTTAAAACTTTCAAATTAAAGCTGGAGAGATGGCTCAGCAGTTAAGAGCACTGGCTGCTCTTCCAGAGGACCTGAGTTTGATTCCCAGCACCCACATGACACATCTCTAACTCCACGTCCAGGGGATCTGATGCCCTCTTCTGGCTTCCCTAGATACTATGCATATAAATACATAGACACACATATAGGCAAAAACCTATATATATAAAATAGAAGAAAAGAATATCAGAAACCTTGGTGCAAAGAACACACAATTATTACTTTATTAATCATGGCTCTCTAGAGAACCAACTTAGAGAATGAATTTCTATGGAGGGATAGACTTGCTAGCAAGGCAGGAGCAAGCAGGCAAAGAGCAAAAGCTTTCTTCTTCCATGTCTTTATATAGGCTTCCATCAGAAGATATAGCTCAGATTAAAGTGTGTCTTTCTGCCTTAAGATCCGGATTAAAGGCCTGTGTCTTCCTCCCTCAAAGGTCCAGACTAGAAGTTGGATTCACCCCTTCAACCAAGCAAAAGCTCACAGGTGTGCCCTCCATCTCTGGACTGTAGTTCATTCCAGATGTAGTCAAGTTGACAACCATCACAATTATATAATAAAATAATCCCCTGCAACACGTGGCTTGAGGCCATTCTCAGGTGGGAAATTCTGGGAAATGATCTTGACCAAAGTCCATCTCTTGGTCAGTATTTAATACTTAATAAAGCTTTCTTTAAATTTAGCCTAAAATGGTGGAGTTGGTTTTTCTGGCAAATCTCAATATTAACACAAACAAGGAAATGATATTTACAAAAAGCTATGTGACTGGTTAGTATGTCATATTTTACAACAGCTCCTGAAATGTAGCCAAAGGTGTTAATTGCAAACAAACCCTCCTAGGAGTGTAGAGTCAGAAAGGTCTTCTGGATCCACCTGACACCCACAGTAAAAGATTCTGGCACAGCTCCCGTCCACCCTCCTCCTGCTTGAGAATGTTTATTGGCAACTGTCCCCACACCATTTATGAAGTATATGGAAAAATTAACAACCATTTTGGCTCCTGGATCTTCAGAGCAGCAGAGACAATACCTAGACATGACCAAACACACTCTAGAAAGCTGGTATGGGAGGGTAAACTCATCTGGACTATGACCCTTGAAAAGGGGGGTCATTGTGTTGGCGAGTAGGAATAAAAACTGAGTGCCCAGAGACCAGCAGGGTGTGTAGAGAAAGATGTGTTGTAAACTCACACACCCCACTCTCCTTCCTGTGGTCCATAGGGTTACGTAACTACTAGCCAGTGGGCTGGGTGACACACTTGAGGTAAGGAACTATTGCTAAGGGAGAATTTTTCAGCACTCTCTTCTTTGCCCAGTGCGATAGTTTTCTTTGGAGATTGCCTACATGCAGTGGGTTCTGAGTAAGAAATAACTGCTTGTTTTAAGCAACTGAGATTTGAAAGTATTTATGCAGTTTAACCAATCTCATCCTAAAAGATATAGGACTATTGGAGCTGGAAAGATGGCTCTGTTGTGGGGTATTTACCAGAGAAGAATATTTGGACATGGGTTTAAGCCAATACAAAGGCTTGATTAGCCTACCAGAGATTACTCTGGGTGCTCAGGATCCAAGTGTATCACTGAGTCTTTCTCAGGGCGAGCTTTTAATCACACAAACACACACATGTGCATGTGTCGCACTCACACACACAATGTTGACAAACTTAGAACAGCCAGAAGCAAAGCGACAGAGGCCAAAATGCAAGGTTAGTACATTTAGAGTGTTTCTCAGAACTCTGGACTTTGGTGGATGAGGAAATTGTTTCCTTTTTTGGCATGGACCATTGTTCACACACTGAGTTTTACTGCTTGCATGGGACTTCCACCATGGAGTCAGCTGTGCTCATGCCTTAGGATTACTGAGGTCTGGGACCTTGTCATAGCTCAGTGGTTAAGAGCAACTGGCTGTTCTTCCAGAGGACTTGGGTTGAGTTCCAAGCGCCCAGAGGGCAGCTCACAACTGTCTGTAACTCCAGTTCCAGGGGATCCAACACCCTCACACATACACATGCAAGCAAAATGCCAATGCACATAATAATAAATCATTAAAAAACAGGATTGTTTGCAAACATTTTGGATTTCTCTACTTAGGTATAATCCTTGAAATATATGAAAAAGCTTTCAGGAAAACCATCAACTTCTAAAACTACAAATCTTGCAAATGTTTTTCTGGGAACATATAATATCAAGATTTCTCTTCTCACCCCTGTTGCAGGAGAAGCCCCTAAAATTAAGGCTCAGCCTTCTCTCTTTAGCTTTCTCTTTGGCACTATCAGAGACATCCTTCCTTTGGTAGGTGTTACCCCAACAGCTGGTAAGCATATTGTTTTTAAGTTTTTCCTTTATGCGCTGGCTGGATCTACACCCATGTGACACAGGCTAGATGAGAAGACAGGAAGGAGCCTCAACTGAGAAAATGCCTCCAGATCCGCCTGTACAAGTCTATTTCACATTTTCAACTTGGTGACTGGTGTGAGCGGTGCGACCCCTGGCCTGTCTTTCCTGCTTTCCGAAGGCCAATGAGCGATCCAGGCAGTGTTAAGCCAGTAGACAGCACCCCCCACGACCTCTGCCTCAGCTCCTGCCCCGACTCTGTGATATGGAACTGTAGAGGGAACAAACCCTTTCCTCCCCAGTTGCTTTTGGTTATGGTGTGTGATCATAGCAATAGAAACTCTAAGACCCTGTCACTTGACATGTTTTCTCATTTCTCCTCACTCCTTGAGTGGTTTCTTGTGTTCACTGCTAGATGCCTAATGCCAAACAAGCACTTGTTAAATGACCAAATAAAAATGAAAGTGTTTAACTTTCATAACCTCAGAAAGCTTCACAACTCCAAAAAGCGAAAACAAACATATATACATGTTTCCTCATGTACAGTCCTATCTAATGACACAGATCATTCTGAGAAATAGCTTAACATGCTGAACACTTACCATGGCCCATACAAGTGGCCCAGCTACATTTTTTCTTTTCTTTTTCTGGACTGAGGATAATGAAGCTCAGTGGAAAAAATACTTGATACAATCCCCAGCACCAGGTTGGCAACAGATTGTTTATTTGAAAATAGTGCATTCCTAAAACATGAATACTGCTTTGAACTAAATGTTTATGTCACATTCACAAACTCCCCATATGAGAGTTATGTGAACTGGGATTTTCGGAAAATGATTAGGCTACGGATGTGAAGATCTCATAAATATAACCATGCAGCTCCCTTTTCCTTTTGCCAGGTGAACAAACACTGAGGTAGCACTACCAGAAAATATGAAGTAGACCTCATTGGACAGTGGGTCTCTTTGGGTCTTGATCTTGCCCTTCTTGACCTCCAAAAGTGCAGGAAATGAAATTTTGTTGTTTAGCTACTCAAGTTATATTTTGTTATAGCAAGCCCAGGGGACTAAAACAGACATCAAGACAACATTTATATAGTATTCTGTCAATAACATATAATGCAGAAACTCCAGGGCCAATCTATTAACACGAGAATTTAATCTTTATTATGGTGTGCTTACATACAGCAATGACAAAATAATGCTGAATAAGTTACATAGATATTTTTAAAATATTGTAAAATGAATAAAGGACAAGGAATGATAGCATGAATTTATTACTGATACTTGAATATAGTCATCTATTAAATACATTTGATGATTTCTACATAAACAAAACAATTTTAACACAGAAATCATTTTTTCAATAATGCAATGGATGCTATCTAAAAGCTTGATTTTAATGAACATATTTGGTTTAGGTTTATTTGATCAGATGTCATGCAAAAAAAATAAACAGTATAAAGTTCATGAAAGAAGGCAGGATATTGTTTTGTACTACAAAAATCTGTTATGTGGTGACATTTCACTGGTAAATTTCAGGAAATTTTACTCAACTATAGCATAAAATCACTAATTCTTCACACATGCAAGCTAACACCTATTAGATATAATTCTATTGATATGCTATTCTGAGCTGATAACAGTGAGCAAATCCTTTACCACCTCATTGGGTAGTCATCAAATAATCTTTAAAACATTAAACAACGATCTTATAGATGTATATTTGTTTATGTCACAAACATTCACTTAATTGGCACATCATCAAAATTTTATCATTTTAAATATGGAAAATCCAGGAGAAAATTGGTGCTAGAGGTACCCTGTAAACCAATATCTAGATAAAAATTCTCTCTTTTAACTTTCGAATTCACTGTGCCAAAACATTAAGTAGTTGAGTTGATCTGTAAACATTCTTGTTTATTTGCACTGTTTCCTGAGGTAATCTGAAAACTGTTGTTATTACAGTAGCTTCACAATTTAAAAGTCCTGCAAATGTGCTTTGGAAAACTTCAATATAAAAACAAAAGTTTAAGTGTGGGCTTGAGTGAGTTTCCTCTATTATGTAAGTTTGATAAGAAATTCCTAGGTATCAAAATCAAACCATTTTCCTCTGTTTTTAGATGGTAAAAAAAAGAAAGAACACTCAAACTTTAGACTTTAAAAAAAATACATTTCAGACTCTTCTCAGCATGAGGTATAAATCAACATTTTATTTGTATGTTACTGCTAGAATAATGCGTAAAAGCATACAGATTCTAGGTTTTCCCATTTTAAAGGGAGATATATTAGGTATATCTTTTCTAGGAGAAAAAAAAAGGTTAACTATGTACATTTCTTTGGTGGGGACAACTGCTATGACCAAGATGCCAACTTGAACACTTAAATTATTATTTTTCTAACTCGTTCTGGTGCTAGAATCTTCCATGTCCGTGGATTAATTTGTAAATTCTGAATGTCTGATGAAACAGAAAACACTGGAAAGTTCTCTTTAGAGGACATACCTGGGCTCAAAGGATAAAATATATCTCTCCATCTTCAATTAAAAAAAATTAAGAGAATTACCATGGAAAATTCCTCCACAACTTAAAAATAGAAGTTATGCAATGGTATTTAAGTTTTTCTGCATCACGCACCTCAGGAGGTAATACTGGAGACTTTGTGCTGGCACACATGTCAAGAAGGTTTCATCCTGGCTGAAGGCCACACAGATTACAGCCTCTCTCCCTCCCGTTTGCCCACAGAATCAAGCACTGGCACTGATGAGTAAGATACTGAACCATTCCCTTTCATTTTGATTCAATATTGTTTGTCAGTGAACCACTTCACTGATTATTTAAGACTTTGGGCAGTAACATTTCTCATGCTGTTTTCACAGGTCAGTCATTTGAACTGTAGAAGGGAACCTACCCTGTGTTACTACATAATTCTTTAAAGGGAACAGAAGTAGCAGCTCTGTGCTCCATTACAGTAAAAGCCCAGCCCACCTGAATATTTTATTTGTGTTGATGGGGATGAGACCAGGCCCTTGCACAGGCCAGATGGGTCTCTGCCAGTGAGCTTCATCCCCAGGGACCCATGTTAATGTTTAAATGATGCTTATGAAGACAAAACCATGTTTAACATTTACTGAAGTATAGAAGTCAAAATGTATTACATTCCCTTGTTAATTATAAGAATATGGTTTCCTACCATTTATAAATGTAATTTGAGAGTTATACTTCAAAGACATCCTTAAACTTTAAAATATTTTATGTTCCTATGTAGACTATGAACTTTTAACTTGCCAGTTCTTCATGTTACAATTCTCTATTGTTATTTTGGCTTTAACCAATCACTTGCAAATTATCTTTAATAAACTGTAAATGATTACTTTATGAAATGTTTTAATACTTTCAAATATTTAAAGCAATAAAATAATTAATACATTACTTGTAAACTTACATTACCAAAATTACAGTGGCTCCTTTTTACATGACCAAATCACATAAAATATGAAAAAATAATTATGTTATATTAGGCACTAGTTAAGAATGTTCTAGAAACATTTCCCATACAGTAACACGCACACCCCACTGCAAAGCCCTGAGATGATTTTAAGTGGAGTGGGACAAGAATGAACAAATTTTCTTTCATAGTTATAAATTTACTTCAATGTTCACCAGAAAAAAAAAACAAACAAAAAAATGTGAATTATGATTCAAAACAGGGGCAAGATTTTAAAGGCTAAAATAGACAGTATGTAAACTGTAGCCTAAGATATACTACATCTACTCAGGTCATATGACATTTAGGAAATGGTATATTAAAGAATGATTCAATGTAGCATCATCTCTGAATGCTGTAATGATAGTTGTATCAAAGAGGATTTCTCTATTACTATCAAATTTTTTTGAGAGGGGGGATCTCCAAGGACATGAAAATTAACATAAAACATGTTTTTACACTTAAGAATATAGATTTTAAAAGCATTAATTAATTTTTTAAATTGCTTTTTGAGACAGGGTTTCACTGTGTAGCCGTGGCTATCCTGGCACTGGCTCTGTAGGCCAGGCTAGCCTTGAACTCAGAGAGATCTGTTTGCCTCTGCCTCCCGAGTGCTGGGATCAAAGGCACATGCCACATTAATTTATTTTTAAAGAATTAACCATATGGTGAAAGAGTCAAATAACACTGGAAGGATGCACTATTCCTAAAGACTGAAAAGACATATTACATATTATAGTTATAATTGCAGCATTAAAATAAAAATGAGCTAGGTAACAATTAACAGATAATTATAATATTCTTTCATAAAAAAGAAGATAAGCTTGTGCACTAAGTGCTCTTGATTCTGGAACCACCTGCACGTAAGTGTCACTGACATGGACCCAGTGGCTTCCCAATTCACTCTCAGGTTCTTTTAAACCTAGCAGAACAAAAAGTACAACTTATAGTTAGTGTGTTTATATCCTCTAAATTGTCGAAGATCTTATTTTATGAGTGATTTTTCTTAGATTAAGTATTTCCTAAAATGAACAAATTCTTTCAAAGTATCAATATCACTAATAAATTATTATATTAATAATTACTTCCAGTTAATAAAATTTCACTTTAAATATCTAGTGTGCTATTAGCCTTTTAACACTTAATTTCTCAGAAAAAGAATTGTTTTCAGCAAAAATGATGGAGAAGAGGCTGGCAAGAAGGTGCAGCAGGGAAGGTGCTTGCAGTACCAGCTTAGCCACCAGCTTGACTCCAAACCATACAGAGGTGGAAGGGGACAGAGAACAGAGTATGTAAAACTCTTCTCTGACCTCCAAACACATGCAAACAGACATGCAGCAAACACAGACACACAAATAATAAATACACTTAACACACTAATAAATGAGCTGGACATGGTGGCACATGCCTTTAATCCCAGCATGAGGAAGGCAAAAGCAGGTGGATCGCTGTGAGTCTTAGGCCAGCCTGATATACACAGTAAGTTTCAGGCCAGACAGGGCTATGTATTAAGACCCAATGAGAAAACAAGAACAAAAAAACAAACAACCAAACACCAGCAACACAACTAATGAGGCAGAGGGGAGAGGTGGCTCAGTACTTGAGACCATGCTTGCTCTTGCAGAGGACTGGAGTTTGGTTCCCAGCACTCACACTGGGCAACCACAGCCAACTCCAGAGGATGCCATGCCCTGCTCTGGACTCTGTAGGCAACTGCACCAACACCTATACCATCACCCACCCCCACGAAAAATACACCTTAACAACAGTACAGGGAATGGGGATGCCAATTCAATCTAACAACAACAGCTAGACAATTTCTACAACCCAGTCTTCTGAGGATCTTCAGAAGGTTGGGTAATGTGCCTGGGAAGTGGCTCAGTGGTCAGAAGCACTAGTCACACAAGCCTAGTGCTCTGAATTTCACCCCAGAAACAGTTTGGGGAAAGCCAGCTATCAGTGTCACGTATCCATCACCCCGCTTTCCTATGGGGGACAGAAACAAGAGGACAGCCCAGAATTCCCTGGCATGCTGTACACAGCAGTGCAAAAATCAAGAGAACAAGGTGGAAGCAGGACCGACTATTGGATGTTAGACTCGGACATCCGCACTATGTTGTGCACACCAACACACACAAACACACACTAATACTGTTTAAAAAAAAAAAGCCAAACTACCACCTCTCTGAAGTAACTTTAAGAAATTACTTGTCACTTCATATTGCCTAAAAGGATACTACTTTTTGATTATTAAGATCTTTGAAGATCCCAGAGCATGGTGGTACGCACCTGTATTCTCAGCAGAAGCAGGAGGATCTCTGTAAGCTGAGGCCACCTGGTCTACAAAGTGAGTCCAGGACAGCCAAGGCTACACAGAGAAACCCTGTCTCAAAAAACAAACAAAAAACAAAAACAGAAAGACTCTTAGAGATTACTTAAGCATACTTATGAATAATAAAATGAATCCTTTGGAGATCTGTAAAATAATCACTCACTTTTTTCAAAAAAATAATTATTTCATTCTTTAATTTAAAAAAGTAAGAATAAAAGATACTTGGGATTATTGAAGCTGTCGCTGATCCCGCTTGAGGCTTAGTCATAAAGACACAAAGACAGCTCTATGGTTTAAAGCTGTTGGCATTTGCTGGGACAGTCCTCAGCTAGCTACCGACTTGACTTCTCCTGTGCCATGTGGTTCTCACTGCCCGACTCCCTGTTCTCCCTTCCATCCAGAAGTCATGCCCCTATTTCCTGCCCCAGTCACCAACTCTTTTATTATACAAAAGTCACCCTCCTTACTCAACTAGTAGGTTGGGGAAGCTCCCCTTCCCCACAGCAGCCTCCCTTATTTTTAAAGGCAGGTAAGGAAGTGACATTTACACACTCTGCTAATAGTTAGGAACACAGTTTTTCACAGCCAGAAATACACAATGTTTGTGGATCACCCAACATAGGCTGGCTTACCTGGTCCAGTCTTCCTTCCAGTAATGTATTCGGATAACTTCCTGGAGGGTACCCTCACTTTCACGTAAGCAGTGTAATGGCCTCCTCTCATTGAGCCACTGTGTTCCACTATTCCGTAGAGACCATAGAGAACTTTCTCTCCCACGCTTATATTCTTTCAAACAAAGAAAAAGTAGCATTTAGTGAAAACTGCATAAAAAGTAAATGCATAGGAGAAACATATTCTTAAAACCATACTGAGATCCTCGGTGTCAAAAAACACAATGTCCAGTATGGAACACCATTACAAAAACAGAACAAAACAAAGACAGGAGGGAAAGAAAAATCCAAACCCAAATTTATCCCATCTTCTTTAATTACAACTGCCTGAATGCAGAAAACAAGATGACAAAGGGATAATCATCAAAATTTGAGTTATGGCAAAATACAAGAAAGATTCCAAAAGGAAAAAGAAGAAATTATACATTAAAATTATACATTAAAATAGTATTAACATTATCGATTTACTTGTATACTGATACATCTTAATGTATTGATTTTTAAATGAACTGAATACTAATTCACTTTAAGCTCACTTGTGTGAGACGACAGGAAGTATATGCACTAAAGTATGGAGGCTTAGTAAACGACACTCTGTGGCTGTGTTAAAATGGGAGCGAAGGCCAGGAGCACACAGCTCAGTACACATGTGATATCGAGTCAACTGCCACCTCTACCTACCAAAAAAGCATCCACAGAAATACATCTATGATGTTAAGGTGGTACAAGCACTTGAGAGGCTGAAGTAGAGGGCTCATGAGTTCAGGACCAGTCTGGGCAACAGAAAAACAACAAAACAAAAGCACAAAGTAGTTATTATACTTTAGGCATACATAATGAAGTGATATGTTCTTCAAAGCACTGATAGAGGGCATTATTTTAGGAATGGATGATGGAGGCTTAATGTACTGTTCTGTCCAGTATGTTACAGTACTATTCTTACAAGTACGTTAGAAATTCCCTAGAACAGGTACTTTTTTGGTTGCTGTTTTGAGAAAAAGATCTCTCTGGGTAGGAGGGATGTCCTGAAACTCGCTCTGTAGAGCAGAAGCCTCAAACTAGAGATTCACCTACCTCTGCCTCCCAAGTGCTAGGATAAAAGGTGTGAGCCACTGCCAGGCAGAATGGGTACTTTGAAAAACACAATGTTTTTAAAAACTGAACATAGGGGCTGGAGAGATGGCTCACAGGTTAAGAGCACTAGCTATTCTTCCAAAGGTCCTGAGTTCAATTCCCAGCAACCACATGGTGGCTCACAACCACCGCACAAGTGTAGACAGAATACTAAATAAATAAATGAATAACTCTTAAAAAAACAAACAAACAAACAACTAAACATGGAGCTTACAAAACCTCGCTGCCGTTTGCTATATTACCAAGTTCTCGGAATAGTGCATGTGGGACTAAACGCTAGCAACTGACAGAGGCAGCACTCACATCAAAGAAATGGGACTCACCAAGAAGCTCATTCAATTGCTCGATGTATTACAACTTTTAAATTCGGTAGGTATCCTATGACATACCACAAAACCTAGCTTTCTGGCCAGCAATCATGAATACGACACTCTATTACCCTAAACTATTTTCCTCAAAAAAAAAAAAAAAGTATGAGTTTTACTTACTTGTACAAGTCTTACATGTAAGTACTTGCAAGCAATTATAAACCTTGTTAGTGAGGCATTAGCAATTTGGACCTATTGCAATCAGCTGACAAGTATGCAACTAGGAATAGTATCAAGTGAAATGGCATAAACAATGCAGTATTTCATTTATTTGCAGAAGATACAAACCGTCACAGATGCTAAAACATGGCTCATTATCTGGCTCACTCAGGAGCAGTAGGAGAGCACAAAGCTATCATATCATCTGCTAATAAGCTAACAGTCAGCTCTGATGCTGTGATCCCTGCCTAATGCCCTACTCATCTTCCAAAAGTCAAATCTGATGTATTAATATGCCACAATGACTCATTCAAGAAGAGAAGCTTATTTAAACAAAAACAAAATTATAGTCTAATAAACAACAAGCATATCACTTGCAAGTTAAAGTTCTTAATATAGCATACCTTACAGGTAGCAGCACAGAATGGTGCTAAGTCAAGGGTAAGCGGAAAGTCTACATGTCTGTTTACTTTACGAAGACTCAAGCCAGCCTTAAAAATACAAAATAAAAAATTTTAGTACAACAAAATTAAGTTTAAAGTACCATGTTAATAAAAACCAAAAGAAGTCTAGAAGTTATTATTTTCATAGATACAAATAAAACATGACTAATAATAGTCATATCGTTTCACATATTAAAAATTAGATTTCATATATTGTTATTAGAAAGGTTTGTTCACATGAGATTTTCTTTCTACCATGAACAATACGGTAAACAATTACTTCCTCTGTGGCTTTTTACAACAATTAAAAGAAAAATAAATGTAATGTGCTAAAAGCTAATCCACTGACATACTGGCATTAAAATGTACTCAACAAAGAATCAAGGATACCTAACTCAAGGACTTGTTAAAAATGAACTTAAGCAGGCAACCTCATCTAGGACAAGGCAGAAAATGCAAATGGATCTTATTAGGTGCTTTTCATTTCCTCCTCTTTATTTTGTTTTGATTTTCAAGACAGAGTTTCTCTGTGTAGCCTTGCTGTCCTGGACTCGATTTGTGGACTAGGCTGACCTCGAATTCACAGAGATCTACCTGCCTCTGCCTCCCTGAGTTGCCTCCCTGAGTGCTGGGATTACAGGTGTGCGTCACCAGGCACCTGGCTGGTGTTTTTCATTTCTAAAAGTCAATGATAGGCACTCATTATGAAAGACTTTGAACCGTGTACTATTTTTCAATAAAAGTAAATGGTACACAATATATAAAATGAACTTTTATGATCTTAAAACTCTTATTTTTTCTATTTAAGTAAACTAAGAAAACTCTTATTTTCAAAGCTAACTTAAAAAAATGTATGTTCTCCACCATGTGGTGGTAATAAAAATTAACTGAGGGCTGGTGAGATGGTTCAGCGGGAAAATGTAGTCAGTCCTGGTGACACAGGCTTATAGTCCAGCTACTCAGGAAGCCAGAACAAGATTACAATTTCAAGGATTTCCCAGGCTACACAGAAAATTCCAGACCAGCGTCTGGGCTATCTCCAGAGACCCTGTCTCAAATTTAAAAGAAAAACAGGGCAAGAGCTGTCAGCGGCAGAGCACCTGCCTAGCAAACAGAAAACCCTGAGTTCAAACCAAACACCAAAAAGAAACAAAACCCCAGTGAAGAAGATAAAAGGTTAAAATCATAACCAGCTAAAAGAAAGGCATCTCTTCTTTGACACTAAAAACATCTAGGCTGCCTTCTACTTAAGTCTTGTGGGTGTAAGGCCTCAAAGGTCAAAGAGCCCAAAGAATTGTGTGGGCTTTGCCTTTATGCTCCTTGCAATTTTCCTCTTCTTCCTCCTCCTTGTTTCATTTCCAAGACAGGATTTCTCTGTGTAGCCTTGGATGTCCAGGACTCTCTCTGTAGACCAGGCTGACTTCAAACTCACAGAGAGCCATCTGCTTCTGCTTTCCCAAGTGCTGGGATTAAAGGCATACGCCACCACGACTCTTAATAAGATTTAATCTTGGGGACAGGAGCTCCACAAGGAGAGGAACAGAGCCAAAAAATATGGGCTTAGGGGGTCCTGCAGAGACTGATGCATGGATCTGCAAGGACTATGTGTGGAGAGAACCTAGACCCCTGCTCGGATGTAGCCCATGAGCAGCTCAGTCTCCATGGGGCTTCCTGAGTAAGGGAGCAGAGGCAGTCACTGGCATGAACTCAGTTACCTACTCTTTGATCACCTCCCCCTGTCAAGGTGGCCTTACTAGCCCACAGAGAAAGAGGATCCAGACAGTCCTGATGAGACCTGATAAACTAGGGTCACATAGTAGAGGAGAGCCTCCCTTATCAATGGACTGGGGGAGGGGCTTAGAGGGAGAAGAAGAGGAAGGTGTGACTGGGAGGAGATGAAGGAGGGGGCTACACGCGGGATACAAAGTGAATAAATTTTGTAATAAATGATGATGAAGAAAAAAATGTTTAAAAGAATTAGTCTCCATTAAAACACACCTGTAAACACACACCACTTAGAGACAAAACTTAGGTTAAACTACTTAAATCTTTCAGTAATGTGAATCAGGCTTTTTTCCCTAGTGCAGGAAATTCTACATGATATATACATATGTCTATATATGTATATGTGTGTATATATATTTATATATTTAATTCCAAGAGACACTCTCTAATGTTTAACAATTTCCCATAGCACTCAGGGCTCTGCAGACATACCATGAATGTGATTACAGTGTTATAAATGGACACTTACCTGGTGGAATCTTTTAAGATGAAGAATTAGGATAGCTGGAACAGCAGATATGAGAAGTTGCTTTCTGGCATTAGTGTAAACTCCTACTTTCTTTTCTGCACAAAACATAACTTTACTTGTAAAATTCAACTGAATAGGTTACTTATAAAATGGTAGACATTTATATAAAAGCTATTTATATACTACTGCATCATGTTTTGAATTGGGGTTTTTTTGGGGGGTGGGGGGTATGGCCATGCTTTCTCTGTGTAGCCCTTAACTGCTCTGGAACTCTGTATACCAGGCTGGCCTCAAACTCAGAGATCTGCCTCCCTTTGTCTCCCAAGTGCCAGGACTAAAAGTGTGAGCCATCACACCTGGCTACACCGTATTTTACAAATATTGAAGAAACTCCTTTTATTAATATATATTTGTTGTGTGTGTTGTTTATGTTGTGTGTGTGTATGATGTATACTGCTGTGTATGTATATGTTGTGTATATTGTGTTGTGTGTGTGTGTGTTTGTTGTGTGTATGGTGTATCTATGTTGTGTGTACAGTCTTTATGTGCTGTGTATGTGTGTGTTTGTTGTGTGTATGGTGTATACTGTTGTGTATGTATATGTTGTGTGTGTATGTTGTGTGTGTGTGTGTTTGTTGTGTGTATGATGTATCTGTGTTGTGTGTATGGTCTTTATGTGCTGTGTATGTGTGCGTTATGTGTGTCTGTTGTGTGTGTGTTGCAGGAGGTGGGGGTAGTTAATGCACATTGTGTACAGGCATGTGGAGGCCAGAAGTCAACAATGGCAGCTTTCTTGGTCAATTCTCCACTTGTCTTTTGTTTTTGAAGACAAATGATGTCTGTCATGATGCTGCATAGGCTGTGTTAGAGCTCAGTATGTAGACCACAGAAATCCATCTGCCCTCCCTTCCAAGGCATGTACCACTGCACTTGGCCTCTCCACGGGTGCTGGGGCTCAGAACTTGGGTCTTCATGCTTCTTTCAACAGTTTACGTACTAAGCCCTCCTCCCCATCCAAGCAACAGTGTGGCCACCAGGCACCTTCTTTCCATTTCTTAACGTTAGAGAAAACTTATCAGATGAGAAGTCCCACCTTTCTCTAGCCAACACTAGACTCAGGGCATGGGCATATTTAAGAACACCAAATAGATATCTTGGTCTTGTAAGAAATTGAAGGGATTTGTGAAAGCCAGTAACCACAGATCCCACTAGTGATTCAACCATAAGTTGTAGGGATATTTCAGAAAGACTTTAAATAGATAAGATTCCCGCAAGTTAGACTACATGGGTTAGAATTTCCAAGACAGAGACGTGTACTTCTTGCTCATTTACTGCAGTTTCTCCTATGTATCTACTGTGCCCAGCCAATGTCCTGAGCTCAGAGATGTAAGACAAAGACCATTCAAGAGGCTCAATGCACACAGGTTCTTGTGGTCACCAATTAAACTATAAACCAGCAGTTGCCATCAACCCATGAGAAACACAGAAAGCGAGCCCCCAGCTGTCTACCTGCAGAGCTGGTCTCCTTTTGGCACTTCTGTCTCTTCTCAGTGCAGTCCTCACAGAGAAGCTTGTTGTTGCCCATCAGCAGCTCCATGGACGTGAACTGGTAGAGACAGGACTGCACTGAGCACTCCTTAGAAGTGGTTACGTAACTCTGAGAAAGAGTCTGAAAAGCATGTTGAGCACTGTGAAACCTCATATGCTTTCCCTCTGAAAAACATAAATTATTTGGGACATTTAGTGGCTGTTTTTCCCTGTGAAAATCTCTATTTCCAATTACAGTGCCGCTCATATGAAGTTCAGCTATCGCTTCAGCCATTTCCTCTTCACTGTGCGTCTCCTTGGTGTGTGGCAATTCACTTGCCAGTGGGGGGCGCAAGTGCTGCTCTGTGTGCCCACAGGAATCACCACTGGACGGAAGCCGCTTGGATGCGCTCTCTGACTCAGAAGCTTCGCTGTCTGCATCTGCACTGCTCTCAGACAGGCTGGCTTCCTTTTCGCTGCAGTCAGTGGGGCTTTCGTTCTGTGAGGACTCAGTGCTCATGGTGCTGGCAAACCGACCCACATCCAAGTTCTCACTCTTCTGATATGTGACAACAGTTTTCTCTTCTCCAGACGGCAATTTTCTTAAGTGTTTTCTGTCATGACTTAGTTGATTCTGTAAGTTGACAGTATTTTTCAGAGAAAAGAATCTTGTGACCTTATTGAAAACAAATGCCACTAAAGTCCTATTTAACTGCCCACAATATTTCAATAAATACTTCTCTGACACCCACTTTAAAATCTGCCTATGAGAGACCATTCTAAAACACATTCAGTGAAAGCACAGCGAATAGAAATTTTTGTGTGGAAAATTACGTGGGATCAAGAAGCATTCCTACAGTGCTGGAAGAGAACGCAGGAGGGAGATCCCACGGCCTTTTTCAGGGCTCCCTCTCCTCCACTATTTCCCTCTGCCACGAGGCGCTTGCTGAAGCCCAGTGGCTCTGTAACACAGAACCTCCCCTCCTGATCCCCACTGTGCGCACCTTCTCCCATGCCTGTCTCTTTTCCAGCTGGACTCCAGAGCTTCTGTCCCCTCGTAACCTGTGGGGCTTTGAACTAGGTATGCCCTCTACTGGGAATATCCCAGGCCTTTTCTGCTCAGTATCTGAAGACTCCTCCGACCCCCTCCACCCCAGATTAGTTCATCCCTTTTACAGTGGCTTATTTCATTTTAACTTGATACTTGTCAACATCATCCCTCTGAAAGTCTGTTCCATCTCAGTGATGCAACTGTAGTACAATACAGTACAAAGGTCAACAACTGCCAGCTCAGTGCTTAAACCTCACTTATTTAAAAATACTCAGTGAGTTTCTGCTAATACACCAATTATGAGGGTAAAGTCCATTTTAAACCTTAAAAACACAGAACAAATGAAAATGGTTAAAGAAGAAATACTTTTCTTTTTTGAATTTTCTCAAAATTCTCAATGGGAGGCAGCCAAGGTGGTGATACAGAAGTAAGAGGAGAAAAAAATGAGTTCAGTCTGAGCTACATAGTGAATACTTGTCTCAAAAAAACTAAAGACTGGGGCCAAAGAGACGGTTCAGCAGTTAAGAACACTTGTTCTCACAGAGGACCTGGGATAAATTCTCAACATCCACATGGCAGCTCACAACCATCTATCACTCCAGTTTCAGAGTATCTGACACTGGAACCCACAGTATTAGACTGGCATTTCTACTTGTGAACATGCTTGAGAGTTTTCAAAATTAAAATATTAAAAACATACCCAAAGCCAGGTAGTGGTGGCGCACACCTTTAGTCCCTGCGCTTGGGAGGCAGAGGCAGGCAGACCTCAGAGTTTGAGGCCAGCCTGGTGATTACAGAGTGAGCTCCAGGACAGAGAAACCCTATCCTGAAAAACCCAACCCAAACCAAACAAAAACCCACACCCTCCGCAGTCTGACTTGCCTTATCTTTAGGTGAGGAGTGCTTCTTGGCAGCTCTGGGTTGATGGGTATTTTCTATAGTAACGGTGCCCTTGTTATGGTCTTGGTCTGTCTCCTGTAAACTTCTGCATTTACTCATTTTCCCCAAAAGTACAGGTTTTGAAACCTATGCCACATGTAATATAAAACATTTTTATTTTTAGCAAATAAATTCTTTCCAAAATTTGTAACTTACTAGAAATGTAAAATAGTAATTTTCTTTTTAAAAAATTTTTATTAGTATGGGTTGTTTTGTTGGCATGTATGTCTGGGCACCACTTGCATGCAGTGCCCACGGAAGCCAGAAGAGGGTGCTGGGCGCCCTGGAACTAGAACTGAAGTTACAGACAGTTGTGAGCTCACTAGCCACGTGGTGCTGGGAATTGGATCCAGCTTCTCTGGAAAAGCAGCCAGTGCTCTTAACTGCTGCTTCATCTCTCCATCCCACTTACAATTTTCTTAGCAATTTCAAAATACAAGGTTTAAAGATTAAATCCCAGAGAGTAAGAAAATATATACACTTCATGCATACACACCACTCAAGCCCAATTCTGTGTATACGATGACTTTGAGACACAGTTAACCCAACAGGTGTTTATATAAATGAATGAATGAAAGCACACGCATCACAGGAGTTTCATGCTTACTTCTCCTTACCCTTTCTTCTATAATAGGAAGTGAAATATCAATGAAGGGATCCTTCATGGTGGAGATCTTAAAAAGGAAAATCAGGTTGAAAAGTTCAGTTAGAATTCTAACATAGATACAGACTGTTGTTAAAGAGCAGTAAAATCAAACTTCCCAGGTGACTTAAAATACAATGTGAAGTGTTAAGAATAAACAGTCTGACAGTGTGACTGATTTCTTAGGATAATCTGTTTTACATTCTATGTAAGAGAGGAATCGTTATCTGTGCCCAATGTCCTATAAATCGTAGTAAAAGTCATAGTCACATTTTATGTTTCAATGTCATAGGCAAGAGGGGATGTAATAATCCTGGTTTTCTAAAACTAGAGAGAAACTGGGCAGAAAAACTGGACATTGAGACCCTTTAACTATTAAAATCTGATTTAAAAAAAAGTTTAACCTATCACATTCAGCCACATTTTCAGAAACATTTAACAAGCAGTTGAAAAGTCTATAAAATTTCATGCATATTTTATGTTGTTAAAGATGGCATTAAAATAAGAATTATTAAATTCAAAGATTAGGTCAAAAGTATACACACACTCAGGCATACTTTTTATACATCACATAACCACAAAACAAAACAAAACAAAATGCTAAATCAAATGTGACAGTCTTCTGCTGTCACACTACAGGACACTGCAGTCTTACAGTTACTTGTTTCACAGACACTTCTCTCTCACCTGAATCCCAATAGAAGCTAATATATATGACCATAGTGAGATGTGCTTCTCTAATGGGTGGATTGACCTGCATCCTCCCACTCAGGCTGACCCAGGAGAACGCCAGTTCAAAGCCAGCCTGAGCTACATACACACAGAAAACACAGAGAGGAGCCAAATAACCTCACAGGGAAGTCAAAAGGAAAAATAAAGTCACACATATGAACACACTTTGAAAAACTAAGAGTGTGCTTACTTTTTAGAAGTGGAAAATATATTTTACAAAAACCCATTACATAGTCATCTGCCTTTTTTTTTTTTAATGAGTGTAGAAGACATAGAAGACAGCCTCTCTGCTGCCATTATCAGTGGCTGTTTTAAATTAGAACAGCTGAATAGTAAGCTGATTACTGAAGACACGCACTCAGAACAGTTGACTTGTCATCTTTATCTGATTCCTGTGGGAAAGCTAAGTGATGACTGTTGCCATAACAGTATACTTCTCATTTATTTTATTTTATTTTGTTTGTTTTTCAAGACAAGGTTTCTCTGTGTAGCCTTGGCTGTCCTGAACTCACTTTTAGACCAGGCTGGCCTCAAACTCACAGTGATCATCCTGCCTCTGCCTCCCTGAGTGCTGGGATTACAGCTGTGCACCACTGTGACCAGCTACATCTATGTTCTTCAGTCATGGGTTTCATGCACTATAAGCTTTATCATCTTTGAGCCTGAGTAAGCAAAGCACACGAGTCTTAATAATAAAAAAAGGCAGTTCATTTACATAACACTAGTTATTTCTGAGACACCATTAATGTGCTTTAAAAGGTTTTGTGTATGAAGCAAGTGTTGAGAATCTGAATTGGTCCTTCCTGTTATTGAAAGTGAGTCTATCAATTTACCAGATCATATCCTTGCCCTTATTTTGCTATTGTTATTAACCGATAACCACTGTGATACTTGAGAAATACAACAAACAACAAAAACAATGGAATTGTAGTATACTCCATGAGGTAAATTCTAGGTACATACATTTGCACATTCTTCACACATGACTGTGCTAGTTAATTCACCAATAAAGATCCGATCTATGAAGTTCATCTTCACACCTTCTTTTCCATAGGCTGTAAAAAGAATCCATTTTTTTTTAATTAAAAAATTCATAAGATAGTCACAGATCCAACAGTGTCATGCCATTATTTATTTATTCAAAACTCATCTGGATAAATACAGCTCCTGTATTATATCCAATAATGTATTTTGTTATGTTATGTTACATCTTTCTCCTTTACAATTTTGTAGAGCAAATGTCAGGGTTGGCAGCATTCACCTTTACTGCTGAGTCATCTCACCAGCTCAAACTATTTTTAAGAGGCAAAATAAATATAGCAATAGCTACAACTCATACCACATTCCAGCTGCTCACATGAAACTTTTTGGTATCTCTGTGTCTAACCTAACGGTAGACAGAACAGGGACTATAACTGTTTTCCAGGCTAAAGATTAAAGACCCACAGCTATGAAAGGAGGGTGTAAAAGACAAGTGTGTGAAACAGAGTGTAAGAAGTGAGCCTGGACAATTAGTAACTCAGGTAAACACATACACGTGTGTGCTTGGTGATTACTTTTAAAAGCTGAAATTATTTTGTTTATGAAGTACTTACAGATCCAAATAAATTGTGCTAGTGTTTTGCTTAAAATAACCCAGTGTTGGGAAAAACTGACCAAAGAACATGCTGTGGTGTAAAGTTGGGTGACACATGCAAGAAGATGTACTGTGTCTGTCTTGCATTCAAACTTCTATCCTTTGCCAGCCTCTACCTTCATGGAAGGTGTTGAAAATTATTTAAAAGCATTGTCTAAAGCACTGAATAACAGAGAAGACATACTTTAATACAATAGAAATTTTATGCTTCCTTAAGAAAAATTGAACAGGTATTAAAAATAGAACTACCATAAATGGAAAACAAAAACAAAACACCAAAGCAGGGCTCTTGTTCTGAATGTGCACTAGGTGGCAGCACCATGACACAGAGTCACTGTGGAGACTTGAGCGTTTCAAGTCCTTCATGGGACAGGGACAGGCACCCAACAGATCTCTGGCATCTGCTCTAGTCTATCAAACACTAAGAAAGTATCTCCCCCTTTTCCTTTAAAGAGTATTCCCTTTTTAATTTTTTTGTTTTAGATTTGTTTGTTTAATGTATGAGTGTTTTGTTTATATGTATGTAAGTATCCTACACATGAACATCAGGTGTTGGATCCCTTGGAACTGGGATTATGAGCCACCCCTGTGGCCCCTGGGAACTGAATGCAGGTCCTCTGTAAGAGCAACAAGTGCTCTTAACCACGGAACATCTCCAGCCCCTTATCTTGGGGTAGCCATGGTCTCAACTGTGTAGCCTTGACATTCAAAAGAAGTTGGTCTCAAATTCATTAGAGACCAGATCTGTCTGCCTGTATGCCCAAGCCCTAGAGATTTCTTGCTTCCCTTTAATAGAGAAGTATTTAACCCTTTTCAGTGTGTCCAAGTACCTTACAACACTGCCCTACCCAATAACACAATAACTAAAGCTGTATTCCATCCTGAAGCATGGCATAGGGGTCTAGTCACAAATCCATTCTCTTTTTAAATTTATTTAATTTTATTTTATGTGCATCAGTGTGAAGGTGTCAGATCCCTTGGAATTGGGGGCATAGACAGTTGTGAGCTGCCATGTGGGTACTGGGAATTGAACCCAGGTCCTTTGGAAGAGCAGACAGTGTTCTTAACCACTGAGCCATCTCTCCAGCCCCCAAAAATCCATTCTTGAGGAACCATCTGCAGAGACATACCCACATGACCCTTACTGACATTAAAAACACACACTTCTTGCTAAAATATTGAAGTCTCTCAAAAGTTGGGATGAACTGAATCATTCCAGCTCACATGTAATAAAATAGTTTTCTCAACAAAAAGATAGTCTTTCAACTGAGAGACTCAAATTAGCAAGGCTTTTTAAAAACTAATTTATTTTGTATATTATGTACATTGGTGTTTGACCGCATGTATGTCTGAGTAAGGGTGTCAGCTCCCTGAAACAGGAATTACAGACAGTTGTAAGCTGCCATTAAGAGCTGAGAATTGAACCTGGGTCTTGTGAAAGAACAGCCAGTGCCCTGAACTGTTGTGCCATCTTTCCAGCCCCTAGCAAGAATTCTTAAGGACTTGAGTTATGAAGCCTGTACCATGACCGGGGCTCAAAGGAAAATTTAGGTATTTTGCAGTTGACTTTTTTAAATGTTTTGTCAATAAGTAAAATATATCACAATTTCTTCTTAAACATAAAGCATTGACCAACATACTAAATGATGTAGGACTATTTCTTGTTCGATCTACCTCCTCAGTCACTGCCCACAAGACTCAAGTACCTCCCAATGGTGTTTTTGCAACACACACACACACACACACACCTTAAACACTATACAACACTGTATTTGTAAAAAACAATGTAATACTAAGGTACTGTATTCTAATGTGCATTTACAAGCAGACAGATTCACTCTACAGCTCTAAGAACAGCAAACATATGTTTCTAACACCCCAGATGGAGACGCTGTAGGGATATTGCAGGCGCAGTCACAAAGCCCGCCTTCAGCTCTAACATTGTGGCAAGGGAACAGTGGGCAGTGGGCAGTGCCTACGCTCCCCTAAACTGCTAGGACACAGCCGGGGGAGAGGCATTCTCCTCGTAAGGTTATTAGAGAATTAGTTCACATGATGCTCGACTGTTCACAGACACGTGGGCATGTCACTGAAGAAATGTTTCCTCCTTGTAGCAACTTCTAACAGCATCTACATAATCAGGGAAGGATAAGCTTTATGACCCCTCTACCTTTCACAACAGTTGTGTTCAGGCTCTGGAAAATCACAGCTGTTGAGAGGTCATGGTGCAAGGGTAGGCCATGTCTAGAGGAAAGTGTTCTCCAGTCTGTGATGTTCCCTGAGGTTTGGAGGAAGGAAGAACCTTTACTATAAGACTCCATAAAGTGCTTTTTAACAGAATCCACATACCTTTGACTTTTTTCCTAGTTTCATCATCAGCAGTCTTAGTTGTTGGGTTGTTAAATGCTTTTAGAATGCTAGCTTGTATCCTCTGTAAAACAAAGATATCAGAACCTAGTGATGGTTAATAAAGAGCTCATTCTCAGCACAAGGACAGACTTTCAAATAGCACAGGACACTATGGATCTCAGTTTGTACTCAAAAATATTTGAATTTTAAATAGGTATTTATTATGGGATATGTAGTTTTAATCTGCTTTGAAATTTTTTGTAAGATTGAGACTGGCCTAACATATACACATTTAGAAACACTAAGTGTCTTTACCTTTCTTTCCGCTGTACCTTTCCACAAAGAAACAACCGTCTAATGGGGCACGATAGTGCATGATAGCGTATGCCTGTAACCTCAGCATTTGGAGGCAGGGCATAACTGTGAGTTAGGACCAGCCTGGGCTCACGCAGAGTGAAACTCTACTTCTGCAACAAGTCCAAAAACAAAAAGAAAAGCAAAGAAAAACACCCTAAAGCCTTATGTTCTTTTTGTTTGTTTGTTTCAAGACAGGGTTTCTCTATGTAGCCTTGGGCTGTTCTGGACTGACTTTGTAGATAAGGCTGGCCTAGAACTCACAGCCTGCCTTTGCCTCCCTGAGTGCCGAGATTAAAGGTGTGCACCACACGGGGCTGGAGAGATAGCTCAGAGGATAAGAGCACTGCCTACCTTTCCAGAGGTCTTGAGTTCAATTCCCAGCAACCACATGGTAGCTCACAACCATCTATAATGAGATCTTGTGCCATCTTCTGGCAAATAGGTATACATGCAGATGGAACATTGTATACATAATAAATAAAACTTAAAAAAAGGAAAATGGTGTGCAACACTGTTCCCAGCTCCTAAAACCTTCCTAATGGCAAACTTTCATAGGTAAGATCCAACTTTCTGTTCAGTTCCCTCTCACATTAAAAGCAACTGGCCCAGTTCAGCTTTTCTTCAGGGTTAGAGGAAGTGTCTCCCTTCCTCCTCCTCACTATCAAGACAAAAATATGAAGAGGGACACAAAAGATCACATCATATGAAATTATTTAATATATAAGAAGCTGTCAGTCTAGTCACTGCAGCCTCTCCAAATAAAGTGCACACACAGGAGCCCAAATAAAATCTGCCCTCTCCACTGACATTAATCAAGAACATCATCCCCACCCAGTTACGGTGATTGGTACACTCAGTGTTGCCAGCAATGGTGATGTCTTCAGCTGTTCACAGGAAGCTACAAGGTTTTATGTATTTCTACTCCTGTGTATGTACATGTGTGATGCTGAGCTCTGAGCTTGGGGCTCACGCACTCTACCTAAGAGTTCTACCATAAGCTATAGCCCTTATTTTTACATCTTCTGTCCATATGTTAGGCAAGTCTCAGTCTCCCAAGAAACTTTCAAAACAGAATAAACTATATATTCCAACAATAAGTACCTAATTTAGTCAACAAATTATAAGCCTTCACATTAGTTATGCCTCTAATTAAAATAAATTTTGTCAAGTGTAACTTACATTGTTCCATAGAGTAAAGGGAAGATTGTCATCTTTCAAAAGAGATTTTTTTTTTATGTATTGGTCACAGATTTTCCTATATAAAGTACTGTCTGAGAGGTAGAAGGGTAGATAGCTCAGTGGGTAGAGTACTTGTCATGTAAGCATGACGACCAGGAATTTGAATCTCTAGTAACCCTGCCTCTCATAAGGCCAGGGTGGGTATGGGGGCTGCCTGTGATCCTAGTGTATGAGCTATGTAGACAGGGAACCCAGTGTGTGAGCACCATAGATGGAGAATCAATCCTCCAAGTAAGCTGGCTAGCCAGACTACCCCAAAGGATGACTTCTGGATTCGAGAGACATGCAGTGTGAGGAACTATTAAGGAAGATGCCAAAGTCAACTTTGGGCCTCCATGCAAAAACACATATGCACCAACATATGGGAACACACACGAAAAACAGAACAAAAAGCCACTCTACTGCCTGAAATAGACTTTACAAAAAGATGTGTTGTTTCTTTGTATGTGTGTATGCAAGGTGTGCGTCTATGTGCAGGTACCCAGGGAGTCCAGGAGAGAACACAGGGGCCGCTGGAGCCGCAGGCCTCTCTGAGCAGCCCAGTGTGGGATCCACGAACTAAACTTGGGCCCTGCAGGATCGCCAGTGCTCTTAACTGCTAAGCCACCTCTCCAACCCCTGAAGTGGCTTTTATACTGTAAAAATGACACAGAATTCTGTTTAAAAAAAAAATGCAAAAGAGATATTATGTGGTATACTTCAACAGAAAATAAAACACTACGTATCAGAATCTAAGACATATCCCAATGTTCAAAAAAATTTTACACTTAAATACTTAAATAAATTGAAAACAATAAAAGTAAATGGATTAAGCAGTCAAAATTTAAATTTAGAGAAAGAATGCTAAAACAAGGAGAAGAGAGAGAGGAAGCAGGAGGGAAGAGAGAGGTCGGCAGGAGAGGACTTGGAACCATGAGGAGAGATGAACCGGACCTAAGATGTGACTAAAAGCAAGTATAATGGGTGAAATCTGAATGGCAGGAAACTTTATGGTCTTGGAGGTTTAGGATGGAGTAACTATTGCCTAGCATTGTGCTCTAGGTTAATTAAATAAATCCCAGTCTCTGTGTAGTGATTTGGGTAGACAGCTGATTTAAGGAATAACCGTTGCTTAACTAAAAGATAAACCAATAATAAATATTAATAACCCACAATAACCTGTATAAGAGGAAGACAATGCAGACAGTCTTGATGAGACCTGATAGACTAGGGCCAGAAGGAAGGGGAGGAGGACCTCCCTATCAGTGAGCTGGGGAAGGGGCATGGAAGGAGATGAGGGAGGGCATACAAATGAATACATTGTAATAAAAAAAATTAAAAAATAAAAAGGAATGCTAAAACAAGATAAAACCAGGAGGGAAACTTTAAAGAAAATTAAAAAAGAAACTGGAGAAAAATAATGTATGAACCTATAGTTAATTCCTTGGGTTTCAGATTCATTTAGTATTTGGGTATAATTATTCACTTGAAAGTACTAGCTATGATAATATAAAAAAAGAGAAGCTTAATATCACACTTAAATAAAAGAAAAGTAAAATAAATAAAATTTTAAAGTTAAAGAAAATACATAAATAAAAGTTAAAGACAATTTAAATAATCCCAAAAGAATATTTTCTAACATAATTACATTTGAAACTTAGGGGAAAATAGTGGGTAATTTTCAAAGAAAACACAATCTTAAAAATTAATTATAGGAAAGACAGAAAGTCATCTACCATGACAGGAGGAGAAGGAAAAGAAGAAAGAAAGGTCGAAAGGAAGGAAGAAAAAAAAAGACTAAAACTCTAATAATCTCAGATTATTACCAACTCTGCTTTAAGGAATAAAACAATCTGAAAAAAGGTCCAAGGCGGGCCATGGTGGTGCATGCCTTTAGTCCCAGCATTCAAGAGGCAGGGGCAGGTAGATCTCTGTGAGTTTGAAGCCAGCCTAGTCTACAAAGTAAATTAGTTCCAGGACATCCAGGGCTAAACATAAGAAAACTCTGTCTTGAAGAAACAAAGAAAAAAACAAAAAGTGGTTCCAAATTACTTTTATGAAGTATGGTAAAGGTCTAAGAAATGATCAGATAGGGCTGAGAAAAACCTCAGTTGGTGGAGTGCTTGCCTGACAAACACAAGGCCCTACATTCAAACTATAGGAATGGGCATGAAAGACAGACCAGGCAAACACTGCTGTCTCCCAACCTCAAACACACAGAAAGCACCTTCACGTTCAGGTTAAAAGAAAAGGAAATGCTAGGAGTTTCGTGGACACACACACACACACACACACACACACACACACACGACAGTGCGGCTAGCTGACATATTATGCCTTTAACAGATCTTCTTCAACAATGGAGTGCAGTGATTATCTTTAAAATAATAAAAGTCTGTTCTTAGTGACAGCTCAAATGAGAAAGGAAAAAACACAAAGAAAGTATGAACTTGAAGGTGAAAAGCTGCCCTTAAGAACGGTTCATAGCAAATGTAATTATGTTCTGGATATACACAAACATGTAGAATTTTGACTCACATGCCCCTTTTAGTATTGCATTCAATTCAGCAAGAGTATATACCCCTCAACTTTGTAGTCACAAGAGAAGCCTTTAAGGAAACACTATGAAAGGTGTGTGGTTTTAAGTCATGTCTACCCAATTCTGGTGGCAGACATAACGCTGCAGCATTTCTAGGGCAGTGACACACGCCCACCGAAGTGCGCTCAACATCTGTTCACTCCCAGGCCAGACAATGAAGTCCCCGCCGAGGACTCACTGCAACTGACCAGCACGGCTGTCGTGCTTGTGAGACTAAACACACCCACAGACGTGACATTTTAACTTTGACACAGCTACCAGAATAAGAACAACGTGTTCTGACTGAGTTTTTATAATACTGTATAACAAAGGAAAACAATGCAAAGAAAAAAACTTAGTTAATGTGGAATGACATATGGCTATCCTAAGAAACATACTTTGCAGGAAAAAAATTAACGCTATAAGAGAATATGAACAAATTTTAGCTCAGGTGAATGTTAATGTTTTCAAACTTAATTGTAAATTTATTTTATCTTTAAAAATTACAAGTATAAATTTTTTAATTAAAAAAATACAAATATTCAAGGCCAGCCTGGTCTACAAAATGAGTCCAGGACAGCCAAGGCTACAGAGAGAAACCCTGTCTCAAAAAACAAAAAAAAAACAAATAAAACCAAACAAACAAACAAAAATACAGATATAACATGATGTAGTAGATACCCATCACCTTAACTCCTCCCCGGTATAAAGGAAGGAGACAAAAACAGTACCTTTTTTGGTGGAAGTCATAACTCTAAAAAAGTGTTAGAAATGACACCAAAATCTTCCATTTGTATGGCTTGACTTGTGAGACAGGGCTTCGCTATGTCGCCTAGGCTTGCACAGAACTCACTACCTTCCAGTCTCTTGCCTCAAGAGTGTGCAATTACTGGAACGTGATGCCATGCCAGGTCATGACACAAATCCTTCGTTTAATGATTTATTTATTTTTATTTCATGTGCATTGGTGGTTGTCTGTGTGAGGGTATTGGAACCCTTGGTACTTGAGTTACAGACGTTTGTAAGCTGCCATATGTGTGACAGGAATTGAACCTGGGTCCTCTGAATGAGCAGCCAGTGCTCTTATCAGCTGGGCCATCTCCCCAGCCCCTATGACACAAATCTTAACAGAAGGTAACCATGTTCAAAGTCCTCTAAGAGTGTTGAGCCAAAGGAAGTGAGTGGGAGGTTTCCAAGGCTGAACCAAACTAAGTGAGTAAAAAAATCAGCAGAGGGTATGATTACAGCATGCATGTGATTTTGTAGAATGGAGAAATCAACTCAATCTTTGTTTTGCTAAGGTAATTCTAAGAAAACCCTAACTTTCTCCACTAAAAACTAGCCATTAATACAATGTTACAGTTCAAACAAAGCAGGCTTTTAAGAGAATTAGCTCGGAGAGGGAGGTTAAGAGCACTGCTTGCTCTTCCAGAGGTCCTGAATTCACTTCCCAGCAACCACATGGTAGCTCTCAACCATCTGTAATGAGATCTGGTGCCCTCCTCTGGTGTTCAGGTGTACATGCAGACAGAACATTGTATACATAATAAAAGAGAGAACTTGCTAAGCTTCTGAAAAGGCTCAGGATGAGTGAAGGAGGGGAGCACTGTTTCTACCTGACTACTATATCTCACCTTACTATGTAGATTAAGAACTATATTTGCTTTGGGAAGTTTTTACCTTCTTATCTAATTATAATTAACAGAGTGGCTCACAGCATAGGTTTAGACAATAATTCTGAAGCTGAAAATAGGCCTACAACTGCTATAAGCACCTAGGAATGCCTGCTATGAGAAAGGAAGAAAAAGTGTTAGTCTACTTTCTGTTTCTGTAACAAAGTACATGAAACAAGCCTCAAGTTCAAGGCCAACCTGGGCTATATAGCGAGACCTACTTTAAAAAGTCCAGGGAGAAGGAAATGGTGTTTGGCACCGTGGTGGGAGGCATCTTAGGTGTGATCGTGCAAATATGCTGACCTGGATCCCTCCTCTTCATTCTTACACCTTATCTAAGCCTAATTACCCCCAAAGATCCCATTTCCAAATATTAACACGTGACTTTATGTGATCATATTTCTCATATGTGTACTTTTAGGGAAAACATGAGAAACAGTAACGTAGAATATGTGCTGTGTATCTGACATCTTTACTATTTTGAGCCCTCTATAATAACTTACATGGTGTCTACATATAATCCCCCAAAAGTTAGTTTTCACCAGTGTATCACATTAAAGCCCATAAACAAGCAATGCATTAAGGTATGGGACTGGAATAGCACTGTCTGGGGAGTCCACTTTAGCAGCTATTCTCTTTGGAGAAGTTTCCTGAACCACGCGGCTGAACTTCCACTCCCCATGCCATGAGTGGAACCTAACCCAGCATGGGGGAATAAAGGTTTGCTCTGAGAACTGAAAATCACAACATCAGTTTAGGTTTTGCAAATGTGCAACTGAAGCATGCAAATTACAGTGAGCATGCTCTGACTTTCAGCATGAAAAGCAAACACCACTCAGTCTTCTGACAGAAATGAAAACACTCTAAGAGCCAAACAAGTAGAGGAAAGGAAACTATAAGGATAAGTGACCATGTTCTAGATTGTTGTTCACTTTCCTCTATTTATATCCCTTGGCTTTATCTTCCTTGACCCCAATATATAAGTCAACATTTCTACCCCTCTTTTTTTTTTGTCTGTTTTTCTTTCTTTCCTTCTTAGACCGGGTCTCACTGTGTGGATGAGGCTGACCTTCAAACTCTCAGCGATCTGCCTGCCTTTGCCACCCTTGTGCTGGGATTAAAAATGCAACACCACAGCTGGTTCATTTTTCTTGAGAGGATCTCACTATAAACTCCTGGGTCCTTCCTCAGCCTCTCGAGTAGCTAACTGGCACTATAATATGTACCACGGTGAACTTTGTCTCTAAGCTACTTTGAACTTTTTATTTTAAAAGGTAAGGGACATTAAAAAGAAAAAAAAAAACAGGGCTACAAAAGTATAAAAGAAATAATCTTACTGAAGAAAGGCAAAACTGTAGATAAAAATCACCTCTTACTGTACTTTAAAATCAGAGTAGTGATTCCAGATCCATACCCTTGCCTTAAAGAGAGCATGTGACAAGTGTTAAGAAATCTGACCTTTGTCTCCTCTGTCCTCACAGCATCCAACAAATGGTGCAGAAGCTCCTGGCTGTCTTGTTGCTGGAAACCTTTAAATCGTGGAGCCCTAGGATTAAAAAAGAAAGGAAGAAAAGAAAAAAGGGATAATCATTGTGAAATAAGCTACAGTCAGTTTACTACTTTTCAACTGAACAGACGAAATGCTATTCCTGCTCTAGTAGACAAGCTCATCAGGAATGCACTAAGAACAAAATGCCGCCTTTTATTAAGCACATCACAACTATACTCACAGTTGTACATGTTTCTTTAACTCCTTTATCTCCAATCTCCCTGAATGAGGGACCAGAAAAGTTGTTAAACTAATACAAAGTCATATAGCCAGCAAGAAAAAAAAGCACTTGGATCCAAGCCTCTGTAATTTACCTTTTTACCTCAAAGAATAAAAAGATTAAGATACAGTCTGTATCTTAATATATTAATTTGCTTTTTATATTATAAAATATATTCATATAGTTACAGGATGAATCTTAATATAACTGTACTCTGATAACTATGTGAATATATTCCTTCTAAAGATTTAACGTAAAGTTTCCTGTGTGACTCAATGAGACAGTTAAGTGCTATGCACAGAGATACTAACAGCCAATATTTAGTTGGTTTTGGTAATTTTTAAAGTCTGCAGAAAAACAATGCTGAAGGTATCACAATATCTGATTTCAATTTTTTCTACAGAGCCATAGTAACAAAGCCAGTATGGCTGTGGTACAAAAACAGTCATGTGAACCAACAGAACAGACAATATAGACAAAAATACACATTTTAGCAAAGGTGTCAAAGGCATATGTTAGAAAAAAAACCAGCCACTTGAGTAAATGGTCTTGAGAAAATGTTGTATCCACATAGAGAAGAGTAAAACTGGATGCCATCTTTTACTCCATAAATATCAACACAAAGCCAGGCGTGGTAATGCACACCTTTAGTCCCGGCACTTGGGAAGCAGAGGCAGGTGGGTGGATCTCTGTGAGTCTGAGGCCAGCCTAGTCTACACAGTGAGTTCCAGGACAGCCAAGGCTACACAGAGAAACCCTGTCTCGAAAACAAAACAAAACAAACAAACACCAACACAAAATGGATAAGACCCTAATGTACCACCTGAAATGTTGAAACTACTGAATGAAAACACTTCTTCAAGATACAGGCATAGGCAAAGACTTCCTGAAACAGATTCTAATAGCTTATAAAATATTAGCAAAAACTAACAAGAGTGCATGAAATTAAACTTTTCACAGAAAAGTAAACAATTAACAGTATGACGAGACTGTCTTCAGATTGAGGGAAAACTCCTTGCCATAAATGACTAGATAAGTATCTAGAATATCTATATAACAGGCTCAACCAAATAAAACCCACCATCACTACTACCATGACCACCACAACCACACAGACACAGCCATAGGAAACAACCCAGCAACAAATGGAGAAATAAACATTAAAGACACAGTACTCACATGGCCAAGAAATATAGCCACAGGGAAATTCAAATCAAAACTAGGTACTGAGGCTGCATTCCTTTTACAGGCTACCAGACCCACAAAGTGAATGGAATATTAGAAAACTTGATCTCCAAGGCCAGCCAGAGTTCCAGCCTGGTACCTCTGACCTCTGTGTCCTCTGTGCCTGTGAGCGGTGGAGCCCTGTGGATTTTACTGGTGCTCTGTGTAGACTCAGCTGGCTAACAACCCTCCGCTCTCCTCCGAATCCTCCCTACCCATCTTCCTCTGACCTCTTCCTCCCAGACTTTGCCTCCAGGCTGAGACGCCTTTCACTATTTGTCCACTGACAAATTCTGCAGGACAAGGAAAGCTCCTGGGTCTGACTCGGAGGCACCCTGACCAGACCTCACTCCTCTACATCACCGAACTGACTTTGTGGCGCTCCAGCTACCCTGAGTCTTAAGCATGGGGATGGCCCCTCCACTTCATCTTTTCTCTAAACCTGGGGGACATCCCAGCCACCCCAAATAACACTCTTAACTGCTCTGCTTGTCATTTAAACTTTTAAACAATTTTTAAAATGAGCTCTAAGTTATCTATCTTTAGGTTTTCTCTTGTCTCCAAAGTAATCTTAAGTACCTCATCTTAGAGTGCTCCAACCCACCAAACTCATTAAATTACCCATCCACTCAAACATGATAATGGCCCTTTCTAGCCCTAACTTGGAGCTTTCAATTGTCACACTCTTATAGACCTTTCTCGAATGGAATAGCAAGTGGTCCAAGGTATCTTATTATGTTGCTTTGAGAAAGAACGGCCCGGTAGGCTCAAAGATTTGAATCTTAGATATTAGAGAGTGGTGCTACTTGATTAGAAGGTGTGGCCTTGATGGAGTAAGTGTATCACTGGGGATGGGCTTTGGGATTTCAAAAGCCCAAGCCAGGTCCAGTATCTCTCTCTTCCTGCTACCTTCGAATTTGGACATAGAACTCTGAACTTCTCCAGCACCATGTCTGCCTTCATGCCATGATGATAATGGGCTAAACCTTTGAATCTGTAAACAAGTAAGCCCCAATTAAATACTTCTTTTATAAGAGTTGCTTGGTCATGGTGCCTCTTCACAGCAATAAAATGTTGACTAAGACATCTATGCCCAAGACCCTGTCACCCAACCCTCCTCTCTCTCTCTCCATCAGGTCTTCCTCTGCTACCAACAGTCTGGACCCAAATCCAAAGCGCACTCCAGTTTTCTGGCTTTTCTTCTGGTGATGAACCTCCTCCCTACACTTCCACCACAAACACCCCAACAGGAACAATCTCTCCACTGTGCAACCTTCCTCCTCACCCTCTGCACCTCGCCCTCCTTGCCCTCCCACTCTGGCCCCTCGGTGTCAAAAGGCCAACAGTACTTATCACCTGTCCAAACCTCTGCAAATCAACCAGGCCAACTCCCCGTGGTTTCTAACCTAAAAACATTCCTCTCCTCCACCGTCTCCTCTTCTCTTCTGTCTTGGATCTTAAAGATGCTTTCTTTACTGTCCCCCTACACACACTCTCAACCCTGTTTTGCCTCACCTGGGAGGACCTGGACACAACCCAGCAGCTTATCTAATAGTTTTGCCTCAGGAATTTCTTACGAGTTTGTCCAGGCCTCAAAAAAGAACCTCACGACCTAGATCTATTCCCTAGTTTCCTTCTCTACTAAGTAGAAGACTTCCTCTTACGCTTCCCTTCCCCACAATCTCCACCACTCCACCACCCTTCTTACCTCTCTTGCTTCTTGGGCCTCCATGGTCTCCAGAGACAGGACCGCATGTGCCAACCATTGGGCACCTACCTGGGTCACTCCATCTCACTAGAAGGGAGAACTATATGCCAAACTAGAACAAGGGGCCTCCTTGTCTATCACATCCATGAACCAAAGGTAAATTGCTTGCATTATTAGGCTTCTTTAATTTCTTTTGAATATGAATTTCCAAACTATCCCTTGCTGCTCATCCTCTTTATGAAACCTAGAGGACACCCCCACCCCGCACGCTCTAGTCTTTATAGGAACTCTTTAAAGCAGTTCTCTGTTGCAGTATATTTGATCCAACTGTGAACCCCGAGACTGTAAAAACCTTTTCTTTTTTGGTGTGGTTCAGCCCTAACACACCCCTTTAATCCAAGAACTTTCTGTTTATTATAACAGGTGAATATGGTATGGTTCAGCCCTAGCACATACCTTTATCCAAGAGCTTTCTGTACAAGGATTTAATAAAGTTAATCCCAGGTCAAGAGGTAGAGCAAGTAACTAGATGACAGAGATTAAACAGAAGGGAACAACTCTCATCTTTATGGTTATGAGCCTAGCCTTTAAAGGCTGAGCCATCTCTCTGGCACTAACAAGGAAAAACTTGAAGCCACTATTACTGAACTTGCCCAATCAGGTCCTGAAAAATGTAGCCAGCCACCAGCTATTTAAAACCTGTAACTTTTTTAATTTGCAAAAAAATTATGAAGTGTGGAAAGTCTATACCCAACTGCCATCTGATTATAAATGACAACAAAATAATAATTCTACCCTTTAAAAAAAAACAAGAGACTTTAAATTGAAGGGTATTTAAGACAGTGTGGAGAAGAACGGGCTTTTGGCTTTTTCCTCCTGAACTATCAGCTGAGCTAGCAAGCTTTTGGCCTTGGGCATTTTGGGCTTTTGGTTTGAGCTTTTCAGGTTTTTGGTTTTTTGGTTTTGTTTTTTTTTTTTTTTTTTTTTTTTTTGGCTTTTTCCTTCAGGACATGAGCTGAGTAGGAAGGTTAGCTGGGTGCTTTCTCTGCCTCTCTGAGCTAGCAGGTTTTTACCCCAGCATCTGGTTCCTGGGTATTCACTGGTAAAAATCGAACAGTTTGGGATTTCGTTTTTCATAACAGCTCTCCTTTCCACCTAAGCAGCCACTCTCCACTGCAGTGACATCACGAGGACAAACGATACAATCTCTGCTCCCAATGACAAGGCCGACCAAGTGACCCAACTCACTGCCCAGTCCTAGCTTAACTCGCTCTGACAACAAACGACCACCCCAGAAGCAATCCAGCACACACACCTGGAGCCCCCTCTGACTGCTGACATCCTGACTTACCTACATTCCCTCCTTCACCCTTCATATTAGACTCTGCTCCCCTTTCTCCAGTTAGTCACCCCTCATCTCCACTGAAAGACAGAAAGTCCTACAAGACTTGCCAAAAGACTAATCCTTTTTTCTCCCCAGTCTTCATCTCACCAAATGAGAATTCAGTTACCGTCCCTAGACTGGCAGGTAGATTTTATCCATATGCCCCACGTTGGGAGAAACAAATATTTACTAGTATGTACAGACACTTTTTCAGGAGGGATGAGGACTTCCCAACCACAAATAAGAGGGCCCACACTGTAGTTTTTCACACTCCTCTCTGTGACTGTCCCTTGCTTCAGTTTGCCTTTCTCCAGACAGTCAGACAATGGCCCTGAGTTCATCTCTTCAACTACCCAATAAATATCCACCTTTCTCCAGATCCCCTGGAATTTCACATCTCTTAGTGGTCCCAATCCTTGAGGAAAGTGGAGAGGATGACTAAAGACATAAAGGACATCCTCACCAAAATTAGAATTAAAACAAGACTGGGTTGTTCTACTCAAACTCCAAAGCTCGCCAAAAAACAAAAACACAAAAAACACCCAAAACAAAACAAACAAAAAAACAACAGCCCAAAAACCAAAACCAAAAAAGACAAAACCTTTCCCTAATCAGTCCCTTTTAAAGTCACCAGCAGGCCTCACAGAAGGCATACCCCACTTCCTCCAGCCCTACGTTAGACCCTTCTGTCCTTTCTCCACACAGAACTTTGGAGGTATACTGACTCTGCCCTACCCTCCCCAAACCCTTTCCCTAAGCTCCAAACCAGGGATGTGGTATACATCTCAGCTCCACCCACTCCTCAGGAGTCCATAACTGGCAGGGCTCCACAACTTCCTCTCACTCATCCCCACAGCAAGATTCAATAACATTAACTGCCGAGTTCACCTGTCCACACTCCACAGGGCTCACTCCCCTACTACTACACGCCACATTTCTAGATCCCACCGAGCTCAAGACACCCAGTTATCCAACTCTCACCATAAGAGAGGGCAACTGTGTAGGAGCAGAAACAAATTGTACCCACTTGGCTCCCAAGTTCCTCCAACGAAGACTACTAGTTTTTACCACCCTGAGGGTCACTGCATTCTTCATGGCCAAAAATCAACCTAGAAGCAACCTTCATATGTCCCTTCCACCACTGAGATCACAGGCCCCTCTCCTCCAGCAGGAAGCAACCTCCCCAAACTATGACTCCTACCCTCTTTTCATATTGTCCCTCCAGCATTGGGATATCTGGGTAATGGCCTCAGGTCATGAGGAACTGCATCAGGCTGTACTGGGGTGACAGCCCCGTGCCATAAAGAACTGCTAAGCCCCAGCCTGACCATTCAGTTCAGCTCCACCCTAGAAAGAGTATGTACAGACGGCACAAGCAACTCGCCCTGCCGAACTGTGATAGGGTTAGACAGTTCAGAGCTTCCTCCATCATATATTCTTGCTGAGGCCATTTCAGGTTTAACTAGAACTTGATATCTGTGATAGAGAATCCCATGGGAAATTACTCACTTCTATTCTAGAAACACAAGGTGAAGATGCCCTGGCTAACTTGCTCAGTAGTTCTCAACCTTCCTAATTCTGCGACCCTTTAAAACAGTTCCTTATGTGGTGACCCCAACCATAAAATATTTTCGTTGCTACTTTATAACTATAATTTTGCTATTCTTATGAACCAGAATATAAATATCTGTGTTTTCTGATGGTCTCAACTGACCCCTGTGACAGGGTGGTTGACTCCAAAAGGGGTCCTGGCTCACAAGTTGAAAACTGCTGGCTTAGCTTCTAATGCAGAACCCTTGAGCTAACCACTTATCTTTTGATTCTGTTAAACTGCTTAAGAGTTTCCAAGGCTCCAGGAAACATGCAGCATTTGGTTGTGCTCAGCTTGAAGCAGGGCTTCTTTCCATAGGCCTCCCTGTGGGCATTCCTGGCAAAGGGAATCACGGCCTGCGGCCATGAACCATGCCTTGCAGCTGCCAAGCAAGCTAGGATATGTTTTGTGCCTTTAAAACCCCCTTGTTCTAAATGCTTGGGGCCACACTGACATGCAGAATACCTGAGTGTGGTCTCAGCCAGCTACAATCAGTATCTGAGTGGTCATCTCTGGTAGACTCAAACCTCATAGATTTCCTCAGAGATAAATACACACATGCATATAGACATGTGTTCCTCAGCCCCTCTTTCTTCTTCTTCTCCTGCCCTTTTTTTCCGACAGGGTTTCTGCTGGCATCCAACTCAGAGACCCACCTGCCTCTGCCTCCCAAGTGCTAGATTGAAGGTGTGTACCACCACGCCCAGCCTCTCAGGCCCTTCTTAATGAGCTCAGTCTTTATCCTGTGGAAGGATTATTTCAATAAAGCTCTCTCAGCCTGTTGAGACAATCTGCCTGCTTCTCTGCTTTATTTTTCTTAAAAATACCAAGTCAGGTAAATCATTTATGGTATGTATATATTCCCAAGCCCATGAAGATTTTGCTTTCAAACATAAGCTAATACCTGGAGAAATACATATAAGCTCAATTTACCTCAAAGCTCATTTTTAAAAATAGAGAAGCTAGGAGTCTGAAATGTAGTTTCATGGTAGACCTTGCCTGGTACATACAAGGCACCAATAAAAAAAAAAAAAAAAGTATCTCTTACGCTACTTTCTAGATTTTAAAGGTGGAGGAATGACTTCAAGCCATGAAGAATTGCTTAGCCCCAGCCTGACTGTTCAACCCCACCTCCAGAAACACATGTCCAGGTGGCATAAGTAACTCACCCCTGGCAGATATGTACACATACAACATTGCATCATAGACTTGCGCCAGGACAGACTTCATCTGATCTTATTTTGTGAGCTACCTAATATCTGAGCCTCTGTTTCCCAACATATCAAATGTAGATGAACAATCAATTACTTCTTCAGAGGATAGTGACAATTTAAATAAAGCACACAGATGCGGCTGGCAGATGCCGCCTCTTTGTCTTGGTAGTCTGGGCAGCAATCAAAACAGAATAGGAGGAAGGCCCTTGTTAAGCAGGAAGGATGCGCCCATACTTGTGACCCCATTGTTCATATTACGAATACAGACACACTTACTTCTGACAAAGCTGATTGAAAAGAACTTTAGGAGAAAGTGGTCCTTTGTCAGCCTCCTTCATGCTGTGAAGAAACAGGAACAAGGCTGAAGTCAATGGTCCAGGGCTTGAAAGTTCCACCACTAATGGATCCTTTGAAAACATGATCAAAGACAAGTCAGAAATATGTAATTTCAAAACAAAACATCACCAAGAATCTAAAAGCTTTATTTAAATGATAGTAACTGAATTGTCAAGTGTATTTACTTTTAGTCCTTCATATATGTTATTGAAAAGTTGAAAACGTTGATTAAATACTTTAACTGGACTAGTAGAAATGCAGGTACTCTAGAGACCTGTGTCACTCAACCTTAAACAATGGACCTCAAAGAAATGCGGATTTCCCCAGGACTCTCATACTGGAGGACAGGGAAGGTGCCAACCCAAGGGGAACTTGACTTCACACAGTTGGAACAACTCGTCAGGCCAGTTTACAAAGTGAGACTTAAGCCCTTGCATATCCTAGGCCTTCTATTTAAACCCGTGGTTGAAAATCCATGAGTTTCTACCCCTTCACAAAAATCCTTAAAAGAATTTATATTACAGTCCATAACACTAGCAAAATTACAATTACAAAGTAACAACAAAAATAATTTCATGGTTGGGGTCACCATAACATGAGGAACTTTGTTAAAGAGTACAGCATTAGGAAGCTTAAGAACCACTGATTCAAATTTTCTTCACCTCAGGGGCCCAAAGATGGACTTCAGGACTTTCCTGGATCTTTTTTGTCCCTCTTCCCAAACGTAGCCACAATGAGTAAATCTCCTTTTCTGCTTTCCATATTTCATTTGGCTTTTTTAGTTGGTATACCGAGAACAAGTGGCCAGATAGGACTTGGCACAAGTTTGTTAACAATGCCTTGCTCTAAGAAAAAACAGTATTTTCCAATATCCTCTACCTTTTACTTAAGGAAACCAAAGCCTAAGCTCGCTCACTAGTCCTCAGTCGATTCTACCCGTCTTTTGATGTGCTTTTTCTGCACGCAAAAGTATAAACCTGCATAGTATTTGTACAAATTCACGAATGAACACAAATTACACTTACTAGAACTTCACCTCACCTTCGGGTAGGAAGCCTAGCTGAAAGGCTAACTGAGGTGCTATTAACATATCAAAGCAGGAGCTGACCGGCTTTCCCAGGAGCACTCAGTACCCGAGGCTCCTCCCTCCCAGCTCGTCTTACTCAGCTCCCAGCCTAAACTCCCTCCTTGGAGCTGGGCTTCAGCTGCCCTTCCCCAGGCCCAATGCCTATATAACTCAGCTATTTTGACTGATGAAGCAGCCAACAGACTGCAGGGTCATATGGTGACTCCGCTCTGACAACAGCTCCACCCCCAGAGGCAAACTTGTACCCACAAGACACCTCTGCACACTGGGAACTGGCCTCGTGACGGGGTGACGGGCGTGTGCAGCCTGGACCTTACCTCTGCCTGCTTTCCCCTTTGCATCTATAATAAAAATCTTCTCCATACTTTAGGAACAGTCATGTCCTCCTCCTTTTATTTCAGTTTTTCACTGACTTACTTTTCCCAAACCTTTTACTAATAAAAGAAGGGATGGGGAATTATGTGACAAAGTTAAAAAATTGAAAGTAGCAACTGTATTAAAGATTAGCACATTTTAGGTCATTTTAGGGACCTCTTGCTAATCCCTTTCCTGCCTCTAGGGACACATGATCCTGATGACTGACTGCAACAGCTCTCAAAAGTGAGATCACAAACGACACTTCTTCTTCCTCTAATGTACTGCAAGGTGTACACATACCCAGTTTCTTTTCCATTGGGGATTGAAGATATGCTAAGCAAACACTCACCTTTGAGCTGTATACCTAACCCTGTTTGTGTGTTTGTTTTTTTGAGACAGGGTTTCTCTGTGTAGGGTTTTTTTGAGACAGGGTTTCTTGGCTATCCTGGACTTACTTTGTAGACTAGGCTGGCCTAGAGCTCACAGAGATCCGCCTGCTCCTGCCTCACTGAGTACTGGGATTAAAGGCATGTGCCACCACACCTGACTAAAAATGGTGATTTCTAAATGATGCCAGTCAATGACAAAGTAGGAGGGACATGGACAAATGCACAACACAGTGAACTTTACATTAAAGATGACTTAGTTTTTATAATCACCTACTACTTTGGGTATTAAAACATCCTTTTAGACACTCTCCATGGATACTGAGAGACAACTATGCCAAGGCAAGTTAAAAACTAAAACCTGCCAGGAGCAAGGTCACATGCTGTAATCCCAGCACTAGAGATTTTTAAAAATGACTTTTACGGTCTCACTAAGCTCCCCAGGCATGCTTGTACCTCAGCCTCCCAAAGTATCTGGGATCCCAGACATGAGCAATCATGTCCTGTGCCCTTTTTAAAAAATAAAGATCAGGGTCTCACCACATTGCCTGGGCTGCCCTGAACGACTTGGATCAAACCACCATCTCGCTTCAGCCTCCGACTGAACTGTCTGGGATAACAAGCACATGTACTAACTACACTAGCTCTCGATAACCATGACTGCTTACTGCTGTCAGGCCTTTCCGGCCAAAGTCCACCAACACACACAGACAATGAAATAAAGTCAGCCAACTACTTGTTGCCAGGAGGCAGAACAGACATTCTTTGGGAATGCTGACTTTCTCGGTAAGGGGGTGTTAAAGACCTTTCAAAGATTTATACTTCCAGTAAATAATTTGACACAGGATTTAAAGAAATGAGGATTTATTCTCGATAGCTCCTAATCTCAACAAGTCCACAGAAAGAACAAACGAGGACTGAGGTATGGCTGCTAAGAAGCAGCTGGCATTCACTTTCACGTGAGCCAACAGAGAGGTGCTGAGGTTTCCTTTTCCTTTTCTTTCCTTTTTGTTTTTTGTTTTGTTTTGTTTTTTGAGACAGGGTTTCTCTGGATTCGATTTGTAGACCAGGCTGGCCTCAAACCCACAGAGATCTGCCTGCCTCTGCCTCTCTGAGTGCTGGGATTACAGGTGTGTGCCAGCATGCCCGGCTGATACCGGGGTTTTCTAAGTGGCAGAGTAAATGTGTTTTGTGTGTATTTAGATAAATTACAAAATGGCCTTACTTTGTTCTCATTTTGTCCCAGCCTCAGAATCTAGCTTAAGGTTGCCCTACTGTGAGACTGAGTAACATGGCCTGACTGTGGGTGTTAGGCAGGCCAGCTGCCAATGTCAGCAACACCTCTCTTTGCTATTTTCTTTCTTTTTCATTACCTTAAAATTCCATCATCAGACTAGGCGTCAAAACCCTTTACACGAAAAGCCTGTGAGATGCCTGCTTGACAGGTAAAGGCACCTGCCATCCAGCCCAATCTCCAGGGGCCACAATGGAGAGAAGTAGATCCCACAAGTTGCCCTCTGACCCCACCCCTGCATCATGGCACACACCAAATAAACTGTTAATAAAAATATCTTAAACCTTCAGATGCTAAATATTTAAATCTAAGTTTAAACAACACCCAACATTTAAATACACATTACCATTGACTACAAAACAAGGATCCCAGACATTTTGCTCAATAAAAATTCGACTCTTATTTTTTCCAGCATGTGCACATACAAATTTGCCTCAATGTTTTTGTACTTTTTGTTCTGTGATAAGTCTGAATCATGGCATGTCTTAAAGTTACAATTTCTGAAAATGTTTTTTGATTATTATTTGATGAGACATTTTTAAACTGTGTTTTAGAGCTCTCTGACTACAGTCCTATTTGGCAGTTTAGAAAAACAGAAAAGAAAAATTTCGGAAACAGATATTATGTGGCTCTTGTACTTGTTACTCACCAGCTGTGGAGCTGACGAAAGAGAAATCTTGAATTTGGTGCCATCTTCTTTTATCTCGTTCATAAGTTCAAACAGAATGTATGTCTGAGCCAAGTTCTAAACAACAGAAAAGGTCAAGCCTCCTGGTTCAGTAAGAGTATGCCTCTTATTTGATGAAATGAATACTCTCAAAGTTTCAAATCTCATGTAGCACAGCAAAACATGTTCATTTAAAAATCTAAAGATTCTGTTGTTCTCTTTGGAGAGCTCCTGTCCCCTCCAGGTATTTCTATCTCCTCCTTCTTTCATAAGATTCCCTGTACTCTGCCCGAAGTTTGGCTATGAGTCTCAGCATCTGCTTTGATACTCTGTAGGGTAGAGCCTTTCAGAGGCCCTCTGTGGTAGGCTCCTGTCCTGTTCCCTGTTTTCTCCCTTTTCTGATACCCATCCCATTTGCCTTTCTGAGTGAGGACTGGTCATCTTACCCAGGGTCCTCCTTGCTTAGCTTTTTTAGGTATACAGATTGTAGTAGGTTTATCCTGTATTGTATGTCTAATATACACTTATAAATGAGTATATACCATGTGTGTCATTCTGCTTCTGGGATACCTCACTCAGAATGATCTTTTCTAGTTCCTGCCATTTGCCTGCAAATTTCATGATTTCCTTGTTTTTAATTGCTGAGTAGTATTCCACTGTGTAAATGTATCACAATTTCTGTTTCTATTCCTCCTTGAGGGACATATGGACAAAGGGGTCTTTTCTAACACTGATACTCCAACCAAGGACCATGTATGGAGATAACCTAGACCCCCTGCACAGATGTAGCCCATGGCAGCTCAGTATCCAAATGGGTTCCCTAGTATTGGGAACAGGGACTGTCTCTGACATGACCTCAATGCTGGTTCTTTGATCACCTCCCCCTGAGGGGGGGAGCAGCCTTACCAGGCCACAGAGGAAGACAATGCAGCCAGTCCTGATGGGACCTGATAGGCTAGGGTCAGATGGAAGGGGAAGAGGACCTCCCCTATCAGTGGACTGGGGGAGGGGCATAGGAGAAAAAGCGAGGGAGAGTGGGATTGGGAAGGGGCAATAGAGAGATACAAAGTGAATAAACAGTAATCAATAAAAAAATTAATTAATTAATAAAAGTAAAAATCTAAAGATTTAACTGAATATGCTTCACGTTTTCTATCAGTATGACTAATGACGTTTTCTATCAGTATGACTAATCAGTAAGACAACAGACTTCCAATTAACACTGTTGAGTACACATACCCCAAAGAAAAACAGAAAGAACTTTATAGAGTAACATCCAACAGTCCTTGGACAGTCTACACTACAGATTTATTTGCTCCTATTAACTAGTTCAAATAATTGTTTACAGTTTGGAAATGATTCTGATGATTCTTACCTGAATGACTGCATTAAAGAAGCAAGTATTTCCTAAGTTTGTAATTCCTTTAACAGATGGCACACAGCCGCCTTTTCTTCCCTTCTTTAATTCACCTGTTTCACGTTTTTCTTCACAAAGTTTTATGATTCTTGAAAATGCACCTATGAATGATAGGAAACATAACTGACATGAGGTGTAAAATTAAATGTGTCACTTGACAATTTAAATATATTATTTAAAACCAAACACCACCACAAAATATTTTTTATTTTTATATTTTACTTCTATTGAATTGTAATATAATCGTCGTAATATAGATATTTGTACCTTATACATTACAGAATAATTTCTTGACAAATCTAAAAGTTTAAAGTGAAACAGACCTTACTTCTACACACCATTCCCCAGAAAAGGAGTTCTTACACACAAGTTGATTCTAAGCTTCTAGTAGCAAAGATAGAAAATGAGTCTATCAAACTGTTGTACCACAGAATAAGAAAGGGCTCAAATAGTGAACATGCCGGCTTGGTGGGTATTCCAACATTCATAGCACACGGGGGGGGAGGGGGGGGAGAAATGGGACGGGACGGGACGGGGGAATGATCAGAAACTCAGGTTCATCTTCAGCTACAAATAGAATTTGACCTCATGCCTGGACGACATGAGGTCTTGCTCACAACAAACAAACTGCTGGCATCAAAATTTGAACATTAAGGTAAATACCGAGTATTAAAACAAGACGATTACAAAATGAATGCAAATTGATAATAGATTTTTTAAATGAGATCAAATGATGAGGGGAAATTCTGTTGTTGGGTGATTTTCTAATGTGAAACAGTTTAATGTGTATGGGTATTTTGCTACACGCATGCCCGTGTACTACGTAGCATGCTTAATGCCCACAAAAGCCAAAGAGGGCAATGGACCTCTTGGAAATGGAGTTACAGATGGTTGTGATCCACCATGTGGGTATTGGGAATCAAACCCAAGTCCTCTGAAAGAGCAGCCAGTGCCCCATAAGGGAAAACATCCTCCCACCCACCCCTCCACCCCCGTGTGCGCACACTCCTCTCTCTTGAGACAGGGTCTCACTATGTAGCTCTGGCTGTCCTGGAACTCATTATGTCCACCAGGCTGGCTTCAAACTCAACAGAGATCTGCCTGCCTCTGCCTCCTGACAGTTGGAATTCAAGTCAAGCATCTCCATGTCAGGCTCAGAGGGAAAACTTTTCATGACAACTAGTAAATAGGAGAAAGAACAGGGTTAGAAAACTACCATCTTAGAGTGATGACATGCCCCTTCTAACATTTGGCAACTTTGCTGTGAGTTTAAAAATTTAAAAGCTAAAAGTTAATGGGATAACAGTATACTACAAAAAGTAAATATCTAAATACTAAGCTTGAGTGCCACAAGTATTGATCTGAAAATCGCATTATTATTTTTGATTACTTGTTTTTCAGATAGGGTCTATGTAGCTCTGGCTGGCCTAAAACTTGCCATGTAGACTAGGTGAGTTCTGAACTTGCCTGAGCCTCTCAAGTGCTGAAATTAAGGGCATGTAACACCACGCCCAGTTGAAAATCTCATTATTAGTTTGTGTTCAATGACAATGTAAGAATGAAGAACAATTCCTAACATTTATAAACTGACATGTTGATCATATATATTTAATAGATTATAACTCAAAACCATCACCTAGGGGACTGTGAATGTACCTTACTTCAGAGACTGTTTGCCTAGCATACATGAGGCCCTATGTTCACTCCCTATATGACAGAGCACCAGGCTGGTGGCATACACTTGTAATCCCAGCATGTGGAAAGTGGAAACAGGAAAATCAACAATTCAAGGTCATCTTCAGCTATACAGTGAGGTTGGGACCAACCTGGAATACATGAAACCCTGTCTTAAAGAAGAAACAAAGAAAAAACTATTTATAGTCTTCCCTTAATATACCCACAGCAGACATGATTCCAGGACTCAACAAAATCACAGATGCTCAAAACCTTCATGTCCATCTTAGGAATTCATCAGGCATAAAAAGGTTGGATTTCTACCAGTTACTGTCAGAACTGGATATTCACTGATACTGTATTTTTGTATCTTGTTTTCACATATATTAACTTTATATAGTAATGGGTTTCATTATTTTTGAGATATTCACCCTCCACTATTATACCCTTTTCTCTTCCTACACTTGTTGATCCCTGCTTCCCAGCTATTCTCATTTCTATGTCCCATGGCTGTTCTGTTGTTGGTGCTGTTTTGGTGATACAAGTTTTTAGTGTGTCTCACAAGATCCTAGGTGAGGAACCATTTACAAATGCAATGGCTCCTTACTAGTGGCTATGCTACTAAAAAAAAAAAAAATGTCTCTACATCAGGTTTGGTGGCATATGCCTTCAACCCCAGCACTGTCTCAGACAAGTTAAGTGACTTACTTCAGATCCTAACAGTAATACTCCAAATATAAACCCAACACTTTAAAACTTATATTCTCATCGATGACTTATGGTCAGTAAAAGTTATAAAAGACAGTAGGCCAAGACTGGGTGTGTGCTGCTCTGAACAAACGAATCCCCAAAAGCCTTTCCTTTGTTTAACATCCTTACTAAGTTGTTCTGACAGGTAACATAGCTGATACCAGGGCTCACACGGCCTCACCGGGGTGCGGTCCTCCAGCTTCCTTCTCAAGTGTTCAGGGTTACAGACATTATCAACAGGCCAGTTTTATGCCATGTTCAGGACTGAACCCACGCTTCTTAGATCCTAGTCAAGCACTCTGTCAATTGAACTACATTGTTCTTTTAACTGTTTTACACAAAAACAGTGGTTGAGAGAAATAAATACAGAAAGTAACTACAAAGAAATAAATAATACAATCACTTAGAAAAATAGTCCTAGAAATAAATAACATTAAAAAATGTAATATGCAATTTATAAATCTATATACCTCATTAATCCATCACTTTTTAAAACATCTGGGATGACATCCCAGAGTAAACAATGTTCATAAGACCATCTGGACAAAACTGCAGGCAAAGAAAAAAAACCATAAACATATGGAAAAGCAGCTCTCCCCCTCCCTTCAGCAGGAAGGAATGACAAATGTCAAGGCTGGAGCCATCCACGCTTCACTGTGCGGTGCTTGGCAGCACCACCTGGCCCTCCGTGCACAGCCACCAAATATGGACAGCACTGCCAGAAAGAACAAGCCCCCGGGGCAGCAGCAATAAACACAGCCGACTTCACGCTTAAACAGCCACTTCACACAAGTGGCGAGGGTCTGTGTGTTCACTTGTGCACGTCTATGAGAAAATATTCAAGATTAGCAATGTTATTAGGCTGATTGAATAGATCATTATTTAACCAGAAAGCACAGTAGCATTTTCTAAAAGCTACTTTTTTCTTTAAATATTGGGAAAGTTTTAGAATATGGTTTATGGACTATATGGAATGTCCACAGTCTACCAGGTATTACCTGAACCACTATTATTATTTATATAGAAAACTTAGAATTAATGACCAGAAAGCCTTGAACTTACGGTGTTACCTTAGCAAAACTAAGTATACATTTTTTACATCTATCCACTAAGGAATTATCTGCTGAAAGCCAAAATTCTACTTTAAAATAGGGAGGAGGGTATCTGAACTAGTCAATTATTTCATACTTAAAGGTACATGTGTTTTTCCTACCATGTACAGTTTATGTGCCATTAGAACTTGAACCTCCGCTTTCAACCCCAAAGCAATCTAGGCAAGCCTGCTAGAAAATGAGCTGCACTGTAGCCCCTCCACCATAGCCCTCCACTTTCAGAAACACAAAGCCAAACATGAACTCCAAGAATTGTTTGGAGTGTGTTATAATGAAAAGAGCAAAACTGCTATAATAAAAAAAAATTTTAAAGAACATTCCATTTTTTACATAAAGTTTTACCCACAATTAAAAAAAAGAAGAAAGAAGAAAGGAAGGAAAGAAAATGAAAGAAAAAAGAAAGAGAGAAGAGGGGAAAAAGAAAAGAAGAAAACAAAGTGTCCAACAAATGTACATGGCGATAGAAAAGGGAGAGCCATTCCTCTGAGGCACACGCTGGATTCCTGAATGTCTTCAGTGTCAGACTTAAACCCTCAGAGTTAGAGTTTATGGCAGCTATATCCAGACAGGTCCTCAAAAGAGTTAAGTCTTTGCCCAGTGGTGGTGGGGAACACTTTAATTTCAACACTCAGGAAGCAAGGCAGGCTGATCTCTGAGTAGGACACCAGCATGATATAGAGAGCGAGTTCTAGCACAGCCAAGGCAACACAGAGAAAACCCAAACAAAAAAAAGCAAGAATTACATCTTTGGCTGAAGGGTTGCGCCCTGGCTGCTCCTTCAGAGGACCCAGGCCCCATTCTTAACACACAGCATTTCAACTCCAGTCCAGGGGACCCAGGCCCTCTTCTGACCTCCTTGGGTACTGCACAAAGACATAAAATTTTAAAAAGTGAAGAATCAAGCCCTAATGCCTTAATCACACACTCTTATGCGTTTAGCTTTATACCAGTTTTAGCAGAACTTATGAAATAACACTTTAATTTTCTGGAATCTGTGATTCAGACAAAAACTGAACTTAAACGCACTCAGGTAAAACTGAGTGGGATTTTGTTTGATTGACCATTTTTTTTGTTTGTTTATTTGTAGGTGTGAGTGGGTTTTGTTTACATTTTAGCCTCACACTCACTGGGGTTACATCTCTACCACATCAGCTTCTTAATTTTTAACGTGTTATCTTTTCCTCCCAACTCCTTATTATACATGGAAATTACTAAAAAAATTTTTTTGGAATTAATGTTTTAATTATCCAAATTTTTTGTCATTTTGTTTTTATGGTGTTTTGGGGAAGGGCAGTTTGAGACAAGGTTTCTCTGTGTAGTCCAGGCTGTCCTGGAACTCTCTCTGTAAACCACGCTGGCCTCAAACTCACAGAGATCTGCCTACCTCTGCCTCCCCAGTGCAGGAATCAAAGGGATGTGCCCTCCACTCTCAGCAGTGATCCCAATATTGTATTTATTGCATTTGGCATACTCTTGGATGACATCAGACCTAATCATTCCTCTGCTTTCTTGCTATCAACAGTCTTAATGTACTGGCTAGTTTTATACTAACTTGACACCAGGTAGAATCAGCAGAGAGATGACTATTTTCTCAATGAAGAAAATACCTCCAAGCCATCGGTGGTGGCACACACCTTTAGTCTCAGCACTCAAGAGGCAGAGGCAGGTGGCTCTCGGTGAGTTTGAGGTCAACCTGGTCTACAAAGCAAGTCCAGGACAGCCAAGGATACACAGAGGAACTGTGTCCTGAAAAAGCAAGAGAGAGAGAATGCCTCCATAAGACTGGGCTGTGGGCAGGCATATAGTGCATTTTCTTAATTAGTAATTGATGTGGGCGGGTCCAGCCTCTTGCAGGTGGGGCTGTACCTTGGCTGGTGGTTCTGGGTTCTATAAGAAAGAAGGCTGAGGAAGATGGGAAACAAGCCAGTAAGCAGCACCCTTCCATGGCCTCTGCATCAGCTCCTGCTCCAGGATCCTGTCCTGCTTGAGTTCTGCCCTCATTATTTTTGATGATGAACTGTTATATGGAACTATGAGTGAAATAAACCCTTTCTTCCCCAAGTTGCTTTTAGTCATGGTGTTTCAATCACAGGAACAGTAACCCTAAGACAAACTGGTACCAGGAACATGTGGTAGGTATGGCTGTAATAGACCTGAGGATTGTGGAAGGAAATGGAACTGTAGGCTGGAAATGCCACTGAGTGTTGAGAGCTCACTAGGCTGTGCTTCAAAGAGTGCTGAAAAGCACACAGAAGCTTCTTACAGTTCTGGGTTCTACGATAAAGCAGGCTGAGCAAGCTGGTGAGCAGCGCCCTCCATGGCCTCTTGTCAATTCCTGCCTCCAGGCTCCTGCCCTGCTTATGCTCCTACCCTCCCTGCTCTTGATACGGAACTCTTAGTGAAATAAACCCTTTCTTTCCCAGGCTGCTTTTGATCATGGTGTTTCATCATAGTAACCCTAAGACATTTAATTAGGTTGCTTTGATGCTCAGCACAAAGGGTCTCCACCAACCTGGCACATGCTCGACAAAATCCCTCAAGAGTACAAAGAGATGGCCTTGGCAGCTTCACCAATTCCAGGTCTAGGCCTTCCTGGAGAAGGGCAGTCTTCAGCACACCCTGTGGAGCAGTATTATTAGCCAGCAGCTACACCTTCGTCTGCCAAGGTGTACAGCTAAAGTCAAACCTTTTACACCCATGCCTCTGCCTCACAGGACTTGGCAGTGACAGAGAAAGAGCTAGGGTTCATGTTGTGAAAATGCAAATAAAAGCAGCATTTTCATGTTATGGCTGAAAAAACAGTACTTGCCTTTAAAAAGTATTAAACCATATTCTAACTTCTACTAAAGGTCACAGTATTATTTATTCTCAGCTTCAGAACCTAATCAAACAATTTAATACTGTTTTTTTCTTTTTTTTTTTTTTTAGCTTGCTTTCAATTTATTTATCAATTACTATACAGTTTTTCTTCCAGGTATAGGAGAGCCTACTCTTCCATTAGAAGTAAGTATATTTTTTATGTATACATCTTTTTTATCTATCAACTTTTTTCTCTTTATTAAATTCTTTATTAATTACACTTTATTCACCTTAAATACTGGTTGAATGTTGTTCAGTCTTTTTTTTTTGTTTTTTAATTTAATTATTTTTATATCAATCACAGGTTAGGTACTTTGCATCCCAGGCATAGCCCCCCTCCTCCTTTCCCTCCCACCCTCTCTCTCCCTCCCTCATCTCCCTCCTCCCCACCCCCTCCAAGTCCACCAACAGGGGAGGACATTTAATACTGTTTTACTTCAAAAACAGTATATATTGGGGAGGGACATACAAAAACATACTTTCTAAAACAAACATTCTTATACCCCAAGAAACACTATCATAATGAACTCAACAGTATATACTTTATTTTCTTTAGTCCTGATAAAAATAGCATCCTGCTAGCACTGATATTTTGAGCTAAATAGATGCTCTAGAAAGAGCATGGAATTTTCAATCTCCTGTGTGATTTCACAAAAAGGAAACCAATATGGATCAATATTCTATCAGGAATTCCTAAATATGGTATTTGTGTAATACTCTTGTTATGTGAGCCCACTAAAGTAACGTAGCTTAATGATCTTTTCAGAGTACACAGGTCACTTAAAAAGATGGTGAGATTTTAGGTTCAAAGCAAAATTGAGCCAAACACCCTTGCCCCACACATCCAAAAAACTCTCTGTTATCAACACTCACCACCAGAATGGTTCATTTGTTAGAACTGATGAACCTACGTTGACACTTCATTATCAGCCGGCATCCGTAGTTTACATTAGGTTTCCTCTGTAGTGTGTGTTCCTTTCAGATGGACAAATACAGAATGGCAGGTATCCACCCTTATCAGATGGGACAGTCTCATGGCCCTAAAAGCCTTCTGCACTTTGTTTTTCTTTCCCCACAGGCTCTGCCAACCGCATTCATTCTTCTACTGTCTCCAGGTCTTTGGCCTGCTTATTAATGACCCATCTTTCTCGATGGGTCTTGCAAGGATATTTTTTGCCTCTTTTCAATATTGTACTATATATGACCTTTTCATTATGCCCATGACAAGGGTGAGTGTCCTCCCAACCCCCATCCAGAGCCTACCATCAGATGTGAAATCTACACAGCTGTACGTATTCTTCTGGGAACCTGCACTGGATTCATCTCAATTGCTTAATGCAATTACCTAAATCAGTCATGTAGTATTAATGCTAATGTGCCCATTTCTACAGCTGAAAGAAGTTTTAAGAAAAATCTTTTCACCATAATTCCTCTAGTTTTAAAGTGAATAATGTGCCTATTTTTTCTCAAAGTCTAATCATCAGCCTTAGAAATATTTACTTATTTAGTCATATGATAAATGTCACTGTGATAATAGTTAGTATATATCCATTTCTACCTGTCTTATATTACAAGTCAAATAACCTATCTAAATACATCACTGACCATTCACTTGCCTGAAAGATTAATCTAACAATGGCTCTTCACTGTCTAAGGACAAATCTTACAGTAGGAGGCCCTAGACAACCCAATCTCAGTTGTTCTGTGTCCGTATGCCTGTGTATTTGTCTTTTCTTCATTCCCTTGCTGCTCCAGTCAGTCTTTGGTCCAATCTGGAACCATGCTGGATGCAGCAGTAAAACACAGGTTTTCAGAGCTTTATAGGGCAAGTGACAGCACTTCTGATTCAGAAGCAGACACAAGAATATGGCTATTTTTTGCCGTTTAGTGTGGGCACGTCTTTAATGTCAGCACAGAGGCAGAGGCAGAGGCAGAGGCAGGCAGATCTCTGAGTTTGAGGCCAAGCTGAGTGAGTTCAGGACAGCCAGGGCTGCAAAGAAAGACAGGAAAGGGGAGAAGGGGAAAGAGAGAGAGATGGAGAGACAGAGAGACAGAGGCAGAGAGAGACTGCAGCTATTTTCTACTAAGCCAAACTGTAAAGACATTTATAAAAATGTAAAACAATACTACTTATTCAACCTTATTTTGAAAAGTATTTGTTATTCCTAAATATAGTATTTATGTTAACATGTCATGGAATTATTGATATTCTCAGTGAACATTCAAACTTTTTAGTTTTCACTTTTAACAAAGACTAACAAATATAGCTACATAACCAAAGCTCCTTGAATCTCAAACACTTTTTTAAGAGTGCAAAGGAATGGTGACATCAGAATCTTGGGACTCAAAGAGCTCCTTGTTTTTGGAGGTACACAGGGACTGGCCCAGATTCTCTGTAAGTAACATTAAAAGTGTTAGAAAGCAGAACTTGAAGCATGCTCTGCGAACAGGTACTGGCTTTCTTCTCAGTGGTTATTTTTACTTAGTGCAAAATCATAAAAAGAATTTTTTCAATACCATTCTTCCCTAAACAAAGAACTACAGGCAACTGAGGAAATCTGGGAATGGGAGGGATGGCCCAACCCAGGGAAAAGCATACACAAATGGTCAGATCTGAAATATATACATATAAGTAACATTACATAGGCTATATCTAATTATATACAAATATATTCAATAACAACTCATGAAAAAAAAGGCATGAATTTGAAGGAGAGCAGGAAGGGGGTTTGGACAGAGGAAAGGGAAAGGAGAAATTACAATCTGGGGCTGGAGAGATGGTCAGCAGTTGAGAGCACTAGTTGCTCTTCCAGAGGACCCAGGTTCAATTCCCAGCACCCACATAACCCCAGCTCCAGAGGATAGGACACCCTCACACATGCAGTCATACATGCAGGCGAAAACCAACATATATATATATATATATATATATATATATATATATATATATATATATATATATATA
>CM053760.1:11771498-11854978 GCA_028658305.1 Pachyuromys duprasi | reverse complement strand
AATAATCGCTTTCTTCCGTAAGTTGCTTTTTGGACACAACTCGTAGAAAAGTAACTAATACGAAATTCTCACCAAAGCTCATGCACGGGGCTTGGATGTCCTGTTCACAGAAACTTTAGTTGAGCAGGGAGGTAGTAAGTCACTTGTCCTTGGTGGCTGCATCTTGCCATGGCCCCTTCCTATTTCGTTGTCTCTTCCTTCCACTAATCCCTACTTCCTGGCCAGCATGAGACAGGAAACCTACAGTGGTGTTCTGATTCACCTCAGCTCCACAGCAATGGAGCCAGCTGACCACAGACAAAACCTGACACCATTAACACATGGCGATCAAAATAAATCCTTCTTGTAAGTGTAAGTGTCCTTCGGGTTTTTGTCACATTGAACAAACTCTCTCCCTAATATTCTTTCTACAATTAAGCATTCAAGAAATCTGAAGAACTGGATGGCTAAGACACTGGCTTTATTCTGAACCTTAGGGAACCTAAGTAAGAAAGGTAGGAAAACAGTCTCCCCATCATTGCTGGCATCAAATGACAGTGTGTGTCCTTGTGGCCAATAAAGCATGACCCAATGTGCTGTTCTCAAGAGACACCACTCAGATCAAATTCAGTTGCTGAAGCATTCAAGGTCTGTCACCACATTTCCCTGGCTCCTTGTTTCAGCAGAAACTGAGCCATGACAGGCATAACCTGAGACAAAGTAAGAATCCCACAAATGCTTGTTGAATAAGTTACATAGAGAAGTAATAAAATGAATGCTTTCTTTTGCTCTCCGGAAGCCTGGGTTTATGTCCCCTCCTCCTCTGGCTCTGCCATGACTACCTCTTCAGGTTGATAGGTAGCTAACAAAGACAACTACATACTAGACTACAGGAATACAATTGGGGACTATGCTGTTTGTTTGTTTTTGTCTTTTATGACAACTAAAGGATCAAGGCTGCAGCTCAGTGGTAGTATCTGCCTATCCAGCACAAGGCCCTGGATCAAACCCAGCACTCTTAAAAACCAAGTAAACAAAACAAGCCTTTTATCACAACTCTACTTTTATAAAACCTTTCAGTTGCCAGTGCTATATTCCAAGCACTTAATTTCTTCAAAGGCATCTCAAGGGCCAACTAGGTAGCTCTGGAATAAGAGAACACATGAGCAAGCCTGGTTTCTGATCCCCAGGACCCACATGGTGAAGAGAAAGAACCAATTCTCACAGTTTGCCCTCTGGCCACTACACAGGTGCCCTCGAATGTGTACCACCACCACCCCACCAGCCCTGGTGCACATGCACACACGCACGCACTGACTCTCCTTCCACCATGGGGGTTCCAGGGTTGAACTGAGTATTATCAGGCAGGCTTAGCAGAAAGCAACTTTATCCAACTTTATCCATCTTTCAGGGCCAAATAAATGTAATCCTTAAACTGGGGCCAGAAAGCAGACTGGTGGGCAACTTGATCCCTGAACAGTAAAGTTGGGCATAGGTCTGAGTGAGCTAGGATCAGAACAACACTGCAATTATATAACAGTAACCGTACAGGAAGTTCCAAAATTGGGTGTCAGGATCTAGTCACGTATTTTCACGAACATTATTCTAAATCTTCACAAAGTATTACTGCCAAGCTTCACAACAATCCTCAGAATAGAATTCTTATTCCAATTTTATCATAAGGAAAGGAAGGAGTAGAAACCCGTAGATAATAGTGTAGGACACTAAAGTCAAACTAGAACTGTTACATTTTAAAGCTCATGCTAGCTACACACTTCCGTTTCTCATATTAGAAATATAAATACATTACATGAAAGCAAGATGAGGCAGCTGGCTAGGAATATATGACATGGTATTTTTTACTTAAATTACAGACTGAGAAAAATTCATAGTGAAATCAAAGATGTGATTTGTTTCGTTTTTGAGGAAGGCTCTCCAAATGTAGCCTTGGATGGCCTGAAACGCCCTATGTAGACAGGGCTGGCCTCAAATGCACACAGGTCATGGCCTGTGCCTTCTGAGTACTGGGATCAAAGGTAGATATTTTTTTTTAATCTAAATTTATTTTTTATTATTTATTCAAGGTAGATATTCTTTATGAACTCTTTATGCAAAGTGTGAAACATCTTATTTTAATCCAAAATGCTTTAGCAAACTGTTTAAGTTACCTGTTTGTGTTTTAAGAACATGTTTCTGGAGAGAGTCAACTATCTGAGACAATACCTTCTTGTTACAATGCGTTGATAATTGTTCATTACATTCATAACACCTGAAAAACAGGAATGCACGCAGATGTTATGAAAGCCCTTTCAGTGACTACACATAAGGCATGCACTTAACAATTTCTGTCTCTACACTGCATAGGAATCAGGAACTCAAAGGGGAAGGTGGTTACCTAAGCCTGGACAAATAAGCAAGGGCCAGGTCATACAGATCCTCATGGATCAAATTCTGCAGTTTGTCGTAAATGTAATAGAATGTCACAAGATTTCAGGCAGAGGAGTAATATGGCCCAATTTAAACATGTACCCAAGTCATGCGGGTTTTTTGTTTTTGGTTGTCGTTGTTTTGTTTAGCAGTATCCAGTATGCAGGAGGCAAAGGCAGGCAGATCCGTGTGAGTTCAAGAGCCTCTGGTTGAGTTCCAGAACTGCCAGGGCTATGCAGATAAACCAGATAAAACAAGAGCAACAACAAAACAAGAGCAGGGCTCTACAGCACTGGCTGTCCTAGCACCTGCAATGTAGACTGGCCTGGCCTGCGACTCAGAGCTCCACCTGCTGTCTGCCTCCCACCTGCTGGGATTAAAGTGTGCATCATCAGGCCTGTTTCTGTTGTTTATGCCTTATCATTTTTTCAATGGCTATGAGCACATATCTGAATATATGGCTGTGCACTATGTGCATGGAGTACCCACAGATGCTAGAAGAGGGGATCAGATCCCCTGGGAGTGGAGTTACAGACTATTGTGGGTGCTGAGAACTGAACCTAGGTCCTCTAGAAGAACAGCCGGTGCTCCTAACTGCTGAACCACCTCTCCAGCCACGGTAGTATACACTCTTAACGTCTGAAACATTTAGCCCCAGATTTTGGTCTTTCTGAGACAGGGTTTGGCTATACGTGCAAGGCTAGCCTGGAACTCACAATCACGTGCCTCTTTTTCCCCGTGCTGTGATTACAGGTATACAACACCATACTTGGCTCCAATAGATTTAGAAAACATCACTGTGTGGGTTACAGAATCCCTGAACCACCTGAATCCTTAAAGTACCATCCTCCTCTTAGAACACTGGGATTCTGTATTAGTTCATTACAAAAAATTTAACTAGACAGAACTTTTTCTTAATGGTACAAAGAAAATGTTACCAATAAATAGGGTTTTTTAAGCTTTATGTTCATAAATATTTTTTTTAATTATTCCACCACAGGTTGTATATGAGAAAAAAGTATACAATGATATTTTATCTTTATTTTACTTTGTAATGCTCCAAGTTTTTTAGCAGATAAAGTACTAACAAAGTGAACTTACCATATGACCCATGTACTCAGGCTAATGACAACACAATGGGACTCAGCCCCAGAGCTCTTGAAGTGTCTCAGTGAATGCTGGCTTTCTGAGTTTTTACCGCATCCCTGAAGATGAACAGAATACTATTCATATGATTCACACATAAATTTCTTTCGAATAGACCAAATCTTAAATTATACTTAAGCACAGTTTCAATTTCAAGTAAGAGGAACAGTTTCAAAGTGCAATATGGATTTTTACCGAATTTAATGATCTGTAGATAAATTGCTATTTATCATGTATTTACCTGTAATAACCACTGGTGATTGATTACCCTGTCATTTAGGAATGCATGCATTCGCTGCCCAAAATGTTATACACTATGGGACCCTGAGCATCCTCCTAGGCAAGTGGTGCCCTCCCAAACACGTACTTCCCAGTTCTCCAGCCCAGCCTCACTAAGAGTAGAAAAAGGGCCAGCGCAGTAATTTCCCTAACTAGTTACATGGGAGGGAGAGTCTCCAAAAGTGTCACATACAATAAAAGAAAGGCATATACTTTTCCTTCCTTATGACTTTGAAAATTACTGCAACATCATGCCTGAAACATCTCCAGTCTCTCAAACCATGAAGCTGGGGATGACACAGAGAAAACAAAAACAAAAACACAAAATGAAATAAAGCTTTATTTTGGGGGGTTCTTTTTCTTAAAATAATTACTAGTTCTGAAGTACCTCGATTTCTGTATCTTAATTATTTTATTTATTTACTTATTCATTTTTGGTTTTTTGAGACAGGGTTTCCCCATGTAGCCCTGGCTCCCCTATAATTTTCTCTGTAGACCATGCTGGTCTGGAACTCAGAGATCTGCCTGCCTCTGCCTCCCAAGTGCAGGGATTAAAGATGTGCATCATGACTTTTCATTTCAGAGAATTCCTGTATTAGGGTTGGTGAGATGGCTCAATGGATAAAGGTGCCCGCTGTCAATCCTGACAGCCTGAGTTTGACCCCTGAAACATACGCTGGAGTAAACAGAGAACCAACTCTAGGAAGCTGTCCTGCCGTCCTCTGACATCCACAAATGTGTTGCGGCATGCACATACACAAAGTAAAATAAAAGTGTGTGGGGGCAGTTAAAAAAGAATAGAAAAGGTTAGATCCATTTCCTAAATTAAAAAAAAAGGCAAAATCAGATCCAGATATGAAAACAAGTGCATTAGATTCCCTTTCAAAGTATTTATGAGGCATACATGGTTACTTTCTAAACACAGCCTACAGTTTTTCAATCCTAAACATTCCAAAGTCCATCTTGGAGTGGTGATCTATGTGTGAAATGAATCTACCTCTCCCACCAGAAGTCCAATTCATTGTAGGCATTTAAAGGACAACAGAAGAGGTACATACAAATAACACCTTTCTTACCTGAAAGCCACACTTGAGACACAGCCAAACATCAGAAGGAAGTACTGGCTGTCCATCATAGAATCTTCTCTCTTTCAAACAGTCCGAACAAACTGACCACAGATTCTCAGCCACTGCTTTCTTCACATGATTCACGCTGACAGCGTAACTGATGTGTGGGCACGTTAACCCTACTGAATAATATAGGGCAACATGAAAATATTTGCCTTGTTGAGTGAAGGCCCTACTGTTAGCAAGTGTGCTGGTTAGTTCATCAATTTGGCTCAAGCTGTAGTCATCTGAAAAGATGGAACCTCAATTGAGAAATTGCCTCTGTCAGAATGGACTGTAGCCAAGTGTGTAGCATTTTCTTGGCTATTTGATTGATGTAAGAGGGCCCAGCCCATATGGGCAGTGCCATCTCTGGACTGGTGGGCCTGGGTTTTGTAAGAAAGCAAGCCATAGGTGCAAGCCAGCATATGCAGTGTTCCTCCATGGCCTGCCTCTCCGTTCCAGCCCTGATTTTCTTCATGACAAACTATAAACTGTAAGCTGAAATAAACCCTCTCCTCAAGTTGATTTTGGTAGTGTTTATCACAGCAAAAAAAGCAAACCAGGCCAGTAAGGAAAAGCATATACCATTATAATGAGAACAACTAAAAAGTACAAAGTCGAAAACAAAGACACTCATAAGGATATACAGTTATACGAATGAACATACATAACATTCTTAAAATAATTACAGAAGAGATTAGTGGTTGCCAGGAGCTATGGGTAAGGATAAAATATAGATATTCCTAAGTAACATACAAGATGGTCACAGGCATGGCTCACTGAGGCATACAAAACTACAAGCATAATAAAACTGCAAGCACAAACACACACACCAACATACATACAAAGTGCATGTGATTCTGGTGATATCTTAATAAGCTAAGTTGGTTCCATCAGTTTGATACTGTGTAATAGCAATGCAGGATGTTAATATCAGGAAAGGACAGGTAAAAGCTATGAGACCTGTATGTTAATCTAAAAATAGTTCAAGATAAGAAATAGATTTAAGAACAGTATTTACCAGGCTAGGGTTAGTGGTGTACACCTTTAATCCTAGCACTCAGGAGTCAGAGGCAGGAGGATCTCGGTGAATTCCAAGCCAGCCTGCTCTATTCAGTGAGTTCCAGGATGGCCAAAGACAGACAATGAGACTGTCTGGAAAACAAACAAACAAAAAAGATTGCTCTTTTCTGAACAGCTATAATATATCATGCACTTTGAATGTCTTTTTTTTTTTTCAATAAGCAGATCCTGTTCTTCCAGAGGACTGGAGTTTGGATCCCAGCACGCACACCAGGAAGCTCACAACATCCTGTTCTAAGAGACCCAACGTTTCCTTCTGGTCTTCACAGGCATCCATACACACATGACATTCATTGACACAGACAAATACATATACTCCCAGTACTGCAAGAGATAGCAGGAAAACACATATTTAGACCAGGAGTCTAGCTCAGAGATGGAGTTGGTGTTTAGCATAAACCAGGCCCTGGGGTCATTTGCTAGTACCAATAAGTAAATAAAATAAAAAGTTGCATAAAATCTTTTTATATATACTAGTTTTGCTATATAGCTATTTTCATCATTATTAGGATAAAGAAAAAACAGTGGCTTAATTTACAGGAATTAGAACTTTTAGAATTCTTTGTTGGTTGGTTGGTTGGTTGATTTTTTGAGACAGGATTTCTCTGTGTACCCTTGGCTGTCCTGCACTCACTTTGTTGACTAGGCTAACCTTGAACTCACAGAGATCTACCTGCCTCTGCTTCCCTGAGTATTCGGATTCCAGGCATGCACCACAGTGCCTGGCTTCAGAATTCTTACTGAATATTCTCACATGACAAATTTTTTGCCTGGTCCCTAAAGATCATTTATAACAATTTCCACCGTATGTGGAGAAAAATGGCTAAAACTAAGCACGTACACAAAGTCTTCAAATAATTATATTCTTCTCCTAAGGGCTCAGTTAATCCATTATTTCCAAATACGTGGACACTTTAATTTCTCTACATCAGATATCCACATCAAAACTACAACTACAAACCCACAACCACTTACTAACTGACTAGAGAAGCTAGTTATACAGCTAGCTATGCATTGACTATTTCAGACAAATGTCATTCCTCACTAGGTATTTACAATGAAATATGTAAGGCATTAATATTACCAGTTTTACATAGAAGCAAACCATAAAAACAGACATGGAAGGACTAATTCTGAGAGCCTAGGGCCAAGGCTCAGAATCCTCAGAACTGTGAATGTACACCAAGCATGCACAGGGTCCTAGGTTTAGTCCTCAGGACCCATAACCATCTATAGCAGCACAAGCCTATATACTCCAAGCACTAAGGAGGTGGAAGCATGGGAATCAGAACTTCCATCTATCCTCACCTACTCAGGGAGTTTGCCAGGGTGAGAGCATGGCTCAAAAACAAAACAAAACAAAAGAATAATTCTGATGTAAATTTGAATAGCAAGGAGACGTGTCATTAAGGAAAGGGATGGTCAGGGAAAGTTGATGAATGACCAGTCAGTTCAGAGCAACAGATTACAAAATGCCATTACTTTGTATGAATTTCATAACTAAAAATCCTAAAGTGAAGCATCATTCTATGCTATATATCTTCTCCATGATCTTGGGATGGGTTCTGAAGGACAATGTAAGCATTTGATGCTACCACTTGGACTTCTAAAACCAAAATCACTGATAACCTTAAAAATAGGGGTATGGACTCAAGATAACATATATTTTATGGGAAGATGTAAACTATTTTATGTTACTAAGTAAATTTGCTTCAGGTTTCCTGTAAATTATATAATTATATAAATTTCATATGATAAGGTTATATGGATATTCCTAAATACAGTATTGTTATAGTCCACAGTTTCTATTAGGTAAATAAAAACCAGTAATATAACTCTGGCCAGCCTCAAACTCAGAGATCTGCCTGTGTTTGGCTCCTGAATGTTGGGATTAAGGGCATGTACTACTATACTCAGCCTAGTGTATTATATTTTAAATACTAATAAACTCTACATGAAAACCTTCTAATTTGCAATCGGTGATACAAAACCAACACTTCCCTTCTTTCCTCCAAATGACAAGAACAGAAAATAAGGATTCCAAGTTCATTTTTTAAGACACACAGGTCTTGCTAACTGCAGTGATGCACACCTTTAAACCCAGCACCCAGGAGGCAGAGGCAGGTGGAGCTCCTGAATTCAAGACCAGCCTGGTCTACACACTGAGCTCTAGGCCAGCAAAGGCTACATAGTGAGACTGTCTCAGAGACAGAGACAGAGACAGAGCATATTCTGTGGGTTGGGCATGTGGCTCAGTGGTAGAGTGCTCAGTTAACACATGCAAGGCCATTGGGAACTAGCACTGTAGAGCTACTTCTACCCCATCAATACAGAAATGAAAGAAGGAAAGGGAGGTGGAAGATGGGGGAAGAAGAAAAGTGGAAAGAGGGGAGGGTAAACCAAGCAAGTCCTACAGTTAGCAAACCAAAAGATTCACCATCTGTCCCTCTCTTAGAGACTTAATTTTAATGAGCTGTGAGAAAAGAGAAAAAAATAATATGATAACTTTAATATACCTACAACTTAAAAAAAATCCCAATAAGAACACCAACAATGGTTTTAGTGGGGAACTACACAAGCTAGTTCTCAGACTTATCCAGAAAATGGTGAAAATAAAAGTACTGAATTTATTGACTGAAAAGCATCTGCTGTTAGCCTTAACCCACTACACTCTGAGATGGCAGATAACACAATTTACCAGCAATGTCGTCTGAAGAATCTTCATCATGAGGTAGTAACGGTCTCTTATTTCGTTTGCCTTTCTCAGGGAAATCTTTTGATGGATCTTTTACCCGCATCTGTTATTTACTGAAAAGTTTCAAGAAAAATAAAAATATTTTAATCTTCAAACTATATTTAACACATATGCAAACTAGATTGGTCAAATGAATCAGCTAAAATAAACTATGAAATCAATATTCAACACTGAGAGTACAGCTCAGCGGTAGAGCATGCATGAGAGCCTGGGCACTACCCCAGGACTACCACAAAAACAAAGTCAATCCTCAAATGGCACAGTTGGGCTCCTCTCTTACAGACTGTTTTTATCCCCCCATTGTCTCAAAATCCCTAGGCTGAAATCTAACCCACAAAGGGATGGCCTGTGGAGATGAGCCCTAATAAGAGGAGGTGAGAGAGTAAACCTTGCATTTATGGAGGTAAAAAGAAGAGGGCCAAGACAAATAGATCTTTTTAAAGTTGGGGTCTACTTTACCTTTGCTTGTAGCAAGGGTAGACTAGATCTGCCAGCACTTTGAGTTTGGACTTGCCAGCCTTCAGTACCTAATATTTGCCCTCAAGCCACTCTGTGTATAGTGATTTTATTATTATAATTTTTGCTTTGCATGCTCTCTGCATGCATGACGTCTCAGAAGTAAAGTTTTCACTAAGGAAATAAGTACCATTTGTTAGAATGGGCCCTTTCCTCACCCTGCCATCTATGCAGACAGTGGCGGCTGGGAGCTGCACACTGGACCAGGGAAACAGTAAACCTGGTAGTCAGGTATAACAGCTTTACTACCTAATGGAATATACACAGGAAATTTATTTCCCACTTTTAAGCTACCATAATTTCTCTTAAATTTTTGTTACGAAAAATTTTTAAGTCTACAAAGGTTAGCCGGTGCAGTGCCGCACACCTGTGATCCCAGCACTTGGGAAGGCAGAGGCAGGCAGATCTCTGTGAGTTTGTGTCCAGCCTGTCTACAAAGAGAGTCCAAAACAGCCACGGCTACACAAAGAAACCAAAAATCTACAAAAGTTAAAAACACCACATACTGAATGCTCATATACTGTCAAGATTACACATGTATAGACTCATACATGTATAGAGGTATACATCTACTATGCAAAATACATGTATACATGTACTTTGCTCGACTTTTAATCTAAATATCAGTATAGAAACATGCATTTTTGGGAGTATTTTTTGGTAGGTGGAGTCAAACAAGGTTTCTCTGTGTAGCCCTGACTGCTGTAGGACTCACCATGTAGACCAGGCTGGCCCTTGCCTGCCTGCAGAGTGCTGAGATTAAAAGCATGCGCCACCATGCCCAGGTCGGAGCACAGAATCTTAACAACTTTAACACCGGTGTATGTCTATGGGCATGTTGATGCCAGTGCTCAGGGAGCACAGCCAGCCGGCGTTGGGGGGCAGCTCCCCTGCTGATAGAGTTACCGGAAGTTGTGTGCTGCCCACTGTGGCTGTCGGGAGCCAAGCTCTGGCCTTCCTCAAGAACAATGTATGCTCTCAGTTACTACAGCATCCTTTCAGCCCAATACATAGGACTGCTTTTGAGAGTATCTGAAAATAAGCTGTAGAAGTAATAAAAATTAAGCATAGTGCTTTAAACACAATGAATACTTGTCCTATATAACATCACTAACAAAGGTATTCTTGCTATCTTTTATCCTAACATATTCTAATATTCTTATCTGATTAAACCATATTCTATAGGGATTTTTTTTTTGGACAGAGATTCAGTCATTATTTGGACTTCATCTGTCACAGCTCTTCACTCTTTTATAATACTGCTTTCCCTTTTTAAAAAAAATAATGTGTATGGGGAGGGGGTGTGCAGATGTCCTTGCTAACAAAGCAAATGCTTCAATTCCTACAGCAAAATGGGGAACCGGGAAGACTCAATACAGAGCTGGTTCTTAAAGCTTTACTTAGAAGCTCATATTGGCTGGCTAAAGAAATTCGCGGGGTCACATTTAACTTTAGATAAGTAAATACTACATCACCCAGTTAGCAGAAGCCGACAAACCCAGGTTGTCATTTCCTCATGTTTTCAGAAAGTCTTGTGAGAAAGCATACCGCAACTACCCTTATCCACCCCACCTCTCTCTGGCCAACTTCCGGGCACTCTCCTAAACCATTTCAACCTTCACCTCCACCTCTCCTACCTTCCCACCATGAGGTGGCCTCTAAAGTTACAAACCTGCATCAATTAACTAATGTGAGTTCTGGCCAGAGAGGGGCATTACCGGAGCCTCAGGAAAAGGTGGCTCATGAGAAATGGTCATCTCTCTCCCTAGAACAGATAAACCCTTGAGAAAGATGACAACGGGAAGAGTACGCACAGCAACGCGTTTGACTGGGTTTTGTAAAGAACCTGCTACCTTTTTTAAAACCATTGTCTCAAACTTATCTTGGTAATGGAGGGGGAATTTCTAATCTTTTTAACAGACGTAATGTTACACCAACCCATAATATCTTAACTCCATGTAACTTTTTTTTCCAAGTTCCACTTAAGGCAAAACAAACAAAAAAAGACATTAACATCCAAGTATTAGACTTTCAGATACTTTTCATATCAAAATCATGTCTGGAAATCACCAAGGCTCTGCTGGCCCCGAGCAGGGTTCAGGACTGCACACATGGTTGCACACTTCACAGAGCATTTGTATGAACACACAACCTGGTTAGAATGGAAAGGGGCAGTTTCCTGGAACGTTCATAAGCTCCCTCCCTGTCAGGTGGGTGAGCACACACTCTCAAGAGCAACAGCTCAGGGGAACTCATGAGATACTTGGAGTCCAGCGATTTTATGTAACTGGTAATTTTGGCATAAAATATGTTGGATATTGAACAATTACAGCTACATCAGGACACTCCCAAACTCTAAGTTTCCAGATGCCAAACAAGGGGGCCAACGTTGTAGGTAGAGCCATCAAAGGACAGAAGTCTCAGGCCTGATTTTTATTAACTCTTCACCACAAACACGTTCCTTTTTTTTTTTTTTTTTTGGTGAGGTCTTCCAAACATCAAACGCTACAGCGTTTTTAAAAATTCTATTTAATTATGTGTTTTCTGTATACGGCTGTGCACGTGGTTAAGTGTTTCACTTTGCATTCGCGAGGTCAACGCTGCTTCTCCCTTCCACCGCGTGGGTCCAGGAGACTGAACCATCAGGCTTAACCAACTGCTGAGCCATCAGCCTCAGTGCTTAATTTAAACATTATCTAGCACCTGCATTGTCTCTAATGTACAGCTAACATATTTAATATTATGCTTTTCAACTGGCTACAAGCATCCCAAGTCCAAGAAGTGTTTTGTTTTGTTTTGTTTAAGTTTGGGGCTGCAATTCTCCAGAAAAGGAAATGCAAACGGCTTCCTTTTGGACAGCCGGTGCTGAAAACACTCCATTCTAAGAACCTTCTCACAAGCACTTTGAGATGCGTCACTATCACCATCCTCATTTTACACTTGGAACTGGGCAGGGGTACAGTGACTTGCAGAAGTCAGGGAGATAGAGGTGGACTCAAGTAGGATCGACCCCTAACCTAACATTCACTGTTGCCAGAAAGCCGTGGCTAGGCTCTCCTCCTCGGGCCACTGATGCACCTCAAGTCAGCTGAGCGGGATGTGCTGCGAGGAGAGGTCGCGAGGGGACTAGCGGCGGCTGCACGCCCGGGTCCCCGAGAAGTGCGGGCTCGGCCCGGCTCCCTCCCAGACCCCGGGTCTTCCCGCGGCCGCTAGGGCTCGGCCGTAGAGGCCGCCCGGCGCCCTGTGAATGGACCTGAGGCAACGCGGGAAACTTCTCCTTCTAGGCTGGTTCACCTAGGCTTGGCCTCGCCGCCCAAGCGACGACACAACGAAGACACGGGCTTCCAGTGACCCCAAACGCTGGGCCCCAACTCACCCCGCCCGCCGGGTCGCGGCTTCCACACGCAGGAGCTTCTGCGCCTGCGCAGCGGGCAGCCCGGAGAAGGCGTGGCGTGGCGTACTGGGTGGAGCCGGGGGCGGGGTCTGGCTCTCTAGAAGGGGCGGGGGCGGGGCTTTGGGTCTGGTCTGGGCTCCCGGTTCTTCTCGCACTCAGGAGACCGGAACCAGCCGGAGGGCTGTCGGTGGTCTGTGGGAGGACCCCCTGCGGCCGCAGGGCCTGGATTCAGGCTTTCGGGAGCTGCGTAGGTCCTTCCGGCCCAGTTCCCACTGGCCGCCTTTTGGGCCGGACCCCATCACCCTTCTCCGAACACTGAAATTACATCTGACATTCACTCTGTATAATTTTAAGGTTTTTTGGGTTTTTTCCACGTGGTTCTCACTTCTGAACTAAACGGTACATCACACCCATCATTCTGTAGAGTCCGATCATCAGTTACAGCGATGTACACCTTGCTTTTGAGTGAAAACAGTTGGTTTCAAAGTATTTTTGTTGCAAGCACTGGTTGATGGACCCTAGAAGTCTCAATCTATCACAAAGCACAAATTGTGACCTAGTGGATAGGGTGCTGGGTTAGAAGTTAAAAGTCTGACTTTTTTTTTTTTTAACCTTAAAAATCGAATTCATGGGAGCTGGAGGGAGGACTCAGCGGTTGGGAGCACTGACTGCTCTTCCAGAGGATCCGAGTTCAATTCCCAGCACCCACATGGCAGTTCACAACTGTGTAACTTCAGTTCCAGGGGATTCGGCCCCCTCACGTGCAGACAAACACCAATGTACATAAAAAAATAAATAATTTTTAAAAATCGAATTCATTTTCATGGGGAAACTTGGCAAATAAGCAAGCTATTCGTTTACATTGTTTTTTATTATTTTTATTAATTACAGTTTATTCACTTTGTATCCCAGCTGTAGCCCCCTCCCTTGTCCCCTCTCAATCACATCCTCCCTCTTCTTCCCCCATGCCCATCCCCCAGTCCACTGATAGAGGTCCTCCTCCCCTTTCCATCTGACACTAGCCTATCAGGTCTCAGGACTGGCTGCATCTTTACATTGTTTATGGGAACCATGCATTGGACAAACACAGAAGATACAAATACACTGATCAAGATGCTAGATATGTGGATAGATAATTGTCTTTTAGGGGATCATCCCCTACCCCCCCCCGGGGGCGGGAAAGAAAATGTTTCATCAGAGCAGTTTGTGTTGTAATTTCAATGTCAAAATTGTCTGTGTAAATATAAAGTTTCATATTAAGATTGAATGTAAAATAGAAAATGAGAAAGATATGCAAAAAAGAAAATCTAAAATGTTTGCATTCTAAATTGCAACAGGAATAGGTCTTTTTAAAAGTATACTCTAAGATTCAACTTACCAGTTAAGGAAAAAAAGCTGATTTTTTGTTTGTTTGTTTGTTTTTTCTTTGTGTAGCCTTGGCTGTCCTAGAACTAACTCTGTAGACCGGGCTGGCCTTGAACTCACAGAGATCTGCCTGCATCTGCCTCTGAAATGTTGGGATTAAAGGTGCGTACCATCATTGCCAGGCTTTAGACTTTCTTCTTAACAAAATGAAATTTAAGAATTCTGCAACTAATCACTCAATATTTAAATACCTCTTAGAATTGACAAAGTCCTGTGGCTACCTTGGTATCTAACAGATATACCCTTAGTCTGACCAAAATCTCCAGGGACTGCACTTCTCATTCAAACCTGGCATGGCTATTTGTAGAAAAATGGATGGAACTAGAGATCATATTAAGTATCAGACAAAAAGACAAATATTGCATGTTCTCATTTCATTTCTGTTACTATGATTTAAAAAAAAATCCAACAAGGAGCAGCTTAGGAGAAAAGAAGTCCATTGTGTTGGGAAGTCAAGGCAGCAGGAACTCAAGCAGCTAGAAATATCATACTGTAAAAATTAATCAAATATATGTCTCTTGTATCAAATACTAGAAAACTTGTGTTTAGGACAAGGAATTAAAGTTGTTTTACCCTCCTCCCTCAAGACTTTATTTAAATGTTTTAATCACTACCGCCAAACAAAGGTCCACTTCTGTATTCCAGGAATTTGACTCCATTGTCCTTCATTTCCTGTTCACAATTCTTTTCAGGTTAGCCAGTGAACACTGGGAGATGTTACCCCAATCAACAAAGACACAGTCACCACCTGAATTTGAATAAAAACCAAGTTCACTTCCTGTCTGTGTCTAGTTTTCTGAGCACATCTTTCTTTCTCAAGAATAAAGTCTGCCTTGTTGGACCGGTGGTCCCTTTCTTTGCAATCCTCAACTCATGTCTAACACACAGTCATGAGCAGAGAGAAATGAGCATGTGGATGCCCACTTGCTTGAGCACAGCTTGATCTTCCCACTCTTAAGGAATACCGGGGGCTGGAGAGATGGCCAGCAGTTAAGAGCCCTGGGTGCTCTTCCAGAGGTCCTGTGTCCAGTTCCCAGGAGCCACGACCATCTCTGCTAGGATCTGGCGCCCTCTTCTGACATGCAGGTGTACATGCAAATAGGACACATCCCTACGTAAAATGAATGTGCATTATTTATTTATGTATGTGTGTGAGAATGTATGCCAACTGTGTATGTGTCTGCATGCAAACTCAGAAAACAGCACTGAGTACCAACATAGGTGCTAGGAACTGACCTGGGTTCTTCTCCCCTGCTCTCCCATTTCTTCAAACAGTTCAGGGCCACCTATCTAGGAACTGGTGCCACTCACAGTGGTCTGGTCTTCCAACATCAATTACCTTGATTAAGGTAGTTCCCCAAAGACATACCTACTGACCAACCCAATGTAAACAATTCAACATTGAGGCTTTTCCTAGATGACTCTAGGTTGCATTAAGTTGACAATTAAAGCTACCCACCACACACTTTCTTTCTTTCGGGGAATCTCTCTCTCACACACATTATGTATTAATATATTATATATTATTATTATTACAGGGGGCTTGAAGATGGTCTAGCAGGTAATGAAGGACACCTACCACTAAGCATGACAACACTCATGTTGTAGCACATATGTGCTCCCCTCATCACACGCCACACACACACACAACACAACACCCACAAAACAAAATTAAAAAAATTAAACTCTGAATGATTAGGAAAACCCTGGTAGTAGATGATGCCACTGGCATAGAAAACTGAGGTGGCTTATTAATTATTGAATTATTGGACCTAGGAAGATGGCTCTGTTGGTGAAGTGCTTGGTGCACAAGCACTTGAGTTCAGAATTCCAGAACCATCTTGGAAGCAGGACGCACCTGTGCCTGAAACTCCAGTTAAGAGCATTGGGAATTGAACCAGGGTCCTCTGGAAGAGCAGCCAATGCTCTTAACTGCTGAGCCATCTCTTCAGCCCGACCACAACGACTGTTATGAAGGAAAACATTTAATTGAGGCTGACTCACGGTTTCAGAGATTTAGTCCATTATAGTCTTGACAGGAAGCATGACAAACAGGCGGCAACAGACAAACGTGGTGCTGAGAGTTCTATGACAGATCTGGCAGGCAGGAGAGGGAGAGAGGTTGGGGGAGGGTTGGTGGGTGGGTCTGGCTTAAGCATTTGAAACATCAAAGCCCGCCCTCATTACACGTTTTTCCCAGCAAGGCCACAACTACTCCAACAAAGCTGCACCTACCTGATTCTACTCCCTAAGAACTCAAATTATATGAGCCTTTGGGGGCCATTCTTATTCAAACCACCACGCCTGGTGAAAGGGACTTTGAAGATATTATCACATACAGAATATCTGGAAGTGGGAAGGCCAACTTGGATTGTTTCAGTGGTCTGAATGTGAAGGTCCTCAGAGGAGGAAGAGAGCGGTGGCAGATGAAAGGACTTAACAACAGATGCCAGGGTGGGCCAAAGAGAACTGAAGATGCGAAGATTCTGGCTTTGAAGCCAGATAGAGACCAAGAGCCAAGGAGCGAGGCACCAGGGTAGAGACGAGAGTAAAAAGAAAAGAAAATCTTCCCAGAAAGTGCTCAAAAATCACACATATTTTAGGACACGTTGATTTTAGTTAAGTATGATGACTTCAAAATGGTAAATAATTTCTGTTGTTTTAATCCAGTAAATATATGGTCATTTGTTAATGGAGCAATGGGAAGTTAACCCTGCCAGAAACTATGGCAAATAAAGCAGAATATTTACTACACGGCAGTAACCCGTTCTGCCGGTGCTGGCTGCGGGGCGCTCAAGAGCCCGGACAGCGCCGGTGGCGAGAACACCCAGGAAAAAGCCGAGGAGGAGGAAGTGGTCATCCATACCGGGGTCCCAAAGAGCCCGCGGTGATGCCGGCGAGGCTGGTGCTTGGGACAGCATGCAGGGCGGCCCTGGGATCGGTGGAGCCTGCGCTGGGCGGTGAGCTATCCCCGGGAAAGGAAAAGCGCCTGATTACAGGGGAGGGGATGACGTTGACCGCATTCTCTTCTTTAGACTTCCAGCTTATTTAGTGAAGTGAAGCCTGTTACTACATACCTACGTGCCCACCTGCAGATTTTGCTCCTTTTGATCCTCCGGATCCCATGCATTCGCAGTCCGGAGAAACGCTGATGAACACAGCGACAGGGTAAACAGGGCACCATGGTTGTTTATAACGGGAATGAATTGTGCAGTTTGAGTGATGAAGGTCATTCGCCACTGAAAGGAGCCTTCTTCCGGAGAGGCTTAATTACGAACCTACCCATTTAATTTACTATTTGGACCCACCAGGGGACTGAGCTGAGCGCTTCATGAAACAGACACACCCCACAGCCCACCTAGTCAGAACTCGGAAAGTACTCTCCCTCCTATTGATTTTGCAAATTCGGAAGCAAAGGCGGAAGAGTGAGCTATTGACCTGGCTGGGTCTAAAGCTCAGTCCGGGGCTTCAGTACCTTCAGGACTCACCCTCTGTGTATTCATTCACTCTCGCTCACTTATTTATTTATTTATCAATTCTGTATCTTCTTTCCCTTTTATTTTCTTCCGAAGAAGCGGCCGCAGGCACCCAGCAAACTAGCCTCCCTTGCTCCTTTCTGGACACCTTTTGTCACCTAAGATGGGCTTCTCTGTGCACATTGTTTTCTTGCACCTCTCTGTAGCAATTCTTTATTAGACGAATAATCTGCCAGGCCTCCTGCAGGGGATACAGCTCCTGCGGCAACGGAGCTCACCATTTGTGCGTGAGTGGGTGAGCGGATGAAACAAAGTACACAGCCCCATTCAGTGTGATGGAGAAGCCTCGGGTCTTGAACTCAATGCTAGAGGAAGGTGCCTTTGTGTATTTTAAGTCACACAAACGGTACTTGGTTATAATCCACTGACAAAAAAAAAGCACAGCCGCAGACCCCCTTTAAGGATCTCTCATCCACTCCTCTCAGAAATAGATCATAAAGACTCTTTTAGACTTTCTATGGTTATCCATAAATAGATTCTTATTATATGTGGGTGTTATGTATATACTCCTTTATTTTGACTCACTTGTGTATTTAGCTTTAAAAATGCATAGTGGGGATGTGTAGATGTAGTAGATCTGAGTTCAAGGCCAGCCTGGTATAGAGCAAGTTTCAGGTAAAGAAAAGCTTAGGTCCAGGCATGGTGGTACATGCCTTTCATCCCAAACAATGAAGGTGAAGTTAGTTTGTAGGAGGAAGCAGCCATATTTGAAAGTGATGTGTGATTGAGTGGCAGAAAGGTGACAAATCAGAGTTAGATTTGACTGAATAGGATACGCCCGACTCTCAGGAGTAGAAAAAGTAAAGGGAAGCTACAGAAAGGGCAATGCAGAGAGAAAGAAAAGAGACAGTAGCAGAGAGACAGGTTGCAGAGAGAGAACAAGTTAGACACAGGTAAAGGCAGAACGAGCCAGAGAATGAAATGGAGCCAGAAGATTAGAAAAGATTGCTGGAGTTAGTTTGAGGCCAAGTAGAGAAATTCAGAGGCTGAGAGAAAAGCCAGATTGAATAAGTTAGCTGGGAGAGGAGTGTGGGCCAAAACAGCTAAGTTGAACCAGCCAGCCCAGAGCTCCGAAAAAAAAAAGAAAGGGTGAGCTTATTCAGCAGTAAGTCTCAAAGGCTGAAAACATCCTAGGCCTAGGTTAAATGGTATGGAAGCTAGAAGCTTCCAGGACCAGGCCTAGGTCAGCAGACGGAGGTAGTAAGCTTCTAAAATGACAACTGAGCCAGGCAAATAAAAGTTCCTTTTGCAGAGATGTATCACAGTTTGCTAACCACTTACTTATAGAAAATTTTAGTTCCAGGTTTTTATTATAAAATTACTTGATAATCATTGTGTAATCTACCCTGTACACATAAACAACTATAATAGAATAAACACCTAGAAATAGAATTGTCAAAGGAAGTGCAAGCAATATTAGATATGAGAGTAACTGTCCCGTGTATAAATGAATGAATAGCTATTTCTCTCAGAAGGAGCAGTATGATATAATTCATGAAAAAAGGAATAATTACTGATTTCTATGTATAGATAGTAATTTTATTTAAACCCAAAGGCATGTGTTCTTCAGTTTTTCTCTATAACATAGTACCTAACAAGAGCAATTTTCAGAAATAGTTTATTTTTGGCTTCAGCCTTGAAAACGATATATATTTTAATTCTGAACAAAGTACCTGAAGTTACTGAAGACACCATAAGGGTTTTCCAACAAAATGGTTGGTTCCCACTTTAGACACCAAACCCAAGTCCAGGCTTCTCTTATTTTGACCAATTGATTATAGATCAAAGATGCTCATGACTCCTTCCTCAGGTTCAGTAATTTGCTAACAGAATGAAGGTAGGCACTTTTATCGGTTTATTTTAAATTTTTTATTAAAGAACACAGATCAATAACCTGCTAAAGTCAGGAATGAGTTCTGGAGGAGACCTAAGCTTCCTGGAGTTAGGGTGTGCGTGTTCCCAGCTCATGAAGGTGTTAACCCAGCAGATCTCCAGACTCCACAGATGAGAGATTTTAATGAATGTGACATAATGTAAGCACTGTTGATTGCTAATCCTCATTCCACTGCATGAAAGACCAGGTCTGAAAGTTCCAGGTTCTATTCACGGCTTGGCCTTTCTGGCGATCAGTGCCATCCTGAAGTTGTCTGGGTTACCAGAGTCAACCTCATTAAAACAGAGGAGTCATTGATCATGTCAGAAGGTCTATGTACTTACAAATCAGGAGCAGAGCATGTATCCAGAGTTTATTAAAGTAAAGAGGTAAACTCAGTCATGCCATTTAACTACAACCTACTGATGGGATGTTAATAAAAGTTGTCTCAACTTTTATTTTCTCCAGGTTTGAAGGCAATATGGGGAAGCAGCCTGCATTTTTGTTCTACTCTTTCTAAGGATGTGACTTATAGGGAACTAAAAAACCTACTGAACTCCAAAGACATTATATTAATTGATGTTAGAGATACATGGGAAATTCTTGAGCATGGAAAAATACCTGGATCAATCAACATACCATGTAAGTAATCTGTGTTTTAAACAGATTCATTTGCATGCTTAATAATTGATTATATCCAAAACTTAATTGACTACCTTAACATTTTCTTCCAGTGGATGAGGTAGGTGAAGCTCTACAGATGAACCCAAGGGACTTCAGAGAGAAGTACCATGAAGTGAAGCCATCCAAATCGGACAGTCTGGTGTTTTCTTGTTTAGCTGGAGTGAGGAGTAAGAAAGCCATGGACACAGCAATATCATTGGGCTTTAACAGGTGTGTAAATGCAGGAAAAACCAGACTCAACACTGCGTGTTACAATGTTGTATAGACATTTCGGAGGCTGCAGCCTTGGTGGTGTAACTGCTTAATATGTGAAAAGCCCTGGATTAAATCCCCAGCATAGCAAAAATAAAAACATCTCTTACTTTATTTAAGATGTCTTGGGGAGTGGGCAGGGCTGGAGAGATTGCTCAGTGGTTAAGAGCACTGTCTACAATTCCAGCTCCCACATGGCAGCTCATGGCTGACTCTAATTCCAGTTACAGAAGATCTGATACCTTCTTCTGGCCTCTTTGGGTGTCATGTATGCACGTGGTTTACAGACACACATGCAGACAAAAACATCTATAAACATATGTAACAAAAATTCAAGGCCAATTTGTACTACATTGAGAATTTGTCTCAGGAAAAAAAATTATTTTTGAGGCTGGTGATATATTTTCAGGGTAAACCATGTTTTTCATGTGCACAAGTCCCTTCCTGGATCTAAGCCTTACTACCACAGGGGCCAAAAAAAAAAAAAAAAAGAAATTACTGTTAATTAAGGCAGTATAGCCAGGAAGTAGGGGCACATGCCTTTAATCCCAGCACTCTGGAGGCAGAGGCAGGTGGATTTCTGTGACTTCAAGACTAGCATGGTCTACAAAGTGAGTTCCAGAACAGTCAGGACTAGAGAGAGAAACTGCTTCGAAAAAACAAAATAAATAAATGAATAAATAAATAAATACATGCAGGTGGTATAGAGACCAATGTTGTTACAAAAGAACAAAAATCCTAACCATTCGATTTTTACCAAAGAAGACTCAGGAGCCAGATGCTGGGGCAAAAGCCAGCTAGTTCAGAGAGGCAGAGAAATCACCTAGCTGACCTTCCTGTTCAGTCCTATTTTATCCCAGAAGGAAAAAGCCATTCTTACTCAGTTCACATTCCAAAAGGCCAAAGCCCCTTCTTCTCTGCACTGTCTTAGATGCCCTTCAACTCAATGTCCCTCCTTTTGGTTTACTCCCTTTCAGCTGGTTTCTTGATCTAGGCTTAACTGTATTTAATCCTGTGTACAGAAGGCTCTTGGATTAAAGGCTTGTGCTAGGGCTGAACCAAACAAGAAACAGGTTTTTTACAGTTCACAGTCTCAATACAGTTTACAATGTGATCAATATCCTGCAACAGACCAAGGGCATGAGTCTTTCCAACCTACTCAAAATCAACAATTTTTTAAAGAGATGTAGAATCTTGATTAGATGTTGAGTTGCTATTGCAACATTCCTCTAAGTCTGTTACAAAACCCTGTTTGATCTATGTTTTCAGTGCTCAACACTATGCTGGAGGATGGAAGGAATGGGTAACCTATGAAATCTCAGAAAAGAAACAAGAAAATTAGCATTTGGAATAACAACTCTGTGTTCATATATCCAAAGATAGTGAATTAAGCAAAAGGAAAATCCAGTCTTGGCACCAACAGCTAACAGATTCTGTATAACTGCTTGGCAACTGTTTTCCTCCTCTGTGAAATGAAGATCCTGCTCCCCTGAACATTTTCAAAGTCTACTGAGGACTGAGATTATATTAATTGCCATTGAAATACACAGGCTCTACATTTATTTATTTTTTTTATTCTCTCATACATTACTTTCTGACCACAATTCCTCCTTCCTCTACAATTAATTTTTAAGCATTTTGGTATTCCTAAAGATCAGGTAAATTATATCACCAAACTGTGTATGATCATGGCCATGAGCAAAACCAGTGAATTAACAAGCAATTTCAATCTCAAACAATGACAAAGCATTTGGTTTTAGGCCTGCACTTATAGTTCCAATACTCAGGAAGTTGAGGCAGGCAGATTGCTATGAGTTTGAGGCTAGCCTGGACTCCAGAGACCCTCTTTCAAAAGAAAAGAAAGGAAAGGAAAAGAGAAGAGAAGAAAATAAAATAAATGAGATGAAATGAAAAGAAGAGGAAAAAAAAAGAAAAGAAAAGAATCCAGGTTCTGGAAAAGTCAACTCTAAACAGGAAAACACATTCACAGCCTCTGAAGACTCATGTCACTGTGAGGCCAGAACAGTAAAAATGCAACTAATTTTAAAAATTAAAGTTAATGTGAGGATAAAAATTGCTGTGGGTTATGACTTTGGAAAACAAACTCACCTAGAAGAGGCCAGGGAATGTTCTGTGGCATGGCTGAAATGTCAGGGGTGTGTGCCAAAACCCATCAAAGCAAATATAAAGATACATGTTTTACAAGTAAGATACCTCAGTGTAAAAATTAATAAAAACAAGTATTACCCAGTTTGACTCCTTCTAGCATGTATGCATTTCCTTAGAATGTTGTTATATGCTTATGAGTATGCTGGCATAATAGTAACAAAGTAAACCTGTCTTTTTCCACCTGCTTCTTCTGACCCATTTGTTTTTTACTCTCACTCATGCAGTTATTTAGATCATGTAGTAAAGAGCATGTAGAGAGCAAAGCTCTCTAAGAACTTTCTTGTCCAAAATAAGATGGATAGCCACTGGAAAATCTGGGAATGTGAATATTTGAACTTCTATTTTCACAGTGGCAGTTTGGTTTCTTGATTGTTCTTCCCACTAGGACTAGAAATGCTTCGACACACACACATGCACATGAGCATTTGCACACATGAGCAGAGGTTAGTCTCTTTAAAGGCATTACTTGAAGCAGCAAGCTAATGTGAAGGAGGCAGTAAGCTATAGAGAATGAACCCAAATTGCAGCAGTGGGCTCATCAACCAACAGGAGCCTGGATAACAGTGCCAGGCTTTTAGTTACAACTAAAAGTTGTGCAGATAAGCCATATATTGACCAGTCCACTCAGGAACTAAATGTCAAGTAAGCTCCCAGTGCACGTGTCTTCCTATGATATGACAGATGAATATATACATGTGACTATAGTACAGTAAGTTTTCTTATGGACACTAAAGTTTGAATTTTATGTTTCACAGTCACCAAATATTCTTTCAACTATTTAAAAATATATCAACCATTCTTACCTCAAGACCAAGCTAAAAAGCATGTGACAAACCAGATTTTGCCTATAAGACACAGTTTGATAAATTGGAGCCAAAGCTATCCCAAGTTTTTATAATGTTCAGACTTTAATCAAAATTTGCTAGGCACAACAGTAAGCAGGATCTTCTTTTGGTTTGTTTTTGTTTTGAGACAGACTCTTACTGTGTAGCTCTGGCTAGCAGGGAACTCAAAATGCAGACCAGGCTGGCCTCAAACTCATGGAGATTGCCTGCCTCTGCCTCCCAAATGCTGGGATTCAAGGCGTGGGCCACCAGTAGTAAATAATATCCTGTGGTCGAAAAATAGTAGCAAAAAACAGCTCGGTATGATGGTATATGCTTATAACCCTCCACCTGGAGGGTAGAGGATTAGAAGTCCAAGGTCCTCAGCTACACAGTGAGTTCAAGGCCAGCCTGAGCTATATGAGGCTCTGCCTCAGAGGGTGGGAGGGGGTAAGAAAAAAATAGAAACAAAACCATAGGAGATTTACATATTGAACATTCGGATAAAAGAATTAAAGTATCTGTCTTAGTTAGTGTTCTATTGCTGTGAAGAGACACCATGACCACCACAACTCTTATAAAGGAAAACACTTAATTGGGGCTACCTTACAGGTCAAAGGTTTAGTTCATTATCATCATGGTGGGAGGCATGATGGCATGCAAGCAGACATGGTAAGAAGGAAGAGCTGAGAGTTCTACATCTTGATCCACAGGCAGCAGGAAAAGATTGTGAGCCACTGAGTCTGGGCATGAGCTTCTGAGACCTCAATGCCCACCCCCGCGGTGACACACCTCCTCAGCACGCCTAATACTGCCACTCCCTGCTGGACAAGCATTCAAAGACATGATCCCATAGGGGAATCAGTCCTGTTCAAACCACCACAGGAACTGTAACTGAAAAAAAAAAAAGTAAAGTCACTAAAATACATTCAGTAATTTGGTGACAAAAGTGAGGGAAACTATATCAAAACAAGAGAATTATCAACTAGAGATTCTGGAACTTGAAATAGAATCACTAAGTTGGGCTCATTGAAGCATGCCTGAAACCTCAGCCCCTCTGGAGCCTGGGGCAGAAGGGTTAAGTTCAAATCCAGCCTAGTCAAGTTAATGAGAACCTGTCCCAAGAATCAAAAGGGGGTCGGGATGTAGCTTAGTGATAGCACATTTAGCTAGGACACACAAGGCCTTGGTTTGATTCTTCATAACCTAATATAATAACAACAACAAAGACAACAAACAGCAGATGTTAAACAGAACAGTTTTAACCACAGGTTAGACACAGATAATAAGAAATTAAAGCCAATAAAAAATTAGAGGTTCATGTGTTAAGATTTTAATGATGTGGAAAAGAGCAAATTATGGAAACATACTATGTAGCCTAGTTTTAAAACAATACCATTTATTAGCCATTTCAACAAAGCTACGGAAATAACAAATGCCAATTTCAAAACAGTTTTCATGGAGGGAAGAGAAACACACAGGTATAAACAACACTGCTAACCATCTGTTTAATGTCTGTTATTCATTACTGCCACCATGTCTGTGTAGGGGATAGTGATTATTATTGAAGGAAGAGTTAGAAGTACACACAGAGAGGAAAAGTGGTCCTTAAGAACGAGGTCCTTAAGAAGGCTTCTTGTTCCCAGAAACCCCCATGAGGAGAGATGTCTTGGAGGGCATGGGGGTGGGAATATAAACAGAACAAATGGGAACGGAGAGGATCTAGAGGGCCTATAAAACACCCAATCCGGAATTCATTTGGTACACTCTAAGAACTTGGGTGCCTCCCATGCCAAAAGGGAGCTGTTTGCTTGCTTGAATAAAACTGTGGCTTTTGCTATCTTTCTGTCCCACCAAACAAGCTCAGCCGTTCCTTAGGCCAAGAGCACACCTCCTAGAGTTCTTGAGGGATCATTTGAGATTCAAGAAGACACACATTCCAGGTCTCTAGTCCTGACTGAAAATCACAAAAGACTGTCACAAATCACTGTCAGAAATGACCGTGACTGTCCTGTACTCTATCTCCTCTTAGGACTCCTTCTGAGGGAGGGACCACCACCCACTTGCCACTGACTAGCATGCTTAAAATCCCCAGTCAGTGCCCACTTCCACTGAGTGTAAGGAGTGTTAGGAATTGGGCTCCAGTGAGCTTTGATCTCAAGGCCAAATGGAGATTTCTCTTGTGAACTTGTTCCAAGCGTAACGGGTGCTTATACCAACACCACTCCTAGGCCAAGACCGTGACTTTGACCAGATTCCAAGGAACCAATCATCTTCCTGGAGAGGAAGGATAAGAGGGCAGACTCCCTGCTTACCATGTCTGGTGTACTTAGGGTCTCTCTTGCTGTGAAGAGACACCATGACCACAGAAACTCTTATAAAGGAAAGCATCCCCTGGGGCTTGCTTACAGTTTCAGAGGTTCAGAGCACTATTAGCACTGCAGGAAGAAGCATCACGGCACACAGGCAGACACAGTGCTGGAGAAGGAGCTGAAGTGCTACATCTGGATCTGCAGGCAGACAGGAAAAGAAGCACAGAGTATGGCTTGGGCTTCTGTAGCCTCAAGACCCATCCCAGTGACACACTTCTTCCAATAAGGCCACATCTCTTAACGCTTTCCAAATAGTAGTGCTCCCTAATGACTCGACATTCAAACACAAGCCAGTGGGTGCCGTTCTCCTTCAAACCATCACAGCCTGGGAAAGGACCAGGGGAAAATCACACCCCTGCTCTGTCATTTCCTCACCCAACTCACAGACATTCTGATACCCTTTCTATAGTGACATGGGGTTGGTCCTTCAACTGAAGACTTGCAAAATTAGCTTTTTGTGCTACGTTTGTAAATGCCAGATCAATGGATAACATTTGTGATAGATGTAGTGTACTGTTTTTCTGTTTGTTTTGTTTTCTTTGTTTTTGCCAATTTGACAAAAGCCTAGACATATCTGGGAAGGGGCAATCTCAACCAAAGAACACCCTCGATCAGACTGTCATCTGGAAATGTCTGTGGGGCATTTTCTTGATTGATGTAGGAGGGTGCAGCTGACTGTGGGGAGAGCCACACCTGGGCAGGTGGTCCTCGGTAGAATAAAAAAGCAGGTTCAGCAAGCCAGTGGGGAACAACTTAGTAAATGGTGTTCCTTCAGACTGCTCCGGTTCTTGGCTCCAGGTCGCTGCTTTGAGCTCCTGCCCTGACTTTCCTCATTGATACACTGCGACATGGAAGTATAAGTCAAATAGATCCTTTCTTCCCCCTAGTATTTTAGGTCAGTATTTTAGGTCAGTGGTCTATCACAGCAACAGAGAAGCACACTAGTTCAGGCAGCTTTTAAAATGAAAAAGGATAGCCGTGACATCCTCATGGTCCCAAGGCATTCCTTTCTCAATACCCTCTCGGTTAGCTTGTGTCTGGCATCTTACGAAGCTTGGGAAAGAATGAATTCTCTGAGCAGAAAGGGACAGACATCAATCATTTTATTAATCCACCAGTAGCAAGTTCACAATGTTCTGTCCCTAACCCATTATTTTTCAGATGTATGTAGAGGGGGGTGGGACTGTTTATCAACACTTTTCAATGCTAATGTTTCATAGTCTGCCCTTGCCTTGATTGCTGCTGCCAAGGAATATCTAGAGGTCAGAAGATGCTGCCTGTCATTCTAGTGGCCAGTAGTTTTCTTGCAGATGTCCACTGCTTACACTACAAACCCTTCCAATCTTTTGTCTGCTTTTTTGTTTGTTTTTTGAGACAGAGTCTCTCTGGTTAGCTCTGGCTGTCCTGGAATGCACTCTGTAGACCAGACAACCATATCTGGATCACCAAGGACCCCTCTATCCTGATGATCCTTGGAACTATAGCCACTCTCTCTCTCTCTCTCTTTTTTTTCTCTTCCCAGTAGATAGCCCTTACCCAACCAGGCATTGTATCTTCTATTGAGACTCCACCCTCTCTGTTGCTGATACGCTTTTCTAAACCCTTTCTTTCAAGAAATTAGACTGCAAATCAAATGTGTTAAGAAATGGTAGCACCAAAAGTATCTCAGATACAAAGAGAGCTGTAGGGGATCTGGGCCTGAGTCCCTGCAGGCAACCCTGTGGCCAACATGGTTCTACCAAATATGACTACTGGAGGAAGCTGAGTGATGGCAGGGCACTGAGCTATGGGAGGCTGCAGAAATCCCACTACTTGTTCTGGCCTCTCTCTGGGACAGGCAAGAGTACACCGTTCTGTTTGCAGGTTGGAGGTGGCTCCCATCTCAGTGGCCTAGGGACATGGGCAGGGAAGTGGCAAACCAAACCCAGACGTTCTCTGTCTTTCCTTCTCATTGCAGGTGGGACAGATGCCAAGATTTCTCTGAAGTCTCCACTTGGTTGCCTTCTCAAATAGAGTAAAATTAGACCCTCAGACACTCAAACAAAACCCCGGTATTCTTTGGTTAAGAGACATTGCTCCCTTATTCCCTGGGTGATGGCCAAAACAAAACAACAAAACCAACCAACCAACCAATAAACTGTTGAGAACAAGCAAAAGAAACTTATTGTAAGTACTACTATTTTGTTTTCAGACTCCATTTAATCATAGGGAGAAACTAAATTCAAGGTCCCAGGCCCTAGGGGATCTGGGGACTTGCAAATAGCTGAACAGCTTCTGTTGTAAGGAAACAGTTGTCTGAGTCCAGGCATCTCAGGGACAACTTGTAAGAAGACAATTGTCTGGGTCCAGGCATCTCAAGGACAACTTCTCCATCCTTTGTTCTTTTCTTTTTTTCTTTTTGCTTTTCGAGACAGGTTTCCCTGTGTAGCCTTGGCTGTCCTGGAACACACAATGTAGACCAGGCTGGCCTTGAACTCAGAGATCTGCCTGCCTCTGCCTTCCAAGTGCTGGGATCAAAGTTGTGTGCCACCACCTGGCAACTTCTCCATCTTGCTGACAGGATTAAACAAGTTCAGGCCCAAGGACCTACTCCTGCCCCGATTAATCAAAACTCCCTTGCTCAAGCCCTTATGTCAAAATACAATTGGACAATGCTATACCCCACCCTGCTCCCCCTTGCTCTATGGTTTTATTCTTTAAATTGGAATACAGCTCCCCCTTAGGGACAGTTCAAATCCCCAACTGGCCCCCTCTCTGCAAGCGCAGAAAATAAAGCTTGCATTTTAAGCTTCAGTCTCTGAAGTGAGTTTTCTTGGCTTCCACCCCAAACCCAACACAAACCTGCCTCCCAGACCCTCTGTTAGCATTTAGGCAGCCTGCTCCTCTGTTGTCTAGTAACCTATGATGTCATTATGTGTTGCCCACCAGCTATGTGGCAGACGCAGTTCAGCTGCACCTGCATGAGCTCTAAAAGGACCAACCTGCTGCTTTGTCTCTTTCTTCCCCTCCTTTCTTACTCTTCTCTTGCTCTCTCTACTTCACGTTCTTTCCTGGCACCCCCCCCCCACACACACACACATACCATGTCTCTCTCTTTCCTTTTCTTCTCTATCTCTCCACCTTCATCCAATAAATCTCTTTCATATATCTGTTGTGTGTGTGGCATCATTTTAAAATAAATACTAACACCCTCAATTATAACACTACACTTTAAACCAGTTCTGCCAAAAAGAGGGAAAATAGTCTTTATCTGGTTTCCCAAAAAAGTCCTTTTTCCATGGGCGGAGGCTTAGACAAAAGTCCCATTCCTTCAGAGGCTTGAAGAAAGTTCCTGCTTGCTAAAAAGGAGTCATTCTCTTTGTCTCTGGCAGGAGGAACATGGGGCTCTCCACTAACATGGCTGTGCTGCCTATTAACTTGTCAACATCAGCGCTAGCCTCCAGGCTCTCTCAGTCCCTACCGACAAGTCAGACTCCAGCCCATAAGCCCCCTTTCTCCTATTTCCATTTAGCCCTAGAAATCTTCCCCTGTTGCTTACTCTTGTTTTTCTAGGAGACAGCCAGTTGGAATAAACATTTTCCCCTTTCGCCCACGGAGCAGCTTCCCCAACCCACACAGGGTTTCTCTGTGTAGCCTTGACTGTCCTGGACTTGCTTTGCAGACTAGGCTGGGCTTGAACTCACAGAGATCCGCCTGACTCTGCCTCCCTGAGTGCTGAGATCCCCAAAACATTCTTAAAGAGATGCTTATTTTTACTTTTGATATGCTGGGAACTGAATTCAGGGCTTTTCACTTCTTAAGCAGTTATGCTAGCGATGAGCTATATATAGCCGCAGCCTCCCAAATGTCTCTACAATATTGCAAGACCCAATTGCCACCTTGCCCTGCTTGGATCAGCTATTTTGCTTTCTTTACTGAGCCCATTTTCATTCAGGCTCAGGGTTCCCTATGTTCAACTTTTATCTTTGACAACATTTGGAATTGGCCCACTACTGTCAGGCAGAGCCCACTATTTTGACAATTATCTGGCAAATCTAGGATAAAGAGCTGCTTATTTAGCATATCAAAGTGCACCTGGCCTCCAGATTCCCTCAGTCCTTACCTGTTACAGCATACATGGCTGGCACACGCAGCCCTCTGCCCTGAAGTTGAGAGGACCAGGCCTGACCTCCCCTCCCCCAAAAGTCATCAGTCCCAGGAACTAGGCTATAGGTCACCAATTTCAGGAACAAGACCATAAAATTCCCAACCCAAGGAATACCCTGGAGGTAACCACAAGAATGGGAAGGTATCTTAGCTCAGGGTGGGTCATCTGTGTTGGGCAGCCTACCAACCTTGTAGAACAGTCTTTGCACAGAAAATACCCAACATTTCTGAGATCTATAGATAGCTTGATCAATGAGAGCTATGTTAGTCAGCCAACCACTTTGTAACAAGCTTGCCCTTGCTGAATATCACCCAATCATGTAACTGCTAAACTGGAAATTCCCCACTCCTTGCTCAAAACTCAATAAAAACCCTCCTCCCTCTGAGCTCAGGACTCTACACTGAACTACTGTGCTGAAGTGAAGGCCCAAGCTCAAGCTTGTAATAAAGACCCTAATGCATTTGCATTGGAATTGGCTCCTTGGTGGTCTTTGGGGTCAGCAAGAATTCGGCATAACAAAGTCTCCAGCCTATTGGCTGGGCTGGCCTTCTCCCTGAGATGCTCTTCCCTATACAATCCAGACATTTTGGTTTCCTAACCCTTTTTGTACCTTTGGCCTCGCAGCCACTGTACTTGGCTCCCTCTCTCCTTTCCCCTCCTCTCCACCCCTACAAGGCTCAGGGTTATGGCCACTCTGAATTCTCCTAGATGTGTCTGTTTCTGGCTATGCTCTCCCACAATCCATAATAAACTTTCTCCTTTACCATAACTAGGAGCAGTCATGTCCTTTCCTTTTTTTCTTTCTTTCCTTCTCTCTTTTTTCTTTGTCCTTCCTTCCTTCTTCTTCCTTTCTTTCTTGGACATGAGGCCACAGGACAATCCTATCCTTCGAACTCAATTAAGAAGATCCTTAGGCCATGATATTATCTGATCCATGGAATGAGTTAGAAACACCCTAGATGACAGCCACCAGAATCCCGAGGACCCCTTTAGATTGTCTGCCCTTGCCCACATTTAAAACAAGATTGATACCTTTGACAGCCTGCTTTTCTTTTTTAAATTTATTTTTATGTGCACTGGTGTTTACCCTCATGTCTGTGTGATATGGTTTCTGTGTGCAGGTGTCAGATTCCATGGAACTGGAGTTGTAGACAGTTGTACACCGCCATGTGGGTGCTGGGAACTGAGCCTGGGTCCTCTGAAAGAATAGCCAGTGTTCCTAACCATTGAGCCATCTTTCCAGCCTTGATGCTTCTGTTTTCTAAGACAGGGTCTCTAATAGGGTCTCAGGTGCCTTTGAACTCAAGATCCTTTTACTCCACCCTCCCAAGGGCTTGCACTAACATTTTGAGCCTGACATTAAAACCATTATTAACATAGTGTCAGAGGGCTCAAAATGTAAAACCATGACATATATTTTAATGCCAAAACAAGATTTCTCTGTCTAGCCTTGGTTGTCCTGGAAGTCACTCTGTACTTCAGGTTGGCCTTGAACTCATAGAGATCCCTCTGCTTCTGCCTCCCGAGTGCTGGGATTAAAGATGTGTACCATCACTGCCCAACTTTTAATGCCTTATTTTTAAAGTAGCTATTTATACCCATTATGGGAAAAGATAACTTTGATAAAGAGTAGATCGCAACAGAGGTAGCCATGGAAAATGTGCCAACAATGGACAAAATTCTGAATTAATCAAACGTCTGTTTCCCTTCATTTTTATCTTTTCACCTAATTCATGATTTCCATGGGGTGTCTTCCATACTGTGAGAATATATTTTGCTTTTTACTATGTACATGGCATACATAACTCTTAATGGATACAGGTTCAGTACATGCTTTATTGAAGTTTTTCATTCTTTTAAAAATAATTTATACATTTTTAAGTGTATGATGGTTTCTCCTGCACTTGGTAGTTCACCACATGCATGCAGTGCCCATAGATGCCAGAAAAAGGAGTCAGATCTCCTGGAACTGTTGTTACAGATGGTTGTAAACTACGTGTGTGCAATTGAACCCAGGTCCTCTGCAAGACCACCAAATGGTCTTAAACTGCTGAGTCATTTCACCAACCTTAAATACTGTATTACTTTATATATACACACACACACACACACACACACATATATATATATATATATATATATTTTTTTTTTAACTTTGTTTTTTGAGACAGGGTATCTCTGTGTACTCTTGCCTGTCCTGGACTTTGTGGACCAGGCTGGCCTTGAACTAACAGAGATCTGTCTGCCTCTGCCTCTCTGAGTGCTGGGATTACAGGCATGCGCCACTGTCCCCGGCAAAAAATACTCTTAAATTATTATGGGATTAGTCGTGTACCACCACACCCAGCTTTAATTATTTTTATGTGCATTTATTTTACCTGCATGTATCCATGTACATCTATCTGTGCATCACTTGCATGTCTGGTCCCTGCAGAGGCCAGGGGAGGGGTCAGATCCCATGAAACTAGAGCTACAGAGTGGCCATGTGGATGCTGAGAATTCAACCTAGCAGCTAGTGCTCTTAACTGGTGAGAGCTATCCCTTCAGCCCAAAAAATGTATTATTAAAGATAAAGAAGCCAAGCCTGGCTTCTAGCATTAAATTCTAGCACTCACTAATTTCAATTCTAGCATTACAGAGGCTGAGGCAAGAACATCAATGATTTGAGGCTGGATGTAATGTAATCAATCAATTCAAATAAAAGAGTGAACAATCGCCACAGCTTACAACAAAATATATTGTTCACTGTGGCGGGGGTATTTTTTTTTTTAATTACCAATACCTTCTCAACACTGTAAGTTCTTTTCAGCACCAAGGATAAGGGGGAAAGGAAAAAGGAAATTCAGTAAGGAAAGAGAAGGGGAAAGCAAAAAAAAAAAACAAACAAACTTCTAGAAGGTGTTATTCTGGTAGACTGAGTATATCTGAGTACATTTATAAATTCCTACATCATATTTTCTTTGTAGATTATAGCTGATAATAGCTGTTTTTAAATTTTTTTTCTTTTAGGTTTATTTTATTCACGTGTGCTTTGTCTGTGAACTACCTTGTGGTGCGTGTCCATGTGGGTGCTGAGAATCAAACTTGGGTCCTTTGCAATAACAAATGCTCTTCACTATTGAACCAACTCTCCAGCTCCTGATGACAGCTGTTTAATCTTTGATTCTATGCTACTTGTTTTAACATACAGTCTTTCCAATTATCTTTCTCTGTCTTCTCAAATATGTAGAATCCTTTAAATTATGGCAAGATTCTAACTTGAATCAATGTGACTAAGGGAAACAGAACAGGAACAGTCAGCGGTGGTGGCCTACCATACCTTTTATCCCAGCACTTGGGAGACAGAGCAGGTGATCTCAATGCGTGTGAAGCCGACCTGGTCTACAGAGTGAGCTCCATGACAGCCAGGGCTATAGAGAGAAACCATGTCCCAAAAGAAAAAAAAACAAAAACAAAAACAAAACCTACCAGGGAACAAAAAACACTTTAATATCCTTAAAACACAGAATGAACTACATTCTCAAAAAGAACAAGGTGCTACTTAAAAGGTTTGAATTCCCAAGTTTGGTTAACTACATAAGAGAAAATAGTGGGGAATCCCAATCTAGTCAGTTCTACAACAGCAGTGATACTTGGCCTTGAAAGCAGTCATTGTAGTCAGTAGGATGGACTCAGCAAGTCTCCCTAAGTATGATTTTTAGAAAACAAGTAACAAATAATTTATACAAATCAAAATAAACAAATTATAACTAAGGTGCTTGTCAATTATAAAAACACAAAAATATTTTAAAAATGTTATTAGACTATAGTCAAAACATGAATTTTAAAAACCACTTCAATTATTATCCTTTAGAGATACTGCCTCATGTAGTTCAGGCTGGCCTCAAGCTATTCATACATAGATCAGGCTGGACCTGAACTGATCCTGACTCCACATGCTGGTACTACAGGTGTGGACCAGCTCAAGATGCATAGTCAAATGACAGAAGTCCCATTGTAGGGGGTGAAGGGAAGATGTGTGAGAAAGCAAGATCTTCCATCGTCCAAAGTAAGGTAATATTTACAACTGAAAACAAATAAAAAATACAAAGGGGAGGGGTAAGCAGAAGAGGCAATATGGTCAAGAGTTTGGAGTTCAGATGCCCAGGTTTTATGAATTAGAACCTGTAATAAGCTGTCACTCACTTCAGCTGCAGCTGAAGGAGTGAATGAGTTCTCGTCTCTGTAGTAAACCTACTCTGACAATTAGCTTAAACTTACAGCATAGTATTTGTTATCTGGTATATATTAAGTGCTTAAATTAATAATGTCAAAGAGTTTGCTGATTGGAAATGCTGAAATAGAGAAATGACTAAAAGTTAAAAGAAAAAGGAGGAAATGTGAGTGAGAGGTAGGTGGGATGAGACAGAAATCTAGTATTCTCCTTATTATCTGGCAGCAGCACTGTCCAATGCAAGCCACTGTGATTAAAAAGAAACAAGAAAATTTAATTTTAATAATGTTTTATTTAATTCTATGTATCCAAAATATTATCATTTGAAACACATAATGCTTATAAACAAACTGAGATTTTAACATTCTTTTGCTTTGAATAGTACCTGAAATTCTACATGTTTGCACATTTACAGCATATCTGCATTCAGACAAGCCACATAGTAACTGCTCAACCCTAAGTGGCTGGTGACTATGTTACTGGACAGTGTGCCTACGGCAGTAACTTGGTCCTGAAAAACAATACTTTTCCTCAGTGGGTGACAATACAGCAATAGCCACTATGTGTTCACTAATGGAAGAGACTGTCGCTTTATACAGTAGTCTAGCCAAAACAAAAAGTATCTCAATGTCATCAGCCTTTATATTCAATTACCAATTCACAGAAATATAAAGGAAAACACCCACTAAATGACAAGCTAAAGATGCTCACAGCACAACTCAGGCTATGGGAAACTTACAGATGAACAAATGAAAACAGGGAATTTATTCTTAACATGGAAGAAGACTCCATGAATCTAAAACTAAAAGGATTTATAAATGAATACACAGAATGTTCTGCAACTTTCAGGGAATTGAGAGTTTTAACATAATATTTGGTAATTATTTTACCTTTTACAAGTATGAAATATTAATGAATGATGTATCTGAAATTTTATTAAAATTAATATGCAAACTGAAGACTAGTGTGGAAGTTTAAATAAGGTGATATTGGCTATGATTCAGTAATTGCTGAGGCCAGATCATATACACACAGAGGGTTATTACAATGTTCCCTCAGCTCTTGTCAATTTTTAACTTTCCACAATAAGTGATTGCAAAGAAAACGCGGTTTAAAAAAGCTTAAAGATAAACTATAGTTATGACTGTGATGGGCAGTCACCAAGCATCCAAGCTAAGCTCAGATTAACCCCTTTAAGCCTGGGAGAGCTTGGATTTTTGTTTCTTATTCTTACACAACCTTAGGAGGACATCAGTACCAAGGCATTGTCTCCTTACCAGCATTGATACTCTCCATAAGGAAGCAGGACGTTCCTCATAATCTATTCATAAACTATACAAAATCAGCCCTTTACAGAGCATAGAGCTGTAATTTAATGCTCAGAGAGACGGTCAGAAAACCTAAGTCAAACTTAGCGCATGAATTCAGGACATGAATTAATACAGTTGAAGAACTTAACTAGGAAGCTAATAGTAATTTTTTTTCATGATTTATTTTTTAAAAGTGCAAAACTATACAATAATATCCCATTATTCCAAGTTTTATTTATCATTCTTCTTTCAAGCTTGAAAAAAAAAAGGGTTCATCTCTGAAGTTCCGGAGACAGCAATCCCAACCAACACATTTATCTGAAATCAACAGCCACAAGCACTAAGAATGGCAGTGTCTCCCTGGCCTGGAACCTGACGAGGCTCTTGACTCAGAATACTTGCTGTGCATGCCAGCTCACACTCAGACACAAACTTAAACTGGGTGTGTGTGTCGCATAAAAATTTTAGGACAGATTAAAGATTAACATTAAAAAGTCACCAAAGTTCAACTTAATTGTTAAACCAAATTAAACACTTTTTAAAGATTTTTAAAAAAAATTTTTGAGACAGGGCTTATCTGTGTAGCCTTGGCTATCTTGGACTTGCTTTGTACACCAGGCTGACCTTGAACTCTCAGCGATCCAACCAAATTAAACTTTCAAATGCATGCTAACTATAAGTTAATTGAAAATAACCTTTTTAGGTTTCCCAGCACTTCAAAACCACTAATCAGTCAACATAACCTTTAAAATGTCAAAGTATGATATATCTATTGCACTTTTCTGACAGGCTCGGCTAGTATCTTCTGTGATGATACAAAAAGTACTGAATAAAATCTATTTTAAAATCTGTAAGTGCTTGATTAATATCCCTCAAATTATAATTATCATTCCCAAAAACCTTCTAGGATTTTCTAAGATTTAGTTTCTTAGTTTTAAATTTTTAAATTTTAACTGGGTGGGGGGGATCTTTTACTGACTTTTTCTGTCCTTTTTTTGGTCCCTCAATGTCAGGAACGACATTCCATGTTTCCTGCCTTAATAAAAAATATGTATCATTAATGAAAAAACCAATTATGCTAATCAAAAAACAATATTTGTGTGTGTCTATTATGTGTGTATGTGAGAGAGAGGTTAACTCTGAAATGTTTGTGTATGGCTATAGGTTCCCTAGAGCCTTTCTAAATTTTATAATTAAGATTTAATAAATACACACTAGAATCAATTATGTAAAGAAAACTTATTTTGTGAAAATTAAGTCAATTCCCAATATGCTTGAGAAAAACAAGCTATTCGTTTGCATCTGATTTCCAATGAAGACATTACTCAAACTGTCCAATGCTTTACTTCCAAGTGGTCCACTACGGGATTCTTCAGGGTGTTTTAAGATTGGCTGTAGCTAGAGTTCTGACTTCCATTTGGACCCTGCTCTCCTTCACTGTTCAAATGGGGAAGAAAGAAATTTTATGCCAATTAAAAGATCCATTTTCCAATACCCTGCTAGTACTACTAATTTCTGAAGTTCATTATTCTATGGAACAAGTCTACAAAAACATTCCTGATTATAAAGCACAGGTGTAGAAAAATTAAAATCCAGAAAACTAACAGTTGGTTTTATGTTTTTATTCTTCTGTAACTTTCCACCCTCATACATAGCAAGCAGTCTGGAAGTTAGTGTCCATATACATTCAAAGATTTAAGTTAGAGTTTGGGATTTCACTATTATTACAGGTATCACTCAACATAGAGATTACAACTTCTTCTGAACAAATGAAATCTAACATGTAAAACTCTACTCTCTAGGAAAATCCATAGTGTCTTTCAAAAAAAAAAAAAAGAAAAAAAAACCTGTTGTCCAATGGCATAATAAAATCATATGGTAATGATAACAAAGTTTTAGACATCAAAAAATATGGTAATTTCCTGGAAAAATGCTGAATATTAAAATAAAAATAACTAAAGCTGAAAATACCAGTAACTGTGACAATAGGAGATTGCCTTATCTTGTCCATCATCATCTTGCAGCTTCAGGCCCTGCCATTAGTGGAGAGTCACTCAGGGAGCCTCTGTAAAAAATGCATCCAAAGGTAGCTGTTTGAATGACTGCCTCAAGCAGCTCCGTAACACTTATGCATCATGTTCTTCTCAACCGTAACATCACCGTAAGCAGCAGCAGTCTATAAACGCATCGGAGTGCTATATAACCTTTCTAAGTAAAGCTACACTTATGGCATTTATCTTCTTTCTCGCCTTTCTCTCTTTGAATGATCTGATACATAGAGAGGGCAGAGAGACACTCAACTAAGTGAACACATTCAGCTAAACAACAAAAACTTCTTAGCACAGGAAGTTCTTCTTTTGGAAAATTTTATGTAAATCTGTGCTATGGATCATAGGATCCCTCAGAAGCCAAAATTTATTATCTTTAGCATATCAGATCATCAAAATGTTTGAAAATGGTTACTGATATGTATAAAATTGGTGAATAATCATTACTGAAGGGAGAGGAATGACAGAGTCAAATGGAAAGAATTACTTTCAAGCTTTTTATCTCTGAATTTTAAATGTTTGTCTAACTCAGCTCCACTTATGTACAGAGTGTGGCTATATGTTGAGGGATACCTGTAATAGACCTCCATTGCCCGGGAAAAAGTTACTAGATAGAAGAACTTATCTTAAAACTAAGACATTCTCAATTTATCAAGACAGAAATTACATAAATAAACAGAAATCAAGAATTCTTAGTGTTAGTTTAAGAAAAAGATAAAATATAACACATTCTAAGAAAAATGATAACGGAGTATACTATTCAATGAAATTAAATTAGTAATTAAGTCTAAAACGTACCTGTTTGGAGGTGGTTTTGGCTTTGGCATCTTACTAAGAATAGTTGCCATCTCTTTTCTCTCATCAAAATTCTTCCACTGCTCATACAGTTTTAAAATAACCCTGATTATTTCTAAAATCTAGAAGAAAATATTTGAAAAGATTTCAGTAGCAAAAATGAGCAACATATTAGTAAGTAAAGAACACACATGATGCAGGGCGTGGTAACACCAGTCTCAATCCCAGAACTTGGGAGATAGGCAGGTGGATTTCTATGCACTGTAGGCTAGCCTCATCTACATCACTGTAGGCTGGCCTCATTTACATCACTGCAGGCTAGTCTCATCTACATCACTGCAGGCTAGCCTCATCTACATCACTGCAGGCTAGCCTCATCTACATGGTGAGTTTCAGGCAAGGCAGGGCTATAGAGTGAGACCATGATTTCAAAAATAGAGGAGAGTACCTTCTCCATATCCACAGAAAGTTCCGCAAACCATTGCCTAGCATCTTTCTGTTGTACAACACAGGCTACATGTAGGCAAGCTAGAAACAAAATTGGAGACAGTTGTTCAATTTAATTGCACACATAGTCTTAGAACTGTAGATTTTCATAAAGACTGTCTTATTTTCCAATACTAATTTTTAAATGTGTAGCTTCAATGTTGAGACACATACACAATATTCTGTATCAACATAAAAAGAACATTTATCAGTTTGCTGATACAGAAAAAATTGGATAGCTATAGGATAGTTCTTGCAACACTGTCTTCACAGGGTACTGGTCACAGTAAGGGTGCCCTGAGGGCAGACTTGTTACAAGGGAAACCAACTCCATCCAAGAAGTTAGGACAGGAAAAATCACCTACGAACACTAGTACAATTAGTCAAATCATACCCACAATTCAGTGACAGAAAACAAAGCCCTATCTAATGCACTGCTAAATCTTAGAAATGTTTGTTGAGGGTACAAAAGTCTTGTACCCACAGATCGCTAGGGAAACCAGAAATGTTAATCAAGCAGGGTTATCTCCTCAGAGGAGGAAATAAAATATCTACATTCCAGAGGGGCTGGAGAGGTGGCTCTTCCGTTAAGAGCACTGGCTGATCTTCCAGTGGACCCAGGTTCAATTCCTTAGTGTCCACATGTTAGCTCACAACTGTCTATAACTCTAGTTTCAGGGGATCTGACACCCTTACACAGGCATGCATACAAGCAAAACACTAATACATACTAGAAAAATAAATAAATCATTAGGCAAAAGCCACCAGCATTCCATCCTGACTTCAATTCCCAGCAACCATATGGTTGCTCATAGCCATCTATAATGGAATCTGATTCCTTCTTCTGGTGTGCATGAAAACAGAGCACTCATATACAAAAACAAATGAATAAATCTTGAAAAAATTACTTTAAATGAACTAAGGGAAAAAAAACCTTACCCAAAAAAGGGGAAGAGAGGAAAAGAATGCTAATCTATGACAGTTGTAGTGTATTACTGAAAGTTCATATTCAAAGATTAGTCTACTACTTCATAAAAACATAAATTGCAATGAGGTGAAATTTATTTTAGGATGACCTAAACAGGCAAAGACAGTTTAACCAATAAAGGCATACCAAATTTACATACCTAAAGCTATCATGAAAGGAGGATATAGCAGACAAAGATCCGTCCTGTAGGTATCATTCACTATCCTCCTGTAGAAATGTAAATCTTATTACTAAAAGCACAACTACTTTACTGACTATGTAACTTCTCCCAGAGAGAGCCAGATTTCCCATCGTTGTGCACTTACATCCCTGTTCGATTACTGAGCACAGCCACAAAAATGAAACATAGAGGCAAAACAAGGACTTCATGAATGTGATAACAAAGAGACATACATTACTGAATAAAAAAAAAAATCATGCATAAGTGAGTATATTTTCAATTTTGGGACTTCAGAACAAATTATGTAAAATAAGTTGTTTTTATTTTTATATTTTATTGAATCCAATCAAAAAGTATTATTTTAGAAATAAATGTTAATTTTCATGTAAAGTCTATTTTTCATACAAAATATAACAGATATACATATCAAATAGGTAATCCAACATATGTATAGCTTCATAACTTATACCACTATAGTTACTAAAAATTTAACAAGCAGATAGTTTGCACTTTACAATACTAAAGCACAAATTTAGTTGTCAGTCTCCTGTCCAGTCCCTTATGAGCAACTTCAGTTTTAGTTACCATGCAAGGGGAAGCAGCACGTCCTCTTGGCCCATGTCCTGCACATACTGGAGCAAAGGTCTATAAGGATGATAAACTATCAAGCAACAATCCTAGAAACAGGTTTAAAATATGTATATATAAATAGAGTCATTACAAGATAAAACGGCATCATTTCCAATGACTTGTTCTCTGTATTTCAAATTAATTTCTCTTTTACATACTTGCTTCCTTTTTTCTCTTACTCAAATATGACCCCAAGTTACTGCAATAGTGAGGGCAGTGCTCTCTCTAGACTATACCTTGGTACATCAGTTGGCACTCAGTCAGCACCCATGCTTTCCCTTAAGAGATTCAAAGTGTCACATCTATAACACACTTGTGTGTAAATCTTTAATTCTCAACCAGAGGAGCAAAATTATGCCAAAGACACAATCTATCTCTAACTCTGCACACATACACAAATTGCACACAAAATTTACAATGGTTTAATGTCCTGGCTTATGTGCTTGCAATCCTTAGCATAGTTACAATAAAATAAATTTTTTTTTCCAGTCCAAGTAAGATAAATTATTTTACAGGCTTCAGAAAGGAAATAGGTGATAATGCTTTTACTTTTATAATTTTGCCATAGCAATGTAACTTCCTTTCAATACAATTCATTAAGTTTTACTGTATTATTAAAAGATATACATACCATTAATTCTAAAAGGTAAAATTCACATTCTAGTATCTGGTAAAAGAAAAAAAAATTCATCCAAGGAAAGTAAGTATAGTTACATGAATACTCTATTTAACAACTTACAGATACAGACAAATGAAATAATTTATCAATATTACATAAAAGTTTCTAAATCAAGAAAATAAACACAGTAGCTTATATTAGCATTAACCCAAAAAATGTACTAGTTTTGTTTGTGTTTTGAGACAGAGTCTGACGATGTAGACCAGGCTTACTTCAAAGTCATGGAGATCTGCCCACCTCTGCCTCCTGTGTGCTAGGGGTAAAGGCGTGGGCCAGTACGTCTGGCAAAAATGCTTTTTACTGTTATATAGAACATTTTAAGCTCTTAAAAGGAAAGGGCAGTATCACATATTGGGGGAAGGGGCAGGGATAACTTGAAATTGAACCTGAAGTCTCAAATATGCTAAGCACTTACTACTACTGAGCTACAACTCCAGAATTCTTGCTCCTTAAAAAAAGAAAAAAAAAAAGAAAAGAAAAAGAAAAAAAAGAAAAAGCCTGTTTTGTAACTGTTAGAAACTTCCATTTTAAGCCAGGCATGGTAGCACATGCCTTCAACCCCAGCAGAGGCAGGCAGATCTCTGAGTTTCAGGTCAACCTTGTCTACAAAGCAAGTTTGAGAGTTTGAGATAGCCAGAGCTACACAGAGAAACCCCGTCACAGACAAAACAAAATAAACTTCAAAATTTTCTATGTAATTTCTATGTGACAAATGCACAGGGCAATTATCCACACTATATGGAATAAACAAACTCCTTGCAAGGTGGGAAAAGGTGCACCTTTTAAAGTACAAACAGAAACTCAAGTGGTAGTTTCTCAAAAGTAGTTTTCAAATTGTTCCATTATAGCAGTTCTCACACAAGCGTCAACGCAAGAGCTGCTGGTCACTACTCAAACCTGAAAAGTCTGCTTTAATTTGGAGAAGTCCCAACTTCAATTTTATTAAAAACTTCTTAAGGTGACTACCTAGGATCTAAGATTAATAGTCACTACTATTAAGTATTACCAGAGAAATATATATAGAAAAGCCACTGAAGTTTAATGTAAAATAACGTCTATTTCTAAGAAACGCTGAAGTTTATTCTAATATAAAATGTAGTTAGTTAATGCAAAGTTTTATATAATATACTCACATGATTCATCCTGTAAGGAAATTCCTTTGGAAAGGCATATGAAAATCTAGTTTTTACTACAGGAAACAAAACAAAGCAATTAAAACTAAGAAAATGCCACTATGAATTTATCCAAAATTCCTTTAATATAGTCTAAAATATTAGGTATGCTATATTACCTTCAGTAGGGGCTCTCAGAAATACTTAAAAGATCCAGAGCTTTGTTTTCAGGGAGGGCAAAGACTGAATGGTAGAAAGCACACTTGCCTATATGATTGTGGAGCTTAAATTTTATACCGAAAATAAAATAAAGTAAAATTCATGTTAGAATGACGACATGTGCTTGCACTGCCAGCTCCTGGGAGCATAGGCAAGATTGAGAAGGTGAAGAAAAGGGAGATGAGGAGGGGTGGACAGGAAAAGGACAGGGAAAAGACAAAGAAAAGGAAAAGGCTTCTGCTTTTTGAAAAATTAAAAGACTAAAAAAAAAATCACTAGATTCTGTCATCTCTAAAATCTTTTTAACTCTAGAATGGTATTTTCTTGTTTGCCTGTAACTTAGCTTAGAATGGCTATAGGACATGTACACATCAACTTATGAAAAAAGGGCAAGATAGAAAAGTTAAGATAATACACCAAAAGTTAGCAGTAATTATCTGAGATTTAAAAAACTGTGTTTTAACTAACTGATACATTCAGAACTTACCAAAAGGTATAAACTAATTTATTTATTTGTTTGTGTTGAGTTTTTTTGAGACAAGGTCTTAGTATACAGCCTTAGCTGGCCGAGAAGCTGCTATGTAGGCCAGGCGGGCCTCAAGGTCAAGAGATCTGTTGGCCTCTGCCTTGTGCTGATATCAAAGGTGTACACAACTGCACCTTGTCAAAAACAAATACTTTAAATAAAAGTGTCATTATATGTGCAAAGTCTTTAGGTGATTTTCTTATACTACAGTTACTGTTTGTACTCACTAATAAAGTGCAAATGAAAACCCATTCTTAATTATCTCAAAAGTCATGAGTTACATATATTAAAGTATTATTGAGAAAATTGTATTTAAGTCATTAGGCTACAATACTTGAACCAATTAGGGGATCAACTGGTAGCTCTAACAGCTTTGGTTTATAATTCCTCTCACTGATACAAGTGACTTCCTTGATTCAAAGATTGAAAAATTCTGTGCATTTTATGTATCACGTTTTCAAAAAGAGTATTTCATAAATTAGATACTCTACAATGAATTTAGGTAACATTTGCCAAGATCTCAAATCTTCAACTATTTAAACTTGACATTAGGAAATTCATATTCTTTCCCTCATTCTGAAACTATTTCCATTACAGTCTCTGGGATTTACAATTCCTTTAATTGTAAGCAGGGTGCAAAGTATAGAGATAAAGCAGTTTCCTATTAATGGCAGAGCCTCAATGAGGTGAAACTATGTCTGTTCAGGACCCACATAGTGATGCACGCCTTTAACCCAGCACTCAGTCTACGTATTCAAATCCTGTTTCAAAAAACATTAGTACACTGATAAATGTCACTAACCCCTGGACTAACACATCTAACACCTCCACTGAGGTTAGGTTCACCTCGTGCTGTCAGCTTCTAGTCCACTTCATGGTAAAATGATCCACTTTCTTTATTTTGGATTTTAGAGACAGGGTACTGAGACTTGATCTCAAAACAAGATGCCAAAATGAAAACAACAACAAAACCCTCCCCAAAACACAAAAAATAATATCATGAAGAGTGCAGAAATTGGGGAGAGGCATAGAAGGAGATGAGGGAGTGAGGATGGAATCAGGAAGGGGCTACAACTGGGATACAAAGTGAATAAACTGTTATCAATAAAAAAATAAATAAATTAAAAGAATGCAGAAACTTTTTAGAATACTCTCATATAGCCCCAACTCACTACGTAGGTGAGACTAGCCTTGAACACTTAATCCTTTTTGTCCACCTCCTAAACACTTCCTATGCTAATGAGGAGATTCTTTGGAACAGTAATAAATTCACCTACATGTGGTTCATAAAAAACAAAACAAAAAATCTGTATGTTACAGAGCTTTTTTCAGATTTAATTCTTAATGCAGTATACACATTTTGCACTTACATACAGAAGTAGTAGCAGCGATCAATCTTGTATTTGAGACGACACCAAACTCCTATCGAAAAGTAAAAGAGATCAAGTACTTATTACTCAAAAACCCACTAAAGATATCTGATATCTATTCAAAACAGTATTTCCAAGTTCTTCTCATGTTTATGGTCTATTCAGTTTCTACCTACTTAAACTACAATATATTAAAGTTTCCAAATGTACTACATTTCCTTCAAATTTCATTAATTTGGGTTGGAGATTCAGTCAGTGGTATACTGCCTGCCCGCCAAGAATGTGCAAGGCCCTGCTTCAATCCTTAGCTCAATTAATCAACTAGTCAGCCAGTCAGTAAACAAATGCTAATATTACTCAGAAGACCAAACACCAACCTTTCTAAAGAATGGAACAGTTACAATGGTATACAAGGCTTTTAGGTAAGTTATCATTTCTTTTTCAACCTAAAATATTACCACTATAAAAATAACTAAAACTTATTATGTAATGTAGTTTAAATGTACTCTTACTTAATTTCAGAAAAACACTTGAGATTTCTAAACCCTTTACTTCCTTTTAAAGTAGAAAAAGCAAAAATTGGTCCCGTATTTAACAAATTAAAAACTATTCAAATATCTATTAAAATTATGTAATCTATAACTTTACAATTATGTGTACATGTGTAAATATGTCTGTAAACATATAGTATATAAATTTAAACTTCAAAATCTAGTAAGTAAAACTAATAATTAAAAGCTGGAGATAATACGTTAAACATGATTTTATACAATTTCTATTCAAATAGAAAACAGAAATTTTTGGTCATAAAGATAAAATGTAATGCAACATAAGGAAAGGGAGGAATGAAGGAACTATCTACAATTACCTGCTGGCCAGAGAAAAAGCTGTTTTTCCAATGGAATGATGCTGTTATACTGACTACAGTCTATGGAAGGCCCTGTGCGCAGGAGTAGCTGGCCAACACAAAATCAACTCCCTGGCTTTTGTTGTGGCTTTGTTTTTTTTTTTTTGCAGGCTTTTTGTTTCTTATTGGCTTTTTGTTTATTTTGATTTTTGTTTTATGTTTTTGGTTTTGCTTTGTTTGAGAAGGAGAGTAGATAGGGAAGAGGATGTGGGAGAAGTTCGGGGAGAGGGGAAAACATGATCACCTATAGTGTATAAAATTTTTTTAGGGAAAAAAAGTAATTCAACAACCAAACCTGAAAATATACCTTACCTACAAAGAGCCTTTACACACTCTCAGGCCTATGGACTAAAACCAGGCCTCATGAAAACTTGGTAGGCTCTCTATATCTGACTTCCACAACTAGATTTATTCAAATTTTATCTTGCAGTAACACAAGTTTCTAGGAAGGGTTTTAGCATTTCTTTTGTTTACTTAGGAGATAATTTAAAAAGATGTCATGAATGCTTCTAAATCAAAATGAACACAAAAGAAATATAAACTTACTAGGTTAAATTTGTATGGATACAATTGCTATTCTAAAGACATTACCTAAGAATAAAAACAACAGACTAGAGACTGTGTAATTAGTTAAGAAAAACAGTCAGTTCTCAGAATCTGTTACTATCTGTGTTTTGGCTGAAAGATAAACTTTCTCAATAATACAGACAATCCAGTTGCTGGTCCAAGTCCTTATTTGTCTTCTTTCTTACCTACCTGTTCTGCTCCCACTAGCCACACATTTCCTTCTCAAGTCTACAGAGCTAGAGCCTTTCCTAATCCTTGTCTACCCGTTCACTTTCCCCCTATGGCTTGTTACTGGAGAAGACAGGAGTAAATAAAAAGCATATGGGTGAGGAGAAGATACATTCTCAGGCTAATGTAGATAAGCTGTGATACTTAACACAACTTAACACCACACAATGTCTTGTTGTTGTTGTTTCAAAACAGAGTCTCACTATGTAGCTCTGGCTGTCCTAGAACTCAGAACTTACTATGTCATTCAGGCTGGCCTTGAACTCACAGAGATCTGACTGTCTCTGCCTCCCAGGTGCTAGGATTAAAGGCATGTACCACCACACTGAGCAATGTCTTTAAAAGACAGCAAAGTAATTAAGTTGTAAGATGGAGACCTAAACTATTAGGACCCAAGTACTGGTTTTGCCTCTGACTATGTATGACTGCTGTTCTTTCTATGCCCTAGTTTCCTTGTTTATAAAATGGGGATTTTAGTGTTACAGCTCTGAGGGAAAAGGTTTCACCATGGAGGTGGTGCAGCTCTGACAGGGAAAATTTCCTCATGGGAAGTGTTACATCTCTGAGGGAGAAGGTTCCCTCTGTGTTGCAACTCTGAAGGGAAAGGTATCCTGGTAGCCAGGAGCCAAGGAATATCACAAAGTCACATTGAATGAGAAACCTCACACAGGGCTGGAGAGATGGCTCTGCGGTTAAGAGCACTGGCTGCTCTTCCAGAGGTCCCGAGTTCAATTCCCAGAAACCACATGGTAGCTCACAACCATCTGTAATGGAATCCAATTTCCTCTTCAGGTGTGCATGAGAATAGAGCACTTGTATATATAACATACATGAATAAATCTTTAAGGAAAAGAAAAAGAAACTTCACAAAAAAGATTTGTTGGGAAAACCAAGAAAAGATGGTTGCCTTTGCTTGGGTGAAAAGCAGCAGGGAGCTGAGCAGAAGGCAGGCTTTATATAGGGTTTCTGGAGGAAGGAGGTGCTTTCTAGGGTGGCATGGTATTGGTGGGATTTTTGTGGCCTGGTCGTGGGGCAAGCTCAAGGATTGGTAGGATTTAGTGCTCAGGGATTGGTAGGATTCTTTTTCTTGACCTTGGTCTCCAGCTTTGGCTCAAGTCAGGGTCAGGGTGTTCTTTCCCATGCCCTGTTCTCAGGGTCAGGGTGTTCTTTCCTTCACCCTTTTATTCTACAAGGATACTACTGCTGTATACTCCACAGTTACAGGATTAAATTAGAATTTGTAAAGGGTCTCATTAAATCACTTGATACATAGTAAGTGCCATATTTATTAAATAAAAATATTTGCAAGATATGTACATTATTTTGTATAAGTTACCCAGCTATGATTATCTACACAAATACAATGTTAAAAAAAAAAGATTAACCATACATAGTAATTACTCTTTGACAAAAACCAGAAAATTGTTTTGTACCTCTACTTTGGATGCCAGAAACACACATGTAGGAGCCATTAATACAGGATCTATACTTTTCAGAGAATACCTAAAATGATTAGACAAGAGTTAAATGATGACTGTTTAGAGAACACACTGGGGGCAGGAAGAATCGTAACTCTACAGCAGACAGGTGATTTATTCATATATGGTACATAGAAATTAGGAAAGAACTTCAGCCAGGCACAAAACAAACCAACCAACAAACCAGCCATACCTGGCATAGAATCTTTTAAAATAGACTGTAGCAGTAGCAATAACTTGTTGTCTTAATTTAAGATGTTCACCTAATGCTTGGATAACTGAAAAGAAAATAATAAAATTTAAATGTATCATCTGGCATCACTAATAACACTAATAATATTAACCTTTAACAGTAATTTTTATATGTTGAAATGTTGAGCATTCATACCTAGGCACACTCAGACATCTACAAACCACAGCAGAGTAAGACATGTAAATGTGGTAATATGTATAACCAAGAAAAAAAAATGCCTACAACTGATACTTGCAGTAAAGAGGTGGAATATCAAATATTCTTCCTTTCCATATTAAAATAGCTTTAAAGATTAAGATATTGTCATTTTACCATGAAATCCGTAGGTAACCTTTGATACAAGAGAAAGGTAGATTTGCAGAGAGTGACAGAGTTAAAGACCAGGTGACAGGCTGGAGATATGGCTGAGAAGTTGAAAGCTCTACCTACTCTTGCGGAAGACAGGGATTCCATTCCCGACACCGACATGGTGGCTTAAAACCATCTGTAACTCCAATCTCTTTAGCACCATATACAGCATATAGTGCACAGATACAAGCAAAATAGCCATACACATAAAATAAAACAAAAACAAAACAAACAACCCCCCCCCCCAAACAGGCAACAATACTATCCCAGACACAGTAAAGGTCTCTTGACTAAATCTCCTTCTTGCTAATGCAAAGTTATAAGGTAAAAATGACAACTATAGGATGTTAATTAAAAGAATCATTTATTCTTAAAGTATTTTGCTTTAGCTAACCTTAAAATGAGTTTGACTAGAAATGTCTAAGGAGCATTATGTGCTTATGACACATAAGATGCAAAGAGTGTTTCCCAGAACGCTAAAATGATAAATGTATAAATAAAAGCCTTAACTACAGACTGTAACAATCCATTGAAAATTACCACACAAAACAGTGTCAAAGGTGACCAGTTATACTATACTACTTCAACCAATTTAAAAGTTTACCATTTGTAAAAAATATTTGTAATTTCCAATACTCTTCTTCTGAGAGAAACTTTAAGTCCTTCTGGCGCTCTTTCAACAGATCTTGTTTATCCAAAATCCACTGCAAACTAAAAAAATGTAAAGATGTTAAAGCATAGTATAGAAAGCCAACAAGCAAAAGCACCTAAAACGCTATGATTTAACAAGCTGATCATATTCAAAGAGGTTATGGTTTTTTTTTTGTTTGTTTGTTTGTTTTTTCAAAACAGGGTTTCTTCTCTGTGTAGCCCTGGCTGACCTGGATCTGTAGATCAGACTGGCCTCAATCTCACAGAGACCAGCCCCTCCCAATCACCACCAAATGCCAGGATTAAAGGCATGCAGCACTATACCCATCTTCTTCTCTTTTTGGAGGTACATCCTTAAAAGACAGTGTCTGGCTGGGAAAGTAGCTCAGAGTTAGAGAGAGCATTAGCTTACCTCTGAAACTCAAGCATTAATTCTTCTAAAGAGGTCTCTAAAATATTGCATAAACTATATTCAACAATAAAATGCTTGCGTTCTTCACTATATGCTCACCTATTTCTAGTAAATTCTGCCTCAGAAGAAACAATAATTTTTTCTAATGAAATATCTTTTTCAATCAGCATTTTCACCATCACCCCAAAGTTTCACAGTCTTGTTGGACCAATGTAATTCCTTTGGCTTTTGATGCTTTTTTGTGACTACTTTGCTCACTATCTTCAAATAATTCTGTCAGTTTGCTTGACTCCCACTCTGTCTGGTCCATGAATGAGGATGCTGTGGACTCCATTTTAAATCCTCAGGTAAGTTAGTCATCAGATTTCTGTAGCTTTTCAGCAGCCCACCTGAAGCCTCAGCAAGATGTTTTGAGAGAGAAACAGGAGAACTTGAGGGTATAGAAATCTCTTCATGTTTTCAAAGATTCTCTACCTCTTTCTGATTTCCTTCTACTGTCATTTGTACAAGCATCAGCACACAGGTTTTTGGACCCTTTATGATAAGGCCTATCCTCAAAGAGAGACTCTTGAAAGAAACTTATTATTGTCTGTCCCAGTATTACACCACTGAGTCAGAAAATCAAAGCAATATCTGAGTACCAGGATTAAGTACAGGTCCAAAGCTAACCCCTCCTTTTTGGGTCACTCAAATTCTAGGGGTATAAAAGTCAATCTAGGAGTCGGTAAATGGTGGCACAAGTCTTTAATTCCAGCACTTGGGAGGCGGAGGCAAAAGGATCTCTGTAAATTTGAAGCCAGCCTGGTCTCCAGAGTGAGCTCTAGGACAGCCAAGGCTACACTCCAGAGAAACTTTGCCTGGAGGAAAAAAAAAAAAAAGGTCAGTGTAGGTATAAAGCAGAGCTAGGAAGCAGCAGGTAGAAACAAGTGCGACTCACTCCTCTCCTCAAAGTAAATAATTATTAAATCTGCAAGTAAGACGAATGACAAGAGATTATAACGCCATTGCTATGAACAAAACCTGCCAAAGCAAGCCATACCCGTCCGGAACAGGCAACCTGAAAGAACTACAATGGGCTAGTTTCTCTTGTTTGTGCCCACATCATCCCACTACCTAACCCCCAAATTCGAAATGAAACTGCTTCAGTCTTTCATCCCGGGGACCGGACCTCTTACCTCTTTCTTACCCATCCTTGGAGCTCACCTCCCCTCAGCCCTCGAAATCCTGGGCGAAGAGGGGTGGCCAGCAAACAAGTGCATTACGCTTCGGACCCGCGGCTTCTCAGGGAGGCTCACCCGCACTCCGACAGCGGCCAGGATGGAATCTCCAAGGGAATGGCAGGCCCAGTCCTCCCCGTGCTCCAGAACCCCGTCCCACGCGAGAAAATGGAAGCTCACTTACTAGTGGGAGCTCTGCCAGAAGTTCCCTGCCATGGAATACTGCTTGCCCTGATACAAAAGCACCAGCCGGCAACGCGGCCAGCGGAGCGCCCGTAGACCCAGTCCAAGCCGCTGTGTTCCTCAACTAGACCGGCCGGACTGAACTCCACGGCAACCGCAGCCAGAGGAAGGGAACAGCTCGCTCGTCGCCTTGACACCGGTCGACAACAACTGAACTGCGCTCACCGGTTCCGGCTGACAAAAGTTCCGGCCCTCCCTACTAGCGGAGGAAGCCAGCGAACCACTGGACGGCCAAGGGGCGTGTTGAGGCGGGTGACCGGAAGTAGAGTGAACAGAGGCGGAGCCTCTCTCGGGAGACTTCCTGCCAGTTGCTCCCTAGAGCTGACACAGCGTGGTCCTCTCGTCTAGTGCTGTTTTCTTTTTGGGGTCTTGTTAATCTACCCTGTAGGCCCTCAAAAACTTCGCTCAGGCAATTGTACGAAAGCATGACATCACATGACTGCTCTTTTCCCTAGGATTGAAAGAGGAAATAAATGAAAATAATTTTGGCGTTACGACCTAAGTGCTCTTGGTGAAGTTGCTGCCGGCTTTAAGCCTAAAGTGTTAATAGGTTTTAGTATGGCAAGTGGAGAGATTTTAGAGCAGCATTCTTTTCATGTCAGAGCCGTCTGTACGCAAAAACATATGAGCAAGGATGCACATCTAGCTACACTAAATAGTACCTAATGTTTCTATTTTCATTGTTACATTGCCCTTAGTACTGCAGTGGCTGAGACCAGAACGTTAGCAGTTTCAGGCCGGTCCTTGCTTCACGCTGAGACCCTGACCAGGGAGTGGGTCTAGAGACTAGCTCAATCGGTAATGTGCTCAGGAGCGCCCCAGAAGCCCTGGGTAAATTCCCAGGATATGTACTGCATAGACAGTAAGATCATTTATCCTCATCTACACCATTTTAGGTCAGACCAGGACTATATACTGTATATACACCGGAACGGTACTCTCATTCATCCTCTGCTACTTCATTTTAGGCCAGCCTAGGATACGTGAGAATCTGTCTACATTTTTAAAGTTTTAATTTAAGTTAAAAATGTCTCTAAATGATTGAACACACCTGAAAATTACTTAAGGCTTCTGAGGCAGATAACACAAATGTTTCTTCCTTGTGGGTGGAGACCAACTGAAGTGTGGAACTGAGTGAAAAATATTTTTATAAGTGAAACTAGTGTGCCAGCTTTAGAAAAGATGTCTTAAAATTCGATCCACTTGTGCACACACACATTTAACCTGTGAAGTACATTTATTAATGAATTTGGATGAGCTAGACTCGTTATATTGTCATGACATCTTCCCATTTTCACCCCAAATACCCCCAATTTTGCATAAAAATGCATGTCATGGGCTGGAAAGATGGCTCAGTAGTTAAGAGCACTGGCTGCTGTTCCAGGGGACCAGGGTTAAATTTCCAGCGTACACCTGACAGCTCTCAACCGTTCGTAAATCCAGTTCCAAGGGATACTAGACCTCACTGAGATATATATGTATAGGCAAAACTTCTACGCATATAAAATAAAGAAATCTTTAATCATGTTATGCTCATCAAGTTTCCTAAAGCTGGCTAATTCTTCTTCATGGTTGCCCTCTAGACCTTCAGAGAACCGGAGTGTTTCTATCTCCCAACTGTTCATCTCAAGTTTTCTTGCTTCCAAGATCATTTTTTTTTTTTTGGATAGAACACAGAGGACTGAAACTAGCCTTTGAATTAACTAGTATTAAGAGTCTTGAAATAATGGGGAGACTAGGGTTGGGGCAGGTGAGAGGGCTAGGAACAAGAAAGGAAACCGGGGGGGGGGCATCTTTTGGTCAAGCTGGAGGCCTTCGACAGGGTAGGCTCCTGGAAGGATATGGATGCGACTCTAGCTGAGATTCCTAACAGGGACAGGGGGACATGAAGACTGAAGTGACCGCCTCCTAGCCAGGTAGGAGAGAGGATATCAACAACCCACCTACAAAACCTGTGATCCAAAAGTTACCCTGCCTACAAGAAGTGCAGGGATAACAAGGGAACAAAGATTGAGGGAAAGTCCAACTAATAAACTGGCCCAACCTGAGACCCACCCCATGGTAGAGAGGCAGCCCCTGACACTAACAGTGACACTCTGCTCTGCTCGCAGACAGGAACCAAACTTGACTGTCCTCTGGGAGGCTCCAGCCAGCAGTGGGTTGAGACAGATGCTGGGACTTGTGGCCAAACATGGGGCAGAGTGTCAGGGGTCCTGTGGAAGCGTTGGGGGAAAGATGGAAGGACCTGGAGGGAATAGGGAGCTTACAAGAAGACCAACAGCGACAACTAACCCAGTCCCACGGGGGCTTTCAGAGACTGAGCCATCAACTAAGAATCATGCATGGTCTGGACCTACGCCCCCTCCACACACATGGCTGAGAGGCCGCTTGGTCTTCATATGAGTTGCCTAGTGACTAGAGGGGGAGAGGGGTTGTTGCTAGCATGGACTCTGTTGCATGCTTTTGGATAACTTCTTCCTGGCAGGGCTGCCTGGCCTGGCCTCAGGGAATGAAGAGATGCTCAGTCCTGATGTGACTTGCTGTGCTGGGTAAGGCTGATATGGGTGGGAGGAGAGAAGCTCTCCTTTTGTGGGGGGAAAGGGTGAGGAAATGGGAAGGGGGAAAGGGGGGTTGGAAGGAGATGAGGGAGGGGCATCCTTGGGATGTAAAATAAATTAAAAAAATAAAATTAAAATTAAAAAAAATCACACACACACACAAAAGAGTCTTGAAATAGAAACAACACAATCAATTCTCATGACCTACTGACCAGAATACCACCTACATGACTCCAACTTAATTGCCAAGGTGCCTGAAAAATGTTGAGGAGCATGCAATATAATTGCAAACACTACTGTCTGTTTCAATGCAGATATTTTAAAAATGTTTTTAAAACACTATCATCACCTCAGACATGAACTGCATCATAAAAGTTTAAAATTTCTTCAACTCTCCTTTTTTCCTTCTTGTTTTGTCAGCCTTTCATATGAATTCTGTAACAAACTGCTATTACCAATATTTTTTGTGATCCTATGATGTTATTATTTTTCATTTTCTGTTTTAGACAGGATCCCACTATGTATCCCACTTTCTGGTTCTCCTGGAACTCACATGTAGATCAGGCTGGCCTCAAACTCACAGAGCTCTGCCCACCTTTTCTTCATGAGTGCTGGGATTAAAAGTGTGAACCACCACATCCAGCTCCTATAGCACTTTAAAAATGGGTCAGTAGTGCTGCATGTCTTTAATCCCAGCACTTAGGAGAGAGAGGCAGGTGGATCTCTGAGTTCACAGCCAGCCTGCTCTACAGAACAAGTTTCAGAATAGCCAAGGCTACACAAAGAAACCCTGTCTCAAAAACCAATAAACAAACATATAAACAAATGTATCCCACGCCGGCCTGGAACTCACTGTGAAGTCAACCTATTCTGATCCGCTTCTCTGATGCTGAGATAGAACACTGACCAAATGCAACTTGGGGAAAGAAAGGGTTTGTTTCACGTTACAGGTCCATCATCAAGGGAAGCCAGGGCAGAAATACAGAGGCAGAAATCAAAGCAGAGACTTCTCACTGCCTTGCTTCACCCTGGCTTCCTCCCCTTCCTTTCTTCTGTACCCCAGTCCCCTTAGCTCAGGGATGGTACTCTGCACACTGGGCTGGGCTCCCTATCAATAAGCAATCAAGAAAATGCCTCAGAGATAAGCGCAAAAGCCAGTGTGATGGAGGTAATTCCTCAGTTGAGATTCCTCTTTGGAAGTACATCTAGGTTTGTGTCAAGTTGACAACTATGATACCATTAATGATGATACATTTCTGTCTGCACCCACTAAATGCTCAGATTGCGGGTTTGTACTGCAATGCCCGGCCTATTTTAGGCACTCCACTTACATTTTATTTATATCACTATCCTAACATTTACATCTACTTTATGTCTGTACCTATACACTTTCTTACAAATCAGTTTCTCCATATTTATATCTTCATTAGCTACGAGCATAACACATGGGCTCAGAGGTTAAGAGAACAGACTGTTCTTCCAAAAGTCCTGAGTTCAATTCCCAGCAACCACATGGTGGCGCACAACCATTTATAGTGATATCTGGTGCCCTCTTCTGGCGTGCAGGCACACATGGAGGCAGAAGACCATATAAATAATAAATAAATATTAAAAAAGAGCATAACACATAATGACAGGCATAGCACAGACTGTTGTTTATAGGGTCTTGTTTTTAAGGTGTGTATATGTGTCAAGAAGACGACATTGGATCCCCTGGAGTTATAGGCAGTTGTGAGCTTCCCAAGTGGGTAAAGAATTGGCAATCAAACTCAGCCTGTCGTCTGCAAGAAGAGCAAGTGCTCTGAACCACTGAGCCAGATCTTCAGCCCGTATACTGACATTTGAATATAACTCTCACATAATTGGGGGGAGGATGCTTTAATATAATAACATGGATACAAAATCAGATTAAAATGTGAGTGCAAAAAGAAACTATTATTTGAGCCATAAAAATCCAGGTGCCTTTCTTCTGTGAACACTTCTACATGGCTTATCAACAAAAACTGTTTGAGCTCTGCAGTAAACCAATGTTGCGTGCACTCCGGAAATGTAGGTTGAATTTTGAATCGAAAGCTAATCTCCCTCTGTTTCTGTTTCGACAGTCTCAGGCGGTCTCAGACTCACAGAGATGCTCCCTCTGCCTCAGTGCTGCCACGCTCAGCTCACTTTCTTCACGTGGTTCCCCTTCTTCTTTCAGAGGATTTATTTCATTTTGGTGACCAGTGTTCTTTGTTTCGTTTTTGTTTTTGTTTTGAGACAGGTTTTCTCTGTGTACCCCTGGCTGTCCGGGCACTTACTCCGTAGACCAGCTGACCTCAAACTCTGAGATCCGCCTCTGCCACCACGTAGCAATGGCCTACTGATTTTAATTAGGAATGCCTCCTTAAATATGGGAAAGGAGGTTAATTAACTGGAGCATGGGCAATTACCCATTGCTACACAACTGAGGAAAATGTCTTTGCCTCCACCCAGAAACAATTAGCTGCTAATAACTCCCCATGAAGGGGTGGAGCTCCATGAGCCTCTCCTCCACCTATGAAGGAATGGGCCCTGGAAGTTCTGTGCAATGGTCATGCCATGTCCCGAAGACAGTGTTTCACATTCCCCATCGCCCAGTTTTTACGTTCTTTAGGTTCTTCTGCAATGTTTCTTCAGCTTTGGAAGGATTACGTCTCGAACCCAGGACAAATGGCTAACTGAGGTGCCTATTTAACATATCAAAGAACACTGTCCACCAGTCCTCCCAAATCCATTCCTGTTACTGTACCTGTTATAGGGTCATCCTGGCTGGCATGCCACGCCTCCTACCCTAATCCCAGCCCAGGAGATTTTAGCCTTTTTTTTTAAGCTACTGCAGTCTCTTGGTTCCCGCTGTCCTGGCTGCTTGGCTTCTGGCTCTCCTCCCTTGCTTTCTTTCCTTTCACACAGGACTCGGTTCAGTCTGCCAGCCATGTGCACTCTGGATTCTTCCAGATATTGCTGCCTTGCCTAGTCTCTTCCTCATACCTGCAATAGACTTACTTCCCTGCCATCCCTAGGAGTGGTATGTCCTCATTTTGCTTTTTCTCTCAGGAAGGGGTTCTGTAGATGTCCTATTTAGGGCTGCGTATTCAACCAATTTTCCCTGCCCTTTGACCAATGAATTATAAGTCTCTGCAGGAACCTCTGTCCACTACAGAATAAGGCTTCTCTGGCCAGAGCTGAGAGCAGACTGGTATCCAGGCAGGAACATGAATATGTAGAAGGTAGTTCGATAAAACCACATGCTCACTCAAGCTAATTTTACTTAAGCACACCTATTTTGGAACAGAGTGCTTTCCAAAACCTTCTAAATGCCTAGGTATCTTAGCTTTCCCACAGGAGAAAGAAAGAAAGAAAGAAAGAAAGAAAGAAAGAAAGAAAGAAAGAAAAAAAGAAAGAAAAAAGAAAGAAAAAAAGAAATCAAGCCACATGGGTGTTAAGTTTCAAACCTGGGACAAATAAAATAAATAAAAATAAAGCAAACAAACAAAAGAACTCAGTCTTGGTCTGCGAAATGGCTCAGTGTATAAAAGCATTTTTGTGTAAAGCCGATGATCTAAGTTATTTTAAAAAACCCTATTAATGGTGATTATCTGTAGTGCAAACATTCCTACAAAGACCCAACATGCCTAGCTCACGGGCTGGCTAGCCTCGAGTACACTGTAAAACAGAAACAGTAAGAAAGACCCTGCTCTGGCAGGTGGAAGAAGAGACTAACGCTAAAAGGTTGTCTGCTGAGGTCCGCGCGTGTACAGTGGCATGCATGTGTCTGTACTCACACACAGAAACAGTGAAAAAGGAACTCAGTCTCGGCAGGTGACACACACAGGTCTACAACCCAGCATTCAGGGGAGGAAGCAGGAGGACTGAGTGCTCAAGGCCGAGATTGGTTACGACTATTCAACAAACAGATGGAAACTCAGTGTCTAAACTAGAACCGCTTTGCTGCTTACTACTCAGGTAACCTTAGTTAAAACAGTTAACTTATCTAAAGTTCAGTGCACCTGTAAGACAGGGATAGTCACAGAATCTAAGTCATGTGGTAGTTTTAAATCTTCAATGAAATTAAAATCATACCAGTTACATGGTAAGAATGAAAAAGTTTCAGTTATTTTTCTTTTTTACATGGCCTCAGTGTGTGACCATGACTGATCTAGAACCTGTCCTTAAACACAGAGATACACCTGCCCCTGCCTCCAGATTGCCAGGATTAAAGTCATGTACCACCATACCGGGCCTACATCTAGCTTCTATTACATAAGAAAGCCTAGATTACAATAAAGATCATAAAGACGTTGGTTTCAGTAATACTGTGCAGCCCTGATCCAGAAGAGATTTGCTCCGTCTGACCACCAGCTCTTGATACTGTAAAGCAATGACACTCTGCAGTGAACAGTAACTGGCTGTGTTGGTTTGCAATGTAAAAGCTTAATTCACACCATTAGCATCTGTTCTGCTTTGTAGTCCTAACTTTGGAGTGACCAGAAAGTTTGGGGGAATTTCAGGATGCATGGGTTGGGTTCAGTTAGTTGGTAAAGGTCTTAGGCGAACAAAATAGATATCATTAAGAGACTTTAGGAGAAGCTAGGAAGATGGCTCCAAAGCTAAGAGTGTTGCGGGCCCTTCAGAGGTCCAGCGTTAGTTCCCAGCGCACACATCACATGGCTTACCACCAACTGTAATGGCCAGCTCCAAGGGAGCAACAACTTTTAACCACAGGCAACTGCACAAGCTGTGCATGCCTGCACACACACATGCATAAGTAATTAAATTAAATAATAATTTTAAGTTATAAATTAATTAAAATATAACTGTGCTACAGCATTTCTTCCCTCCTTCTGCTTCCTCGTCCAGTCGGCTAACACTTTGGTTAGTTCCTAACCCTATGTAGTATGGGGTTAGGGGTCTAAGAATAACAAGCAATCCATCGGTTTGGAATGATTAACGAAGTGGTGAACCTTATCAAGAATGAAAAATAGGGATAGGAATCCCAAAGCTTCCTGGACAGTGGAGATCTTTGTTGGGACCCAAATGTTTAAGGGTCTGGGGGGCAGGCATTGTTTCTGGGTAGCAAATTTATCTCCAGAGTCCCCCCCCCTTTGTCGTAGAGTTTGATTCCCCAGGTTCCCTTGTTTCCCAAAGAAAACAAGTTAAGGTTTCTATTGCTGCGAAGAAATAACATGACCACAGCAACTCTTATAAGCACAAAAAAACATATCCTCACTTTAGCTAACAAGAACAGTTAGCCAGAAGCAGAACTACAGAAGCCTATCTGGGCTACCTCCCTTCCAATGTCACCATAAATACTCACGTGTGCTTCCCATTTGGGCTGCTCCTCTTTATGCCATTCTCAGAGTTCACTCCTCTTGGCCCGCATGGTTCCTTACCTATCCCATAATGCCTTTCCTTCTTTCTCCTTTTACCTGTTTCTCTCCTTCTCACGATCCTGCTCCTCTCCAAGCCCTCAAACTTTGGCTATGCCTACCCATTTCTGCCCTGCCCAGGTGTGTACGCATTTACTCAGCCAATCAGGGACAATTTGGAGGCAAGGATTACAAACATCATTTTGGGGTATGTGAGTGAGCGTCTGCTTCTAAAAGGTAGAAAGAGTATATCCAAATTAATAATAATTAGAAATGAAATAGGGGACAAAACAATAGACACTGAAGAAATTCAGAGAATTATACTGTTATGTTTTAAAAACCTGTACTCCACCAAATTGGAAAATCTAAAAGAAATGGTAACTTTCATGATAGGTACCACTAGCCAAAGTTAAATTGAGATTAGAAAAATAATGTAAATAAACCTAAAACTCCCACTGAAATAGAAGCACCATTAAAAGTCTCCCAATTACAGAAAGCCCGGGTCCATGTGGCGTTAGCACAGAATTCTACCAGACTTTCAATAAAGAGTTAATACCAATACTCTTCAAATTATTCCACAAACTAGAAACAGAAGGAACATTGCCAAATTTACTTTATGAGGCCATAGTTACCCTGATATTCAAACTGCTTAAAGATAGAACAATGAAAGAATTATAGGCCAATTTCCCTTAAGAACGGAGATATAAGACCCATGCCATGGGAGAGAGCCAACCCCTGACATCATTAACAATACTCTGCTAATGTTTACAGACAGGAGCCTAACTTAACCATTCTGAGAGGGCCCCCTCCCAGCAGCTGATCAAATCAGATGCTAAGACTCACAGCCAAGCATTAGCTGGAGCTCAGAGTCCTGTAGAAGAGTGGGAGTGAAGGATAGAAGGACCCAGAGGGGATAAGAACACTGCAAGAAGACCAACAGAGTCAACTAACCTAGACCCATGGTGGTTTACAGAGACAGAAGCACCAATCAAAGAGCATGCATGGACTGTACATAGGCCCTGTACATATGTAACTATGGGCAGTTTAATCTTCATGTGGGTTCCCTAGTTAGTTGACTGGGTGCTGTCTATGACATGGACTCTGTTGCCTATTCTAGATCACATCACTCTAATCAGGCTGCCTTGCCTGGCCTCAGTGGATGAGGAGGCGCTCAGTCCTGATGAGATTTGATGTACTGGGATTGGTGAGAAGGGGCTCCCCTTTTCTGAGGACAAGGGCAGGAGGGATAGAGGGAAGAGGGTGGAAGGGAAGGTGTGTCAGGAGAGGAAAGAGGGGGCTATGATTGGGATGTAAATTGAATATATAAATTAAAAATAAATTTAAAAAAGAACACAGATACAAAAATACTCACTAAATACTTACCAACCTAATCCAAGAACACATTAAAAAGATCATCCACCATGACCAAGGAAGTGTCATATCAGAGATGCAGGGATAATTCAACATACATAAACCAATAAACGTAATCCACTTTATAAACAAACTGAAAGATAAAAACCCTATGTTCATTTCACTATTTGAAGAAAAAAACCTTTGACAAAAACCCAACACTTCTTCATGATAAAAGTCCTGGAGCAATTAGAAATACAAGAGATTCATCTCAACCTAACAAAGTTATTTTAAAGTGAGCCATAGCTAACATCAACTTACATGGAGAGAAACTCAAAGCAATCCCATAAAATCAGGAACAAGACAAGCTGTCCACTTTTTCCATACCTGTAAAATATAGTGCTTGAAGTTCTAGCTAGAGCAACAGGACAATTCAGGAAGACCAGGAGGATAAAAAAAATGGAAAGGAAGAAGTCAAAGTATCTTCATTTGCAGATAATGTGATAGTATACATAAGTGACCCTAAAAATTCCATCAGGAAACTCCTGCAGCTGATAAAGATTTTCAGCAAAACATCTGGATACAAAATTAATTCACAAAAATCTGCATCTCTCTGATATACAAATGATAAATATATTGGGGAAGGAATCAAGGAAACACCTTTTGCAATGGCTTCAAGTAATATAAAATATCTTGGTTTAACTCTAACCAAGCAAGTAAAACACTTGTTTGACAAAAACGTCAAGACACCGAAGAATGAAATTGAAGAAGACATCAGAAGATATGAAGATCTCTCATGTTCATGGACCAATAGTATTCATACAGTGAAAATGACCAGCTTACCCAAAGCAATTTACAAATTCAATGCAAATCCATCAAAATTCCAACATGATTTCTCACAGATCTTGAAAGGACAAGTTTTGGTTTCATCTGGAAACACAAAAAAACCTAGGATAGCTAAAACAATCCTGAATAATCAAAGAACTCCTGTAGATATCACCATCCCCAATTTCAAGCGGAGCTGAATAATAACATAATACTGTATCATGTGTTATGTAGTAAATATAGCATGGTATTATTTTAATTAAACATATTGATCAGTGGAATAAAATTTAATTCTCAGACAGAAATCCATACACCCATGAATACCTGAATTTTAATAAAGAACCCAAAAATAAACACTGAAAAAAAGAAAGCATCTTCAACAAATAGTGCTGGTTAATCTGGATGTCTGCTTGTAGAAGAATTCAAATAGATCCGTACTTATCAAACTTCCCAAAACTCAACTCCAAATGGATCAAAGAACTCAATTTAAAATTCAACACGCTGAACCTGGTGGAAGAGAAAGTGGGGAACAGCTTTGAACTCATTGGCACAGGAAAAGAATTTATGAGCAGAATACCATTAGCACAGGCACTAAGATAAATAATTAATAAGAGGGATCTCACAAAACTGAAAAGCTTCTGCATAGATACCACCATTCAGAAAAAGTGGCAGAATACAGAATGGGGACATTTTCTCCTTTTTGTTTGTTTGTTTATTTGTTTGTTTGTTTATTGAGACAGTGTTTCTCTCTGTGGCCCTTGCTGCCCTGAAATTTGCTCTGTAGACCAGGCTATCCTGGAACTTAAAGATCAGTCTGCTTCTACTTCCTAAGTGATGGGATTATAGGTATGTGTCATCACTTCCCAGCTGGGAATTTTTTTTTAAATAATTACACATTCAATAGAGTTCTAATATTTAAAATACATAAAGAAGTTTTAAAAATAACCCTACATATAAAGAAAACAACCCAATTTTAAAAACGGGGTACATATCTAAACATAATTCTCAATAGTGGAAACTCAAATGGCTGAGAAACAAACAAAAAAAAATGTTCAACATTTTTAGCCATCAGGTAAATGCAAATCAAAATACTCTGAGATTTCATCTTACACCTGTCAGTCAGTATGGCTCAGATCAACAAAACAAGTGGCAGTTCATGCTGATGAGACTGTGGAGTAAGGGGAACACTCATCCATTGGTTGTGGGAGCACAAACTTGTACAGCTAATACGGAAATCAGCGGGGTGGCTCCTCAGGGAGATGGGAATTGATGTATCTCAAGATCCAGCTATGCCACTTTTGAGCATATGTCCAACGGATGCTTCATCCTAGCACAGAGACACCTGCTTAGCTATGTTCATAGTTCACAGAATTGTTGCTCTGTTCATAATAGCCAGAAACTGGAAACAATTTAGATGTCTCTCAACAGAAGAATGGATAAAGACAATGTGGTACATTTGCACAATGGAATATAAAAATTTGGAGCTATTAAAAATTGACATCATGAAATTTGCAGGTAAATGGGTGAAACTAGAAAAAAAATCATTCAGAGTGAGGTATCCCAGATGCAGAAAGACAAATATGGTATGTACTCAGTTGTATGTGGATATTAGTGTGAAGTCAAGAATAACCAAGCTACAACCCATAGAACCGCATAGGTACAGAGAAAGGGAACAGAGGATATAGATAGATCTCATTAGGAAAGGGAAATAAAATAGACTGTTATGGATGAATGGGGTGATCAAGTGGAGGTGGGAAGAGAAAAAACAGCTAAAATCAAGCACCATTTGAAGGGTAAGCTGGAAACTTAACACAGCAAAAACTTTCTAAAATATATACAAATATGAAGATTATCTAAATAAAATAATGGAAGAGACAAAAGAGTCCTAACTGGCCATCTCTTGTCACTAAATGAAGTACCAGGATCTGGTAGTGATAAGGGACACAATCTCATCTGTTTCTTACAACCTTAAAAAAATTATTTATTGCATGTACAGCGTTCTGCCTGCATGCACTTCTGCACGCCAGAACAGTGCACCAGATCTCATTATAGATGGTGTGAACCAACAGGTAGGTGCTAGGAATTGAACTCAGGACCTCTGGAAGAACAGCCAGTGCTGTTAACCTCTGAACCATCTCTCCAGCTCTCTTGTAATCTTTTCACACCCCCTTACAGAATGTTCCCTGAACCTTAGGTGAGGGAGTGTTTTGTAGATGTATTCATTGGAACTGGACTCCACTATTCTGCATTTTGGTTGGTTATGATTTTCTGTGGTGAGTTCTGTTGCAAATAGAAGTTTGCCTGATGAAGGGTGAAGGCTACACTATGTAGCCTTGGAGGACCTGAAATTGGTTGTGAGGACCATGCTGGCCTCAATTTCCTAGAAATCTGCCTGCCTCTGCTTCCTGAGTGCTGAAATTAAAGGTATGTATCATTATGCCCGGCACCCATTTCTAATTTTAAAATGTGTGATTTTACGTGTATGGGTGTTTTGTTTGAATGTATGTATGCACACCACATGTGTGTGCTGCCCAGATGTCAGAACAGTGAGTCAGATAGATCCCCTGGGGCTGGAATATAGATGTTTATGAGCTGCCATGTGAATAATCCAAATCAAATTCAGGTCTTGAGGAAGCGCTGTCAGTGCTCTTAACCAATGATCCATCTTTTCAGCCCCACTTTCCCGTCGTTAGTGAGACTGAGAACACAGAAAGGAACTCTAGTTTCCTTGGCAACAAAATGGTTATACACCAATAACAATCTCTTAATTTTGACAAGTACAGTTATGGAAGATGACAATATTCCAGGCAATGGACTAAAAGGTAAAGAGAAACTCTGTGTGATTTTTGCCATACGCCATAAATTATTCCAAAACAAAAATTAAGTTAAAACAAAACAAACAGCTCTGCCCCTGCCGAGCAGCAGGCTAGAGCAGGGTCTCATTTGCCTGTCTAAGGACAGTGACAAGTCCTAAACTGAAGCATGAAAATAGGAAAGAAAGTTTAGTCTACTTTCGTTGTCTCTGGTTTGGTCATTTTCTCAGTGGTTCTCTACTGTCGGTGATTTTGTCACCCTATGGGCAATACGTAATGCCCAGAGTAATTATTTTGCTTGTCCAAATGAAGTAAAGAGGTTAGAAACATCCTGGGATTGGCTAGGAGTGCTGATAAACACTTGGCATGATTAGAATTGTCTCTCACGATGATGGATTATCTAACTCCAAATGCCAAGGGTTCCTAGTTGAAAAACTCTTATGTGCATCGTATTTGATTAGCAGGTGTGCTATGACTCTGAAGAAAAGCAATTCTGCCTGAAGATGGCAAAAGCAATTCATGGTGACAATGTAGAACCATTGAATTAAACAGTCTCTCCCCTGAATTAAACAGCATTTGTCTGTAGATTTTTTTTGTTAGATAATATAAATCTCTTATTGTTTAAATGACTTTCAGTTGGCATTTTTTTTTTTGCCAAACAAATTGCAGAGGACACGAGAGAGATTAAAAAGTGTACAGTGTTACAAACACATGCTGTTCAAACTCTCTCAGTAATTGTTTGCACTGTGAAAACTCCAGAATAACTTCTGCATAATTCCACACTCATGCGGACACTTCCATCATTTAATATTTTAAAGATTTATTTTATTATTTATTTGTGTGTGTGTGTGTGTACAGGTGCCCTTGGAGGCCAAAAAGACACTAGATCTGCTGACTCCAAAGTTACAGGTAGCTAGGAGCTGAGTGTAGGTGCTGGGAACTGAACTCCAGTTTTCTACAAGAGTAGAAAGTGTTCTTAAGCACTAAGCCATCACCCAAGATCTGGCTAATTCATAACTATTATTCTTGAAGCAGGGTTTCTCTGAGTAGTCTTGGTTGTCCTGGACTTGTTTTATAGACCAGGAGGGCCACGAACTCACAGAGATCTGCCTGCCTCTGCTTCCCCGAGTGCTGGGATTAAAGGTGTGCACCACCGCGCCCTGGTTGGCTAAGGCATTATTAACACTGATGAAAGAAAGTAGCATTATCTTTTTAAAATTCACCACTTATAGCTGAAAAATACGGTCTTGAGTGCTCAGCTTTCAAAAAAATCACAAAATAGGGAGCTGGAGTCATGGCTCAACCTTTAAGAGCACTGGCTATTCTTCCAGAGGAGTGGGACTCAATTCTAAACATCCACATCATGGCACATGACTGTCTGTAACTCTGGCTCCAGGGGACTGATGCTCTGTTCTGGCCTTCACATGCACCGGAAATCCATGTAGTAAACAGAATAGAGAATGACTTTGGAAATTATGATTTATAGGGGGAAAAAGATTTTGTAGTCTCAAGTGCTTGTTTTTCTTTGTTTGTGTGTGTTTTTTGAGATAGGGTCTCAATATGTAGCGCTGGCTGTCCTGGAACTCACTTTGTAGACCAGGCTGGCCTCCACAAACTCTCGAGATCTGCTTGCCTCTGCCTCCTGAGTGCTGGGATTACAGGCATGTGCCACTACACCAGCTTTTGTAGTCTCAAATTTTAAATTTAAAATGCCCATTAGAAAGCTAACAACCCCCTCTTCCAACACACACACACACACACACACACACACACACACAGACACACACACAGACACACACACACACGTGCACAGGAAAAAAGGAGAGGATTGTTGTATTTCTAGCTCCTTGCCCGATGTTTCCGCTTCTGTCCTTTTAAGACAGCCAATAGGAAAGTGTCCCATAATTGTCACTCTTCTGCAGCTCAGGTTATTTATTTATTTGTTTGCTTATGTAATGGGTATGATTGGTTTGCCTGCTTGTGTGTCTGTGCATCACGTACTTTCGTGGTGCCCATGGAGTCCAGAAGAGAGTGTGGGATCCCCTGGAAATGGAGTCACAGGTAGTTGTGAGCCTCTGTGTGGGTATTGGGAATCGACAAACCCTTCTCTGAGACAGGACGGGTAATGAGGCCCAAGCTGGCCTCAAACAATTTTTTTTTTTAAAAGACAGGTTCTCACCATGTAATTATGACTGGTCTGTCTGCCTCCCAGGTGCCTAAATGCTGGATTAAAGGTGTGTGCCACCATGCATGGCTATAGCCTCAAACTTTCAGTAATCCTCCTGTCTCTGCCTCTCCAATTCTGGGACTGGAAGTATTAGCCACCGCAAACGATGTCTACAACTTTCTTTGTTTCTTATTATTTTTTTAAAAACCGACTAAAATGAAAGTTTCCGGAAGCCAGAGAGAGGCCTCGTCTATGTTATATTCACGGTTGTGTTGAGCTTGAACACTCTCGGAAGCTAAACAATGAAAAAAGTCGTGCTTCTGCACGCTTCTCTGTGCCACATACCGTTCTTAGAGCTGAGGACAGGGAGGTAAAGACCCCACTGGGCTCTCTCGGGAGACAGAGAGCAGAGACCTAAAGCCCAAGCGCTGGGAAGCCTTAGCCACTGCAAACACTTGACTGCCAGTCCGACGCGGGACGGTGTGTGCATGTGAAGGCTGGCCTAGCGGGCTCAGGCTGTACGGTGCATCTGCAGAGCCAGCCGCACAGCCCTCAGCATCTCCACCGCCAGATGAGTCCTCCCGGAGGATTAGCCGCCCGCGGATGCTCCGAGCCTCGGCCCCAGACACCTGTGGACCGCACAGGCCCGCAGCAGCTCAGCCGCGTGGGACTTCTCCGGGCACCCTCCGGCTCGGGCCGCTAGCCAGACCGCAGCCCCTCAGCCGTGCTCTTCCTCCTGCGGCACTGCCCGCTGACTGCTCCCCGGCCTCCACCCAGCGGCTAGAGCGCGGAGTCCGCAAGCACAGCCAGCTTAGCAGGTCCCCGCCGCGCCCCGCCCCCATCCCGAGCATCCCGGTCTTTGCCAGCGTAGACTGGCGCAGGAAGAACGCAGCTACTCACCTGACAATCTCGATATTTTGACTTAAATGTTTTTCTAAAAGATTTCACTTTTTGAAAAGCGTGTTTTTGCCTTGTATTTCTTAAGTATACAACCGTATTGCCAGTCACTACGATTACAAGAATCCAAGAGCTACATTTTTCAATTGCAAACGTCAGTCTTCTGCATTTTCTCATACAGTGCGGATGATTCATTGACTACAGGTTTAGTTCAGCTGACTAACTCTGACCAAGAACAGTACCTTGGAATCTTTTAAAAAGAAGTACTCGCAATAAACATCGTCATGTGAGCCTTCCAGGTCTTTCTCAAGACGGTAGGTGATCTGGCATTTGGCCTTAGTTATCTTCAGAACACCCGATTCTGGGCTTCACTGGGACAGAGAGAGTGAGATGACCAATCTCGCCTTGAGCCGGACCCTCTTCCTTTTTTTATGGTCATCAGGCTCTCAGACACTTTTGAAGACTATGTAATGGCCACCTTGTAGCACTCACCCCGCCGAGAGAGAAGCTGGAATGTATTCAGGGCGTGCACATGGAGGGCGGGAACGATGTGTGAATTGATGAAAAGAGAGTACTCACACCCCAAGCCCTATTATCACCCTTTTCTGGACCAGAGCGAACCTCGACTTTTCTTGCCATTTATATCTTTGTTACAAGTAAGCATTTATTGATAATATTTTGAAAGGTGTCTTGCCTGGGGAGATCACCCTGTCCCATCCGTATTTCTGGAATTTTGCACCTCCAGGTGCCCCTCCAACTGTGCAGTCCTGACGCACAGAGCATGAGATCTGCACAGCTCTGGACACACAAGCCCTGCTCCCCACAGGGATGCAACCCTTGTCGGGGATTAAGGAGGTGGTGCGTTGCCAGGGCCCGGCCTGAGGGCTGCCCATGTCGGGTTGGGGGTGCCTTTGGAACCCAAGGTGCTACTCGATGGTTTTCACAATTGCGAAAACTCACTGTCATGATTATTGAAGCGGATGCCTAAGACAGCAGAAGAGCAGCAGGAGGAAGCCCAGGGAGATGCCATCCTTGAGAAGCCGAGCTCCTTCTAGGGCTGGGGCTCCCATTTCAGGCAGTGTAGGATTCGCTGGGATCTTGCCTCCCCTGGGCTTGGCTCAGGGCTCAGACCTGCCATGTCTGTACCTGAGCTCCGTCCCTGAGAGCCAATCTGTGGACTCTCTTGATCCAGCATAATGTCACTCGAGTACCTAGTTGTGGTGGTTTGAATAGGAATGTCCCTCCCAACCCCATAGACTCCAGAGTTTGAATGCTCAGCCTGTAGGGAATGGCACTATTAGGAGGTGTGGCCTTGTTGAAGTAGGGCTGGCCTTATTAGAGGAAGTGTGTCACTTGGGAGAGAGTTTTGAGATCTCATATACTCATACCTAGTGGGGCAGTCTCCTGTGCCTGCAGATCAAGATGTCGATTCTCAGCTCCTTTTCCAGTACCATGTCTGCCTAAATACTGCCATGCCTCCCACAATGGTGAAATGAAAACCTCTGAAACTGGAAGCCAGCACCAAGTAAATGTTTTCGTTTATAAGAGTTGCTGTGGTCATGGTGTCTCTTCATAGCAATAACCCTCCAAGACACTAGTGAATGAAAATGAGGATGTGACTTCTTCTAGGTATGGTTGAGGAGAAGGGTTTTAATTGTAGATATGAGGGAGATGATAGCCAGAGATACCTGGAAGGGTCCGGACTGAAACTGGCCATGACAGGAGGGGGTGGTTGAGCTGGAGAGGAAGAGAAAGAAAATGGGCAAGAGGGGAACCAGAGCCAAATGCAGAGCCAAGAGGCCAAGGGAGTTCATGGGAACCAAGTAAGTGTATAGCCAAAATGACTGAGTTATATAGGAATCCGAAGCTGAGGGTTGCAGAGGGTTAGGGTAGGGGACGGCAGTGTAGAGAGGAGGGACAGGTACTCAGTGAAGCTTGTCCCCGTGTCTTTGGGACCTAACACCTAGGCCACAAGTCTATGAGGGTAGAATACCCCAGTCTCTACTAGGCCCTCAAAAATCTGCGTGATCCTCTCAGCATCAGACAATTTGGAATGGAGACAAGGAAACAAACAGAAGAACTGATGGAGTCACACTTCGTCTTTTTCTCACGTCGGTGTCCTGAGGCACCTGGGAGCATTGTGAACCTGAGCGCCACTCTGAAGGAAACAGACAACCTCATGCTCAAACAACCTTTTTTTTTTTCTTTTGTCACAGTTGACCTATTTAGTCATCTAAATGCATTTTTCCAGGAAGAGACATCTTCAGAGATCCCAGCATTCTTTGTAGCATTTAAATCTCCAGAGTAAACTCTCATTTAACTTCTGAACAGGAGGTAGAGTTGTAATGTCACAGGTTTTGTTAATCCCACTAGGTGATAATAAGACTACTACCACATTTTTGAACCACATTTGAAGCAAGCTTTATTAAATATTGGCCAGGATGATGGACACTGGCCAATCTACCTGGGATTCCTGGAATATGGCCTTGAGTTACATTAGAACAGGAGCTTACAAAGGCAAGGACCCCAGGCCATGTACTTCCTAGCTTTGCCTAATCAGGGACAAGCATACGCTACATGTCATCATCCATATCCTGTGCAGCTGGGGCAACCAACCTTGTTTACAGAGGTGAAAACACATGGCTGGTTATCTTACATGAACAACAGACCCCACCATTCCAGGACTTGTCCTTGGACAAGTTGGACTTAACAGAGTAGAGGCATTTTTGTTTGTTTGTTTGTTTGTTTTTTTTTATAGATCTCTTAAGCACAGCAACTTAAAACATAACTTTAGCCATCACAGTTTCTGGAAGAACAGACAATGCTGAAATAGTTAAAACTCTTAGCAGTTTCCACCCTTCTGTCTAGTCTCCATTGTGTAATAGAAATTTGTTTAAATTCCCACAGAAACAGTTACAGAAACTGTCGTTAATTTCCTGAAACACATATCACTTATTTATTCTTGGTGGAGATTTGACTGCTGAGACTTGACAAATTGGACAGAAAAGTCTCACAGGACAGAACATGGGGATAGTTGAAATGCTGGACACTGATGCTAACCTTGGATCACCTTTAATGAAACAATTTTAATAAGAAAGGCAGGAGGTAGTACTTATTCTGAGTGCTTAGGAAAGAGTATATTGTGAACCTAAGAGCAGCAGACTTCTTTTCCTTTTAGACTAGCATCATTTTTTTTTAAATACCCAGAGAAACCCCCAAACTCAGCATGTTCTCACAGCAGCCCCAGCAGAGGCAATTTGGCCTATCTGTCTCCAAAACTCTCCTGCTTCCTGTGTGTTTGCTGGTTTGGTAGCCTGACTCCCTGCTTGTGGTCAGTTCCTGTGGAGGCTGGAAGGGACCTGGCCTCTCATCTGGGGGACCCCTGCCATCTAAGCAGACTTCAGATTGGGAGGAAGAAGTAGTTCTTTGAGCTGTGCATTCCTTAATCTCCCTATTCCCTCACCCTGCTCTAAGCAGCCTATTGTTGCACTTTGGCAAAAGGGAAAGTTCTCCAAGGCCTTGTTCTGAGACAAGCAAAATGTTTTACTCCTTTTTCTTTCATAGTGTATGTCTTCCTTTTAGTCAATAATCTGTGTAATCAGAAAAACTCAAACCCAGTCTCTGAAAATAGAGAAACCACTCCTGGGCCAAGCCGGGAACCACCACAAGACAGTGCAGCCTGCATGGAACAGATTTTCCTTTTTGTCCAACACTGACCAAGGTATGGAGACTTTAAACAATTTTGCCAGCCTGACAAAATTTTAATCTTTTAAAGATTAAAAACAGCTGCTTAAAAAATGTGAGTTATGGGCTGGAGAGATGGCTCAGAGGTTAAGAGCACTGGCTGCTCTTCCAGAGGTTATGAGTTCAATTCCCAGCAACCAAATGGTGGCTCACAACCATCTAAAATGAAATCTGGTGCCTTCTTCTGGTGTGCAGGTATACATGCAAACACATATCGTACATACAATAAATAAATAATAAATAAACCTTTAAAAATGCTAGTTATGTTATACAGTTGGTTCCACATATAGAAAGAAACTTCAAGAGTTTAAAGAGTTTAAAATTATAAATAGCTCCTAATTATTGGAGATTGCTCAAAAGGTTTATAACAGAACAGAAATCTAAAAGGGGAAGTCAGAGACACAGAGGAGCACCGGTATAATGTTCTTGTGGAATGTATACAATTTACCCTTGTTCATTCAAATGCTGATTTCTCTACCCCACTATCTGGTTTCAATCTGGACATTGCATTGTGATGCTTATTCTAATCATCACCAGTCTCAAGTTTTCGTAAATATGCCACCATTTGTTCTCTAAATTGTCAATAAAACAACCAGCCAATGCTGTGCAATGGAGAGAATAGGGTGGGACATCCTGGTCCAGAGAGAAGGAGAAGGAAGCAAGTGGGAGAAGTAAGAGAGCAGAGGTAGGCAGGAGAGACTTTGAACCATGAGGGGAGATAAACTGGACCTAAGATATGGCTAAAAGCAAATATTATGGGTGAAATCTGAATGGGAGGAAACTGTGCGGGCTTGGAGGATGGAGGAACTATTGCCCAGCATTGTGCTCTAGGTTAACTAAATAAATCCTAGTCTTGTGTGGTGATTTGGGTATACAGCTGGTTTAGGAATAACCACTGCTTAACCAAAATATAAATCAATAACAAATATTAATAACCCACAACAGAGGTGAAACAAAAGATGCCCTGTCCTATAAGGGGGTTCTTGCCCAGGCATAGGGACCCTAAAAGAGGATAATGACCTATCTGTCCAAAAAACTTGATCTTGTTTCTCCCAGTTATCAGGCTTGCTTGTGGGCAGTTGCCACTACAGGATGTTAAAAAAGCTAACAAACTGATTTAGGGCTAGGAACTGTCCCCAACCACCCCACACTCTGTATGGCCCTCTTGAGGGGAACCCCAGAGAAGTAGATATACAACGCTCAAAAAACACATTATCAGTCTCTTCTCCTGGACCAGCTCCATATCCAATTCTGTAAACCTTCAACCATCAGCCCAGGCAGCTTGCTGCCTGGCAATATCCCAGGAGCCTCTGCAAGACAGCAGACAAGATAGGTTCATCAGACTCCACCAACCATTTTGGGGAAGGGGTATGAAATCAAGAAATCACAGCAAGGCTATACACATGGATAAGGTCCCCTGGCACCAAATCTTGTGAGGAGAGATGATCCTTGCCCTCTGTCTTCAGCCAGCAGGTTGTTGTAGCTCATCTCATCCACACAGGTGCAAGCAGTCTGAAAGTGCTCACTGCTGTAATGAAAGGTGGACTCAGCTTCGACTTCAGGCAGGACCCCTGCCCTAGCTACTGCTACCCCTATGGCTTCGGCTGCTGCATCTTTTGCTCTGCTGCAGGGCCTGGACCCTTCAGCTTCAGTCTGCACATCTGCTCTCTGCTTTGCCTGAAAATAACTGACATGGTCCAATCCATCAGACCTAACCCAACATATGAGAAAAGGGATTAGTACTGTACACTGGAGGGAACAGTTTTGTTGAAGATGAAATTAGGTTATCCAGGGCCTTGGTTGTCATCTTGGACAGAGTGATGTGGGCCTAGTCCCTTATCTGAGGGACTTCTACACAAAGGACTGAGCTTCTGGAGTTAACCCAGGTACTTTGCTGAGGGAAAGCCATTACTGATACATGGACTGTCTGTATGCATTTGCCAAGGCCCATGTCTATGGGGTCCTCTATATCAGCAGTGGGGGTGGAGAGGCGGGCACTCCTCACCACATCCAGAAAGGAAATACAGAGGGGGATCCCCAGATTCCTAAGGAAACAGGGCCTTGACCACTCAGAAGACATCCCTTCAACCAGCAGGTCTTGGTTGAACCTGAGTTGCTCCAGAGCCCAGTCCACACAAAGAAACCAAGTGAACAAAAAGGAAAGATGCCAAACAAAAGACAAATGGGTGATGGTTCTTGCCAGATGAGAGACCAGTCCACCCTGCCATCATCAGATGACAGGTGGCTGCCCAACCCCATCTGAAGACAACTAAAACTGCTGAGTCACTCAAACCCACAAGTTATTTCTAGACTTGGGTTGCCCAGACTTCAACAGCCAAAGTTTGCCTAAATCTGGCAGTGGTCCTAAATGTTAACAACTACATCATACCTATAGCCAAAATGCCACAATGCTCAGGACAGGTTAAAAAAAAAAAAAAGCAGGGTAGAGATGGCCTTCATTCACATAGTATTAAAGTGTGCTTCTGTATATTCAATTTTAAATTGCTGAAGCTGAAGTGAGCTAAATGCTAACAGATTCTGGTTTTGTCAGTGCTATTAAGGAATTCTCCTGTTTAAATGTTGGGTAAAAATTATTCCCCAACTATATTTGGTTGGTTAACAGAGAAGCTAAAGAGCCTATAACTGGGGGATGAGACATTAGGTGGAATTCCATTCCCAGTCTGAGGGTCCCAGGTAGAGAGAGAGGGAGAGGAGAAGAGTTTGCCAGGCCATGAGGATGTAGCCATGAGGCTGGGCCAGGAGGAGAAGGTCTTCATGGGGGAGTACCATGATGACAAGAATAGAGTTGGGCAGTAGGAAGACTAGCATTAGATGGGTTAGAATAGATGAGAATCTTCCCAGCTATAGTGCCTTAAAGCTTTTGATCAATGTAACAGGTCTGTGTCATTTTTTGGGAGCTAGAGTGGGTGTAGAAAAAAACCAAAATAACACAATGAGGGGGTCACAAACCTTTTAAATATGGCCTTGAGACTGGCATAAACTGAGCCAACTTCCTACCTTTTGCTCTCCTAGGGGCCAGATGCTTCGTATCTCAAGAAGTTCATAAGACAAAAACTGCTCATCATTCTCTCCTGCAACAGACCCAGAGGACTGCCCATCAGAAAAGCATTTGAGAGGCTGCCTCCTTGCCTGTGTCTGAGCCTGCCCACAAATTCCAGCCTGGTGACCTTATATAGGTAAAGAGAATCCTAACCTGAAACAGCAATGAAGGTCACTGATGTCACTCCACGGACCCACCGCACCCAGCTGGAGAAGGCAACAGAAGATAACAATAGATGAGTTGCCACCAGGTCCTCTGACACCCTAAAAGTAAGACTGACGTGGGCTCTATCATTACAAATTTTGTCTCTTTTATATTTTCTGCCCATGGAAAAAGCCCCCCAAGACTCCGTGAGCCAGGACCTTGGATATGAGAATTAAGAAAGATGGAAACCAGGGAGCTCATAGCCGATCTATCCATGGAGACCCAATCAACCTTCGAGGTAAATTTATGTAAAATATACACTCAGGGACTACTAGGGAATGCTCTGTGGCTGTGGGTTTACAGGGGAAGAGAAGGGGCTCTGATCTATCAGTGCTTTCTGTGCCCAGCTGATACCCCTGAGAGCTGCCAGAAACCAGGCAAGTACCGTTGTGCTCCACGGAGTTACAAAACCTAATCTTCCTGGGGACACACTGATTGCTTTATAGTACTTACCTGTGAACACTGGTAATGCGATCCCCTGTTCATAAAGGTTAGGGCCTGGCAGGAAGCTGAACTTCATTATTGGAAAACCAGTAGAAGTCGGGAGTTAGATTATATTTAAATGGTTCAGATGCAAGCAGTAAACTCACTATCAAAAAGAAACCTGTCATTGAGTCATTGGGCCCATTGGCCCAAAACGACCCATGTTGATACCTCAAGAATATGAGACTGTTGTGATTATTAATACTTATTATTGATTTATTTTTTATTTAAACAATGGTTATTCCTAAACCAGCTGTATATCCAGAGACTAGAGCTGTATACCACACAGAGACTAGGATTTATTTAGTTAACCTAGAGCACAATGCTGGGCAATAGTTACTCCATCCTAAACCTCCAAGACCACATAGCTTCCTCCCATTCAGATTTCCCACATTGTGCTTCCTTTTCATCATATCTTAGGCCCAGTTCATCTCTCCTCCTTGTTCCAAGTCCTCTCCTGCTGATCTCTCCTCTCTGACTCTCCTCCCATTCCTGTCTTTCTCCTCTGCTCCAGACCAGGATGTCCCACCCTATTCTCTCCATTGTTCAGCATTGGCCGGTTGTTTTATTGACAATTATACAGAACAAATGGTGGCAAGTGTACACAAACTTGAGACAGGTGATGCTTAGAATAAACATCACAATGCAATGTCCAAATTGAAACCAGATAGTGGGGTAGAGAAATCAGCATTTGAATGAACAAGGGTAAATTGTATACATTCCACAAGAACATTATACCAACATGAGACCCCTTAAGATGGCTAACCTTCAAGCTCCGATTTCCCCCAGGAATTTCTTTGTTAACCTGAGATAAAGGTCCAGGAGGCAATGGAAGCCAGCCTCTCAGTATTCAGGATGGTACAAAGAGTGTATCAGCTCCTTAACCATTCTTAAGCTGACATAGGTCAGGACTGCTGGCTGTGCCTGGACCCCAAGTCCCCATATTATGTTGGGATTGGGACTAATTAAACAGTTCCACTTCCAACACTAACAGCTGTAAATGGGACCAGCAAAAGCTCACCCTGGGCGACTGTTAGGGTTTCAGTTGCTGCAACAAAACATCATGGCCACGATGCAAGTTGGGGAGGAAAGGGTTTATTTAATTTACACTTCCTCATTGCATTCATCATCAAAGAAAGTCAGGACAAGAACCCAGAAAGGGCAGGATCCTGGAGTCAGGGATATACAGGGGCTATGGAGGGTGCTGCTTACTGACTTGCTTCCTCTGGCTTGTTCAGCTTGCTTCCTTATAGAGCCCAGGACCACCAGCCCCAGGATGGAATCACACACAATGGACTGGGCCTTCCCTCATCAATCACTACTTAAGACAACGCCTTCTTCAGGAAAACACCAAGTGGCAGATGATGCTGGTGCAGCACAAAAGCCCTGAGGACCCACGGTCCCAGGATTAGGAGGCCATGAAGGCTTCCTCGGAGGATTTGGCAGTGGTTTTAGGGGCATTGGTTGTGGCCACAGGGCTCATGGAGGTAAAGCTGAAAACAAGGAGTGGGTACCTGTCACCAAGCTGGGCCACTTGGTTAAGGACATGAAGATTATGTCCTATTCTCCCTGCCCATTAAGGAATCCAAGATTATTGACTTTTTCTTGGGTGCATCGTTAAAGGATGAGGTTCTAAAGACTATGCCAGTGCAGAAACAGACACGGGCCAGCCAGCACAGCAGGTTCAAAGCTTTTTTCACTATTGGGGACTACAATGGTCACATTGGTCTTGGTGTTAAGTGCTTCAAGAAGGTGGCCACTGCTGTCTGTGTGGCTGTCATCTTGGCCAAGCTTTCCATCATCCCTGTGCGGAGAGGCTAACAAGAATGACAAACCCCACACAGTCCGTGCAAGGTGACAGGCCGCCGTGGCTCTGTTCTGGTGTGTCTTATTCCTGCCCCTAGAGGCACGGCATGGTCTCTGCTCCTGGGCCCAAGAAGCTACTGATGATGGCTGGTATTGGTGACTGCTACATATCAGCCAGGGGCTCCACCCTGGGCAACTTTGCCAAGGCCACCTTTGATGCCATCTCCAAGACCTACAGCTACCTGACCCCCTACCTCTGGAAAGAAACTGTGTTCACCAAGTCTCCTTATCAGGAATTTACTGATATCATCTTGTGAAAACCCACAGCAGGGTCTCTGTTCAGAGGACCCAGGCTCCAGCTGTTTTTCTGGTCCCCCTCATTCACTACTTAAGGCCATGGCTGGACCAGTAATCCTCTTATTCCTAGCTCTCACTATAGGATTCTGCTTGCTCAACTGCCTACATATCTATGTAGAACAGACAGTAAATTCTAATGCTAAAAAGACAACATAACCCTCTGTTCCTGGGTGAATCCAGATTTTATCTATACCTATAGAACTGGTGAAGAATGTAACCGGCCCCCAGACCTTATCACAACTGATGCCTGATGAAAGTACCATTCAGACCATGAAACTCAGCATATAGATAGCACCACCCGTCAAAACTAAAACAAAGACCAGATCCATCACAGTCTATAGTTCTGAGAAATTTTCTAAATGTACTAACCTTACTTTTTGACTTTTGTGGTTCTGTTTCTGGCCAACTGTCCTTGTCAACTGAAGTATATCAACCCAGGTTATGGTTTTGTTCTTAAAAGCTCAGCCTGAGGAAGACTCCGGACTGCACTGGGATCTAGAACACTCAGTGTAGTCACCAGCTGGCTAATGATTTCTATTGGCTTAAACCCATGTCCAACAGACTGCTCTGTGAATACCCCATAACCATCTCAACTCCCTAGGCTCAGGCAATCCCCCTGCCCACCTTTTGAATATTTGAAATTCGGGTGCACATTACCTGCCAGGAAATTTGAATTTCAAATAACTATGTGAAGGTTCACCTTGAGGTGCATCCTTGGTTCTGAGATACTTGAATTTCCTGAATTGCTTCTTGCTTAATAGTGATTGGCGAGAGAGTCAATTCCTTTGCTTCCCAACAGGAGGCATGAGAGTTCCAGGATAAAAAGCTAACATTGCTTCTCTCTTTTTCCCTCTAAAAGACTATACCAGGAAACGACGCCAGGCAAACATGTTTGCATGTCAGTGCTAACACCTCTGCCACTTGATTGCAGTGTTAAAACATTTAGAGTTTTGCATATAAAACGTGTGCTTTTCATCGTAAGACTTTGTGATGTTCATCTTGAAAACACTGTGCCAGATGAACTAGTACAAACACAAAAGGACAGCCTTTGTATAATTCTATGGTGTGTGGGATCTGGTGTGATCAGATTTGTGGAGAATGAAGGTAAAATGCAGGAGAGTAAGAGGAGAGTGGGTGGCGAGGGGATGGGACTTGTTATTCAATAAATACAAAATTTGTGTTTGGGGAATGAAGCTTCTTATACAGTGCTCTGAATGAAGGCTACTCTTACCCATGATTGAGGTGGGAAATAAGTGAATAATTAAAAACCTGGAGAAAGGACTATAGTAGGGAGAGGATAAGTATGGGTTGGATCCAAATGCATTATGTGCACATACAGATATAAAATAAAAAACATTAGAAAATCATGGTAAGGTACAAAGGGGAAGCTGAATCTCTCACTGGTTGTATGGGTTAGGACAAGTGTCGCTTTTCCGTGCTTTGGTTTCCTACACAATAACAAGAAAGGGGCTGGAAAAGATGATCTTTTAGGACCTCTCACTTCTGTGATACTCTGAGAGGTAAAGAAGAATCCTACTAGGGTTGGATTGTTGAAAGTCCTCTCTTACAGCTTCAATAGCTTTATGCAAACCATAGCTATCACCATGGAGACTTGCTGTTATGTCTACCAAACTTAAACTTTATTTATCCTATGTCTCTTTCGAGTTATCACCCTGTTTCTTTCATCCCCTTTAGAGAAAAATTTCATTTTAAAGGTAATCAATAGTCACCGTATCCTATCTGATTATCTTACCCAGCACTAATGTGAGAACTTGGACTAATGAAACAGACGAACACCAAGTCACTGTCTCAAGGCGACTTCTAAACATTCATGCATGATCTTTCAGTAGTGTTTCAGAGATTTTCACTTACACTTTCTAGAAACTTCATTTAGCTTCTAGGATAGTGCTCCTTTGCTGTACTTGAGCAGATTCTCTTTCTGTCCTTGATTCCTTCTCAGCACTTTGATTTCTAAGATTTGAAATTACCAAGGGTTATGCCTGGAATTGTTCATCTCTAGTAGTCTTATTTCTGTAATTATTTCGGCTGTTATTATGGATTTAAATACATACTATATGCTGATGAGTTAATAATTTGTATTTCTAGTCTAATTTCTAGAACTTTAAATATGCATATTTAAAATTGTATATTGAAATGTGTATATTACAACTTCCTGATTAGCTTTTTCTCCATTTGAATATCTAAATAACTGTCTAAAATATAATGTGAAGTTTTGCTTTTCATCTAAAATTTTGCAAATGACAAAGCCATGTTTAACAATTTGCTTAAATGTTAAAAATCCAGTGTCATTAGGAAACCTTGGAGTGTTCACCTTAGAAACATTTTCAGAAATCTTCCTCTTTTCACCACCACCAGCATCACTTTTATCCTGATCCATGCTGTGTTCCTTCTAGATATTATTATAGATTCCCAGCTGAAATGCTTCCATATTTGTCCCCATTATCTTATTAGCCATATTACAGCTAGAACAAACTTTCTTACATAAAATTACCAAACCTCTGTTTAAATCTGGATGATTCCCATCCTAAGGAAATCTATAGTCTTTAATCTCATTATTTTCCATCTGCTGTTATCTACCATCCTCACTCCCTCTCACATTCTTGGTTCCATAAAATTTGGCCTCCTTGCTAAACTTTGAAACTACAAGGACATCGGGGCATGTTGTAGTTAGGGTTTCTATTGCTGGGACAAAACACCATGACCAAAAGCAAGTTAGGGAGGAAAGACTTTATCTGGCTCACTCTTCTACATGGCTATTCATCTTTGAAGAAGTGAGGGCAGTAAGTCAAACAGGGCAGGAACCTGGAGGCAGGAAGCTGATGCAGAGGCCATGGAGGGTGCTGCTTACTGGCTTGCTCCTCATGGCTTGCTCAGTCTGCTTTCTTATAGAACCCAGGACCACCAGCCCTGGGACAGCATCATCCTCATTGGCCTGGGCTCTCCTTCATCAATAATTAATTAATAAAATGCCTTAGAAGCCTGCAAACAACCCAGTCTTATGGAGGCATAATCTAAACTGATGTTTCCTTCTCTCAGATGACCAACTTGTGTCAAGTTTCCAGCACAGGGCATTTATACAACCCAGACATTTTACATGACTGTCTCCCTCCCTCCCTCCCAGTCAATTCTCACACATCAGAGAGACCTTGTTAAACCATTCCATATAAACAACATACCTTCCTCAGTCTCGGCCATACTCTATTCTGAACTTATTACTGGAAGGAGCTGGTGCACGGAAGTGAATGCCTTTAATCCTGGCTCTAAAGAGGAGGAGGCAGGCAGATCTCTGTGAGTTCTAGGCCAGACTGGTCTACACAGTGAGTTCCAAGACAGCTAGAGCTGTACAGTGAGACCCTGTCTTGAATTGCCCCGGACAACAACAAAAACCCATTCAACCAAACAAATTTATCACCTCAAATGTGATTTATCTAAAGGTGGATCTACTGTAAGATTGGTTAATTCAGTAGTTCAAAATGGCTCTATCACAACTATCCCCGGCCACATGTTGATGTCTGTTTTCAGGTTTGTTCCCTTATGATGACTGATGCTATTTTGAAATCCTCTTTTCATATAACATTCAAAGAAAGAAAACAGTAGATAACTCTTTGAAAGCTTGTTTGAGGGTCCTAATCAGAGAGCACAGCTATTCTGTACCCTTCTGGAGAACATTTGGTCCTCAATCTGGAAGGGCTGTGCTCTTTGTGTGCAGAGTGCAGCGAGGGATGTCCATGGAACTATGGGGATAGGAGACTCCTACCTACCTGATTTCATCAGTGAGGTAGCGTAGGTCACATTTATGTTGTTCTCACATTCTGGACATCCTTTTAGAAAGTAAGGGAAAGCACTGGCCATGTGCATCCCCAAAAGCTTGCTCTCATGCCTCTGGGGTCAGACAGGGACACTACTACCCAACTTATAAACGAGAGGAAAAGAACCATCATTCCTGACGTAAGGTAATCCAGACTTACCTATTGGGGCCTAGGGGAATTCAGCCTTTCCTAAAGGGCTCCTTCTAGGTGGCCTTCTCTGAGGGGATATAAAATTAATATTTTCCTCCAAGGTCAGGTGGCACCAGCAGCAACCCAAAGAATGACTCATTTGAGTTTATCTGGGTATATAAAACGAGGTTTTATCAGCGGTTGCTTAAGAGCGTTAGATGACTACAAACAACTGCATTTTCTGCAAGTGGCTGGCTTCAACTTTACCAAGCTCCTTTTTGTTTTGTTTTGTTTTGTTCGTTTGTTTTTTATGGCTCTCAGGCTAGAGTAGAGATCCTCCACTCCCTACTGTCAAAGCAGATTCAGAGTTAGTAAGACACAGACAAGATAAGACTCCAGGGAAACTATACAAGGGTCTGTATTCCACTCTTGCCCTTATCTTACCAGGGACTCTACTTGGTTTGGCAAACACCATCCTGGGGTAGGTAGGAAACACAGCTAGTTTTTCTGCCCTCTGGCATGCCAAACATCAGGGCAGGAAAAGACAACTGACCAGTTGAACCAAGGTGGGTCCCTCTACCTTTCCTTTCTTTCTATATTGGTTGTACTTAATTGTATCGATTTATACAAGTTCTAGTTCCTGTTCCTAAATAGTTAACTACATAAAATGTTGGCGACAAGACAATTTATGTGTCCACAATTTTGCAGTTTGGGCTGTTCTTACTTGAATGGATCATTGCTTGTCTTACATATTCTGACTCAAATGCCTATAATCATTTGGTAGTTTAGGACTCTGTCTCCAGGTGATCTTTTTTATTTTTAATGAAAAATAGATTTTTTTTCTCTCATACAATACATCCTAACCACAGTTTCTCCTCTCTCCACTCTGTCACACTCACTCCATGCCACCCCTCTCCCCAGACCCACCCCCTCTCCTTTTTCCTTCAGAAACAATCAGGCCTCGAAGAGACAACAGCCAAACAGGACAGAAAAGGATATAATAAGACAAAGCAAAGCCCTCACCATGAGGCTGGAAAAGGCAACCAAATAGAAGGAATAGAGTCTGAAGAGCTGCAAAGAGTCAGAGACACAGCCACTGCCATTGTTAGGAGTCTCGTAGAAACACCAAGCTAACAGCCATAACATATGCACAGAGGACCTGGGGAAGACTTACACAGGCCCTGCTTAGTTGATTTTGTGGGCCATATTCTCCCGGTGTCCTCCCTCCCCTCTATTTCCTACAACCTTCCTCCCCTGCTTCTGCAGGTTCCCACCGGATCTCGTCCAGCTGGTCTTTTAAGGCAACTAGATCAGGCTCAGTCCAGTGACAATCAATAACATATAAAAAGAGCAAGCCCCAGACACACAAGTACTTAAGCTCCTCACATTTGCTGATTTCCCACTGATCAGGGAGAAAGTTCACCTCGAGAAGACACTATTCATGAGAATGAATGCTGGGAATGGTCACATGATAAACTCCCACAGGAGCTGAACCACTGAAAGGAAAAATCACAGGAAAAACCATGTGAGAAGTTAATGGCCTAGCTGGATGCAGAAGAGCATACTTATAATCTCAGCAGGCCAGAGCCAACTGCACAGGACCACCTGGGCTAAATAAAGACCTTTTCTAAGAGATCACAAACTGAGCCTGGGAGGCAGAGGCAGGAAGATCTCTGTGAGTTGGAGGAGCTCTGTGAGTTGGAGGCCAGCCTGGTCAACAAAGCTGTTCCTGATCACTCAGGGATGCACAGAGAAATCCTGACTTGAAATATCACAGAAGAAAAAGGAAAAACAAATTTTCATCAATGTTATATAACTTCTCTAAGATGAGCCTGAGTGAAATATAAAATTAAGAGGTTTTTTTTTTTTCTTTTTGGAGGGGTATGGTGTGGTGGGTTACTGAGGATCGAACCCAGGACCTTTGCATGCCTTATAAATGCTAACCACACACTATAGTGTTTTGCTTATTATTGAGAGACCAAAGAATTGAAAATTGTTTTTTGGGTTTAGTTTGGGGTTTGGAGCACAGGCCTGAGTAAAGGCCAGCCAGTGGAGACATATCCAGCCACCTGGGGAAAGGAACTAGCTTTACTGCATTCTTTTCCTGCCCACTAGAGATACAGTTGCTAGGAAACCAGCCCAGATGGCCAGGCTAGAACTGTTTGTGGTCTTGGTGCCTAAAGTAAACCAATCATTTCAAAACTCAATCTCCCTTATCCAATCATGTAACGCCAAGGCATCTAACTCCTTGCTTTCGGGTTTTTTTCCCTTTAAAAACCTTGTTTCCACAGGGCTCACATTCCTCTCCTGCTTCCACAGGAAGTTTTGTGACCCAGGCTTGATCTTGTAATAAAAGATCCTCATGTATTTTGCAGCAGAGTCAATTCCTGGTGGTTTTTGGGCATCTCACGAACTGGGCATAACAATTATAACTTTTGCTATGCATTCTTTGTTTATAGCTTAAAAATTGAGAATTATGTAATCTAAAGCTGAATTCATGCAGGATGTGATGCCAACAGTTAGAATCAGACATAGGGTAATAGTGAAGCATCATTTTAGGCTTTTTTTTTTTTCTTTTTTTTTTTTTGTGGTACCAGAGGCTGCCGGCAAAGTCAAACAGTACTGGAGAGTGAGGGTTTAAAATAATTAAAACAAATATACTATACATGGGATGGCTTGAGAGGGCTGTCAGTATGACTGAACCAGCCTGGGTTTATTCCAGGTTTCATTTTTTTACAGGTAAAAGCAAAAACAGGTCACATCAATTAAAAAAGAAAAGGTTCCTGGAAACACTCAACTTCCTTTTCAAAAACTACCTCCCTTCCAAAAGATGCTCAAGTACACAACAAGGACATTTGCTCAACCATGTTCGTGGCTGCTTTATTTGTAATAGCCAGAACCTGGAAACAACCCAGATGTCCCTCAGTTGAGGAATGGATACAGAAATTGTGGTACTTTTACACAATAGAATATTATTCAGCAATTAAAAAGGAGGAAATCATGAAATTCGCAGGCAAATGGTGGGACCTGGAAACGATCATACTGAGTGAGGTATCCCAAAA
>CM053760.1:11719936-11770998 GCA_028658305.1 Pachyuromys duprasi | reverse complement strand
AGGGAATGAGGAAGGGGGCTACGCCTGGGATTCAAAGTACCTAACCTGTGATTGAGATAAAAAAAAAAACAAAAACAAAAACAAACAAACAAAAAAAACCAAACAAAAAAAAAAAAACAAACTACCTCCCTATAGCGGATATAGTCCTTTTCTAAAACTAATTCCCTAAAGCAGTTATGGTCCAAGGCCACACAGACAAGCTTTTAAGGAATTTGGTGACAACTCCTCTCCTCACTGTCAAGGTGAAGGACAAGTTGAAAGCAGTCTTTCCACTGAGATATCAAAGCTGGCAGACCAGCGGCTCCCAGCATTTTGATGTGTGTGTGTGTGTGTGCATTTTTGGCTTTTGGATACTGTCTCAATTCTGTAGCCTCTGCTGGTGGGAATTGAGGTCCGGGTAGGGAGCTGAGTCTATGTCTGCCTAGACTCCAGGCTGCTGCACTGCACCCTGCTGACTTCAGTGAGTCTGTTTCACTGTCGACCTCAGCCCTCTCTCACACCTGCCACTGCACTCTCTAGTCACTGTCACTCCACAGAACAAGCACCACTCCACTTTTCCACCCGTCCATTGCACATTTGTAGAGGCCCAAGCACCCAGCTAGAGGCGGGAGGTGGAGCAGCCTGATTTTCTTTTTTTTACGTTTTAATTTTCTTCTTGTTCTCGTTCACCACTAGAGTTTATGAAGGTCCTTGAATTATGAAAACATATATCTTGGCATACAGTGCCACTCTTTCTGTGTTTCTACTCAAAGCTAACTTTCCCAACTTCCTTTGCATCTAGAATCCTGCAATATGGCATAGGCAGTAAGCCAGGCGCACCCACCCTTGACTTTGACTTGGAAGCAATGTTAAGAAGCAGGTGTGTACTTAAGGTTATTGTGTAACTCAAATGCTGATTTCTGTACCCCCATACCTGGTTGCAAGCCTTGTTCTGAGAATCTCCTGTCTTAATGTTGTATAAACTCTGCTCCCCAATGGCTCCACTCCCCCCATATGTCAATAAAGCAGTTTACAGCCAATCACTGAGCAGGGGAGAAAATAGGGCTGGACTTCCTGCCAGCCAGAAGAGGAGGAGTTAGAAGAGGAAGTAGGGGATTCAGCCAGGAATTCAGCCATAGGAGAGGTCCAGGAAAGATGGGAGAGATGAGCTGGAGCAGAAACGGTACAAAGTGCAAATATCCTGGGATGTTCACTGGAAGGAAACCAAATTAGTCTAGGGAGTTAATAGTAGAGTAATAACTGCTCATTTCTCATGCTGTGAAGCAAATTATCAACAAATATAATTTCAATTATTTATATGATAGCTGTGTTAAGAATGAAACTAAGAAACACCAAAAACAGTTATATAAAAATAGCTAAACACAGGTGCTGTGTGGATCCTCCCCCCCCCCTTTTTGCGGGCAACCACAAAGAGATCAAGCTCCGGAGGCAGCAGTGCACATATCATGTTTGTAGTTTGCAGAAAAATTAGTAGGGTCTGTGCAGTAGCCATATCCATTGGAGCTGTCCTGAGACTTAGTCACATTTTCTCTGTAGTGTGTCTGTGTCCCAAGTTCACCTTGTAAGGACACTGGTCTTATCTTATTACAGCCTTCCCAAAGTACATCATTTTAACTTGAACTTTTATAAAGATCTTATTTTCAAATAAGGCCACATTCTAAGGTGCTCACAAATAGGATTTCAACATACAAATTTTTAGGGTCATAATTGTAGGCTCCTAAACACGACCTTAAAATGCAACGTTAATAATAAGTGTAGAATAATATAAGGGATTTTAAAAGAAAAGTATTATACAAATAAAATAAATGCAGGCTACTTAAAATTGCTGTAAGCACAGAGTATCTTAGGTGATTCTTATTCCAGGAGGGAAGCTGTCTGGTTGTGGGCATCATAGCCATGGTGAGTACCATTAAGGTCGCGCAGATTTGGACATCCATTTGGTTGTGGATTCTGCAACTCAGCACATTCTTTCTGACTAACTTCCTGTATGACTTCTTATAAGATCATGGAGCCAAAGAGCCATAGCCTGCTATTGTCCACACACACACACAGCCCCATCTCTCTTGGTCTTTAATTTTCTTATTTTTCCAACCTTATATTTGACGTAGTATTCTGATGGCTCAGTGATTAAAGCACTGGCTAATCTCCCAAAGGACCCTGATTTGACTCCTAGCACTGTGTGCATACATATATTCAGGGAAAATATCACACTCTGCTGATAGGTCTGACATATCTGGATAGCCAAACTGAGCTTGGTCTATTAGGGTGGATTCCCCTTTCTCAGTGGGGTTCTGTCTCTCTCCTGATCTGGACACCCCAGGTCCTGTAAGGAGTGTCACATAGCACTTAGAGAAAGATTACAGGCCTGAACCTTTCCTAATAAGGAAAAAAGTTCAGCTAGGGATTCCCAGAGATACACACCTTATGCTAATGAGATGCCTTGGTGTCTTGGCTTTCCAAATGCCCTTTGACTTTCCCTGAAGATTTTCCCTCACCCCTAGGATAATCAAATACTGTGTTCTCCTTCTTGTGATAGGACCCTGCTACTGCATGGAAAATGAGGCACTGTACCACTACATGTAAATCAAGTGTCCCTAATCCCCTGACTCCCGCAAATCAAATACATTCACCCTTGAAACCTCTCCAAGATTTACATTGCCCATGATTTCACAGGAATAAAGGTGTGCACTTTCTGACTTCAAGACCATCTGAGATTAATTTATTCGGGGGAAGAATTGCTGTTGCACACTGAACTTGGCTGCCAATTAGACAGCCACCTGCCAGGGCAGCCGGAAGCTTCTGGACCGCCAGGCACTTGACTACCGGTCAGTCGGCAAGAAGCTGTTGGCCATCATTCGGCCGTTCACTGGGTAACTGATGAAGCCTGTCCCATCACTGCTAGATCAGTGCTGATCTAGACCTCCAGTAAATCCACCACTAGCATTGGGCCTGCATCTCACCAGACCTGCCCTCCGGTGCACTGGGCCCGGACCTCACCAGGCCTGAGTCTCGACTACAAGCCATGAGCTTGGCGCACCTCTGCCGTACCTAGCGAAGCAGCTTAACCAAGAGCTGTAACACTTTGGTATCACCATAGACTTTGGAACGCCGGGGTTTCCACTGTCAGCAGTGATCTCATTCTAAAAGAGCTAAATTGTAACTCTCTGTGGAAAGCTTTTCCATACCCAAGCCTAATACATGGGCCTTGCCCTAAAGCGCCTCTAGTCACTCCTGAGATAAACGGAACACCCTTCTCTGTCTTGAAGCCAAGTTCCAGGACCCCTGCCAAAATCCAGGCGTCCACCAAATGCAGAACGACAGGAAAACGTGTAAATTAAAAAAAAATCTATTTTTGAAAAGTTCCAACACTGTTGGGTTAATTTTGCCTGGGGAGGAATGAGCAAATGTCTATTAATGCCAGGGAGAGCACTAACAAAAAACCCAAAATACAATTCCACCAAAGTCCAACTTGGTGAGCCAATGAATTTGGGTTTACCTAACAGACACAGCTGAGAGGTTACTAAAAGGACCATGGATGGCCATAAAACATCCCTATTCTTACAAAATCTTACTCTAGTGTAAATGATAGTCTCATGGAAGTTGCAAAATGAACCCTCTTTCAGTTAACTTTTACATTCCTATAAACTCTAGCATCTCCCAAGGTCATTGTGAGCTGAGAGTATGCAGGAGAATAGCCGAACCCCAGGGGTCACGTGACCTTACCCTTTTCTATCTAATAGGGATGTCAGTTACTCCATTACCACAGACATAGCTCCTACTTTATTGTTTTGTTGCTCAATAGCCATGGCTGCCTGACCAAGACAGCTTCTACTCCAAGATGGCCTCATGTTATGCCTGAAGGAGACATTACTGCTTTGACACATATTACAGAGTAGTCCAATTAACCCTACATATTTATCACTCAGCTTATACAATTATCAGTTTATGAACAACTTATTTACTCTATGCTGGCCCTCAACTGGGGCTACTTTTGTCTACAGTGGGCACTTTGATGATGGTTGCTATCACAATGGGGAAAGGATAGAAGACATCTAGTTAGGTAGAGTCATGGATGCTGCTAAGATTTACATGATACCAGTATAGTCCCCAAACAAAGAATCTTCCTCTCTAAAATGTCAGTATATTGAAGCTGAAAAATCTTGTTCTGTATCTTTATTTATTGCTCTCCCATTGTAGACTTATTTAGAGCAAACCGCAGCTATCACATTTCAACAGTACTTATCTTAGCATGAATTTCTGAAATATAAGATTAAAAAAAATCCATGGAGCTGGAGAGATGGCTCAGAGGTTAAGAGCATTGGTTGCTCTTCCAGAGGTCCTGAGTTCAATTCCCAGCAACCCCATGGTGGCTCACAACCATCTATAATGAGATCTGGTGCCCTTTTCTGGCCTACAGGCAGAACATTGTACATAATAAAAAAATCATTAAAAACAAACAAAAAAACCAAAAAACACAGGCACACTATAATTACTCAACTTAAAAATTAACACCAATCCATTTATTGATAAGTATCTAGTGAGTGTTTTGGCGACATCAATAACCTAATCTTGAGAAGCATGCACAGTTATCACTTCTGCTGCATTCTCCTTGTTATGAGTAAGTTATTCAGCCATCTTTTGAGGGAAGGATTGTTAATGGATATGCTTTAAATCCATTATATTATTTATTTCTCTAAAGCTGTTACTTCCCTCCACCCCTATTGCAACTTATTTGTGAAAAATAACCAGGTGATTGTGCAACATTTGGTCTCTGTCTTAGTTGTGGTTTCTGCTGCTGTAGTGACACACCATGAGACCAAAAGCAAGTTGAGGAGGAAAGGGTTTATCTCACTCACAGTTCCATAAAGCGCTTCGTCATTAAAAGCAGTGAGGGCAGGAACCTGGAGGCAGACGTTTATGGAGAGGCCATGGAGGAGTGCTGCTTACTAGCTTGTTGCCATGGCTTGCTTAGGCTGCTTTCCTACAGAACCCAGGACACCAGCTCAGGGGTGGCCACACTCACAATAGGCTGGGCCCTCCCTCATCAATCACTAATTAAGAAAATGCCCTACAGACTTGGCTACAGCCTTTAGGGAGGCGCCTCCTCAACTGAGACTTCATCCTTTCTAATGACTCCAGTGTGTGTCAAGTTGATACAAAACTAGCCGGCACAGTGACATACCAGTTCTGCCATGCAAAAGCTCACCAAACCTCCTAAATGCAACGTGCTCTGGTGTTATTTTCCTGGGGTTCGAACTCCACAACATTGTGGAAGGGACTTCTATTTATTGAATGAAACTAAATAGGCATAGTTTTTCTGAACATCTTTCATTGGTTAAACAAATAATAAAATATATTTCACAGTATTGTTATGATTGTGTAGTAGCCTATTTTGTGTTGAATATTTTGAAAGTTAACAAAAATCCATATTTGCATAATAGTTAAACAAATAACCCAATGAAAACATGGGCAAAGGATTTGAGTAGCTATTTCTACAGATAAGGCAGACAATTAGAATGCATGAAAGGATGGACACTGGGCATTTAATCATACAGGAAAGTCAGTCAAAACTGCTGTGAGACACCAAGATGCCTGCAATGTAAGGACAGATAACAAAGGGTATTGGAAAGGGCGGAAAGAAACTGGATCCCTTACATGATGTTGTTGCAAATGTAAAATGGCTTGGGAGGCAGCAAATCTCTGTGAGTTAGAAGCCAGTCTCTGCTGGCTACAGAGTGAGCACCAGGACAGCCAGGACTATACAGAGAAACAAACAAACAAACAGACAAAAAAAACCCAAACCCAAACTAAACAAATGACAGAAAGAAAGAAAGAAAGGAAGAAAGAAAGAAAGAAAGAAAGAAAGGAAGAAAGAAAGAAAGAAAGTGGTGCAGCCCCTTTGGAAAACAGTTTGACAATTCTTTTTTTATACTTTAAAAAATAAAGTTTTTTATTTATTTTTTGAGAATTTTATCCAATAAATTTGCATTTTTATACACTTTAAAATTTCCTCACAGCATTGAAGATGGAAAATTAAAACACAACTCTTTGGTAATGAATTATGTGTCACCTCTTACTGTTGGCTCCTTTTGAACATCTAGATAACTGGGAAGCAAAACTATCTTACTGTAATAAAGGAAGTAGTGCTACAACTGCCCTTTGTGTGTGTGTGTGTGTATTGTGTATGTGCTCCAGTGTCCTGTCAAGACCAGCTGTTTCTTGCATCCAGGACAGCTCCAAAGCTGGAGCTCCCGCAGGTGCTCCAGCTCAGCCTTGCAGACTGCTTCAGCTGGGCCACAGATGTTCTCACAGATCCCAGACGGCAGAGAAACAGCCAGCTCTCCCAGGACTTCCCAGTGTCCCAGTTTTCTCAGAGCCCCCAAAGATGTGTTAGTTCCCAGCCAGCAGGAAGCAGTCTAAAGAACACATGGCCATCACTCCTGCTCTATCATTACCCCTGCCTAGTCCCCCCGCCCCCTTTTTATTTTTGATTTTTTTGAGACAGTATTTCTCCGTGCAGCCTTGGCTGTCCTGAACTCACTCTATAGACAAGGCTGGCCTCAAACTCACAGAGATCTCTGACTCCCCTGAGTGTACTGGGATTACAGGCATGGACCACTGTACCTGGCTTAGTTCCTCATTTTTAAATGAGAGACCTTGGAACACTCACTCCTAAATGCGATATCTCCATTAAATCCCTCCACTCAAGGCTCAGGAATCTTAAGTGGAAGATGAGGTGGTAAGATTATAAGAACCACAGGTGATGGATGACTCCAATGAAACAGTGTCTTCCACATACAGCAGAGCTGACACACACATAAACTCGCAAGACCTGCCCAGCTCTGAGAAGGGGAAGTAGCACAAGCCCCATCCCTAATCCAGAAGCTACCTTCAACTGACAACCACTCACAAAGTGAGAAATTAGTTTTCCTTAAGGGAGTCTGACTGCGTGTACAAACCACACTTAAGGGCAGGTCTCATGCCCAGCAGTAGACGGACCAGAAAGAACAAACTCAGGAGTGGTTTGGGGAGGTTTTTCTCTTTCTTTCTTTCATCTCATGATGCTTCGTCTGGACTTTCATTCTTCCTTTGCAGATCTTTTGCTTACATATTATGGTTTGCTGATTTTGTGTCTTTAGGGGTTGTGTGCACTAATGTGTATATTTCTGCTTCTATATGTATTTCTTGTGCTTTTCATTTGGCTCTTTTTTTTTCCTATTTGTTTGGTTTGTCCTATTCATGTTTGTTTTTTTAAATCTTATTATCATTTTTAGATGCCTGTTTGTTTTCTAATGAGAGAAAGAAATGGTGTGGATTTGGGGAGGATCTGGGAGTTTAGTGAGGGTAAACCATAATCAGAATATATTGTATGAAAAAAATCTGTTTCCAATAGATAAAAGATTAGGTGGTGTCATGAGGTTGGGTCCCCATAACATAGTTATTAATTTTGTAAGAGAAAGAGAGACACAGGCTGACAAGCTTGTTCTGTTTCACAGTATGATGTCCTGTGCTTCTTTGGGATTGTGTGAAGCCCTCACATCACACCAGCAGACACAGTAAATTTACCCTGAACTTCATTGCTTTCACAATTTAGACCCAAATCAATAATAAATAAAAATGAATGAATGAATAAATAAATAGATAAATAAATAAATAAATAAAGTTGCCAGTCTTAAGTAGTCTGTTACAGCAGCAGAAGGTGGACTCAGACAAACTCTAAAAACATGCTGCTGAAATGATGTAATCTATCCACAAAAGATCACATATTGTATGAGCCTGTATCCATGAAATGTCCAGGAGAAGCAAGTCTTTGAAGCTAGAAAATACATTGGTGGCTGCCTAGAGAGAGTAAGTTTTCTTGGGGTTTGGAATAAAAACTTTCTAAAAATGGATGACAGTTGCACATGCCTGTGGATATACTCCATTTTTAATTTACATGGATGAATTTATGATTTGGGAACTGTATCTCAGGGGCTAGGAGCTTAGATCATCAGTAGAGTACGTGAGTCCCAAGGCTTGATGTGTGGTATTCCCCCAACCACTGTGTCTGTGTAAAGCTATTTAGAAAGGAAAAAAAAAATTACTGTACGTTTGCATAAAACTCACTTTTGTAACCTCACCTCAGTTTTACATCAGGTTTGCATCTATCTAAAAGACTACCTGAATGTGAACCCCTACTGTGTAACGACCGTGTAACATTCAGTCACAATTTCAGAAATCTCAGCACATCACTTGCTTGTGGATACAGAATCAGAGCATGGCCAGCACAAGCGATGTAGCCCGCAGGAGACAATCATGAGGAGGGCAGCTCCATACTAGAGGTGAGCTGTTGTTTGATAAGGGTGCCTATGCAGCTGAGTTTGGGAGATCGGAAATTTCCATTGCTTTGTTCCTGTTACTATTGTAATGAATGTTATGAACTTCCATCATTCACACTTTACCTCAGCTCCTCTAAATATGCCTGTACAGGCAGCTTCCTCCAATTATGTACCACCTTCCAGAGAAGTTAGATAATAACAGGTAATAAGAAGGACAGAATGTGATCAAAGTAAGTCAAGAATATATAAAGTTTCCACAATGAAACTCATTGCTTGGAACACTTAATATACGCAGATGAAAAGATGTAGAAAGGGCTGGTAAGATGGCTTGAGCCTGGGAACTTACACGTTAGGAGGATAGAACTGACCCCTAAGTTGTCCTCTGAACTACATACATGTGCCATGGCACACACACACACACACACATCACCACCACCACCACCACATCACACAGATTAATAAAATGTAATAAATTTTTATGGGAATAAGGAGTAGCTACAACAATAAACAAAATCAAAGCTGGCTTAGGAAAGATCTGCTTTCTATAGAACACAGACTGGTACAATGTAACTATGAGGTGGGCTATCCTGGGGAAAAGGAATGTTTTTAGCTTTGCCGAAGAATTGCAAAGGGAAACTGTGCACTCAGTGCTGGGAGCTTGCTCTTGGGTCACATAGTCATCTCTTGCCCAGAATCCCCATCAGAGTAGGAGAGCACAGCCTCCTAGTATGACAGCCACTTCAGGGCTCGGGATTCGTGGTTTTGTGTGGTTGATGAGGCCCGAATCAGCTTGGCAGTCAAGTCTTGAATAGGAGTTTATCATAAAAGTTATTGGTTACTGTTCTCTCCAGAGCCTCACCGTGCTTTTCTTTCCATCTTACACCCAAAAAGACGCGGTGAGAAGCCTCTTGTCCTGTGCTCCAACCCTGTATCTCAGTGTCCAGGTGAAGCCAGACAACTCAGAAATGAAGAAGATCCGGGTAACTCCGGACATCTTTACTCTTGTTCAGTGTTTGCCTTACCTTTTAGGCTCCTCTGCTGCTCAGAGGCTTAAGGAGGCTGCCATCACTCACTGTTTAGAAATTTGTCTCAGCTTCAGCTCCGTGCGGGGTCCCAGCTTTAAAAGATTTTGTCATCTCAGCCCCAAACTTCAGTGGGCACTTCTCAATTGAGATTTACAGGTAGACAGTAAATTTACAGCTATATATTCAAAACCACGATTTGTATGCATATGACCACTCACCGTGCTTGTGTTTCTTCCACACGCTGTGCGTAAATTTAACCCATTCATCAGGAAACTTTGCCAGGATAACTTGAGCACGACCGTTTTTCAACATTCAATAGTTATTTTTGTTCCTATATGACTCCCATTCAAGTTATCAACTTGTGTATTATTTCTTCAAGAAAGGTGATGTGCTTTGGGGTGCAGAATGGCAGCAGGGATAAAGAGAAATAAAGGCAGGTTCTTTGGGAGAAAGAAAAGAGGAAGGGGGCGTTTGGGAGCCTCAAGAACATCTTTATTTCGCCTTTTAACTCTGAGCCTTTCAGAGTTCGGACCTGCTCCCCCGCCCGGTCGGCGCTCAATTATCTCCAGACTCTTTTCTGCGAAGCCACCACCTCCACTAGCTGAGCTGCAGCTCAGCCCTGAGCTATTAGCTTGGCTCTTTGCCTTTCCTCTTTTTCCTCAGTTTCTCCCCGCAATCTTTATAAATCTCCCTTGGAGGAGGAGCGTCCGAGCGGGTGGAAGTCTGAAGACAATGCAACCTGAGAATTTCTGTCAGTCCCTGCATATGCTCCTAAGTGCTTTAATCCCAATTAGGGGCGGCTGACACACGGTCCTATTCATCCCCATCAGCTCTTGAATACATTTGCCTAGAAATGAACTTCACAAATAGAGGCTCTCCTAAATGTGCCCAATAGCAAGGAAAATCGAATTGAGCGCGGGCTCCTCGGGCAGAGGCCGGCAGAGAAGCGTGAATGTGGAGGTGCCCCCAGACATTGCAATTCAGCAGCACGCTCGCTGACTTTTTCTTTGCACCATGTCAACCGAAAGAACCAAGAAATAAGTTGGGGAACTCCGGTTAAAAGGCAACTTGAGAAGGACTCTGAATACTTTTATTGAGTCATTTCCAATGCTAGACTTTAAAAAAAAAAGAAAGAAAGAAAGGAAAAAAGAAAAAGAAAAGACCAAACCGAACCAAACCAAACAAAAGGCAGCACGAACCGCAGCAGCGGTGCAGGGGCCGGGTCCTTGGCTGCAAGCTAGGAGACGCCCAGCCGCCGCGCACCCAGCACCCACGCATTCAGGGGGGAAAGGCCCCGACGCGGGCGCGTCATCTGGTGGCGTTCCCAGAGCCTGTCCCGGCTTGTGTATTCAGGGCCGGCCTTAATGTCCCACCCGCGCCTCGGGGGCAGAGCAGCTGGTCGGCTGTGACCCGGCCGCCACCGACTCCCGCAGGGGGGCGCTTCCCGAGCCGGCGCCGCCCAGGCCGGACTCCGGCCTGCAGCCTCCCGGGGCCCGGCCTCGGCTCCGGCCTGCAGCCTCCCGGGGCCCGGCCTCGGCCTGCAGCCTCCCGGGCTCTCCGCGTCTCCGCTGGGGACGCCGCTCGGCGCTGACTCCCGGACGCGCGCGGGGCAGCCAGCTCAGCCTCCCGGGGGACGCGGGCACCGAGACCCGTAGCCCCGGGACTGCGCGGCTCGCCCCCGAAGGCCTCTCCTTCCCGGCGGAGCCCCGCGGCTCGCGTGTGCTGCGCGGCCGGGCTCGGGCGCGCCCGGAGCGGCCGGGGGCTGCGCGGACCCCGCGGCTCGCCTTTCCCGCCCGCGGAGGCCTGTCCCGAGCCGGCACCCTCCCCGGGCAACCTGTTACCGCCGCGGGAGCCGAGGGCGCGGCGCGCGGGCTCGGGACCGCCCCAGACCGAGCGCGCCCGCCACCTCCCGCGTAGGAGGGATTTCGCTTCAGCAGGGCCTCTGGACGCCCATTTTAAGTCGATAAAAAAAAAAAAAAAAGCCGTGTGGAATGTTTTGATTGAGTCTCAACATTGTCTTTGAATAAGGCTGAGACCATGTAATTAATGTGTCTTTTTAATAAGGGACAATACGGCCGTTCAAGCTATTTAATTTCATTTAATTTTCCATCCCATTTGCTGCACAGCCCGCTTTCACTTCTAACACCCAGCCTTTCACGGCCCATCTTGCTCCACTGGGCACATTAGATTGGTTTCACCCTTGCTTTTTAGGGGAGGAAAAATAAAAGAAAATGTGTTCCTTTTCTCTTTTGTGGACAATTTATTTCACTTGGGGAACTGCAACTCTGAGCCACAGGACAGAATAAAACTCTGGAGCTGGTGTGAATGCCTCTGGCGCAGTCTCTTTCTTCTCGCGGAGCTGGGAACCAGTCACAATTGGCTATATTAATAAATAACTTTCCTCACAGTCGGCCTTTACATGGTCCTATTGATAAAATTGTTCGCGTGTCGTTCACGCTTTTTCACTGGGTAAGAAGTGCTAGGGAGGCGCCCCGAACCCAGGCCCTGCGCTTGCCCCTTCCTCACTCTCGGTGCTAGTTAGTTAAACTAGGTGTCATCCGGAGTCGCCAGGCCAGAGGTTAGAGGGACATGTTCATGGCTTAAATTTATTGCCCTGGACTCATCGGAGAGGCTTCCTCAGCCCCCCTCTTGCCCCCCTCCCCGGTTTTGCCATTCATAGGCCCTGGGATCAAAGGCTTTCTTCTGTCTCTGGAGGATAGCCTTCTTTACCCTCAGAGAAGCAATTGGAAGGTTGAGCGTGAAATTTAGAAAATAGTTCCAGGCGAGGCGCTGTGCAGTCACATAGACATGACTGCTCAAGGTCCAGCAAGAGGTTGCCCGAGCAGGTATCTCCGCACAGGCCGTGGGGCGGACACCGAGAACGTCTTCTTTGTGTCCAAGCGTGGTCTCCTCTTGATTTGCTTAGACCTGAGACCTTTGACCTGGCCTGGCTTTCTCCGTTGCTGCAGACAACGACTATTGTGCCTTTCATAAGGCCACTGCTGGGCACTTTCCCAACAGACTGGGCTTAATAGCGGAAAGGGAGCAATTATTCCCACTTTACAGATCTGGAGACCGAGGCTCCAAGCAGTTCATGAAAGGTGCCTCGGGTTTTGAGTTAGTTTTCTGGTCCTGCCTACGGTTGTGAACACAAATTTCCAACAGAGGGCAGCTTAGCAAGGTACTCTGAGGGCTCTCCCTACCACTGATCCAGGCGGCACGGCTGCATCTTCTTGGTCAGGGCCACAGGGAGGAACCAGTGAGCGCGCTGCTCCGGGTTCTACCTTCTGTGAGACTGGACGGCGTGGGGTGGGAATGAGGAAGTAGGGAGAAGCCTCCATGCAGCCCCTGAAGGAGTTTCCTGGTTGCTCTAATGATGGCAGCGTGTGCTTTGAAGAAAGGCGCCCAGCGTTGGCCCAAATGCCCGCTCTGGCTTTTCTTTAGCTGTGGAGAGACTGTGACGTTTTTGTTGTTGTTTGTTCGCTTTAAAAAGAAACGAAACCCCAGCCTTTTGACTCTGGGGAAGTCAGTGTCAGGACTTTCTCCTCGTTTTAAATTTAAAAGCAAAAATAAGGGCTGAATTGAGTTGCCTGTGGGGGAGACGTGATTAACAAACCCGGCAGAATTTACCCCTCTTCCAGGCTGCAGCTTGATGCACAGAGCAGATTTCCTACGAAGCGCTAGAGAGTGTGCGCTCTGAGCGCGTCCGGAGAGGTGATGCGGAGCCGGCTGTCCTCCTCTCAAACCGTTCATAGTTTCATATTCGGGGGCAAATAGGGACTGAGGGTACAACTAGAGCCGTTCGCAACGGAGGACTGGCCTGAACCCAATCCCCGAAATGGTACTATGGTCGTTATTTTAAAAGTGTAGGTATTTTCTGGTGTTTTCCCATCAAGTACCTGCCTAATTTCTGTATGGCACACGCCAGAAATCAATAGAAGTTAACAAGTCCTCCAAACAGTCCCCATCCCTTTGTTTAATCTCCTTTACAATAAAGCCAAGGGGAGAGAATTAAGAATCTTTGAAGTAGACCAAGGCTCAAAGGAATCAGCCAAGTAGACTTAAAGTAGTCACTTATTTCCCAAAACTGGTTTGTCGGTGAACAATAAAAGGAAGTAAAATTTATGGAGAAATTATACAGTGGATTTGTCACTTAAAATATCGTAACTGTCTCAGGGACAATACCCCATGCTGAGGATTAATGGTCCCGCCGGACCTTTGATTCACCAGCGCCTTTTCTTCGCCCTTGACAAATTGGATTTTTAGGAATGGGAAGGTCGCCTGGACCATTGTGTGCTGGCCATTCAGAGGCCTCGATTATGCAGGGGGCTGAGGGAACCACTCCATGTGACCCTCTCGGGTGGGACTCTGCAGCTGCTTCGCAGCGCAACTCTCTCACCAAACTCGGCGCCCTCGCGCTCACGGTGCCAAAAGGCGCCCGCCCGGATTGAAAAGGCGCGGTGCATGCCCGCCCGCGTCACTCTGCGGGCAGAAGACGCACGTCGGGGTGCACGCGGCTGCACCGCGGTCTGTCACTCGCGCCCCGTGGAGGACCCCGCCAGCCCCAGCGCCTGCCTGGCGGCGGCGGCAACGATGCACGCAACTTCTCGCACTCCGGCCACCAGCGTGAACGCCGACTGCTGCATCCCGGCTGGCCTGCGCCTGGGGCCCGTGCCTGGCACCTTCAAGCTGGGCAAGTACCTGTCAGATCGCAGGGAACCAGGGCCCAAGAAAAAGGTACTGGGCCACTCCGGATCCCCGGGTCTCCATCCCTTGCCGTTCACCTATTGCCCTGATCCCGAGAAGCAGTAAAGAGGAGCAGCGGAGAAAAGGGGTAGCTGCTAAATCTGCAGAGTTAGACTTAGCCGATTATCCTTAGCACATCTCTCCACTGAGCTGGACCTGGGGCGGGCTGAAGGGACCCAGACCCGATTGGGGACAGACTCTGAGCGCCAGAGTCTGCAGGTATGGGGGCTCAGCAAGGCGATGGGGACTCTAAACTCCCACTTCGGTCCTTGCCTCCCTTGCAGACGTACCTTCTTTCCTGGCGGGGAGGACTTCTCCCCTTCTGTTTACTAATATGAGGCTAAAATTTTGCCTTCAACAATTTAATCCCATTTCACCGGAGAGATAGCTCTTGTGAGGCTCTTAGTTCTTGAAATATATTGCCCCCCCCCATTTGCTTAAAGGTTTGGGTAGGAAATGGAGAGAGGATGAACCAGGTGGTGATTAATTTTGATGCCGGTTGGGACTCTGAGCTGCCTCTGAGAGTCCGAGATCCCAACCTTGAGGTGCCAGGTACAACTCTCCAACTCTGACCTCCGCCTTCAAACACACGCACAGGGTCCTGAGAAAATTTAAAGACCCTCTGCACGAGGAGGGTGGGGAACGCCTTAGCAGCCAAGGACTGGCGGACAGCAATCAGGATGTGAAGCCAAAAGCTCGTTTAAAAAGGAAAGACCTTGGTTTTGGCAACTGCCTAGAGCTTTCTTGTAAGAAGCATATTTCTTGTCGGAGGAGCAGGGCCTGCACCTTTCTCCAGATTCAAGAAAACCCCTTGTCTCTCCTTCCGGTCTACACCCAGTTTTTGTGGCTCACCATGCCTCTCTCTTTAAACCCAATTTAATTGCTTTTAAATAGCCTGCTGGCTGCAGGCAAAATTCTCCGAGCTCGCTTTGTTCTGAGCCTTGGCGGAGTTCACTTGCACCTCCTTGTATTTCCGGAGAATTGGGAGGCTGAGGAGCAGGACAGGAGGGCTGCACTAGGTTTGGGACCGGCTTGAACTTGGAGCCGCCTCTGTCCCGGGGTTAGGGATCCTGGAACCGCACTTGGGGAAGAGGTGGGGAGTTTTGCATCAAGATGCATCTAAGTGCTCCGAGAGGATGCCGCTTCCAGCCAGTGTTTCCAAGGTGTGTGGTGCTGGTACTGTCTCCTACTGGGCCTCCTTTATTTTTTCCCACACTCTAAGGAATTATTCTCCCGGCAGCTCATAGAGGTTGGGTCAAGGAGGACATTTTCCTGAGTTGGGTGGGATGGAAGATAACCTTTCCTCTGGGTTGTGAGCCTGGCTGTGGCGGGTGAGGGAATGACCACTGCTTGTATTGCAGGTGCGCATGGTGAGAGGGGAGCTGGTGGACGAGTCAGGGGGCTCCCCTCTGGAGTGGATAGGGTTAATCCGGGCAGCCAGGAACCCCCAGGAACAGACTCTGGAAGCTATTGCAGACTTACCAGGAGGACAGGTACTGTCAGCGCTCCTCATCATTGTCAACTCCAATTCCATCTACTAAGGGCCCCCAAGGCAGCCAGGCATTTTATGAGCAAAGAACTTTCAAGAGGCAAGGGTTCTCTCTTTGACCGTTCCAATGTCCCCATAAGGAAGAAGGATGGAGGATGAGTTTCCAAGCTACCCAGTACCTTCTCTGGGACCACAGTGTCAGCCTTTGAACCTTTATTCTCAACCACCCGGGAAATGACAGAGAACCTTATTATTATTGTTGTTGTTATTTTGTATCCTAGATCTTCTATCGGGCATTGCGAGATGTCCAGCCAGGGGAGGAGCTGACTGTGTGGTATTCGAACTCCTTGGCTCAGTGGTTTGACATCCCCACGACTGCGACTCCAACTCATGATGAGAAAGGTACTGCCTCTGGGAAGGTGTCCCCCGCAGTGAGGTGCATAAGATTAGCGTCCAGTGGGGATGTGAGAGGTGATTCCAGACCTGAAGAACCCTTTCCTTCAGCTCTGTGGAAGCTGAATTCATGCTCTTTACATAGGCAGAGAGGAAGCTGTGGCCTTAAAAACTATTAGCAAATAGTAACAAAAGTGAGTAAAAACCTGGTCCCCAACGCCAGAATACTCCTTATGAACTCCTGGGTTCTTCCTTTCCATTTCATATTCTGAATGACAAGTATTTATTCAGTTAAGAGCCAATGAAGGAGATTTAGTATGCTATAACAATTACATCTTGAGTTCTAGAGACCAAAGCTTAAACCTAGAATGCTTTAAAAAAAGGCACAAGGGCACTCTTTCTGTTAGTTTTTTCAGGAGAGTAATGTATTTGATGGCATTTAGTGGAATTATGGTACTTACAGCTGGTCCCTTGGCAGGTACCAATGTCCTTCTTTAAAATGGTATTCATTCATTTCCCCTTACTAAGTCTAGTTAAGTTGAATCTAGGATGTATTACAGTTTCTTCTCAGATTTATTTGATTCCTTCTAAGCCAAGCCATTTCATGCAAATTAAGATGCAGCAACTAAAGCAAACAAGACAAAACAAAAACAAAAACATTTTCAAACCCTCCACAAGCACTGAAGGACACTTCCTGTGGGAAGAAGGCTAGTAGGTGCTGAAATGATTAAGGTCTTGAGACTCATCCTCATCCTTCAGAAGGCTTCCCCTGGCCTTCTTTCCCTCTTCCCAGTTGTTTTAGCTTGTTCTTAATTTCTCCCAAGAGGCTATTTATTTATAGACAACAATAAAGTGTTCTTTAAATAAAGTGTACTTTAATATAATCCCCCCGGAACTGCTGCTCCACCAAACCCATTTAGAAACAGGTATATATTGATAAAAGTGTGGTAATTAGGAAACACTTCATGAGCTGGACAGATTATTCAGAGCAATGAATCATTCAATTCAAAGTGTCACTGGCCTCTGTAAATCAATCCTGTTTGTTTTAAAATAGATTTGTGTGTCCAATATTCATAAGAATTATCCTAATATAGTTTGTTCCTTGAACCACATTATCAGATTCTTTTGTCAACATTAAGTACAGTGGCCTCACAGAGAGCTCTCAGACTTGACACTCTACAATAAATTGTGACAGCCACATCTACACAGAACACTTTTCTGTAGGGACAACGAAACAGAGAAAAGCAACCTGTTTAATCGTGTATTTTATTTCAGGCAATTGGTTTTTATAAATGTCGTATGGCAACTGGTAATTAAAAGAATCCATCATTTTCCTGTTACAGAAGATATAGCCTATTTCTAACCTGGGGTTTCTAGATTGGGCATGTCTGAACTCTTTCAAATGACATGAGGAGGAGGAACAAAGTCATTTATGAAGAGTATTTGGCTCACTTGGCAAGAGCTGACCTTAGGGTCTGCAGAGCCTGTTGATAAAGATAAGCTGGAAAAGTGACGCATGGAATCACACACACACACACACACACACACACACACACACACACAATTTGTCTTAATTTTTGGGAAGAGGAGGAAATAAGTAGGGATATTATCTGTTTTTACAATACTGGCTAACTTCAGTTAGTTTCCATTTCATAGAAAAACTGAGTCACTGCCCCTTCAATTTAAGAACAAAGCTCACTCGGCTCCTCATTGGCAGAGTCATTCAGGAACAGACTGAAACCTCTTCTGAAGAGCGGCTGCAAAGCAGCCTCTGAGCTTCCTACACTCCAAGGAAATCAAGGGGTGGCTTTTCTGCTTTCCAAGGTTGCTTTATGTGGCTGTTTAACACTGGCAGCAGGAATATTGAGATGGTCTTGCCTCAGTCTTCACTAAACAAACTGGAATTGTAGACTAACCCTTCTATCTCCCTGTTTTCCCCAACTCTCCTTTGGTCTCCACTCCTCTTCATTGAGACAGTCTTGCTATGTTACCCTGTCTGGCCTGGAATCCACAAAGATCTGTCTGCCTTTGCTTCCCTAGTGCTGGGATTAAAGGTGTGTGCCTCCTTGACTAGCTCTGTAGTGATGTTTTAAAAGTGGGAGTTGAATGTATTCGGGAATGAAACTTTTCCAGTAACTCTTAAGAGATCTACAATGCACTCTGGGATTTCCTTGCCACCCAATCAACTTCATTCTCATGGACATCTTTAAAAAATAAACTGCATTGTATGCAGAGCAGTACATAGGAATTAGTTTCTAGCACCTAATTAGTAGCTTTCTCATACACCTGTCTCTGGATTGTGTTCACAGGCCCTAGCAAAGCCAAAACAGTAATAGTGTAAGAGACACAAATAATTGACACTGCAAGCACGCGCGCGCGCGCACACACACATATGGCTCATGGTAGAGAAAGCTGCACTTTAAAAAGCTAAGTACCTTTCTCACTTTTATATATGAATTAAATGAAATATATCTTGCCTAAGCACTTTTCTAAGCTTGTATCTGTGCAGATAGGAGTTAATTAACTACCAGGCAAAACTGATAAGCCACTGCCACACTATCCTTCTCCGAATATTATCATCCACTAGAGAAAAAACAGGGAGCAAGCTTTTTCCCCCTCCAGTCTAATCAAATGAAGCTAAAGAAGGAAATAAGGATTCAAATAACTTTGAAGAATAGCAAGTCATAATCCTTATGTGGGGATTCATTTGGTCACGCTCCCGGAAAACCTCAGGCAAGTGTTTAAGTCTGGGGGGGGGGGGTGAAAGGGCGGAGAGAGGACACAAAAGACATTGTTGTATGAAAAGGAATGATTACATATGGCCCATACATACAGGATATTGTCTCGCCTGGTAACGAGGCGCTCACGACTATTAGATTGGCCTTTGTTTGGTTTACCCAAACTCCTTGACATACGCCACCTATTCTGTAAACGCCAACAGATGGGCGCAGGCACAGTGTGGCCTCAGCACTTGATTTAAGGCAACAGCTGCTCTCTGCTCTTCCAGGCCATCCTTCCTGAACACTCCTCTCCCCAAGATTTACTAGAAGGGCTTGCTGGAAGTCTTCATTGGAAAGGCTCAGCTCACCTGTTTTGCTCTTTGACTAGGCCTTTGAGAATGGAGGTCACCAGGGTTGGCCATTTACACGCTTTGGGAGGGTCTTGATAGGGTTACTGAACTTTATCTCTGGGCCCCAAGACCCTCACTCCTCACCCCCGCTTCTGCACAACGCAGGTTAAAAGTTGGGCTTCCTGTCGTGATGGCCGGTTCCTTCTGGCTCCTTAGCTTCTCACCTGGTCCCTCTCCCATTCTTTCCCGCCCAGGGGAGGAGCGCTACATCTGCTGGTACTGCTGGAGGACTTTCAGATACCCTAACAGCCTCAAGGCACACCTGCGCTTCCACTGCGTGCTCAGCGGGGGCGGCGGCCGCGCCTTCCTGCACCAGGAGCACGCGGCTCGGCCCGGCCCCGCGCCGGTGGCAGAAGGCCTCGGCCTTCCCCCGAAGCCCACCGCTCCGGACTTGACGGCGCCGGTCCAGGCAGGCACCCTGCGGGCCCAAGCCCAGGCCGCCCAGCTCGCCCAGGCCTGCGGGGCGCGGGACAGCATCAAGCGCGAGGCTGCCCTGGTGGCCCCGGCCCCCTCGCCGCCCCCGGGCAAGTGGGGGACTCCCAAGAAGGGCAAGGAGCAGCCGGACCGACCCCCGGACGCGAGCGGGGCGGCCCGGGCCCACGGTCACTTGCTGGGGATCGTGGGCGGCTCCTCGGCCGGAGGCGGCGGCGCTCTGGCGTTCTACCCCGGCGCGCGCTCCGCCTTCAAACCCGCCGGCCCGGCCCGGGCGGCGGCGCAGGGCGACCCCTACCGGGAGGAGGCCGGCGGCAAGGGGCCCGGGCTAGCGCTCGGCCGGCTGCTGGGCGGGGGCCGGGCCGCAGGGCGCCCCGGCGGCGGGGAGGGCCACCACCACCACCACCACCACGCTCACCACCACCACCACCATCCCAAGTGCCTGCTGGCGGGGGACCCGCCGCCGCCCGGCCTGCCGTGCCCCGGCGCCCTGCGCGCCTGCCCCCTGCTCGCCGGGCCCCCGGAGGAGGCGTCCGCCTTCCAGCACGTGGAGCGCGTCCCGCCCTCCGCCGCCGCGCGCTTCGCCGCCCTGCCCGCGCCCGGGCTCCCGCTGGAGCGCTGCGCGCTGCCGCCCCTCGACGGCGGCGGCCTCAAGGCCTACGCGGGTGGCGAGTGCGGGCCGCTGCCCGCCGTCATGCCGGCCTTCACGGTGTACGGCGGGGACCTGCTGTACGGGCCGCCCGCCGCCTACTACCCCCTCAAGCTGCACCTGGGCGGGCTGCTCAAGTACCCGGAGTCCATCTCCTACTTGAGCAGCCCCGCGGCGGCGATCGGGCCGGCCGAGCTGGGCTCCCTGGCCAGCATCGACCGCGAGATCGCTATGCACACGCAGCAGCTCTCCGAGATGGCGGCCGGGAAGGGGCGCGCGCGCCTGGACCCGGGGGCGCTGCCTCCGGCCGTGGTGGCGGCGGCGGGCGCTGGGGGCGGCGGCGGCGGCGGGGGCGCAGCGGGCAAGCCCAAGACGGGCCACCTGTGCCTGTATTGCGGCAAGCTGTACTCGCGCAAGTACGGGCTCAAGATCCACATGCGGACGCACACGGGCTACAAGCCGCTCAAGTGCAAGGTGTGCCTGCGGCCCTTCGGCGACCCCAGCAACCTCAACAAGCACATCCGGCTGCACGCGGAGGGCAACACACCCTACCGCTGCGAGTTCTGCGGCAAGGTGCTGGTGCGCCGCAGAGACCTGGAGCGCCACGTCAAGTCCCGCCACCCCGGCCAGAGCCTGCTGGCCAAGGCCGCCGACGGCGCGGCCGCGGAGCCCGGCTACGCCCTGGAGCCCGGGGATCCCAAGAGCGAGGACAGCGATGTGGATGTTTGCTTCACAGACGACCAGAGCGACCCCGAGGCCGGGGCCCGTGGCGAGCACGACTCCTAACGAGTCTTCCAAGGAAGGGGCAGGGACCCGGACGGGAGAGTGAGGTGGTGACGGGAAGGTTGACAGCGTAATTCTGGGAGGGAAGTGAGCCGCTCCAGTTCTGGAGTGGAGCGAAGCTTGAGCTGGGTTAATGAAACAGCCAGTGAACAACCCACAGGGCGTGGGCAGGCCCCGGAGACTCTGGCGGAGCCTCTCGCCCTGCAGGCATCCTGGTCTTGGAGTTCAGGGTCACATCAATATTAGTATCTCCGTGCCCTCAAAAGTGATGGTTTTAATTGCCACGAATTTGTAAAACGTTCTTTTCTGTGGAGGAAACCGTGCCTTTTGAAAAGATGTTCCGCGTGAATTTTACGTTACGTATTTCACTGCATAGCAGGCAAAACAGTAGATGCGACACCCACACACCTGTTTCCGTTTTTCATCCGTTCTCTTTTCAGAGACCACTCCTTGCCACGTTGAGTATACTGTGGTAGTGGATGTACAAATTGGTCAAGTTGCAATTTATTTATGAAAGAATAATGATAAATGTAAAATAACGCATGAATCTAAGAGCACGCACTATATAAATAAACAAATCCTATTTGGTAGAGTCCAGATGTTTATGTTGTTTTATAATGAATGATGTACAGTGGATACAGTACTTTGCTCTTGTTTCCATTTTGTGCAATCTTTAAGAATAATAAAGATAAAAATGAAAATCTATTACTTGGTTACTTCAGAGGGCCCTTTAAAGAAACAGTTTAATTTGAAAACAACCTTTGAGGAAACTTGACAAGATAAGTCGCAGATATATATCATTTAGAGAATTAATGTTAATCATAGTTGTATAGAAAGCAGGCAAAACCCATTGTTTTTTAAAGCCACTGTTGATCATGCTAAGTGTTTCTATGTTCACTTCCAGGGCCTTCCAGGAAAAGCATACCAGACCCCCCCTCCCCCAAATCCTTTACATATATTTCCTTGTCGCAAAGAATCACAGAACTAGGATCAGTATTCTTGTCTACCATTTTGACAGTTTACCTTGGTATAAGAGGAAATTTGCTCAAAGACTTTTATGAGTAATTCATTTCAGTATTAATTCAACAAACACTAAAGGAGGACCTATTTTGTTGGAGGTTCTTCACTCTCCCTCCCCTTTATATTCTTCCAACAACTTTGTGCTGTCAGTTTTGGTTCCATTATACAGTAGAGAAAATGCCATTTAATCATGGTGTACAGACACTAATTACAACAACAAAATTGTTAGCAGTGCTTAAAAGTGATGTTAGGTATACGTTCTAGGACTATTTTCCCCCTCTCCTTTTAGAAGTAGAGAATTACGTCCTTAGTTAAAGGCAGGTACACCCAGGGACCAGGTGTGCAGCAATTTTCTCGAGTTTGAATTAAAGAATTTGGAAGGGTACCAGAGCTCTGGATAGGATTCTGATGGACATGTTCATCCAACCTTGTCCTTTCAGTCCTGAATCTGGAATACTTTGCAAGTTCTCACTGCTGTGTTCGGATTGGAAACACTGTTTTGGCCACTAGCTGCTTCTGCTGCTTCTGCTTCTTCTTCGGCACACCACAACTAATAACATTTAATTTCTCTTAATGGTGATTTTAAAAAAGTTTCTTTCTGTGAAAAGATGTAAAGAAGTGTACTGGAAATGATAGGCTTGTAAAGTTAGCTGGCTAGATATTGTTTTCCTGTGTAAGAGAAAACAGTAAAGGGGTGTGGGGAGACAGACACACACACACACACACACACACACACACACACACACACGCAGGGAGGTAGAGACAGACAGAGACTGCTCTTGTGGACACAATGGTAAACATACATTTGTTGAGGAAGTATTCTGGGCCAGATTCCTAAGCTACTTGTTTTTCTTTCCTCTCCATAAAGGAGGTTCAGCAATGATCTTGATTATCTGTGCGTGACACTCATGATTTAGCATTTGCTTGCTGAACTTAGGTTCTGTGACTCAGCCCCCCCCCACCTGCTTAGTTATCATGTTTTTGTCCTTTGTAGTCTTGTTCTTTGTAGCAATTGTCACTTGAAAGCAGATTCATCCTTGGAAAAAAGGTTGAAAAGATTTTTTTTTTCTTTTTGAAATCAGATCTTGCAAGTCATCAGGGAAAGTTAGAAAGGCTCCCAGGATTGAAACAGGAAAAAAAATTTTATTAGCTATAAAAGCAGTTCCTGCACTTTATTTCCTCTATCAGTACTAATTGTTGTAATTCTTATTTTGTGGGAAAATAGTCAATAAACAAACAAGTTAAGGATTGTATGGTTAAGTGAAATACAGGGAGAATTGATTAATAAAACAGACCTCCAGCCACCTGTTTTTCCCTATTAGAATAGATTGTAACATTAAAAATGAAAATCAAACACAGATTTACAAAGCTCTCAATTGCAGCTTGTTTGTAAGTGTCCAAAGGTTGACTAAGACAATCCCGTTATTTGTTCATGCATGCATTCTAACTACATAGATAATTAATGCCATTATTTATCTCTATGTCAAAGTCAAATCAATAAAACACAATCAGCTAAATGAGGCTTTCTCAGCTTTTTATAAAAAAGAGTTTTTTGAGGCAGGGGTTTGCTGTGTACCTTAGGCTGGCCTTAGACTCAAGAGAATCCTCCTGCTTCAGTCTCCCTAGTGCTGAAATTCCAGGCACGTGTCCCTTTTCCCTTCCTCCCTTTCACTCAGTAGTTCCATTGTGACCATAACGCATTCTGAGAGAGCAATGCTAAAAGACACTGAATAGTTCCTAGATTTTAACGGAATTTTCTGTACCAAAAGATAAATGAAAAAAAGAAAAGGAGGATGTTTCATGCCTTCTAGAAGCGAAAGCCTCCAAATTGTTTAGCGTTAGTTAATTTGGACATTGAAACGTTTTGCTAATTTAAGTGCATCAGATACATGAGGATTTTGGCTTTGCCTTTGACACTACTGTCGGAGTCTGGGCCAGGCAGTCTATTACTACTGCGACTTCGTTTGTAACAGAGTAGTTTTGAACATTATGAGGTGATGCCAGGAAGTGGCTTAAAAATTATGCCTGGTGCACAGAGAACTCTCATTTCTGCGGTGGTAAGTACGTCTCTGCTTTAATTTAAAAGTCTTCACCGTAAGGAGAAGGGTTGACGCAGGGTTTTATAAGTGTTAACTAAGCCCTGCTCAGGACACCGGCTTTGTCCTTCCAGTCTCTCCTGAAGTCGTATCAATTTCAGTAAACTGAAGCTTTCTATGCTTAGGCGAACTTTTTCAGAGCTCTGTTCTGTTTCCGTGATAAGCCCAGAAGCCTGTTCCAAAGGCTGATGGCGTGGAGAGAACGCCGTTTTCGTTTCCAGTTACTAATTTTTGAAAAGCTTGCCGGGGCAGCGAAGGCTGGCGGCCAAGCGCACACCTCCCCTTCCTTAACCTAGAGAAGAGCGGAGACTCCAAGCAGTGCGGTGGGTCTCAGAGATGGGGAAGGAGCCTCTGGCGATTCCGTGTTCGGAGCAAGGGAACTGAGCCGAATAGCCCGTCGTGGTCGTTATTCCTAGAGCCCTATTGGCTCATCCCTGGCAGCCAGGACTGCTATTGGTGGCGGTGCTGTGGGGTCCAGGGGCGGCGGCCGGGCCTTGGGGGCAGCGGCGGCTGGTCCGGGCCACGGCGAGCTAGCGTCTGTCTGTCTGTGCACTTCCGAGGCGCAGCTGCGCTTTGACAACAGGAGTTTCTGGATGGGGCGACGGGAAGGGAGTTGCACCGCCTTTGGGTGAAAGCCCTGGACCTCCAGGAGCAAATGCAAATGCGAAAGTCAGCAGCGCCGCTCAGCAGGCCGAGGGGTCGCAGTCCGCCGGTCCGCTCTCCTGTGCTGCCTGCCTATGGCAGGGAGCTGCGCACCAGCGCCCCGCGCCCGCGCCATCTGCTCCTCCCCAAAGGGAAGGAGGCAGAGGCACCACCACCCGGTGTGACCCCTGGCCACCCAGGTGTGAGCAGCACAGGGGGACTCAGCAGAAGGCGCTACCCAAGGGTTTGGTTCCAGAAGAAGCTCACTAGGAGCCGGGCGACCTCCCCACAAAAGATGAAAGGAGAGCTTCTGTCATCCGCAACTGTGGTTTAATTCACATCAGGGGAAGACGGGCTATGGACAACTTGTTAATGGCTTTGACTTGGAAACCATCCAAGGGTCCTACAAAAAAGGACCAAGCCTGAGTGGATGGCCCCTTTAAAGATTTCATTTTTATCATAGCGTGTTCTTTTAAACGTAAGCGTTTTACATAAATAGACTAAAAACACAAAAGACAAGTTTGTTGAAAAACGTAAAAATCATATCAACAAACAGAAAAAAATGGTTATTTGAGCTAAACAGATAAAGACAAACATTGTCACATGGCGTGAATAAACTTAAATTTTGTTTAAAAAGAAATAAGTTAGCTACCTAAATATCATGTCTTCCTTTACCCTCTTCCTATCCACGTGCACTTTTCCATAGTTGGCTATTACAGGACACGAATAAAAATGCACACTTGCTATTTTTAATGTTGGCAGTGTAATAATGTTCCCGAAGTTACTTTAAGTATTGGATTGTTTAAAATCCAAGGTGCTATGACAGGTTCTATCCAAACGGGAGGCACTCAAACACAGACTAGGAAGCTGAGGGTGGAAATGACTTATGTGACACATTGAGAAGAGACTCAGCAGCACAGGGCTTTACATAAGACAGCGAAGGGCGAAGACTTCTTTAAATCTGTTTTTTTTTTTAATTCACTGAAAAAGAAGCAGAAAGATAAGATTCTATAACTGACACTGGGAAGCTCATTCCTGTATTTATTTCCTTAAGGAAAAACGGAGACATGACCAGGTCAGATTCAAACTAACTTGGGGGCATTGGGCCACAGCAAAACACATCTGTGAGCAGTAAAATGCTTTCAGGTATGCTAACAGTCACTCCAATGAGAAGTGAGTCAATGTGGGCTGTCGCATTTTATAAGCTTACTTGTGATTTTCAGAAAACAGGAGAAAGAAATGTCTTAGCAATCAAGATGTTGCAGAGAGAAGAAAACACACAGGGAGCTGTAGGATATGCTTTCTAAACTATTTAAGGCTAACCCATGCTGAAATCTGGTCCCAAGGCGATGGCTTTGCCATCTAGAGGTATTAGTACACATATTGTTTCCCCTTCGGAAAGTCAGTTTGTGTACTAAAGACTTGAATTGGTGATTTGGGACTCCATAAGTTTTACATTGGTCAATGTTCTCATACAAATGAAAGAGCGAAAGAGAATTAACTTTTCCTTAAGAGCATTCATTTCATTAAATCTTTATTACCTCATTTCATATTTGTAACAGTTTGTTTCCCAAGTGAGGAAATGAATCATATGTTCTACAACCAGTGAAACATTTCCCCAAGATTCATTCCTTTTCCTACTGAATCCACAGACTCACTCTTAATATACTATATGTGATTTCTTTTTTTTCCATTTTTATTTTATATTAATCACAGGTTATGTACTTTGTATCCCAGCCATAGCCCCCTCCTGCATTCCCTCCCTATCTCCCCCTTCCTTCCCTCATCTCCTCCCTGCCCCTTTCCAAGTCCACTGATAGGGGAGGACCTCCTCCCCTTCCATCTAACTAGCTTATCAGGTCTCTTCAGGAATGGCTACAATGTCCTCTTCTGTGGCCTAGCAAGGCTGCCCCTCCCGGGGGACAGGGAGGTCGAAGAGCCAGCCATTGAGTTCATGTCCAAACTAGTTCCTGTTCCCCTTACTAGTATACCCACTTGGGAATTGAGCTACCATTTGCTACATACAAGCAGGGGTTCTACGTTATATCCATACATGGTCCTTGGTTGAAGAGACAGTCTCATAAAAGACCCCTGTGCCCTGTTATATTTGGTTCTTGCAGAGCTCCTGACCTCTCCAGGTCATACTAACTCCCCCTTCTTTCATAAGATTCCCTGAACCCTGCCAAAGGATTGGTTATGTTTCTTAATATTTGCTTTGATACACTGCTAGGAAGAGTGTTTTCGAGGCCCTCTGTGACCGGCTCTTGTCCTGCTACTTGTTTATTCCTACATCCAATGTCCGTACCATTTGACTTTCTAAGTGAGTATTAATCCTCTTACCCCAGGTCCTCTTTCTTGTTTATCTTCTTTAGGTGTATAGATTTCTGTATTTTTTATCCTATCTTATAGGTCTATATAAGTGAGTATATACCATGTTCGTCTTTCTGCTTTTGGGATACCTCACTCAGGATGATCGTTCCCAGGTTTCTAAAGCACCATTTTTGGTACAAGTGGCCAATAAATACCTGAAAAAGTGTTCAGCATCCTTAACCTTCAGAGAACTCTAAATTAAGACGTCTTCAGGGTTTTCTTTCACAGGAGTAAGGATAACCCTCACCAATAAAATCAGAGACATCAAATGCTGGTGCGAATGTGGGGGAACCATTTCACACTGCTGGCGGGATGTAAGCTAGTACAATCCTTATGGAAGTCAGTTTGAAAGTTCCTCGAAACTAACAACACAGCCATTATATGACTCAGGTGTACTACTTCCAGGCACATTACTCAAAGGGACTCTTATGTCAACATATCAGGGATATACACATATCTCTGTTTATTAATTTGTTATGCGTAAGAAGTAAGAAATGGAGTCGTTCTACATATTCATCAGCATTCAATCACAAGAAAAAGTTAAATCATGACATTTGCAGGAAAATGTGTATAATCACTCATTACATTGAGTGAAATAAGCTAGACTCAAAGACAAATCCTGCATGCTTTCTCGCACATATGGGATATTGATCCAAATTTATATGTGTATGTGGATACACATGCATGTGTGTAGGTCATGAAAATAGAAAGACACTCTAGGAAGAGAAGGAACAAATCTTAAGGGAGGTGGTAGGGAGTAAAAAAAAGAGTGACTGAATTCTCATAACATGAGAGCATGTGGAGCACCTTGGGAGGAGGAGAGGGCTTTCAGAAGAGAAGTGTGACATGAGGAGAGCGGTAGAGGGGCTGAGTCAGAGCAAATAATATCAATCCATATGTTGAAAATGCCACAGTGAAGCTAACTTCTTTGTATGTTCATCGGAACAATAAAAAACATCAGTATCTGATAAAGGAGGTGACCAGAAATTCAGTGAGGAATGGTGATAAAGTGAGTTCCCAGGCTTTACAGGTGAGAACAGAGTTTAAAATTAGAGACCGACTTTGGCCTAGAATCACATGAGTTCTGGCATGTCCCTATGTTCTCTCCAGTCCAATATAGCCTCATTTGATCTTGTTAGACACAAAGATATGTAAACAGGGATGGGTCTTTGTTGGCAAATGTATTATAGCTTAATTCCACTTAGGATTTTTTTTCCCCCCGGACAGAAAACTGCCTATTCCCCATCCTCCTACTGACTTTTGTGATTGGAGCTTTCCTGTGATGTAGTTTAATGTTGAAATGCTCTTTGTAGCAGGCTAGATTCCAGGCAGGTGCTGAGATGGGATTTGTTGGTCTGAAATAGTCTCACTAATGGCAAAGTGACTACAGAGAGAGAACTCAGGGGGCAGACTGAAAACAGAACACCAGGCCCAGAATCGCCTATAGAGCTCAGCAGAGGCAAGATAGGGCCTCCTCAGAGCCAGAAGACTGGGCTGTGGTAGAAGTGATGGAGGGAGTGTCTTAGAGAGCTGGAACCAGAGAGAGGCGTTATTATTGTTTTAAAATATATTCAGTGTGTGTGTGTCAGATTATATGCGCGTGTACAACGTGCATTCAGGAACGTTTGGGAGACAGAAGGAGGTACTGGGATTCTCTAGAACTGTATCCATTTAGGAGTCTTAATTCCACCTAATCTCTATTTTCTGCCAGTCCATGGCTTGCTACCACAGTTAATTGCACATATTATGAATCTTGCTGTCAGGAGACTTCAGAAGACTTTTGCATTATATTGTGTTCACTTTTTAAAGTGGAACCCCGTATTATGTGAACCATCACTATGTGGATATTCACTTTGAAATAGCTTAGTATCATTTGTGCATGCATGTATGTATGCAAATGTTCGTGTGTGTGCATATGTGTTGAAGCCAGAGGTTGATGTCATGTTTTTTCTTTAAATGCTTTCCATCTCAGTTTTTGAAACAAGATTTCTTATTGATCCCAGAGATGCCAGCTGGGTGTGGCTGCCTGTCTATCAAGCCCTATGCATCCACCTGTCTCTGCCTCTTTGGTCCAGGGGCTTCAGGCACAAGCTGCTGTACCCATGGGTTTACATGGGGGAATGGAAGTCAGGACCTTATGCTTCCATGCAAAGCACATTTATTTATTTATTTGACTTAATTCACCTTCTTTTAATGATATAAAAATCTCATGTGGGAGCTACAGCTGGAGCCTGTGTTCTCTGAATTAGGGCTATGGCATAGGTTTTCATAAGATAGTAAATTCCTGATAGAGACTTGGCACACACAGCCTTCTTCTAGAGACTGAGTATCAATGAGCTATAGGTCTTGGAGGCAGCATCAAAGATGGCATTAATCAAGTTGTCCAAGGTGACAGTATTGCTTCTGGGGCTGATGTGTAGCAGTCATCATTGGCTGTTAGTAGCAGCTTCTAAGGCATAGGAGCAGAGATGACGTCAGTTTTTCTGGGGGCAAGAAAGAGGCATCTTAGGACAGAGCAAGAGCAGCACGTCACTATCATTCTTTTTAAAGGATTTATTGTTTATATGAGCATTTGTCTGCATATGTGTACATTGTGTGTGTGTGTGGTGCCAGAGGAGGTCAGAAGAGGGTGTCAGATCCACTGGAACTGAAGTTGCAGACAGTTGTCAGCCACTGTGTGGGTGCTGGGAAGCAAACCTAGGTCCTCTGTAAAAGCAGTCGGTATTCGTAACCATGGAATCATCTCTCCAGCCTCAACGCTGTATTATTTTTATTTTATTACATTAATTTTTTTTGTGTATGTCTGTATGAGTGTAGGCACATGTGTGCCTTGGTGTATATGTGTAAGTCAGAAGACAACTTGAAGGAATCAGTTCTATCCTCCCACTGCGTAGGTCCTGAGGGTTGAACTCAGGTCATCAGGCTTTACTGGGACGCCCCTTAACCTACTTACCCATCTTGCATGCTCAGGAAGTACATTATGACTTAGCCCTCGCTCTGGTTCTTCTTCTTATTTCTTATGTACTCTAGCGTTTCATTTTGTTTTATTTATTTGTATAATAATTATTATTAGTGTAGGGTGTATCTGTGTTGGCATGGACTTGTATGCTTATGGGAGGTTAGATGACAAATTTCAGCAGTTGATTCTTTCCTTCCAAAGCATGTCTGAGGGATTGATCTCAGGTTGTCAGGATTGCCTGGCAAGTGCTTTTATTTACTGAACCATCTATCCTGTCCTAGTCTTTGTTTTTGAAGTACAACCAACCAACAGTCGTAGAAGGAATATCTTGTGTATTGTATGGATATAGCACCTGTCAATAATAAGTCTGATGGCCTATAACTTAGGCAGGAAGTAGAAGGTGGGACATCCAGCAGGCAGAAGGGATTCTGGGATAGAGCCAGGCATGGGAGAGTCAGCTGGCAAGATATGAGGAGGACTGACATTTGGTTCCTGAGCCCAGATAACCAGCCACATGGGCGGAATGTAAATTAGTATAAATGGGTTACTAAGTTATGAGCTAGTCAGAGAAGAGCCTAGCTATACGGCCTATGCATTTTAAAACAATATTTTGAGTCTCATCACTCATTATTTCCAGGGGGCTCTGGGGATGGGAGGAAAACCACAGTGTCATACTGCAACAAACAGTTTGTATATTCTTATTTTCCCCCTTGCTATAAAGAGAACTTCTTCATTCCTTTCTCTCTTTTGCTATTGCACAGCACCCTATTGTTTAGGTGTACAAAGATAATTTAGCTAGCTTGATTAGTTTGTAATCTACAAAATTACTTAGCATTAACTATCCAGGCTGCTGTAATGTTTCAATGGATAGTTAATGCTAAGTAATTTTGTAGAAAGGCTGCAGGTATGTTTTGGTCCACTGAGATCGCCGCTGACCAGAACAATGTCAGAAGTGGGTGAGCCTCTGACAGAAGGATGCTGGGATAGTTGTTTGGTTCTCTCATTCTTTCTTCACTTGGACGATACAGTCTCTTTCGTTCTGGACATCAGTAGGCAGTAGAACCTCCACTCCATTTTTTTTTCTTTTTCTTTTAGGGTTTGCCAAGGAAACTGTGGGAATTCTTGATTATAAAATTGTACCTTTCTAGGTCAGGCAACTTTTAAAATCTTTCTCTCTCTCTCTGTCTCTCTCTCTGGTTTCTATAGCCCAGGCTGGCCTCAAACTCACTATGTGGCTGAGGATAGCCTTGACTCCTGATTCCCCCCCCCCCCCAGTCTTTGCTTATAATCCCAATTCTGGGATCCAGGCCTCTGCCAGCCAACACGGGACTGCCACTCTAATGGAGAAGGACTGTTGTTTGCATGCACATGCTCTCAGAAAATTTAAGTTCTCTCCCATGGATACTATCATGGAGCTACTTTCCTTTGATTTAACCATTGGAACCTTTACACATCAAAATGCCAGTGGAATTATTATGAAGACCTGTAACTGGATGACTGCAGTATAGGCGTGCGGCAAGTAGCAGGTACTGAGCACAGCCCCCACCAGCTGTAGAACAGCACTCCAGTAGGGAAACTAACGAATGCAAATGAGATGTACTTGGCCATGGAACAAAGATGAAAATGACATTCACTTGTAAATGAGTCTTCTGTGTTTGAGGTCGACAGAGTGACACACATTCTGCAGGAAGACCTCCATGACCTTCGGACAGTCATCGAATATGTTACATGAGGCTGCGCACGTTCCTTACAGCTTGGTCACTGTCAGTGCGTCTCACAGCATAACAGTCTCCATGGTTTTAATTTATATAGACTGCTTTTTTTATGATTTTCTATTCTAGGAGGTGACCTGAGAGATACAATGAGAAGTTTCTCTTTGGATATCCCTGGAATAAAACTTAAATGTGGTGCCTTGATCTCACAGTAGGGAAGAGCCATTCTGATAGAGTCAGGGTGAAGAGGAAGGGGGCCAGCTTCTTAGCTTGGCCATTTATTGCTAGCCCCTGTCCTAGCCTACAATGTGTTCAGACAATCAGTGATTGATGTGTGGCTTTACTTTCGGAACTGGTCTTTCAACACCAGTTTCAACCCCCCCTTCATTTCTCCTCATTCCCGGAAGAATGCCAACCTTTAAGGCATTTTGTAAGTAAATGACAGTCTATGCCCAATACATGTATTTGAGAAATTAAAGTGACTGAATACAAAAGACCACCTGCTGTGGGCCAGGGGTGTGGGGCATTGCCTGATTGTATGCATATACAAAAAAACCACCTTGAGCTCGAAGTTTAGTGCGAGATCCCTTGTCGAATAAAGTGAAGAATGAGTGAGGAAGACACAAGATTGATCTCTGCCCTTCAGTGGCTGGTGTAGACATGAGTATGTACATACACACACAAAGAAAAAAGTACCTCAGACATGCTGAGTATTCCACAAGTATTTGAGAATTAATCAGTCCTCCTTAAAGTTTCCATTTTACTGAACAATGGTGAGACACTGGTGCCTGATCAGTTTCCATACTAGCTAGCACAGTTAAGCCTGCTGCAAGCTGCTCCTGCTCTAACTGAGGAGCCAAGTCCAGGAGGGGAGCTGACAGCACTGTAGTGATGTAGCAACACACTGAGGAAAGGTCCTTCTGACTCAGAGGGAACAGGGTCAGGGCAGGGGTCACACATGAAAATATCCATTCACATGGATACAATGACTACACACATGCACCTCCCCACACAAAGCTTGCCTGTTATTATTATTACTTAAGGATATGTATTACAAACGAAGGCTGGAAACTTACATGCAAAACATTGGCAGCATTTGTACAGGGCATATGTTTTTCTCACTGTGCTTGCTGCCTTTTGATTTTCCGTTAGCAAGTCTAGTTTTATTGCTTTTATTTAGTAATTGCGAACAGACTTAAAGTACATTATTGTTCTTATAGCAAGCCGACTCTTAGTATTTTGGTGTGCATAGTACACCATTAAACACAATCAATCCCTTAACAGCATGCAATACACAGACCACAGATAAGTTTTGCATTTTCTTTCCCAAAATGAAATAACTGGATAAAACTACCCACCTTAGTGGGGTTGTCAACCTCTGGGTAGAGGGCTCTGGAGTCACTGGATTCTTAACTGGGTAGGATTGTCCATCAGGCCCCTGGGCCTTTTGGTGTGGAAGATCAAGGAGGAGTGCAGCTGGCCCAGAGACATAAGGAGCGCGGACTACGCTCTTAGACCTCTGGCCCAGCTGGCAACGAGCAGCAGTGCAGCAGTGAGCAGCGCAGCGAACAGCGGGAAAGCAACCGGTAGGCCTGTGCTTAGGGTGAGGAACTTTGCCACATTGTCTTTGTCAAGCCAGTTGTTCAGGTCCTGTGTTTTCTCACAGGGCTCCCCACTTGCTTGGTGATAGTTACTACCGGTCTCCCTGGGCTGCTGACTCACCTTCCCTGTGGTTTGTGTAAAGCACGGGCTCTCTCTTAATTAGCTGGATCGTTTGAATTAATTCAGGCCTTTAAAAAGGCTGCCGGGAAGGATGTGACTACTTAATTAAGTTGTCAGAAATATCCTGTAACTTGTATGGAACAAAGAAGCAAAGCAAACCAGACTAAAACAAATTGTCAGTAACAAAGGAAAGTAACCAAGCAAGAGCTATTTTAATATGAATTCCCACAGAAATTACAAAGTAGAGAAAAGGGTTAAAAAAAAAAGACTTTTCCATTAAATCTTGTTCCATTTGCTTCTGTTTAAGAATTTTAAAGTTCAAGCATTCTGTCAGTTCACCTGTTGCGATGTGTTATACCTGAGTGAACTGACAAATATTCCCTAATATCTTCTAATCCCCAGTTCATAATGAATTTTTTTGCAGTTATCTTAAACTATTCTTTTTACAGTTGAATTTGGTATTTATACAAGGTCTACTCATAGCATTTCTTTTTCCTTTTTGGGGGGGGGGTTCGGGGAGAGGACACAACAGGGTTTCTTTGTGTAGCCCTGGCTGCCCTGGACTCACTTTGCAGACCAGGGTTGTATGGAACTCAAATGGATCTGCCTGTCTCTGCCGAGTGCTGGGATTAAAGGCGTGCACCATCACAGCTGGTCTCATAGCATTTCTTTTCTTTTAATTAAAAAAATTTTCTTGTATTAATTACAGTTTATTCACTTTGTATCCCAGCTGTAGTCCCCTCCCCATCCCCTCCTTATCCCACCCTCCCTCCCTCTTCTTCTCCTATTCCCCTCCCCTAGTCCACTGACAGGAGAAGTCCTCCTCCCCTTCCATCTCATCCTAGTCAATCAGGTCTCATCAGGACTGGCTGCATTGTTCTCCTCTGTGGCCTGGCAAGGCAGCTCCCCTCTCAGGGGGAGGTGATCAAAGAGCTAGCTAGCCACAGATTTCATGTCAGAGACAGTTCCTGGTCCCCTTACTAGGGAACCCACTTTGATATTGAGCTGCTATGGGCTACATCTGAGCAGGGGTTCTAGGTTATCTCCATGAATGGTCCTTGGTTGGAGTATCAGTCTCAGAAAAGACCACTGTGCCCAGAATTTTTGGTTCTGTTGCTCTCCTTGTGGAGCTCCTGTCCTCTTCAGGTCTTACTATCTCCCCAATCTTTCATAAGATTCCCTGCACTCTGCCCAAAGTTTGGCTATGAGTCTCAACATCTGCTTTGATACACTACTGGGTAGAGTCTTTCAGAGGCCCTCTGTGGCATGCTCCCGTTATGTTTCCAGTTTTCTCCTTCTTCCCATGTCTATCCTGTTTGCCTTTCTGAATGAAGATTGATCATCTTACCCAGGGTCCTCCTTCTTGCTTAGTTTCTTTAGGTATACAGATTTTAGTACGTTTATCCCACCTTATAGGTCTAGTATCCACTTATAAGTAAGTATATGCTGTGTGTGTCTTTCTGCTTCTGGGATACCTCACTCGGGATGGTCTTTTTCAGATCTCACCATTTGCCTGCAAATTTCATGATTTCCTTTTTAAATTGCTGAATAGTATTCCGTACCACAATTTCTGTATCCATTCCTCCATTGATGGACACCTGGGTTGTTTCCAGGTTCTGGGTATTACGAATAAAGCTGCTACAAACATGGTTGAGCAAATGTCCTTGTTTTGTACTTGAGCATATTTTGGTTATTTGCCTAGGAGAGGTATAGCTGGATCTTGAGGAAGCGCTCATAGCATTTCTTAAAGTTTTATTTTTGGTTGTTCAACACATTCTTCAGCCTTTTACATTTTCTGTAAATAGACAGGTACAACTAGAGTATCATATAGATTAACGTTTCATTCAGGGAACAAGAAAATATGGGTAGGGCTCTGAAGTTCCTGTGTTTCATTCTGGGAGGCAGGTAACATATGCCCCAGTCTTTAGAGACAATTAATTCTTACATTCAAGGGTAGCCACCTCTCTCTCTTTAGCTTTCAGAGTGTCAGATAATGAAACGCATGTTCTCAAACATGTTAGGTTTGACCCTGCAGAGCTACATTTTTGGCCCAGTAATCCTGCATGTGTATGAGCTTGTGTGTATGTGTGTGTGTGTGTGTGTGCATGGGGGTCTGGACAACATGAGGTGTTGACCCTCAACTTTCACCTAACTTGAGGCAGCATCTGTTGTTCACTGCAGAGTGTGTGAGAACTGTTTGGTTTGAGAACTTCCAGAGATTTTCCTGTGGTTATCTCCTACCTCTCTGGGGCATGACTAGGTTGCAAAAAGATGTCACTAAGGCAGGGGTGACAAATGGGTCCCTCAGGTCCTCACGTCTGCAGAGCAACAACCGTACCCTCTGAGTCATCCTCCAATTTGGTAAGCATCTTTTTAACTAACATTTTTGGCATTTATTCAAGAAATTTGCTTAGGTCCATTCTTTTATATTGGGTGCAGAATTGTAGTTTTCTAGTTCTGCTTTTCTTTATGTATTTGTTATTTCTTTTTGACACCTCTTAGTATGCAGGTGTCTGGATTATTTATTTGCCTTCCCTCATTACTCTTCCTCTCCCTGGGACTGGTTTCAGGTCAGCGCCCTGGCTTCAGTGGGTTGCTCTAACTCTAACTCTGCTTTGAGAAGTGTCCCAGAGGCAGGATTTTGCACTTTCTCTCCCCGTCTATTCCACCGTGTTGAGTAATAATGTCATAGGCAGTATTTGACGTCTGTGCGATCTGAGCTGAGGATTGCTGAGAAGTGAACCTACAAACACACTTTCTTCTTTTCTAGCTATAACATCTGACAATGCCCAACACATTATCTATCTCCTTTGAGGGCCTCAGAACTGTGACTAGGTGAATGAAGTATGACATTATCAAAATATCAAGAGCCGAGAGGAGAAAATCAAACATTAATGTTAGCAACAATTCATTTATTTTGTTTGCTGGTTGCTGCCATCTGTGTTCATGGAATGTGCTTCTGAAAAGGAATGGGGGACGTGTTCATTTGTAAGATGAGAGGTGGTTGCAACCAGACAAGAGGATGTGCTTACTGGGAATGTGGTCCAGGCTTTTATGTCGAGAGGAAGGAAATACTGAAAGAGGAGGAAAACATGTTACCTGTTGTATGTCTTTGTTTCCCAAAGGTTTCAGTTTTAGAGGCTTGGTCTCCAGGATAGCACGATTGGGAGGTGCCTTCACGACATGGGGCCTTAAGGAAGATCTTCAGGCTTCGGGAGTGTTCCACACAGGGAATTGTGAGAACTTATCCAGCCCCTCTCTTACCTCCTGGCTTCTGAGGTTTCAGTAGTTTTCCACGCCACATTAACACCCTGACTTTACTTTAAGTTGTCTTCATCAGACACCTGTGTGAATGTGTGGTATATGCATGTATGTGTGTGTATGCATGGTATGTGTGTGCATCTGTGTATGTGAATGTATGCATGGCATTCGTGTGGGTGTGCACCTGAGGGCCGGAGGAGGCTGTCATCTGTCTTGCTCTGTTATTCTTATTCCCTTGGGGACAGGCTCTTTCTCTGGAGGTTAGTTGGTGGCCCCAGCAACCCTGTCTGCACTCCCCACTCCCCAGAGCTGGGCTGATAGGTGTGCATGGCCATGCCTGGAGTTTTACATGGTGCTAGGAAACAAACTCAATTCTTCATGCTAGCTGAGCAAGTGCTCTACCTTCTTAGATATCTTCTCAGCGCTGAGTTTACTTTTTGTAGTGGGTTAATTGCCTTGGGTATTTCATTGTAGATATGTAGAGCACTCTACTACAGTACCTCTGCATAAGCCCCGAAACTAGCATGGAGAGGAAGAATGGGAGTATGCTTTCTTTTTGTTGCCCTTCCTAGCATGTTGATCCTGGTGAGTTAAGTTGTGGCATTCCAGTACCCAGAAGAGCTTTTGTCACCGATGAGCAGTAATGAAGCACAAGAAGTCTGAAGAATGAACTTAAGATGGAGTGTTAAGATATGTGGAAAATAGGAAGGATCACTTTTGGGGGGGATGCGGAGAAGAATGACAAATTGATCTCTCTTGCCACAGAAGAATATTCAGATTGCTATTGCCGAAAGCGAGCATTTTTTTTCCCTTTCCACCTACACAGCAACGACTCCTGATAAAGAGGATTCAGTATTTTTATCTTTATGATAGTTCCCAAAATAGTCGTCCATTTATTCCTAATAATGTTACTGAAAAATACCAGCAATTATATAATGACTGCAAGAAATCACATTTTTAAGTAAGTGAAGAGGAAAATGATTTTTCTTTTTACATGTTCCCAATTTATATGTAATTACCATCTGTGAAAGAACCTTCCTGGTATGTCTAATAACTGCCTTTTGTCCTTGCATGAAAAGTCGAGGCTTTATTTATTTATTTCTTTATTTTTTAATTCGAGGCTTTGTTCTGCTCAGCTTATTTCTGGCTGGTTGGGGAGACATATCTCCCAGGCCTTCCTCCCACAGGTCTTCATGAGGAAACATGGCTTCTTTAAGCCACCAGTTTCTAATGAACTACAGTGCCTCTGATTGGCACATAATAACAAATACGATATAACAAATACAATATACATTTTTTTAAAACTTTAACTTTGTCTTTATTGGTTATTTCTTTCTTAGGTACCGTCTTCTTTTGATTTTTTTTCTTGTTTTTTTCCAGACAAGGTTTCTCTGTGTAACCCTGGATGTCATGGGACTCGCTCTGTAGATTAGGCTGGCCTCTAACTCACAGAAATTCAACCTTGCCTCTGCGTCCCTACTGCTGGTATTAAATAAATGTTTGCACCACCATCTCTCAGCAGGAATCAACCATCTTTTGAAACCAAGGTAAGAGACAGAAAAGAATGAAGTGAAACAGAGCTCTCTTTTCTGACTCAGCAATGGGGTCAGGTGGGTGAATGCTGCCCACATATTGCAAGAGTAAAAATGTTCTCTTTAATTACATAGAGAAAATAAACCTCAACTTGAAGAACTGCCTTGATTAGATTGGCTTTGGGCATGACTGTGCAGCATTTTCTTGATGAGGAATTGATGAAGGATGGCCCAGCTGGGTAAGGTACCATCCCTTAAGGTGGGGGACGCTTGGCCTATGTAATGAAGGTAATTGAATGAGAGCCTGGGAGCAAGCCAGTAAATATTATATCTTTGAGGTCTCTGCTTCAGTTCCTGCCTTGAGTGCCTGTCCTGGCTTCCCTCCACGATGGTTTATAACCTTTAAGCCAAATAAACACTTTCATATCCCAAGTTGTTTATGGTCACGATTTCTTTCTTTCTTTCTTTCTTTCTTTCTTTCTTTCTTTCTTTCTTTCTTTCTTTCTTTCTTTCTTTCTTTCTTTCTTTCTTTTGTTTTTAAACAGGGCTTCTCTGTGTAGCCTTAGCTGTTCTGGACTTGCTTTGTAGACCAGGCTGGCTTTGAACTCACAGAGATCCACCTGCCTCTGCTACCCCGAGTGCTGGGATTACAGGTTTGTGCCGCTACACCAGGCTTGGTCACAGCAACCAGAAACCAAACTAGAAAAGTATGTTCACATACCTTGTATGGGAGTATTTTTATTAAATTGAAGTATTTTCTGTTCAGTACCTTAGCATATCTTGGTATAGTGTTGTTTTCAATGTTAATGTTTTTAATGTCATTTCTTGGTTCCTTTATTCATACAAGCCTTCACAAACTTTTACTGAGTGTCTGGTTGGTGCCAGATGCTGTGCAGTCATTAAAGCTATGAACATATGAATGGACAAGAGATCGCTTTGGTTGCTGAACGGAGTGACAATAGACTCATTACCTGGTTAAGGAGTACATTCTTTGGGTTATAAAAAGTTCAAACATTTAAAGTCTCTAGGGAGTGCAAAAGAAAACCAGTTATTCCTATAATATATTCCTATAGTAATAACAATTTTTTCAGCTCAGTGATGATGTCAATTTATTATCAGAGTAAGATGACAGATTTTTAAGTTGTTGTCAATATCCCAGATAGCTACGATGCTTATGTAGATTGCCTTGACACCCACGGCACATTCACACACCTAACTTAGTGTGGAGTGAGTACACCCACTCATTTCACCTGCATCTGCAGAGCCTAATCTTTACTCAGATTTTTGTGACATCAGACATATCTACAATGTTATGGAAGCACAGATTGGGTTTATAGGCAGATCATGACTGGGGCTAACAAGGAAGCAGAGGGCCTCATCGTGGACTGCTAGTTGCTTGTGGTGATGTTTCTGTAGAAGGGTCCAGGTTGAACTATTCTGTTTATTTGGTCCAGCGTGTCTGGATGTTCCTTGTAGTAATTACTCATAGTGCACTTCGTACACATGTTTCCTGCATTTGCTCATCCGTCTATCACCATTACTAAAGTGAGCTCTTCTGGGGATTGAACCCCAGGCTCTGCGTTTGTTAGGCCCAGACTCACCTGTACCTCCCAGGTGTTTATTCTGAGATAGGCTCTTAGTCTCACCATGTTAATGAATTAATATATAGTAGTTCTGATTTTTTTAATACTAGATACTGACCTTAAAATTGTTTTTGTGTTTGTTTTCTGAGACAGGGTCACATGTAGCCCAGGATGGCTTTGAGCTTACCCCCAGCTTGCCCCCAGCTTCCAAGAGCTGGGATTACAAGTGTGTGTCGTTATTCCTGGATTGACCCTTAAATTACTTATTTGCTTATTTATTTCACTTAACAGGCAATAATAGCAAATTGCATGCCTGTGTCTTCTATATACATTGGCTGTTTTGATTATTAGCCTAATTCTATGACTCCATGTTCAGTACTTAATAGATAAGGAAAACTAATATGCCACAGCCACTCCCCAGCCTTCATTTGTGCTCATTCAACAAATTTGTGAGTGGCCTGGAACCCCCCACTCAGATGGGGCCCATGATAGCTCGGTGTCGGACTGAAGACCCTAGTGAGGGAAACAGGGACTGTTTCAGTCATGAACCTGATGGCTGACTCTTTGACCCTCCCCCATACAAGCCGGGGAGTGACAGACTGGCTAGATCCCAGGGGAGGACATTGCAGCCAGGTCTGAGGAGACAGGATAAGCTGGGGTTGGATGGAAGGGGAGGAGGTCCTCCCCTGTTGGTGGACTTGGAGGGGGCAGGGAGGAGGGAGATGAGGGAGGGAGTGGGAGGGTGGGAGGGAATGAAGGAGGAGGCGACGCCTGGGATGCAAAGTACCTAACCTGTGATTGATATACAAATATAAATAAATAAATAAATAAATAAATAAATAAATAAATAAATAAAAACAAATTTGTGAGCGTCTACTTTCTACCAGATACCCTTTAGGTGCTAGTGGGTGTAGCAATTTCACCTTTTATGTCCCTTACAGTTTAGAAAACAGGAACAAATATACAAAATACTGGGGCTAACACAGGTAGGCAAAAATCCAGCAGTGTAGCAGGAGGGGCTGGGAGCAGCTGTCAATCATTCTGACAAGGAGCTGTGTAAGTGGCGTTTAAGATGAGGGCTGCTGAGCAGAGGAACCAGGCATTGTGTATCCCAGGGAGATCCATTAATGCAAAGGGCGAGGCTCATGGGAATGCCTTTGGCTGCTATAAGTCTAAGAGTACCAGTTCCAACTTCCAGTTGGGCTTCCAAGAAAGCCCAACATGATGAGGGGAAAAATGTGACTGCGTACCTGAGGTTGGCAAAAGGGGAGGAAAGTCAAGGCTTCGGAAGTTTTGACCAGGCTGCTGACTTTTGGTTTGAGTGTGGTAAGAGGTCATTAGAAAGCTTTAGTCAGGGGAGGGAAAATTTAAGATCATATTGACATACATATAATTTTTTTAAATGAAAAAATGTTTTTAAACTCTCAGGGTTTAGTTCAAGGTGAGTCTCTGTACCGAGAACACTATCTCTAGAGACAAAATGTGACACATCTGTTTTTCTTTCTTCAATGTGTAGAACTTTATTTTTCTTTCTCCTGTGATGATGGGTTTTCATTTAAGTGTTTCCTGAGATGCAAGATATTCTTTGGAATTTCATTTTCTTTCTTTCTTTTTATTAATTTTCTTTCTTTCTTTTTCTTTTTTTTTTTTTACAATTTATTCATTTCACACCCCCTCCCTCAACTCTACCCGGTCCCACCCTCCTTCCTGCTTTCCCTCCTATCCCCTTCCTCTATGGCAGGGAATGACGACTCCCCTTGTCAGTGAACACATCACCTTCACTCTGTCCTCAGCTGGTAGCCACTCCTGATGAGACCTGATGGGCTAGGGTCAGAGGGAAGGGGAGGAGGACCTCCCTTTTCAGTGGACTCGGGGAGGGGTACAGGTGGGGAAGAGGAGGGTGGGATTGGGAGGGGAGTTGGGAGGGAGCTACAGGGGGGATACGAAGTGAAAAAAACTGTAATTAATGAAAATAATTTAAAAAAGAAAAGAATTATGTCAAGTCAAGAGTGAATTGGAAAGTCTGTGTGGAGAAATGTCAGTGAGGTCGGTATTAGGTTAGCAGTGAAGGTTGACCTGCAATTTGAAGCAAGCCTAAGTTTTGAGATAGGATCTTGAGCATCCGTAAATGGAGTTTACATTGGAGGAAATGGAGAGAAGAGAATTAGTGTTACCTTGTGGTTTGGGGGCTTGAGGACAGCAAGGCTGGGAGGAGGGGACCAGCTATCATTACTCTGTAACATAACGCACGCACCGTATTTTACATCTCAGAAGTCATGCAAATGCACTGAGAGATGGACGACAGATAGAGAAGCAAATATAATTTAGTATTCAGGCAAATCAATGGCAGTTGCTTAAGACAGCTGCTTCCATCACCGAGGATGAAAGAGACCTATCTTCATGATACGTGTATGGTAAGAGCCAGGATTGAGGCTAAAGGGTGTGGCATACTGGGTAGGGCTTCATTTCTTCCAGCCTTGCCAAACTCTAAACAAACAGCTGCTCATTTACAGGTGTGCTCCACATGAGGGGAGCCTTCCATAGCTGTCTTCTGAGAGGCGCCACCAGCAATGGATTGAAACAGACCCTGAGATTCACAGCCAAACATTGGATGGAGTGTAAGGAGTCTTGTGAAAGAGCGGGAGGAAGGATAGAAGGACCTGGAGGGAACAGGAGATCCTCAAGAAAACCAACAAAGCCAACTAACCAGAGCCCAAGGGGCTTCTGGACTGAAGCAGCAACCAAGGACCACGTGTGGACTGGAGCTAGGCCAATGGACAGCTTGGTTTTCATGTGGGTGCACTAGCAAGGTGAGTGGGAGCTGTCTCTGCCAAGGACTCTCTTGCATGCTTTCCTATCACTTCTCCCTTGTGGGGCTGCCTTTTCAGGACACTGTGGTAGAGGATGCTCTCAGTCCTGAGAAATCTTGATATGCTGGGATGGGTGTGTGTGTGTGCGCGCGTGTGTGTATGGGGAACTCCCCTTACCTGAGAGAGAGGAGAGAGTGGATACAGGAAAGAGGGAAGGAGGATGGGACCTGGAGGAAAGGGGGAGGAGGGCTACGATTGGGATGTAAAGTGAAAAAAAAAGTGTGCCCTGATTTTTGTACAATCAGTATATGCTAGTTAACAAAAAGGGATGTGTGCCATTTTCCTGTTCCTAACATGGTGCAGTTCGGGCAGTTCAGAAGCAGCTGGTTCACACTCTAGCTAAGGACAGAGTGAAGGTGAGATGGTATAATATATGTATCAAACTTTGTCTTTGGAGAAAGCGTTCTTGGTACAGGGACTCACTTTGCACCAAACCTTGAGAGTTTAAAAACATTTATGTATTAAACATTTTTATATGCATGGGTGTTGTTTTTTTAAATGTAATTTATTTATTTTTATATTAATCACAAGTTAGGTACTTTGCATCCCAGGTGTAGCCCCCTCCTTCATTCCCTCCCACTCTCCCCATCCCTCTCTCATCTCCTCCCCACCCACTCCAAGTCCACTGATGGGGTAGGACCTCCTCCCCTTCCACCCGACCCTAGTTTATCTTGTCTCTTCAGGGCTGGCTGCAATGTCCTCTTCTGGGATCTCTAGCCAGGCTGTTACTCCCGGGCCTGTGTGTGGGAGGGTATGCATGGGTGTTTTTACCTGCACGTATGCCTGTGTACCACATACATGCTTAGTGCCTGCAGAGGCCAACAAAGGGCATCAGGTCCTCTGGAACTAGATTACAAATGGTGGTTAGCTGTCAAGTATATTGGGAATTGAACCTGGGTCCTCTGGAAAAGCAGCCAGTGCTTTTAATCAGTGAGCTATCTCTGCAGCCTCTGCCTTGAGGTTTTATTCTTAATGTTAGAGCCTTCCCTCTTATTAGCTGAAAAGATGAATCTGTTTTTGAGATAGAACATTAAGAAAAAGAGCAAGGTCAATTTTCTTGAGATTTTTATAGGAAAAACGTGTTAAAAGGCCCAGTTTAGTCCAGAAAAGCTAGATCAGAAAACCAAAATAATACAAAACAAGAGAGCAAACTCCGAACTAGGGGTCATTTTACTTTCTTTTTTTTTCTCCCTTTTTCCCTCCCACCCACTCTCCCTCCTTTCATTCCTCCATTACTCTCTCTCTTTCTTCTTTCCTTCCTGTATGGGAGATTGAATCCAGGGCTTTACACCTCCGTGAAAACAATGCTTTGGTTTAAAACCTGTAAATTTGTCCACCTCTGTATATGTAGACATGTGGTTTTTACACAAATGAGACCCTAGTAGGCAAACTTTATAATCCGATTCTAAAAACTTATATTTTTTATTCCTAGCAGTTCCTTTAGCACTGTCTGTGAACTGTCTCTTCAAGCAGCCATGCTTGTGATAATCAGGGACCTCACATCGCTCTGTGGCGCAGACTCGCCAAAAGCTCATCTTTAGTGGCACTTAACCTTTGAAAGGGTCTGTCAAGAATTAATAAGGTCTCAGTGGTCCTGTAAGATGCTCAGTGACCCTAGGGAGTAGTTTGTGAATTTGGTTCCATGATGGACATTGTGAGAAGCTGAGCAGTTTGGCTACTCAACCCCAATCCTGCATCTCATGAGATTGTACCGCATAACCTCACTGGGGCAAAGGACTGAAAGGGCCAGACTAACAGAGAAAACCACCAAATAGCTTTACAAAGATGTCAGTTTATCCCGTGCATAGGAGCAGCAGGCAATGGAAGTTACATTCCAAACAGCATGTGTGTTTTTTTTCTCCCTGCATACTAAAAATGCTTGTGTTAATTGACAGCAGATTAAAAGGTGAGGGAATACAATGCACACTAACTCATTTTAAAGCCTACAGGTAAAAGACTGAATTCTTATGTGGAAATAAATGGCTTTCCACTTAATAAACTGGAGTTGTTCCAAGGACATCTTTTCATTAATGGAGCAGGTGCAGATGAAGTTTTGAGAAACTTGTACAGTATTTTAAAAAATAAAACATTTAATTAACAAGCTTGAAAACAGTAGCACACTTGAAGTGGGAATAAAACAATTGTTTTATATCAAACAGTGAAAATCCAATTTGTGAATGCAACTGCATTGGAAAGCTTTAAGATATTAATAAACCACTGTGGGCTTTGAGAGAGAAGTTTTCATTCTCTTTCAAGGTTTTCTCTTGAGACAAGTTCTAAACCAGAAAAGATGTTGAAAAGAATGCAAAAGTACATTCTTCTTGAAGGTCCAAAAATTTTATCTACAAGAAACAAAGATGAAAAGGAGCTAGAATATTTATAAGCAATAAAATATGAATTGTGTGTGGATTATTTTTGTTAGAGTTACTTGGTATTATAGTTTCTCTACTGCTCTTCAATAACTTGTTATTAGGATTTAAATGCAACAGATTTGGTAAAAAAATGTTAAAGCAGTGTATTGTATTTCAACTGATTAAATCATGGCTACACAAACTATTTTATAATAATAATAATAGAAAATCAAGGAAGATATCATTTCATGATAAGCAAGCTTCAGTCAAAGGTTTAACTTTTATTTACATTAAAATTTCCATAAATTGATTCTCTCTGAATCTAGCTTTTGCCACCAAGTGGTCTGGTAGCAGCATGTACTGTTTGTCATAATGAAGTTCACTCCAGGCTTCAGGGATGGCACAATTCTTAGTCCATTTCTTCCCCAGTGACCTGGCTAAAATTCCCAAGCTAAGTTTCAGATTAGGCACTTGGCAAGACAAGCTGGGTAAATCCTCTGGAGGACAACCAGGCCTTCTGTCAGAGCATCCACTCAGCGCCTACCACTGGGGTTCTTTTCCTTCGTGTCTTCTACTGCGGAACACCACAGCAATGACAAGGCATGGGCGAGCTTGCAGAAAGGCTGGCCTGCATTATGAGGCTTATGGATTTCAAGATATTTGATTCTTTGATTCCTCCTGATAAAGCTCCATCCAACACAATTTATCCTGAAGCTGTTAGAAGAAAAGAAAATAAACACAGGTTGGTGTTTCTTCAGGTGCTTACAGAAAAGGCCCCAACAGTCTTGTCATCTGTAGGACGCTGGTTACCCTTTAGTCCTAAGCTTCTAATATCCACTCTGCACTCTCATGTTAGCAAATAAGTTAGACACAGACAATGGTTGAGTAAGAGGTGACTCAGTTTTTCTTTTATGAAACTGAGGGATCTTAATTGATGTGCTCAACTTTCCATGTCTTGAAACTCAATGCCTGGACTCTGAGTCTACTAAGTAAAAGTTATTTTTAGATGACTGTCTTCTGAGAGGCTTCATCCAGCAGTGGATGAAAACAGATCCACAGGCAAAGAATAGGCCAAGCTTGGGGATTTAAGTGGAAGAATGGGAGGAAGGATAGAGGGAGCTGGAGTGGTCAAAGACACCACAAGAAGATCTACAGAGTCAACTAACCCAGGCCCAAGGGGGCTCACAGAGATGGAACCACCAACTAAAGAGCATGCATGGGCTTGACCTAGGCTGCCTACACATATGTAGCAGATGTGTAGCTTGGTCATCATGTGGGTCCCCTAATAATGGGAGTATGGGCTTTTTCTGACACTGTTGTCCTTTAGCTGGACTTCCTTGTCAGGCCCCAGTAGGAGAGGATGCACTTAGTCTTGCTGTGACTTGAGGTGCCAGCATGGGGTGATATCCCTTGAAGGCCTCCCCTTCTCTAAAAAGAAGGACAGGTTAGGGCTGGGAGGAGAGGCTGAGATCAGGATGTTAAAAGTCATTAAATAAATAAATAGGGAAAACATTTATTTTATGTGTATGAGTAAATGTTTCGTTTGCATGTACATGTATGCACCATGTGCATGCCTAGTGCCCAGGCAGGTCAGAAGAGGGCATCAGATGCCCTGGAACTGGAGTTTTGTATGGTTGTGATCAACCATGTGGGTGTTGGGAACTGAGTCTCTGTAAGACCAACAAGTAATCTAAACTGCTCAGCCGTCTCTCCTATAATTAGTTTTTGTTTATTACTTTTGAAAGCAAAAAAAAAATGCCACTGAAGAATAAAAGGGGTAATAAATGGAAACTAAACAGCTCAACACGAAGCACCTTAGATACTGTCATTAAAGCTACTTTTTGCTCATACCATTCTCTCCACTGCCAGCTGAGATCCCATCTTAAACAATTTTTCCATCTAAGCTACTCAGTTTCCCATCCCTTGGGTTTCCTGTAGCATCTTTTCCCATCTATTTGCTTAACTGTTGACACCTTAATTCTCATCCTCTTTAATTTCAATCTTTTCCCATGTCAGGTATTCAGTGACACCTTAATTATTCTCACCTTCTGTTGGTGAAATTTTTCTATACCGAATGAAACTTACAGAGATGAGAGTTGACACCTGCCTACTTAAAACATAAGTGTTTCTCTCTTTTTTTTTGGTATATATAATATTGTGCTGCACATTTATGACCTCATGTGTTCTTGCCATGTTGCTAAGAGATAGTTATATACCATGTGGAAGAACTATGAAGATTTTTAGAAATTTTAGCAAGCCTCATGCAGGAATCACGAACTGTTAGTTTCTGTGTGAACTCTCTATCTGGAAGACTTTACTTACTGAAGTTTGGAAACACAAAGGAAGTTTGTTTGTGACACTTGGTAGAACCTTTATTTCCAGAGCTGACTCAGCCAAATAACTCCATACTAAATGTTTTATGGAAGAGAATAACATTCACATTGAAATAAAGAAGCATGTATTTAACATACATATGTAGATATTAGGAAATAATTTTGGCAGAGTTATTAGGACACTAGAGTAAGTGTATGTAACCCTGATTGAACACTTAACTGCCTCAGTTTCCTTACCTTTGAAAGGGAAGTCAGAGATAATTTGATAATTTGAAAGGGAAGTCAGAGATAATTTCAATCTCATAAAGTTTTTGTAGAAATTAATTGAGTTGTGGCATATGGCAAAATAATTAGATACACTGAACTTACTATTTAATATTAAAAAACTGTTTTCAGTGGGCTTGAGTTTTATATATACATATGCTATATATATACACACATATATGTATACATATGTTAATATACATAACATATATATATTCCAAAGAGGACAAATGGTCAACCAGTGAACAATTAAAAAACTTAAGAGAAATGCATAGTAAAATCACAGTGAGTTGTGACTTCATAGTTGTTAGAACTGCGGTTATAAAAAGATGAAAGGCAACAAGTGTCGGTGAGAAAAGGCAAAAACAGGGCTGTCAGCCATTCTGGAATGTGGAAGTTCCTTAAAAAAGTTAAAAATAGCTATTATTTGATCTATGAATCCTACTGTACACACACACAGACACACACAACTGAAGAAGCTGAAATTAATATGCTGAACAGACATCTGTAATCTATCCTCATTACTGTATTATTCAGAATAACTATGATGTCAATCTAACATCGACAGATTAATGAATAAAGAAAATGCAGTATATGTATACAGAAGAATACTAGTCAGTTGTGAAAAATGAAAATTAGCATTATACATTAACTTGGATGAACCTGGAAGATATTATTAATTTTATTAATGTGTTCTTTGTCTTTTTGTCTCTCTTCATAGCCCAGAGTGTGACACTGTCTTCCTCTAGTAGTCTTCACCTTATTTTTATTTTATTTGTTTATTTCTTTATTTTTTTGAGACAGGGTCTTAAAGTTCTGGCTGGCCTGGAACTCACTATGTTGAGCAGACTGGCCCCTGATTCAAAGCAACCCACCTATTCACCTCTGCCTCCTGAGTGCTGGGATTAGAGGTGCGTATAGTGCACTACACACACAGATTCAACTTACATCTCGAGGTAAAGGGTTAACAAGAATCTGGGGCTGTTTTGGCTGGCCTGGCTGGCCAGTGAGCTTCTGGAGTCCTCTTCGCTGCCTCCTGCTGCTAGGATTACAGGTGCCACACCTGCCTTTTAAAAATGTGTGGTTAGGTCTTCATACTTGTGCAATGAGCACTACCCACTGAGCAACCTCCCCAGCCCCTACCATATTAAACGAACTTATATATAGAATTGAAAAAAATGTGGCTATCATGAGAGCAAAGTTAGAATGGTGGTTACCACGAGCTGAGGATGGGAGAAGATAGTACTCAAGAAATATAAACCCTGGGTTAGATAGAGGTAATGCATTCAAGGGATTGCTTGCACACTGTGATGGTATGTTTGAGTTATTTTTCTTTTACTGTGATAAAACACTCTGACCAGGACAACTTGGGAAGAAAGCGTTTCTGTAGACTTAGACTCCCAGAGGGTTAGCCCTCACCCTCCATGGCCAGGAAGCATGGCAACTGAAGCAGAGCTAATAGGCCACATCTTAACCCGAAGGTAGAATACAGAGACAACGACCTTGAAATGACCCAATTCTCTACCCTCAAACCCACTCCCAGTGACATTCTTCCTCCAGCCTGCAGCCCACCAACTGATGAAATATTCAACTACCCAAGAATCTGAGGGGCATCTCATTCAAATCACCATATTGTACTAGGTTTTGTTTGTTGTTGTGGCAAAATACTTGAAGCAACTTCAGGGGAAGAGCCAACTTTGGTTCACAGTTTTAGTAGTTTTGGTCTCTAGTCCCAACTTCCGTTGCTTCTGGATCTACAGTGAAGCAAACGAGCAATTACCAATGGTGACCGTGCCAGAGGCTACTCACCTTATGTTGAACAGGAGGCAGAGAAGGAAAGAGATTGTGACCTGGTTAGTTTTTATTGTTAAGTTGACACAAACTAGAGACATCTGGGCAAAGAGAACCTCAGAAGAAAAAAAATGCCTGGATTAGATTTGCCTGTGGGACGTTGTCTTGATTGATAATTGACATAGGAGGTCTAGCCCATGGCTGGTGGGACCCCTCCCAGCCAGGTGGTCCTGAGCTGGAAAAGAAAGCCAGCTGTGCACAAGCCAGTGATCAATGGTGTTTTCTCGGTGGCTTTAGTGTTACTTCCTCTTTAAGTTTCTGTTCTGATGCTGGGCAGTGGTGGTGCACTTGGAAGGCAAGAGGCAAGTGGATCTCTAAGAGAGTTTAAGTCCAGCCTGGTCTACAGAGCAAGTTCCAGAACAGACATGGCTACACAGAGAAACCCTGTCTTGAACACACACACACACACACACAAACAAAACCCCCCCCCAAAATCCAACCCCACAATCTATTTTCATTTTATTTTATTTCTGTCAATAATGAATTATGCCTGGAAAGTAGAAGCTAAACAAACAAAACAAACTAAGTTGTTTTGGTTACAGTGTTATTTTTTCCCCCTCACAGCAACAGAAACTAAACTAGAACAGATTAAGAACATAGGCTAACTTTCATTGATACTCCCTACTGATCCACTTTGTCAGTTAAGTCCCATTTCCTAAATTCCCTCCCAAACGAGATCCATACCAGTGGTGAGTCGAAAATCCAACACACGAGCATATGGAAAATTTCATATTCAAAGGGCACTTCCTGGCTCATGACCAGCTCAAAAAGTGTCAAGACTTTTCAAAACATTAGTGTATTTTTTCAGGTTTTATTTTATTTTTATTTTATACCTATACGTCTTTTGCCTTCGTGCATGTACGTGCAACACACACAGGCCTGGTGCCTACTGAGTTCGGGAGAAGGCATGGAATCCCCTGGAAAGGGAGTTAGGATGGCTGGGAGTCACCAGGTGTGTGTTGGGGACAGAAACCAGGCCCTCTGCAGCAGCAACTGTTTCTTCAGCCCCTATCTTAATGGTTCTAATAATATTCAGAAGTCCAAGTTTAAAATCTCTTCTTATACTCAAGGTAAACTTTTAGATGCAACCATTTGAAATATCGGAAGAAAATTATTTTTTTTGTAAGGAATGATGTTACAGAATGAATAGTGTCACTCCAAAAGAGATTCACTAGGAGCTTAGGAAGGAAGAATTCTACCAGAGAAGGGCTGAGACCCCGTAGACCTAAAACCTATAGTTCCATGCCTGGCATTTGGCCTCTCTTGTGGGCTAGCTAGACTTATCATCTGTGTGCTCTCAGTGAACATTTTATTTTTCTAATAACATGGAGACTTGACCATCACATCTTTACACATTGTATCTTTAGTGGCTGCCTGTAGGGTCTCTGACATATGTGAGAACATATTTCCTGGTTTCAGACTCATTTTAGAATCTGGGGGAAGTCTCCTTTACTCTCTAATTATTGAATTCTGGATGCCTGCAAAACTAGTGCTCCCAATAAGTGGGACCTTATGAAGCTGAAAAGCTTCT
>CM053760.1:11682219-11719436 GCA_028658305.1 Pachyuromys duprasi | reverse complement strand
TATCCTATAGGTTTATATAAGTGAGTATATACCATATGTTTCTTTCTGCTTTTGGGATACCTCACTCAGTATGATCATTTCCAGGTCCCACCATTTGCCTGCGAATTTCATGATTTCCTCCTTTTTAATTGCTGAATAGTATTCCATTGTGTAAAAGTACCACAATTTCTGTATCCATTCCTCAACTGAGGGACATCTGTAGACCACAACTTCTTAAACATTTTCTCTGAAAACTCACTTTCAAGAAATTTTTAAAAAATAGGTTATAATAGAAACAGTTATCTTCTTTGTTTGTTTTCTGAGACAGTGTTTCTATGTGTAGCTCTGGCTGTTCTGAAAGTCTCTTTGTAAACCAGGCTGGCCTCAAACTCAGAGGTCCACTTGCCTGTGACTCCTGAGTGCTGAGATTAAAGATGTGTGCCACCACCATTCAGCTGGCAATGATATGTTTAAAAAACTTGATTAATATAATTACATCATTTCCCTTCTCCTTTGCTATACCCTTGTACCTTCCCATATATACATACCCCTTTCTCAACTTGTTCCCTTCCAAATTTATAGCCTCCTCTTCTTTAATATGGAATCTGCCAACCACAACAGGAAACTTCTTTAATGAGTGGTGAAAGATACACTTATCTATGGGTATAAGGATAAATATTTAGTGCAGATAGAGATTATACTGGTTTAGGAAAGTGGCAGGGATACGTTCTCCTCTAAAGTCCATGAGCTCACTAATCCCAGGTAGTTGCCTGTATTTCCAGTACTATGATTTCCCTCCCGTGAAGCTAAGCAAGAAAGAGGACCTAGGGTGAAATGATCAATTCAGAAAGGCAAATGGGATAGACATTGGAAGAGGGAGAAAACAGGGAACAGGACAGGAACCTACCACAGTGGGCCTCTGAAAGACTCTACCCAGCAAGGTAGCAAAGCAGATGCTGAGACTCAGAGCCAAACTTTGGGCAGAGTGCAGGGAATCTTATGAAAGAAGGGGGAGATAGAAAGACCTGGAGGGGACAGGAGCTCCACAAGGAGAGCAGCAGAACCAAAAAATCTGGGCCCAAGGGTCTTTTCTGAGACTGATACTCCAACCAAGGACCATGTATGGATATAACCTACAACCCCTGCACAGATGTATCCCATGGCAGCTCAGTATCCAAGTGGGTACTCTAGTAAGCGGAACAGGGACTGTCTTTGACATGAACTCAATGGCTGACTCTTTGATCACCTCTCCCTGAGGGGAAAGCAGCTTTACCAGGCCACAGAGGAAGACAATGCAGCCAGTCCTGATGAGACCTGATAGGCTAGGGTCAGATGGAAGGAAAGCAGGACCTCCCCTATTAATGGACTAGGTGAGGGGCATGGGAGGAGAAGAGGAAGGGAGGGTGAGACTGGGAGGAGAAGAGGGAGGGGGCTACAGCTGGTATACAAAGTGAATAAACTGTAATAAGTAAAAAATAGAAAACAGAACATTTTGAATCCAACTTAGATAATTACTGATAGCTGCCAAGATATGAGTGCCGCTGCTGCACCTTTAGGGATATCTTGCCACCATGGTAATTGATGGAGTTATAGGTATTACAGCTGGGTCGAGCTAATGATTGCTTTCTCCCCTTAGCCTTGGTAATTTGCCTATTACTTCTCTAGTACTATGAAAGCTAGTCCTGTGTCAGATGTTTGTGGTGCTATCATCAGCCTTCAACTTCTTACCTTCATCTTCCAGGAGACAACCAAGTGCAAAAGTAATAGCCTATATTATCTGGGGAGTCTCTTAGCTGTCCTTATCCAACAACTCAAGAGGAGATTTCTCATATGTGGACTGGAGTTTCTGTCTATGGATCTTAAGGGAAGAATTATTACCCATGTAACTTCACTTAAACTGTATATGTATTATATATAATTTTAGGTAAATACAAATAATATGATCTCCTATGACTTTTCAAACATCCTTATTGTTATTTTTCTCTTCTCTCCTCCTTCTGTATTAGCCTTCCCCAACCAGCAATTAAAATTCCCCTGTTTCCCCTTTCATACCACCTGTATCCTGCTAGTCCTCTCTCTAGAGCTCATATTGGTCCATGGTTCCTTGTTACTTTCTTTCTTCATGTGTTTATGTTATATATCACATCTGAAGATTTGGAGCTAGGAACAATAGGTAAGAGAACATTTTGTGTTTGTCTTTCTGGATCTGGGTTACCTCACTCAGTATCATATTTTCTAGTTCCATCTATCTGCCTGCAAATTTCATGATTTTTTCTTTTTCTTTTTAACAGCTGAGTAGTATTCCGTAGTATATACATACCACATTTTCATTATTCATTGATCAATTGAAGGACATTTAGGTTGTTTTCACCTTCAAGCTATTGTAAATAGAGTGGCAGTGAGCACGCATAAGCAGGTGTTTATAGAGTAAGATGTTGAAAGATGTTAAGTCCTTTGGGCACATGTCAAGGAGTGGTGTAGCTGGGTCATATGGTAGATTCTTTTTTGTTTTTTTTTAGCTTTTGATAATTCTCTACATTGACTTCGGGTGACTGTACCAATTCACAGTCTCACCAGCAGCGAATGAAAATTTCCCTTTCCCCATGTCCTTGCTAATATTTGTTGTAGGTTATTTTGCTGATCTAGGGAATGATGAAATCTCATAGTAGTTGGTTCATAGTTGATTGCTGTAGGAATTTGGTTGGGATTGCATTGAATGTGTAACTTGATTTTGGTACAATGGTAATTTTCACAGTAACAATTTTACCAATCCATGATCATTGGAGGTCTTTCCACTTTCTAGTGTTTCTTTCTTATTTTACAGGGATTTAAAGTTTTCATTGTAGAAGCCTTTTAACCTCTTTGGTCAGGTTTATGCTGAGATTTTTTTTTTTTTGAGGCTATTTTGAATGGGGATGTGTACATAACCTCTTTCTTCACATGTTTGCTGTTGGTGTGTAGAAACACTATTGATTTTTATAAGTTGATTTTGTATCTTGCTGCTTTGCTGAAACTGTTGATCTTTTCTAGAAGCTTTCTAGTGAAATTCTGGGGATCTCTTATGTACAATATCATATTATATGCAAATAGGGATACTTTGACTTATTTTTCTATTTGTATCTAATTTTTTTTCTTCTTTTAGTGCTCTGGCTAGTACTTCCGACACTATATTATATGTTGGGCAGAGATGCTCTGTTTTATTCCTGATTCCAATTGGGTTGGTTTGAGTTTTTCTCCCTTTAGGATAAGGTTGGCTGTGGTCTTTCCATATATAGCCTTTACTATGTTGAGGTTATATTCTCTCTAGTCTATGCTCTATGACTTTCATCCTGAACATATGTTGGATTTTGTCTAAGGCTAGTTTTTCTGCATCTATTGAATTCTTTTGCCTTTAAGACCATTTCCATAATTTATAACATTTATTTCCTTATGTGTGTTCAAAAAATCATGCATTTCCAGAGTAAAGCCAACATGATCGTGGTGGGTAATCTTTTTGTGATATGGTTGTATTCACTTTGAGAATTTTTTTTTTGGATTTTTATATCTTTGTTCATCAGAAATATTTTCTATCATTTTTCTCTTCCTTCCTCCCTGTCTTCCTTCCTTCCTTTCTTCTTCTTTTTCTTTCTCAGGTTTTGGTGAGTATATGTTTAGGATTGATATTAGAGTAATGCTTGTTTCACAGAAGAAATTTGGTATTGCTCCTTCTGTTTCTACTTTTTGAATAATTTAAGCCATTTTGTGATTTTTGCTATTTGTGTTCTGAGTCTTATTTGGTGTTTCAGGAATTAGAACTTCTTTTGTTTTCTGTGTGGAATCTCTACTTATTCATTTCTTGAGTTTGAAGTATTGTTTCTAATATTCTCCTTAGGGATGATTCAGTAGACATGAATTCTTTTGGTCTATTTGTACTGTGTAAAGTTGTTCTTTCTCATTCAACCATAGCAGATAGTTTTGACAGGTATAATAGTATAGATTATCATCTGTATTCCTCCACTGTGAGAAAACACAATGGTCAACATCAATGTAGGGAGGAAAGGGTTTATTTCAGTACAATTCCACTGAGGAAGATCAAAAGTATGCTCTGACAGGCAGGAACCTGGGGACAGGAGTTAATGCAGAGGTCATAGAGGAGCACTGCTTACTAATTTGTTTTCCATGACTCAGCCTGCTTTCTTATATCTCCCAGGACCATGGACCAGAGATAACAGTTCTCACAGTGAGCTGGACCCTCCAGCATCAATCATTAGTCAAGAGAATGTTCCACAGGCCCATCTTGTGGAGGGAACATTTTCTCAACTGGAATTTCCTCTTCCCTTTGTCTCATGTCAATTTAACATATAAGCTATTCAGCTGGCTAGAACAGTGTTTAGAATGTGGCAGCCATTATTCCAGGATCTTCTGGCTTTTAACATTTCCATTGAGAAACTCACTGTCATTCTGATGGATTTTTCTTTCTTTTCATGTCTCCAAATTCTTGAAAGTTCTTTTTTTGTATGTACATTGGTAAAAAAAAAATCATATTCTTTGCTTATTTAGTCCAGTTCCTTGACTTTATGTTCAAGTGTTGACAGCTTATCTTTTATTTGTTCTATTCTACTCATAAGAATTTCTCCCGCTTTTTCTAGTTGGGTTATTGAATTGCAATTCAATTCTATCTTCATTTCAGTTTGAGTTAGTTCTCTTCAATATTTCTCTGTCCTTCTGGATTTTCTTCTCTATGTTTATATTTTCTTGGTCACCATTCAGGTGTTTATTTTTTTTTTAAGTTCATCAAGCTGTTTGTTCATATCTTCTTTTAAAAAAGTAAATTATTTTATGTGTATGGATGTTTTACCTGTATGCATGTTTCTTCACCATGTTTATACCTGAGGAGGGCAGAGGAAAGCATTGGTTCCTCTATAACTTGAGTTACAGTGACACCAAAACAAGGATTGAGGGTTGGGTATGAGACAGACAAATACTGGTACAAAAACTCAGCAGTCTGGGTCGGCCCCCAGGTATAGGCGCTGGGCTACTGCCTATCATATATGGTACAGATGGGATAGAATCCAGGTGACTTAGCAGACTGGACCAATACATAGGATACACAACCGGGGTCAAGTCTGGATGTTAGGATCTACACAGGAATTGCTGATGGCACTGGGCCAACTCACAGAACGTGCAGCTGAGACCAGTACTGGTGTAGGAAAGATGAAAGTCAGACTGGACAGGCACTGAGGATACGCAATGAGAACAGTGCCTAGCAGGGACCACCCAGATTGGCCCAATGCTCGTGAAGTGCAACCAGAATAGGACTGCTGACAGGGCAGCGTGCAACAGATGAGCCCATCAGATTGGGTTGGTGCACAGGTTGTGCAGCTAGGACCAAGCTTGGGAGAAAGAGAGAGGCTGGACCAACCTGCTAGACCAGCTCACAGGATCTAGCTTAGAAATATTTGTTCTCTTTCCTTGGCTTCTGGAGTGCTCATATTACAGGTTATGTAGTACAAGAGAGATTGTTATCATATATCAATTGTTAAAAATAGTAAATTCATTTTGGCATTTTTGTGTATATGCATACACACACATATATAGCATGCTTTCATATATACTGCATTTTTGAAAGCCTTGTTTTATTTTTATTTTGCTTTTTTGCTTGCTTGGTTAGTTGGGTAGAGAAACATTTTTAATTAAAAATGTTTATTTTTTATGTGTATGAGTACTTTGTCTTCACATGTGTCTGTGAATCATGTATATGCCTATGCCTTGTGCTCATAAAAGCTAGAAGAGGGCATTGGGACTAGACTTACAGATGGTTGTGAGCCATCATGTGAGTGCTGGGGAATCAAACATGGGTCCTTTGGAAGAGCAGCCAGTACTCTTAATTGCTGACCCATCTCTATAGTCTGCTTGTTGGACCCTGCTGGTAAGGTCAAAGTCTGGCATTACTGGATAGCTCCTGAGCTCGGTGTGGACTCCCTTCCTCAGTTGGGTTCCCTCCTCTCCCACTGATATGGGGAAGCCTCAGATCCTCAAAGGAGAGTCGTATAGCCCTCAGGGAGATTACAAGTCTGACCCTGCCCTGATAAGAAACCGGTTCAACATGCACCTGGGATTCCTGGAAATACCCCACCTTATTCTCATGAGACCATAGCTTTCAGCAAATGACCTTTAACTGTACCTGGAGTTCTCTCTCCCCCTTAGGATAAATATTACGTTCCCCTTCTTACAATAGGACTGTACCGCTACATGCAAATGAAGTATCCCTAGCAATTTTAGCCCCAGCAAATCAAACACATTCACCCCCCCCCCCAAACTCCTGCTACTACCCAAGATTTATAAGTTCCTGTTTCACACTAAATAAACGGGCTGTCATCATCATTTTACTACGACCATCATTTACTCTGCGGAAGAAAGGACTTCCCCGCCTTGCTGAAGAATTCACTGCTGGATTCTTGGCTCCCAGCTAGGCAGCCACAGCTGCCTTGGTCACTGCAGAAGCCTGCCGGACCACCACAAGCTCTGTGCTCAGCAGCAGAGGAGAGCCACAGACCGCCGCTGAAGCAGCAGCCAGACTTTCATTCCCACCGAGAACAGAAAAGGCACGGGAGTTGGCCTATGTCCTCTGCCTTTAGCACTGCAGCTTCGCTGAAGGGTTGTAACACTGTGATAACATCACCAGCCGAACGATGGAATTTCGGCTGCCATCTGGAAATCTCACTAAAGAGAGCTGATTGGGACACCCTGTGGAAAAATCTTTTCCGCACCTCCAGGGAGATTCAGGAGCCACGCACAAGGACTTCGCTTTGAGCACTCTAGCTGCTCCTCAGAAAAACAGAACCTGGGACTGCCCGGTTCCATCCGTTTCCTGCCCAGAAGCCAGCAGCACCTGGATTGGTCCTCAGGGAGACTGCGCAGCAGCGGGGAACTCGGAATAACGCCGGTTTAATTTTACTTTATATTCCATTTATTTAGTATGTATTTACTTTCTGGTTTTTCAGACAGGGTTACTCTGCGTAGTCCTGGCTGTCCTGTAGCTTACTCTGTATTGCAGGATAGCCTTAAACTCAGAGATCCGCCTGCTGTTCCCTCCTGAGTGCTGGTTTTAAAGACATGGACTGCCATGTACAACTCTTCGTTTTATTTTTAATTATGTGTGGTGAATATGTACATGTGTATGCCCAGCGAAGCCGGAGACATGGAGCTGGACAGTTGTGAGCTGCTTGACACGGGTGCTGGGAACTGAACTGGGGCGGTCATGTCAGAGCGGTCCTTGCTCCTAACCAGTGTGTCATCTCTCCCTCCCTCTTCCTTATGTTTTAAGTTGCTGTACTGAGCGTGGGCGCAGTGTGCCTTGTTTATTGTCTTAATGTGTAATATAAAATCATTGCAGCTATTTCTCTGAAGTGTTAGGCATTTCTCTCCAAGTATTACTTCCAGGCCTAGTTTTGAATTTTGCATCATTAACCACCTACGAAGTCATATTATTTTGGTCATTTGACCAAAGATGTTATCATATTTTATATCATTAAATCGTAAAAAGTGTCTTCATTTGGATGGAGAATGGAACTGGCTTGAGAAAGGCTTTAGCATTAGCCACCTTCACCGGAATGGACACTGGTGGAAGGATCGGATGTTGCATTTACAGTGTGTACATGCCTGTGGGAGGGCTGGAAGAGAGGGGAAAAGGCAGGAGGTTCTTCTTAGGATTATACGGATGCTACGAACAGACAGAAACTGTACTGAAATGCATGTGGTCCTCAGTTTACAAGAGTAGACCCCCTCCCCCCCAAAAGCAGGGGACACTCTTGGGAATGTTTGCTTTTGGCAGGAGTGAGTAGGAATACACTAATCCTTAGTTCTTCCCCAGCAAAAAATTTGACTTGAATTAATATTATTGCTAAAAAAGTACTCAAAATTTATTATACAAAACCTTTCTGAATTCTTTTGCACACTTCTCTGAAGGGGCGATGGGCTAATACTACTCCTTAGATGTCTACTGACGACTTGTTTTAGGACACTAATCATATAGGAATAGATTCTTGTTTTAATGAGATTATTTTCCTTCCTCCCTGCCTTCCCAGCTTTTCTTTACTTTCCTACGGACTTCAAGGCATGCTCTCCCTCTTAACGCTCCTGCTGCAGCTTCTCAAGCCCAGAGATGACAGCTGTGCACCCCTAGCCTTGGGATATATTTCAAAGTTTAGAAAAACTGTTTAAAATGCACATCGTTCACATGCCATTTAAAGGAATGTCATATTTCCTGGAAAAAACACACAAATATAAAACAACCAAAATGTTTGTTTACTGAGTATTTTATAAATATAGTTGACAAAATAGGGTGTCAGTGTCCACACATTCATCTCTTAGTTCCAACAACTAAGAGATGACTCAACTTATTTTCTGCATGGAAGTCATTTTGAGAAAAACTTCTTACCATTCCTTCATTTGTTTTAGGATCATAACTCTGGTGTGTGTGTGTGCGCATTAAGTGCACGTGAGTGTACATTTGTGCCCACCCTTGAATGTCTGTGTGCAGGTCAGAGACTTCTAGCTCTCACTGAGCCTGTTCCAGCTGGCTTGGCAGGTCGAAAGCAGTAGGGACCCACTTGTCTCTGTCACCTTGGCCTTACAGGCACGCACTTCGAACGCTCAGCCTTTACATTGACAATTCAACGATTAAAAACATTTCTTGCTGAGTCAGAGAGTATTTCAAAACACTTTGTCTCCTCCATGTTTGCTTTAATGTGGAGTAACAGGGGCTGCTCGCTCTGTCGATGGTAGGGAGCTGGTCTACTCAAACCATTCCCGAGGCCCCTTCATTGCTTCTGGTTTAGCTGTATCCATCTGGATGCTACCAGCTATTCCCCAAAGGATAAGAAAGATTTGTGTTCTTAGGCAGTGCTAGCAAAGACACAGCTTTAAAAATGTCTTGGCTGTCATTTTCCAGCGGCCTGTTTTGCACAGAGGGGAAGACTGGTAGGCACAGAGCAAGTATGAACCCTAGAAATATTTTACATTAACCCTTCATCCCACAGTGTTTGAGAAAAACAATGAACAGCACAGGGCTTTGCTCCTAAGGAGATCCTTCTTCCCCGAGCACCATCTCTTTGTGTTTTTACTGTTTCACTTGTATGGATACAATGGAGAGAATAGCCCAGGAGACCCTTTGGCCAAGCTGCTATTCCATCTGTCTTTGGCAAACCAGGAAAATCTGTGTTAGGTCTTGCCTTATGGCAAATTCAGATCTGCAGTTGCTGTTTTCCCACGCTTACTTAAGCTTCTTTGCTATGGGCACAAAAGCCTAAGGACCTCTTTCTGAGTGTGGAATACTTTTATATATTGAGGCCCTCTGGCCTTGCCTCAAGTAGATACAAACAAATAAACAAACAAACAAACAAACAAATGAAGGAACAAAAGCCTAACTTCAGCAAAAGAAACTGGTTCAGGGCCAGGAGACAGAAAAATATACCAGAATTGCAAGGGTGTGTTGTCTCTCTTCAAGAGATGGGTGATATTTTTATAATTCTGGGGGGTGCGGGTTGGTTCACCCACTTTGTATGTACTCTTTCAAAATTAATTGTTAAAAAATTTTTAGTTGGAGCAAAGTGGTTGATTTTATATGAAGACCAGTTTAAAGTTGTAATGTGATAGGAAAAGAATTGAGAAGTTCTGATAAACTAGGAGGAGCCACTTAAAATATAAGTATTGGTTCTTAGGATAGTACTTGTAGGATGTGGAAAGTGTATTACTGTCTCAGTGTCATGTCTTGTCACACTGCATCTGACTTTGGCTTGCTGTGATGTAGTTTTATAACCTTTTTACTTCATGTGTCCGTAACCAGAATTGGCACGGACACCTCACAGGAAATTAAAGATTTAAGTAAAACAAAACACGCTTATGGTTCTCAGCAATGCATGGCTTATGTTTCTTTCAACTACTAAGCTTCCACTCAAATCTGGGACAATCAGGATGCAGCGAAAGTGAAGAGATATAGCCCAACACTGACACCTTTAGCCTTTGGAGTCCTCCTAGACCCCCAAACCTAGGGATTTTTAGTCAAACAAAGCAAGATTCTTGCATGGGTCTAGTGACACAGGCTTGTAATCCTTCCTATTCCGGATGCTAAGGCAAGGCTACAAGGTGAAGGCCAGCCTGGGTAACTGTGGTAGTTTGAGTACGAACAGTCCCCATAGGCTCTTATATTTGAATGCTTAGTCATCAGGGGTGATCCTACTTCAGAAGGTTTAGAAGGTGTGGCCTTATTGGGATAAGTGTAGCCTTGATGAAGGAAGTGTCTTACTGGGGTGGGTTTTGAGGTTTAAAAAGCCAGAGCCAGGTCCAGTGTCGCTCTCTTCTGGCTGTCTGTGGATCTAGATGTGGAACTCTCAGCTACTTCTCTGGCGCCATGTCTGTGTGCATGCCATTTTGCTCCCTACCATGATTATAATAGACTAAACCTCTGAAACTGTAAGCAAGCCCCAATTAAAACTTTCTTAAAATAAGAGTTACTGTAGTCATGGTGTCCCATATAACAATAAAACACTGACTAAGAGAGTAATTTAGTGAAACTCTGTCCTTTTAAAAAAATTTTTAATCAATTTTTGAGAATTTTATACATTCATTTGCTGTATTTTGATCAGTTTCACTCTCACCATCTCCCAACTTTTCGAGGACCTATCTTAAAGCAAAACATAGGAAAGGCTTTCAGTGTGAGTTAACAGTTAGTAAACTTGCTAAGCAAAGGTAAGAGCTATTCTACACTCTACAGGAATTCAGAGATACCATAGTGTGAACCTAATGCACGTGTGCAGGCTTTGTAAGAAAGACAACCACACCAAAGTGTTTTAACAGTAATATGTACACATACATACATACACATATACAAATGCACATGCACAGACACACACACACTGACAGAGACATGATTTTGTGGCTTTTAAAAATCACACTGTTTAAAAGATGGCGCCGAAGGCAAAGAAGGAAGTTCCTGCCCCTCCCAAAGCTGGGCCAAAGCGAAGTCCTTGAAAGCTAAGAAGGCAGTGTTGAAAGGTGTCCACAGCCACAAAAAGAAGATCTGCATGTCATCCACCTTCCGGCGGCCCAAGACCCTCCGGAGGCAGCCCAAAGAGGAAAAACAAGCTTGACCACTATGCCATCATCAAATTTCCCCTGACCACCGAATCAGCCATGAAGAAAATAGAAGACAACAACACACTTGTGTTCATTGTGGATGTCAAGGCCAACAAGCACCAGATCAAACAGGCCGTGAAGAAACTCTATGACATTGATGTGGCCATTGGTAAGACCTGATTATGATGCTCTGGATGTTGCCAACAAGATTGGGATCATCTAAACTGAGTCCAGCTGGTTAACTCTAAATATATACTTTTCCACCATAAAAAAGCTATAATTTGCAGCCAGGTTTAAAGATTAAGCTGTAGAGGAATTTTAATCCAGGAACATGGCTGCTCTGGCAAGGAATCACAGCCAAAGACCTTCTAGGTCTGTGTGATCCAGCTGGAAGGACACACCTTTAATCCCTCTGGCTGGAATACAGACATGCCCTTAGTACACACCTTTAATCTCAAACAATGAAGGTAAAGTTAGTTTATAGATGGAAGTACCTGTGTTTGAAAGTGACGTCTAATTGAGAGGCAGAAAGTGATGAATCTGAGAAAATTTGACAGAGTGAGTCAGAGACAGGATGTGCCTATCTCTTGTGACAACAGAGATAGGAAAGAGAAGCTACTTTCTCAACTGTCAGTCAGTTGGGAGTCAACAGATGGGAGTGAGTTGAGAGGCAGTGAAGGGGATTTGAGTTGGTGGAGTTCAGAGGTAGTTTTTCCTGGGGCAGTTTTATAGAGACAAATTACAGAGAGAACAAGCTGGATACAAGTGAAGACAGAACAAGCCAGAGAATGAGGAGGAGCCAGAAGATTAGAACAGATTGCTAGAGTGAGTTTGAGGCCAAACAGAGCAATTCCGTTAGAAGCCAGTTTGAACCAGTTATCATGGAGAGCAGTTTAGGCCAGAACAGCTGAACTGGACCAGCCAGCCGGAATTCAGAAAGAGAAGAGAGGGTGAGTTTATTTAGCAGTAAGCCTTGGAGACAACAAATGAATGAGGCAAATAAAAGATACATTTATACTAAGCAAAGTCTAAAAAGGACAGTGTAAAACTTAAATGAGATGCTTTACAAATTGCTATTATCTTAAGTAATTGCCTAGTCAGGCATGGTGGTACATGCCTATAATTGGAACCCTTAGAAATAGAGGCGGGCGGCTAGAGACATGGCTCAGCAGTTAAGAGCACTGACTGCTTTTCAGTGGTCCTGTGTTTGATTCCTACCACTTATTTGGCAGTTCATTAGCCATCTATTACTTCAGTTTGAGGGGACCTGATGCCTCTTTTGGCTTCCACAGGTACCAGACATATATCTGGTGCAGAGATGTACACAAGTTCTATAAACTTAAAATAAAATTTTAAAAGAGAAGAAAAAGGAGGTGAAAGAAGGAAGAGACAAAGGAGGAGAAGAGGCAGGAAGATCATAAGTTCAAGGTCATCCTCAATTATTTAACTTCTTAGTAAATTTGGACCCAGCCTGGGCTACAAGAAAGACTGTCAAGCACCTAAGAAACAACCTTTTCCCCAAAATATCAAACAAAAACCAAATTTCTTTTTCTGTTTTTGTTTCTTTTTGTTTGAGACAGGGTCTTACTGTTTATTTTTCGCTATTCTGGAACTTACTCTGTAGACTAGGCTGGCCTTGAAATCACAGAGATCCACCTGCTTCTGCCTCCTGAGTCTTGGGATTAAAGGAGTATGCCACAACACTCAGCCAAATTTCTTTTTATAAAGAAAGTTGTAAGGCTCATTTTCAGGTATAGGCATGAGAGGAATGTTAGTTACTGTGGTAACATTTAAGATCACAAACCTTTTGGTGCTAAGCACAATTTACTTGACTTTGGCACATTTCTTTGAGACAGGAAAAGGGAATGCTGTCTTTGCATTTGTCATTTGGGACTTTTAGTGGAAAACTTTTAGCTTAGATTCTGGGGAGAATCTCCCTGAATCTTCCTAGTTGTTCCTATCTTTCTTCCCTGCTTCTAGAACAACTTTCCATTTTGAAACTTGACATGGTTTAGAACATTGGACCCAATGGCTGTATCTGAAACTTTTGAGAAATGGAATTTGAAAATTTTAAGGATAAATAAGAACCCCTGCTATGTTATCTCTGGGGCTAGTGTCTGCGCTCTCTCCAGAGCCCTATCATGCTGCTTGCCATCTGCCCATCTGCCCATGGTATTAACAACTCTACATCAACTCTGTGTTCTCTAACACTCTGTCTTAGTGTCCACCTTGCACCTTCCATCTGGAGCTTTTAAGATACAGGTATGCCCACCCTAAGTACTTCCTTGGGAAAATTTGGCACACCAGTGTGTTGCATGTACTGGTTAATTTCTCTCACCTGACACCGACTACTTGAGTGTAGTTGTTTTATCTTGGCATCTACCCTTTCTGTATGAAGTTTCTGGAAAGCTGATCACATACCATGCCTGCACTACTGTGTGATGATAAGGGCAACGGATAGCTGGGAAACTTGCCCGTGTTTACTTTCTGAGACTAGCGTCTTCCTCTTCTGCAAGAACTTCTAGTAACAACCAGCTGGATCACCAAATTTAGCTTGTGATTGCCAAAATGGGGATGTGTAACTAAATAGGCTGGTGAAATGCTACATCATTTACGATCCTTCTAGAATTCATAGTATATATCAATATAATGAAGTCTTCAAGGAATCCTGCAGTAAAGATCCTGTCCTTCTGTATTTGATCTGGTGTTTACAAGGCTTATTTAACCTTGGAAGCTACAAGTTGTCCTTGTATATTAATGCTTTTTGGGATTTGTGTTGAAAAAGATGATTCTGTTTTTTTAATTTATTTTTATTTTTATTTTTTTTCTGTTTTTTTTATTTTAACTCAGGCTTTTCCTCTTTGTGACACAAATGATGACTTAATTTAAAATGCATTTTACAACTGTTATAATGAACCAATTGCTTTGCATATTAATTTTGAAATAAAATGTGTTTAAATAAAAAAGCAGTTTTTCTTGTGATAAGCTTAATATCAGGTACTAATTAATTAACAAAAAGAATCCACAGTTATGAAGGCTGAAGAGAATTGTATATATTTATGTTATTTTGGATTTTAGGATGCCTCATATAGCTTTTGGTGTTGATTTTTTTGAGCGTTTATTATGAGGATGGAAGGAAAACACAGGCTGTTGCAGACAAGCCAAAACCGAGATGTCATCTCCTCGTCTTGGTAACTCTGGTCTTTCATAATGGAAAAACCACCAGTTAGAAACAAACTGTCATTAATAGTACAACTATTTAATGGACTTCAAGATCCTGCTTTCACAGGGTTTTATTGTGTTACAGCTTCTTGTTGCCCTGTGCCCAGTGGCAAGGAGAGAATTGATAAAATAACTGTAATGGCGTCATGAACAGTGTGAGCAAAGTCCGGTTAGTAACGCTATTTTCAAGTACAAGTGGCATCGGGAGCAAAAGAAAGTATCTCCCAAGAGGACGGCTGCTGAGCTAGATGCTGGTAATGCAGAAACCACACTCACGAGTGCTGGGGTTTCAATCCAGAGGTGTGTGCGTGTGTTTTGTCAAGACTCTATCTCTTCTCACAACATGCAATAATCTAGGTGGCACCTTGTTCTCTACAGATCTTTTGTTAACCCCCTATTGTCCACGGATTTCTCTGAATTAGTCTTAGTATATTTAGTTTCTGCTGAACGGAATTTATACTCTCAGTTGGACAAGACTGTCCAGGCCATGCTTTCTGTCCGCATGTGGCCCCTCTCCGGTCCACCGCAGTCTCATTGTGGCTTCTGTCCTGCAGGGGTACTGTCTTCAGTGTGAGCCTTTCCCTTTCTTCCAAAGGGCTGTGTGCACTGATTAAGTTTTTTATATGTGTAGGAACAAAGGCTCTTTGCCCAACATTAGGCTAAGGGTGAAGAAATGAAGAAGACCTAGCTCCCTGATATTTTAAAGCTAATTAAATAAAGGGAAACAGGCAACTAAATGGATCATTTAAATAGAATGTGGTGGGTGATAAGAGAGGGATGAATATCATAGGGGAGGAAAGCCAAGGACGCTTTTCTGGAGACAATGACTAGAGCCTGGAATGGCAAGTGAGAAATTAGCACCCCTACCAAAAGGCTCAGGAAACAGCACAGAATAGGGGGTAAAAAGCACATAAGAGCAGGAGGCTGGGGAGGAGTGACGTGAAACAGTCTCCTGGACACGACACGGCCGTTACACTCACAAGCTCATAGATGCTATGGACACAGTGCACGAGAAGTCAGTCAGCATGTTAGCATGGATGGGAGAGGGCTTGTGATGTGCCATCCCTACTGGAGTCGCTGGCAATTGGCAATTGCCCGCTGGAGAAAGGAGAATCATTTTGTTCTTCGGGAGTGTGAATGCTGGTAGGTAGCCCACATTCTAGTGGATGTCCTCACAGCCATGTGCATACCAGCAGCACTAATCGATTTCAGTAGCCTATAAGATACAAGAGGACGTGGAGATGGGAGGGGGACATGTTGGGGGGCCAAGGGGCAGTGAGCAGTAGAAACTGGGGTGCACGTGATAACGATACATTGACTACATGTATAAAATTGTCAGAGTAAATAAAAATTTTTTTTCTAAAAAAAAAAAACCAAATAAATCAACAAGCAGATGAATTGGAGCCCTGTATTGAGGGAACATTTTTTAGGTAGAGGAAAGAGTGAGCTGTGGCTATTTTGGTGCTGCATTTGCTGGTAAGGACGGCAAGAACTGCCCTTCTGGACCCTGCTTGCAGGCTGACTTTCTGAAGAGAAAGTTAGGAGTGAGGCATCCTTCACTCAGGCTAGGACCGAAGCGCAGCAAGGAGGACAGTAATCCTGCCATCTAAAAATGTCTCGTGGGACAAGCTGAAAGTGGGAACGGCAAAGCTCTCCAGGGCCCTGGGATATTTCCCCATCTTTCCTCTGCACCTGAATAAGCTATACTTGGCGTGACGGCCGTTCTTATCCGACAGTAAGCCGTGGAACACCGAGAAAGCACTGTCACATACCCACATGCTGTGAACAGATATCCCGATGACAGCACTGAAGCGTCATCTGCACGGTTGGACCGTTCACAGGTGTCTTTCTCACAGCAGACGCTGCCCTCGGTGCTGCGTGTGTGCTGCCGAACAACGCAGAGCAGCTTCTTGTTGCCCTGTGCCCAGTGGCAAGGAGAGAATTGATAAAATAACTGTAATGGAGTCATGAACAGTGTGAGCAAAGTCCGGTTAGTAAAGCTATTTTCAAGTACAAGTGGCATCGGGAGCAAAAGAAAGTATCTCCCAAGAGGACGGCTGCTGAGCTAGATGCTGGTAACGCAGAAACCACACTCACGAGTGCTGGGGTTTCCTGTGATAAAGAAAGGCCAGAGCTTCGCAAAGTCCATCTTAGAATCTGCCACTTTTATGTGTGAAAGCAATTTCTAATAATTAACAAAACTGTGTAAAAGATTAAATTCTTTGTTAAGAGCCGGGAATATTTTAACGCAGGGCTCCATCTGTCAGTAGGGGAGCTGCACTGTGGATTCTCAGGGGTTAGGCAATTTCACCAGAAGCTCAGCAACTGCAGCTTGTGACAAACGACTGACCCCTAAGGCCACCAACCCTGGCTGCCTGGTGTTCTGCTGGGCCCCTGCCCAGTAGTTCCTATTCTCTCACCTCGGACTGGACCACTCTTCCAGCCTGAGGCAGGCATTTTCATTATGATCCATAATTAAGTTGAATAGACTTTGTAATTGAACAAGCATCATCCACTGGGGACTTTTGATGGGCTTAGCTCATCAGGGTTTCAGAGGGCTGTGTGAGGGAGAGGGGATGGTGGGGGCTGGTATCTCTTGCTCACGTTTACAGGCATTTATCGACACAGTCTGTTTTCAGAGACCAGGATTTCAGTTCTCTATAGTACAGATTATGAGCAATGGTGGCTAAAACCAAACCAAACTAAAATTCCCGATTTGCAAGATGAACTTCCGTGTACTTTATGAAGCAAGCTGTTCTTGCCTCAGGACTTTCTTCTCTGGATGTTTCATGGGCACCAGGACGGACCGGTCTCTTTCTGAGTAGGAGCATGTGATGAGAGCAGGAAAGAGGCAAAGCGACATGTCTTTGCCCTCTTCCCCGGGCTAATTATTGCTTACATTCTCCATCAATCAAATTCTTAGCCAGTTCACCAATGAGCGATGAGACACTTTCCAGTGAGGCTGCTACACAAAACACTGTGAACAATGAATAAAGTTTAATGAATTGCATAGTCAAGGGGGAAAGAAAGGAAGGGTGTATAATGAGTGAGGTGAAAGGATTTGTTACTACTAGATCAAGTTTTTCTTTATAATAACAAGAGGTAGCACCAGTTATACCAATAGAGAAATATATCCCTAGGATGTGGGTTATATTTCAAGTTTGCATATTTGTATTACAAGAAGCCATAGTACCATGCTTTATTCCTTTAGAGCCCTCCATGAGTGTTTCTTAAATTGCTTGTGTGCTGGTGGATGATTTTCTCTCTACAGTATAGTTTGATATCAAGACACATGTGTGCCAGTTATGAGAAAACAGTATGAGAAAAGACAAATGATTGAACCTGACCTCGTGCAAGAGGCAGAGGTATCTGAGGAGACTTATTTTTGTTGGCCACTATATTATTCACCTTTCTTTTGCTGTGATACAATATCCAAAGCAATAGACTTAAATATAGGAAAGATGTATATTGTTTCACAGTTTGAGATGTTTCTGTTCTTGGGCACAGTCCTATTGCATTAGGCAGCATAGCACATCATGGTGGAAGTTTAAATTGGAGGAGACTGCTTACATCATGACAGCTTGGAAGCAAAAAAGAGAGAAAGAGGAGGGGCCATTGTCATAATATCCCCTTTCAAAGGAATTCCCCAAATGGCCTAACCTCCTTTCACATGGGCCTCTACCTTCTGAAATTCCCACCGTCTAGCAACAATACCACAGGCTGGTGATAAGCCTGCGATACACAGGCTTTTGGGGAAATTTCAAATCTGAATGTAGCAGCCACAACGGAATGGGAGAGTTCAGACAAGTGTGGACTCTAGGACAGCTGGGACTCGAGTTCAAATTTCAACACTGCATGTATCTGTCAGCGGAAGGGACCGCATTGCCGCTCAGAGAATGATATAGTAGAAATGCCGGGTGTGAGGAATTGGGGGCTGAACTCCCTCCATAAGGTGGAGATGCCAGGCAGGTGCTGGCTGTTGCTTCAGAAGTGACCCAGAGCTGAGTTGGCACAGGTTGACTAAGAATATGGCTACAGAAGGGATGTGTGTGTGAAGGTCTGGAAAAAGCTGGGATGAAGAATTAGATGTTGATTGGGAGTTCATGGAAAACATATGAAGTACCTCTACGTTGTAAATAATGGAGTTATAATTAAGGTGTCTCAAACATTTCAATAGATATCAAAGCCTTATGAACAAGATTTGTGCCAGGAAATCCTTAGAGGTTCCCTCTAAAATTACAGGAGTGCCTCTGATGATCACAAAACAATGGACAAAGCCCACATGTCCTCTGACATGTGATTTTAGGACTGCTTCTTCTTTTAAAATCTGGAATCTGTAAGGGTTCAAGAAGTTCCCTGCTTTTGCTTAAAAGAGCACACACAGAATATTTGTGACTTAGAATAGGGTCTTTGTCAAAAATTGTACAATGTGTGGTAATAGAGGTGCCGACTAATTTGACTGTGGTAGTCATTTCATGCTACATCTGCATGTCAAATCACCACACTGTGCATCATGAACGCATACAATTTGTACTAATCTATCAGAACTCAGTAACACTGAAAAAATTTCTCAAGAGGTATGAGTTATCGAAACAGTATTTTTTGGGGGCTTGGTTATGGCAGCACTAGGAAAGAATGAGTAGAAAATTTCAGTGTGTTACCAAGCAGATTAGTACGCATCTGTGTGTTTTCTCTTGGGAATTCCTGCTTGTGGCATCCTGACAGCGTGGTGGCTAGAGAGAAGGCTTTCTGCTAGGAAATGACCAGTGCAAGTTCGGAAAGGTTGCATGTGATCTATCTAGGACCTGTCCCTAAAACCTAGGCCAGTCTAGGACTTCTGTTAATCCAAGAGATTTGAGCTTTCTCTTGTGATCACTATGAGTTGTTACATGATTAGTTCATCATTGGGCAGCCATAAAGAAATTTCATTATGCAGAAATTCTGCACTACTTTACAAACCACAGCATGCTTTAATCTCAGTGGTCTGGGGTTGCAGGCCGTGTGAGGAGTGACTGTACAAACGGCTACAACACACACTGTGTGCGTTTCTGTCTGGGAGTTCCAGAATGGACCGAAGAGCAGGTGGTGAGTTTCTTATACAAAATTTAATAGCCAATTTCTGTACCTATTCTTATCAAAATGTCGACAATCATAGGACTCTTCTGATTCTCTTTGCAATGTAAATTTATATATTGTAATATTTGTTTTGAAAATTTATATACCGGCTCACCATATGAGCATGTTCTCATTGCCTACTCGGGCCTTTGAGCAATTTGCAGTCTTTTGTTAGCAAATAAAGGCCCTCAGAGCCTCCTATTTTGAGCCCAAGTTTACCAGCTGCTATCCACTACTGGGCCTCATTAGGGGCCTGCTGCTCCGCTGAGAACCACACCACATGCTGCACCCTCTCTTGTCTACATATTAGCCTGTTGCTGCTCTTTAAATTACCTGGTACAAAGGCTTGCTCTTTTTCTCCACAGAGAGCTCCCACTCCTGTCCAGCTTGAAGAGGCTCTATATCATGATCTCTCAAACTAATTAAGGTTCGTGGGCAGGCCACAGGTTGCTCCAGAAGAACCTTCCTGAAGCCTCATATCCATGAGTGTTTTCTTTTTATTTCATCCGTCTCCCCCACTTCCCCCCCAGAAAATGACTACTGCTGTATCTCATGTTCAAAAGCCCGTTTTTGAAATGTGAAAAAGCGGCTTCCTCTTATTGATCTAGAGATGTAAGCAATTATGCATTTCAAAAATATGAACCAAAAATATTTGAAATAAAAATATAAAGTATTTACAAGGGTTAGGCTAATACATTACCGGGAAAGTATTTCCAAAAATAGCAGGTTAGGTCCAGTATTTATGCTAATTGGCAACTGATTTATATATTTAAACCAAAAACATGAAAACCTTCCTACAAATTTTAGGAGAATTTGTTTGTAGTTTAATGGATTGGGAAATGGATTAAATAGTGTCAGTTTCTTATACCAAATTATCAAAGAAAAGTTTTAAGTTTCCTTGGAAGAGAATTTGATATTTTCAGTTACAAATTTTGAGAAGAGAGTGTTCCATTGTGGGTGTTTTGCTTTTTTTTTTTTTTTTTTTAAAACAAAATGAGTTGATGAAAGCCTTTGTCAGCACAAAAGGTAAACTACTGACTGATGCTTCATTAAAAATTATGGTTAACAGAAGGCCTCCATCATGTGTCAGCGCTCTCTCAGAGGTTGGTGTATCATCCAGCTAATGGAAACTCTACTGGACACCGAGAGAGGCAGGCGGGTTTGAGCTAGGAGGAAGGGTCTGGCTTGCCAGCCTCCTGTGCACCCCAGTATCTCTTACCTGCTCCTTTGGTGGACCCTGGAGTATTGTTTCTTTCTGCTTTCCTCTCCTTTTTTTTTTTTTCTTCTGTGTTTCATGGGATATTTACTTACTGAAATGTAGCTTTCACATTTATCCCTGTTCTAACATTTTGGGGGAAACTGTGTAGTTGCCTTGTTTCACCCTCCTCTTTTCTCAGGCCTCCTTTTATGCCATTCCTTCTTTTCTGTTTAATGCTTTCCACCAGCCCGGCTGATCTAACGGACACTGTTAGCCACTGTAGCACAAAGAACAACACTCCCTTTCGTCACCCAACTTCAGATATGCTAGGAAACATTTTGAACGACTTTTATGTACCTAATTTGTGAGTGTATACAGCAAATATGTTTGTCTCTGACAGTTTAATAAGGACAGTATGTCATCAAGCATGGGTTATACATGGGGGAGATATTCTGCCTAACACGTGTATAATGGATTAGTGAAATAAATTGTTCCTGAGCCATGTTTATTTACATTTGTGAGTGAATTGCTGATGGTAGATAGATCTGCTTTTTGCTGTCTGGGAAGCTTCAGAGAGACAGTATATGCGTTTGGATGAGCAGGGCAGTATATTTAAATCATACCATGCAAACATGGGTTCGAACAAGCACTTTTTAAAATGCCTGTTGACAAGGACAGAGATTGTGGCAGCCTCAGCAGTGACTCTGATTACAGAGTAACTCAGCAAATGTTGATCAGAAAGGCGCTTTCAGGGGCTCATGGGCTCTGTTGTGTCCCGTGACACGGCCGAGTAGGCAAGGGGAAAAGATGGTGTATCTTACTCTTGGAAGATGGCCATCATATATTAATCCAAGAAATATTTACTAAGAAACTACTGTACACCAGGCATCGTTTTTAGGTGTTTTCAGAGCAACAACAAAAATGGAGATATGCCCTCATGTAGCTTGAAGGCTGGTAGGAAATGGAGATGAGCAGAAATTACTCTCAGTGTGCTAATTGGAGTGATCATGGCCAAAAGCAAAGTGTGCTGAGAAGACAGATTGGTCCTGCAGGTAGCAGAAATCATCCATGTGTGGGCTGCAGAAAAAGGCCTGGGGGCTTTGGCCTTCACTCTTCTACTGGGAGTTTTTGGGTCTGGAAGTATCAGCTTTCACCTGTGGTTCTAGAAACAACTACTGCTGTCGTTTTCTCAGAACTGAAGACTTTCCCACTCTTTGCTAGACCAAAGTCCTAATGTGATGTCACCTGCTTGGTGTACGGCAACATGTATGCCGTTTGAAACTAACCTGTAAGACATCAGACTTTAGTTGCTGTCTCTTAAAAGGATGGCCTGGGGCTAGGGATATGACTCAGAGTTTAAGAGCAAGAATTATTCTTTCAGAAGACCTGGGTCCAATTCCCTGCACCATCTTGGCAGGTCACAATTGTGACTCCAGTTCCAGAGGATACGATGCCCTTTTCTGGCCTTTGAAGGCACTGCACACATGTGGTGCACAGATATACATACATGCAAAACACCTGTTCACATAAAAAAATAAAATGAGGGAAAAGAGGCTTATTCTCAAATCTTTTCACTTATTTTCTCTTAAAAAATTAGCAAAAACTCAATGAAATGTTCTAATAACTAGAGTATACTTTAATATGTTCCTAGTTGTTTTAAGATCTTTCTTCTTTTCCTGCATCCTTTTCTTCCTGTTTCTCTCTCTCTTCCTTTTTTTCCCTTGAGACAGGATCTTGCTATGTAGCTCTTGTTGGCCTTGATGACTGGTAGGGACTCTCTGTTTGTCGTGGCTATTGTTTTTTTTTTTTTTTTTTTCCTAGAAGGGAAGGCATTTACAGAGTTATATCGTGTTTGGGGCTTGACCCTGAAGCATATCACCTAATCTTATAAATCACTTTTGATAGAATTATTCTGATTTTAAACACAAGAAAACAGACATTCTAAAAAGTTTAGAAGTTTTAATTTGATAAAATTAATTCGAACATTTTTATACAGATAGCAGGAAGGAGACTTTGTTAAAAGCCATACTTGCCTGATTCCAAAATGCAGGGTTTTTCTAGGTTTCTATTATATCTACCAGGGGGAAGGATGATTAAGGGTTTTCCACAATTGTATTTGCTCTTCTGATCAAGTGCCCTAACCAAGGCTCACATTTTTAATTTCTAAGAGGTATGAATTAACAAAGTGGAAATCACAAAAGAAGAAAACTCTTCAAAGCTAAGCTAGAGACAAGACACCTCCTTCTGCCTGGGAACCTCTGTGCAGCTTCTCTAGGCTTATCATTCCAAGTTCTCCTCTGGCTTTTATATCTGCTCCTCTATCACTACCATTGGAACTGCGTTTCTCTTTGCTACCACAATGTCTGTATCCCTTTATTTTTCATTTGCCTGTAAGGTATTTGCTCTCACTATTTTGCACAGTCCTTGCATAATGGCCTTTCTAAGATTTTACTTGATAGGTTGTTTTGGACTAAGAATTTGGGGATAGTAAGGAATCTAAGCTTATTGGGAATTGTGGCTGTGAGAATCTTGGTGGGTATATAAAACTGTATGGTTTATTAATGACCAAGAACCATTTTGTATCAGGAAGGAAAAATCTGAGAATTAGTGCTAAGATATTCTGCTTTAGTGATATACACAAGTTCCTGCAGAAATGTGCAAACTTGTTCTGAGTTGTGTCAGAAAAGGAACTTCCTATTTTTTTAGCTGATGCGAGAAGGCAAGACACAATGCAGGCAGGTCTGTGAGGGCTTAGTGGTCTGGTTTTGAGCCCACAATGATGCCAGCTCATCCAACATTTTTGCTTATAGAATACCTTGGGGTGGAGTTGGCTCTCATAACCATAGGGCTAGGAAAGTCTTTGGAAATATAATTTCAGGTAAAGTAACAAAGTGATACTCAATTACGTAACTACAATTTTGTATCTCCTTGGCAGACTGATGGGAGAGGGAGGGGTAAGAGACAGAGGAGTGCTGGGATTTGTTTAGGTGCCTAGAAAATTTGGAAGAGGGAAAAAACAAACCACCTGTGAACAGAATGCCCTGCCTGTTCTGGCTAGACCTCTGAACAGGAATTGGCAGGGCATCTAGGTAGAAAGTGCACACATGGGGCCTGTTTCAGGATTGTTGGATTTGGGAGGGTCAGCTTTGCTGCTGCTCATGGCAGGAAGCCGTCTCCGTCTCTCCCTGTTAATACAGATGGTGCACAGGGGAGTTTGTGTTGACTCTTTGCAGCCTTGTATTAGGCAAAGACGTGTTTTCTCTGCACATGTCCATGCTCTGCATGGAACAAGGTGCCTCAAGCAAAGTCAGAAAGACATTGATTATCCAAGCTATGACAAGTTCATTGGTTTTGGATGGGAAACTGCACACCCCAAATTCATTCTCACATAAATTCAGTTTTCTTCTAGGCAAAAGTCTCTTATCTTTTTAGACCTTTTGGTGTTTTTTTTTTTTTTTTGAGGCTTAGCTCTATTGGGAATGAATTGACATGAAGTGTACCCATCAAACCTGACCCAATTTCTGGCTTTCTTAAAGGGTTGGCTTTCTTAAAGGGTTGTAGTGAGAGTTTGACAAGTAGTATTCCCAGGATGTTAGGTCATAATGGAAAGTTACTAAGGATGACAACTGTTCTGGAGGACATATGCTTCTTTCCCACCCATGTGTTAAAGTTCTAATCCTCAGTATGTAATATTACTTCACAGTCCTCATACCTCATATTTGGAGAGAATCGTTAAAGGTGCAACTACGTTCTGATGGACTGTAATCCAGTGTGAATGGTACCCTTATAAGAGGAGAAATATGGAGCCATGGAGAGATGCTATACACATAAAGATTCTATACACATAAACAAAAGTCCATGTGAGGCCTGAGTGAGACAGTGACTGTCTGAGGAACACACGGCTAACTGATCCTGGAATATAAGCCCCCAGAACTATGGGGAGTAACCCTCTGTTAAATAATCTAGCCTATGGCATTTTGTTATCATAGCCTAGAAAATAATAGAGCAGATTTTACCCAACTACATAAAGGAGTATTTTCTTTGTGACAGCTATCTATCTATCTATCTATCTATCTATCTATCTATCTATCTATCTATCTATCTATCTACCATCTATCCCTATCATTTATCTATAGCTACCATCTATGATTTATCTTTCTATTGTATTTATCATCAACTGTCTATTTGTTTATCAATCAATCAATCAATTAATTTATCAGTCATCTATCCCACATGAAACTTGTCCTCCTGACAATATGAGGACATTAAATATGTCCTCATATTCACAACCATCTAGCCTCCAGCCTCTTAAGTGCTGGAGGATTATAGGCATGTATCAGCTTCGTTAATATTTTAATGTCCACTTCATTAATATTTTAAACTAGGAAAGTATTATAAAGATATTTCATTGTAGAAAAATTAGAACATATAAAGTAGGTAAGACATTACAATAAATCTCCATGCACTGATCACTCAACTCAGTGACCTACATCACAGATTATCTGTTCCACTCACTCTGATGTCATTCCTCCCCAAATTACCCTGAAACAAATGCCAAGTACTCCACCTTTTCATCTAAACCAACATCTAATATTTTATAATAAATCTTTAGTATGATACATATATAGCCACTATTTAAATTACATTTGTTTTTCCATAAATGTCCTAATTTCCTTTGAGCCAGCGTCTTACTATGTAGACCAGGCTAGCCTTGAACTTTTGGTAATCTTTGTGCCTCTGCCTGTGAGTGCTGTGGCTACTGTTTGGGCCACTATGCTGGGTTTCAATGGGGTAGCATTTTGAAAGTTTCCCTGAGGGCTTGGGAGATGACTCAGTTGGAAAACTACTTGCTGTGCTGGGGCAGGAACTGTGTTCTAATCCTTGGCACCAAAATAAAAAAAAATGGGCATAGTGTTGGGAAAAGTAGCGGGCAGAGAGACAGGATTCCTGGGGAGTAGAGAGCTTAGTAGATTCTTGGGGCTCATGGGCCTGTCAGTCTAGCCAATCAGTGAAAGAGAAAGCATAAAAAAATCATTGGTCTTTTCACTAAAATTAGGATCCATATATGTTCTACTCATTGACATTAGAGATGAGTGTCAAGTAATTTATAATCCACAGGTTTCTTTTTTTATTTTTTATTTTTCATAGTTTATTTGCTGAAGGATCTGTGCTGACTGTCCTGTAGTTTAATGTTGCCTATACTTGGCTGGTGCGACTCCAAGGTATGTCTTTCTCTCTGTATTTCTTATGAAATTTGCAGATGCAGCTAGAGGCTCAGTCAGATTCAAGTTCAATTTTCTTTTCTTTTTTAATAAGACTACTGTGGTGGTTTGAGTGAATGTGGCCCCATAGGCTCATAGATTTGAATTCTTGTTCACCAGCGAGTGAAACTGTTTGAAAGGTTTAGAAGGATTATGAGGTGTGGCAATTGTTAGAGTAGGTGTGGCCTTGTTGGAGGAAGTGTCTCACTGGGGGTAGGCTTTGAGGGTTCAAAAGCACATGCTACGTCCAGTCTCTCTTTCCTCTCTGCCTATAGATCAGATACTGCTCCAGCGCCTGTGCGCCACTATGGTCCTGCCATGATGACTATAGCCTAAACCCCTGGAACTATTTAGCAAGCCCCCAGTTAAATGCTTTCTCTTATAAGTGTTGCCTTGATCATGGTCTCTCTTCGCAGCAGCAGAACAGTGAGTAAGACAACTACTTTGAGGTGATAAGACTTTGAAGTGACTACTTCTAGAATGCACAGTATGCTTGGTTAATAGGCATTGACAATGCTCACATCATTACTTTGTAAGTAGTTCAGAGAGGTGATATTATTGTACTATTATTTGATTGTTTTCCAGTTATTTCACATAAAAATGTTCTAGTATCTTATAAAGATGACCAATTTGGAGTATCATTGGTCCTACGCAATGTGTGTATGCTTGTACTCCTATCACTTGGGAGACAAAGGAAAAAGGATCAGGAATTCAAGGGCAGCCTTAGCTACATAATATCCTGACTCAAAACAAACAAACAAGCAAACCAAAACCAAAACCCACCCAAAGAGTCGCATCATTGATTTGTAATTCTAAGCATATGAGATATATTTCAACAGTAAGTGTTTTTAATGATGTTGGGCATGTCTCATCTTTGGCTAGTTAATCTTGGTGGATAGGATTCTAAGTTCTTCCTAAGTGAGGCTAGTAATCTCAGAGAGTTTCTGAGCTACATGTTTGGAGAAGATATTCTGGGTTTGAGCACATTTCTAGCCCATACCCTGGAGAGATCCCTGCACCCTTTGTGCCACTAGATTGGTCATTATTTTTAAGGCATTCGGAGAGCTTAATCACTCCTTTTCTAAAACATTAAGAAAAGAAGTTTGTATTGTGAACCCAGACAATGATGACATGTAGTCCACATTCTCAAAGTCTTAAAAATCCCTTTTCTTCAAGTAGGGCCAGGGCAGATGAACGTTGGGTGTTCTTTCTTTATTTGTTCTGTTATTCCATACAAAACCTAATGGAAAGAGTAACATTAATTGCTTCTTAGTTAGGATTTCTATTGCTGCGAAGGGACCCCATAACTACGGGAACTCTTATAAAAGAAAAATGTTTAATTGTGTCTGGCTTACAGTTCGGAGGTTTGGCCCATTGTCATCATGGTGGGAAGCATGGTGGCATGCAGGGAGACGTGGTGCTGGAGGAACTGAGAGTTCTGCATCTGGAGCCACAGTGCTGCACTAGGCCTGGCTTGAGCTTCTGAACCCTCAAAGCCCAGCCCCGCAGTGACACACTTCCTCCAACAAGGCCACACCCCCTAATAGTGCCACTGTATGTGGGGCCATAGGAGCCATTTTTGTTCAAACCACCACAGTTGCCATGGAGATCACCAATATAATCAGTCCACCCTTTAATTTCTTTCATACAATTATTTGGTGACTTTTATGTGCCGTCTACTATAAAATAGCATAAGTGTGATCATTTAGGAATGGTTTGATGGTCATAGTTTAAATAATTTGGTCTACCTTTTCCAATTATGCCAATAAATGTCTGGAGTACAGCAGTTAATATATGCAGTCTCCCCAATGGAGGAATTTACTCTAGTGAGGTGACGTATTAATGCCAATCACAGTGCAAGCAGGGCACATTGATGTATACACATGTATACTGCTACCAGTTCCCCGAGGAACTCAACTCTGCCTTGGGCTGGGCCAGGAGTTTGTCAAGGAAGTGACAGATGCATTGTTTCTAAAGGGATGATTAAGGGTTTCCCAGATGGAGAACCAGGAAAAGGGCTTCAGAGCAGGTGTGACAGATATTGTTGTTGGCTATTCAGTGGCCATTTGGTTTCTTCCTTGTTGTCCCCCCCTTTTCCCATAATGAAGGCTGGAAACACTGGATTCTGTCACACTTTTTTTTTTATAGTTAGGACTGGTCATGTGACATCATTTTAGACAAGTTGATAGAAAGTCGAGTTTTCTGGGTTGAAGTGGAGGGCACTTCTGGAAAGGATAAATGGAGATGGAAAGATTGGATTTGTTTCCTGGAGAACATGCTATGTGAGTTTATGATTTGACATTGAGGCTCTCCCCCCTTATACCCATGGGATGGAAGGCCTGAGGATAGATAAGAAAAACTGCTGTGGAAGCAGGTGAAAAACTGGTAAGGCACAATCTTACAGCCATTTTGTGGAAAATGAGATGTGTTCATTTTCAATCTGTTGTTGATCAGAGATTCAGCTCAAGGTAGACAAATATGGCCAGTATGAAGACCAGGTTGTTGGTCACTGCATTTGCCAGGTAAGCTGTATCTTTGTGTGTGTGTGTGGGCACACAGATGGAGACCACATCTTAGGCTTTTGTTAGAGAGGATTTGTTTTACTCTGTGAAGTGATTTCATGTCAGATTTGTGGACGTCTCAGTCCTTCGCTGCAGAACATTTTATTTCCTGAAGCTCAAATCCTCTAACATGTCAAGATATTTCTGGGACAAACAGATTTTGGATTTTTCTCAAGTAGAAAGGGCTGGGGAAGTTGTCACCCTGCATTGGTCACTTTGAAGGGTGACAAACTCTAAGGTTTAGAAATGACTTAAGTCCTTCAGTGAGTATTTGCAGCCCTCTGGTCTTTTCTCTGTTAGCCATGGCATTGCTGAGGCACGGATAGTGTGTGCTGCCTGACTGTGGCTGTCCACCACTGCTGTTACAGAAGATGTGGTCAGACCACAGGTGTAAGGTAGAAAAACTGATGAGCTAAGAGGAAAGTAAACAATAATAAATAAAACAATGTGTGTTGTTTCTGTAAAGAAAGTAAGCATTTAGTATACTCAAGGCTCTCTTCGAAGATTTTTGGAGCTGTTAAGCTTGGTATAAGCCACCACAAACTCTGCTTCATAGAAGAGCAGCCTGGGGCACAGAGACTGTAGTGACACGTCCCGTTCACTCGGCTTTATCAGCAGTGGACCTGGTTCAAATGCGTACAGTCCTGCTGAAGAGGCCGTATTCTTAATCTCTACATTGCCGTGTCTCCCGCCATGGATTTATAGTTAAGAGGAAAGTCCATATAAAGCATGCGTTCAAGACATAGTCTGTGGTTTTATTTTCTGAAAGGGTGTGCGGTGGCCTGCTTTTCTTGAACTGCCCAGGCCCTTATAGTTTGTTATGACATTATTAATAACTGTCTTAACAATCGAGCCTTCTTTCTTGAGGTGCACAGTGGCACAGCTGTGTAGGAAGATCAATTAGAGTTTAACAAAGAGATGCTAATTGTTTATGGATGCATCAGGAAGAAAAGATTTCAGATGTTATTGTTATGGCTCCTGAAGGCAAGATGAAAGTGGTGGCAGATATTTATGATGATTTGATTTGGTATCCCTCTGCTAACTGTTCTGTAAGCTATAACTGACAGCAGACCCTCTATACACTCTTGTTTTGTACAATCGTCAGATATTGCTCTGCTGTATACACAGGATGATCAGCTTTTCACAACTCACAGAGACCAGTGAAGTTTAGCTGTCTTTAAGGGAGATGGGAAAATATTGTATTAGGTCTTTTTAAAGGACTATCTCTTGTTTCTTTTCAGAGATGTGGGCTGCTTATTTTTTGATTGTTAGTTATTGGCTGCTATTGATTGGGATGATACAGATTATATGGGAATCCAGTGATGGAACAAATGCTTTCAAAATGAAGCTGGTGAGTATTGATTTATATGAAAGTGATGTCCTCTTTTATCTATATTTGTCAGAGCTGTTATATCCTAATGTGGTGGCTTTCCTAAGATTTCGCTTAAGGAAGGATAATAGAGTTGGTGTTATTTCCAGTAATTACAGTGGCTTTGTAAGTATGATTAAACAAAGGCTCCCTCATTTAGTGGGATAATTCGAAAAGGGTACCACTTTTCACTAGCAATGACTCTATATTATGACAAGAAAGGAGTTAGGTCCTTCCTTCTCTTTCTTTCTTTCTTTCTTTCTTTCTTTCTTTCTTTCTTTCTTTCTTTCTTTCTTTCTTTCTTTCTTTCTTTCTTTCTCTTTCTTTCCTTTCCCCACTCTCCCTATTTCTCTCTTTTGAGACAGGGTCTCTGTATTATGTAGCTCTGGCTGTCCTGGAACTTGACCAGGCCTGCCTTTGACTTCCCAGTGCTGGGATTAAAGGCATGTGACACCACATCCAGCTGAAAAGAGTTAGATGTCTGGGTGCCCAGTCTGCATGCATTTATCCCAGAGGCAACTGAGGCAGTCACATCAGAGCCTTGGTGGTCATGCAAGGCGCTTCAGTAAACATTGTGGAAGGCATGGATTTGTTTACGCTGCTATAGTTATGTGAATTTCACACTAAGGTCAAGCTATAATTATGTATATCTTCAAGGAGGGCACTTTTTTTAAATGTAATTTATTTATTTTTATATCAATCACAGGTTAGGTACTTTGCATCCCCGGCATAGCCCCCTCCCTCATTCCCTCCCACTCTCCCATCCCTCCCTCATCTCCTCCCCGCCCCCTCCAAGTCCACCGATGGGGAGGATCTCCTCCCCTTCCATCCAACCCCAGTTCATCTTGTCTCCTCAGGGCTGGCTGCAATGTCCTTCCCTGGGATCTAGCCAGGCTGTTACTCCCTGGCGTGTATGGGGGAGGGTCAAAGAGCCAGCCATTGAGTTCATGACTGAAACAGCCCCTGTTCCCCTTACTAGGGTCTTCAGTTGGACACCGAGTTACCATGGGCCACATCTGAGCAGGGGTTCTAGGCCATATCCATACATAGTCCTTGGTTGGAGAAACTGTCTCATATAAGACCCCTGTGCCCTGCTCAGTTTGGTCTTTGTGGAGCTCTTGTTAGGAGGGCACTTTTGATACCACTGTTAAGTATATAAAGGACATGAATAACAAACTGGGGTAATTTCCCTTAAGACATTTATAAGCAAAATCTATGGTTTAAAAAGTTTGTATTATTCAAGGAGCTTCTATATACAAAAGCATTCTCCATATGTGGAGTTGTCTAAGTGTGAAAATATATCATGGTTTTCCTTATTGTAGAAGGTTTGAAATCCAAATTAACTTTGTAAAATTATTAAATTTTTATCTACCAAGCCTTAAATAAATACTGAGGTTTGCTTAGACTTACTTGGAATACCACAAAATCCTGTCAGCTATAGAGGAATTTTAATTCATAACGTGGCTGCTCTGGAAAGAGATCACAGCCAGAGACCTAGTTCTGTGTGATCTGGCTGGAATACAGACATGCCTTAATCGCAGGAGACAGAGGCAAACAGATCTTGGACTTCAAAATCTGCTTGGTATAGAATAAATTTCAGGTAAAAAAAAAAGCTTTGGTCCAGGCATGGTAGCACAGGCCTTTAATCCCAGCAGTCAGAGGACAGAGGCATGCAGACCCCTCAGTTCTAGTCAGTGCTTTGCAGTCAGTTCTTTTGAGTCAGTTTGTTGAGAGGCAGTCCAGTGGAGCAGAGTTTGTGGCAATTCAGTTCCTGGAACTCAGAGGCAGTTTTACTCTACAGAGACAGGTTGAGGCGGGAAAAAGCTAGACACAGGTGAAGATGGAATGAGCCAGAGAATGAAAAGGAACAGAAGATTAGCACAGCTTGCTAGAGTCAGTCTGAGACCAAGCAAAGCAATTCAGTGAAAAAGTGAGAGAAGCCATTTTGAATCAGTCAGCTTGGAGAGAAGTTTGAGCCAGAACAGCTGAGTTGAACCAGCCAGAATTCAGAAAGAGCAAGAAAGATTGAGTCATTCAGTAGTAAGTCTCAGAGGCTGAAAACATTCTAGGCCTAGATTAGATTATATGGAGGGTAAAAGCTTCCAGGCCTAGGCCTAGGCTAGACAGTAAGCCTTGGAGCTGATAATTAAATCAGGGGATTTACTTATCAATTACTTTAACAATAAACAATTTAAAAATAGTATTCTGGATGTAAGTCCTTTATCTCTCCAACTCTATACCTTATTTTCTACTGGATTCTTCTTTAATTACCAATTTATTTATAATTATTATAATGTATGTGCATGATGTGTGTGTTTGGCTACACATGTTGTGGAGCACATGTAGAAGTCAGAGAAGAACTTTGTAGAGTCAGTGCTTTACCCAATGAGCTATCTTACTGGCTCTGTATTGTCGTCTTTTACATTTACATTTAAATTACATTATCTGCTGTAAATAGAAGGTGAATTGATCTGGTATTGACATTTACTTTAAAATGTTTTATCATGGTAATGCAAGAATATGCTGTTCAGAGGGAAGATGGTGATGTGCCCATATGTACCCATTCTAGATAATTAACCATTGGAACAAGAAAGATCATTGAAAGAGAAGTTATACATAGCAAAATTTGATTCTTGGGACATTTTGGCAGACATGTTTTCAAATAATGTGTTCAAAGTATGGTATGATTTCATCAGCTTCAAAGGTTCCTTTATGACCTCTTGTAGTCCATTCCTTCCTACTTAACCTGGGTAATGGCAACTGATTTTTGCCACTGTAACATTGCCTTTCCTAGAGTGCTATATAAAACTCACCAAACAGTATGCATTTTTTTGAGTCCAGCTGTTTTCATGTAGCATAATGCTTTTGAGATTCATTCCTATATGAGAAGCTCATTGTTTTTTGTTTTTTTTTTTTAATTCTTGAACAATACTGCATTTCATGGATTAACACAGATTTTGTCATCCACTGAAGAATTAATAGATATCTGAACTCTTTACAGGTTTTGGCAATAGTGAACAAACATACATACATACATATGATGCATGTTTAAATGTATAAGAAATGTCCAAAATCTTTTCTTTGCTTATGCGTGTGAGCATCAATGCGATCACCTGGGTGGGATCACAGAGTTTGATGTTCAGAAATCTTTTCCAGCCATGTTGCATATTATTTGTTTTGAGATGGTGTTTTTCACACCCCTGAGCTTGCTATTTTCAACTAAGCTGGGAAGGCCAGGTTGCTCTCAAGAATCTGCTTGGATTAACGGCACATGTGTCCTACCTGGCAACAGCAGCTGCTTCTTCAGCTGCCTCCCCTTCATCATCCCTTTCCCCCTCTCTTCTTCTTTCTGTTTCTTTTTAAAGTTCATTTATTTATTCACTTTATGTTCCTCCTCTCCTTCCAGTCCCACCCTCCCTCTCTCTTCTTCCTATCCCCCCTCCGCTAACCCTCAGAAAAAGGGAGCCCTTCTCCCATTCCAGCACCTCAAGTTGTGTTAGGACTGAGCGCATCCTCTTTCATGGTGGCCTGGCAAGACAGCCCCGCCAGGAGGAAATGAACAAAAAGCTTGCAACAGAGTCTTTGTTAGACACAGACAGCTCTCACTTCCTTGCTAGGGACCCGCATGAAACCCAAGCTGTCTATTGCGTACATATGTGTAAAGGGCTTAGGTCCAGTCCATACATAGTCTTTGTGTGGTGTTTTAGTCTCCACAAGTCCTCACGGGCCCAGGTTAGTTGGCTCTGTTTGTCTTCTTGTTTCTTTTTCTTTTTTTCTATTTTACAACTGTGTGTAACATTTTGTGAATTCTTTGAGAATTTCCAACATGCATGAAATGTGTTTTGGTCATATTCACCCCAACTCCTCTTCTCTTCCTAGATCCCCCTCTCCCGACTTCATTAATGCCCTTCCCACCACCCAGGGTCCAGCTTATGCTGCTCATAAGCCCACACATGCATGTGTGATCACTGTAGCTTAGTTGGCCTACCAAGGACCACACCTTTAAAGAAAAGCTCATTCTCTATCCCCATCAGCTCTTACAGCTCTGCAGCTGGGGTTGGGGACTCTTGACTCTCTTCCCTGGAATTTCGGAATGCTGACAGGCTTGATCGTGGGCAGGCAACCACAGCTGCTGTGAACTCACAGGTACGGTGGTCCTATTGTGTCCAGAAGGTAGTGGTTTGTTCTGGTCCTCCTTGACCACCTGTTCTAACAATCTTTCTACTCCCTCTTCTAAAATGCTCCTGGGGAGAAGGGGTATGGTACAGATGTACCATTGGTGGTTAAATATACCATGGGTATGAATTCTCTGCACTTTGGACAGTTCTAAGTTTCTGCATTAACTGCCACCTACTACACAAGGAAACGTGTCCAATAAGGTCTGAGAGCTGCCTTAATCTACAGGTAGTCTGTGGTGAGAGAGCAATGGATTTAGAAGGTAGTTTGATACTATATAAAATAAAATAATAGTAGAAGTTTCTCCCTTGGGCCTGTGGTGAATCAAAGATTTGTGGCCAGATTTATAGTACCAGGTATGTGTTTTCTACTGTGTAGCAGGCCTTAAATCTAATCAGAAAGCAGTTGGCTACTCCCATAACATTCCTGGCCACTTGGCTTTTTACTTGGTTGGAGAGAACTGAACTCAGATCCTAAATCCATTTGTGAATACTTGAAGGTAAGTTTCAAGGTATATTTTTCACATGTGGAAATTAAATTATAGTTTTATACTGTATGTTAGAAAATTATCAGTTTTTCATTAAATTGTCATTTTTGCTGCAGTGAGGCAAGCAATCCACCACTGAGCTAGCTTAATTTTTACCTTTTATTTGGAGACAGGATTTCACTGAGTTTCAGAGGTTAGCCTTGGTTTCATAAGTAGCCTAGGCTGGGCTTGAGCTTGCAGCCTTTCTGACTCAGCCTCCAGATTAGCTGGGATTACAAGCCTGTCCTGGCTACCAAGCCTCACTGGAGCCAGCCCTCCCCCGGCAGTTGATTATATATTTGGGATCTTATTTCTGAGTTCTTCCTTGTTTTCTACTTTTCTGGTGTCAACATTGTTGGCTTCTGTGGCTTGACAAAAAGTTCTGAAATCAGGTGATGTGAGATGTGTAATCTTGTCTTTTAGAAATGCCTTTGATACAGCAATTTAATTCTTAGAGTTAGCCTGTCCATTTCTGCAAAAGGCTCACTCAAGGTTTCCACTGGGATTGTATTAAATTTATTGAATCTTAATTCTGTTGCCTGTTTTGAGCTGTGAATACTTATGTCTCCCCTTTGAATTTAATTTTACTTGTCAATTCTTTGCAGCTTTCTATGTCAAATTTGTATCTATTGTATGTACATGTAAATATTCTGTGATTTTTGATATGACACTAATTGGCACTTAAGATCTCATTGTAATATTTCACAGAAATAAGATTTTTGAGGCTCTTCAAATTCTAAAATTTGTATGAGAACATGTTCTATCTTGTTTCTGAAGTTATCTTAAGCAAGCAAACAAATAAATAGATAAAAAACTATACCATATAACTTCAAGATATCAAAAAGTGCCATAGTATTTAGAACAGCATTATATTTACATAAAAGCAGGCACATGACCCCTGGAACAGAATCTGGAGCTATAAATGAACCTCAAGGCAGCCAGTCAATCTACATGCTGAGAACACTGAGAGAGGGCAGAACCCTTTCAGTAGGTACGTGGTGCTCGGAAAACTGGACAGCCATGTTCTTAAAAAACAAAAATTTGTTGGTCTTAATTTCCATGACCTGAAGCTGTGAGAAAACTCCAGAAAATAGGACAATGATTAGGATGTTGGGATGGGCAAGGATTTGTACTGACAAGAATCTAAAGGAAAAGAAACAAAAGCAAAAATAGACAAATAGCATTATAGAAAACAAAAAGCCTCCTTGATCAAAGACAATATCAACAGAGTGAAGAAACAACTTGAAGAATGGGAGAAAAAAATATTTGCAAAGCATGTACCTGGTAGAGGTCTTTTAACATCAATGATACAAAAAGAGCTCAATAATATAACCCAAATAAACATGAAATGGTGTGTCTGGTTTCATGTTAAGGACTTTGAGCCACTTAGACTTCAATTTTGTGCAGGGTGATAAATATGGGTCTATTTGTATTTTTCTAAATGTAGACATCCAGTTAGACCAGCACCATTTGTTAAAGATGCTATCTTTTTTTCCATTGGACGGTTTTGGCATCTTTGTAAAAAATCAACTGTCCATAGGTGTGTGGGTTTATTTCTGGGTCTTCTATTTGATTCCATTGATTCACCATTATGTTTCTATGCCAGTACCATGCAGTTTTTATTACTATTGTGCTATAGTACAGTTTGAGATCAGGGATGGAGATACCTTCAGAAGATCTTTTATTGTAGTGGATTGTTTTAGCTATTCTGGGTTTTTGTTATTCCATATGAAGTTGAGAATTTTGTTGGTAATTTGAAGGGAATTGCATTGAATCTGTAGATTGCTTTTGGTGAGATGGCCACTTTTACTGTGTTAATCCTGTCAAGCCATGAGCATGGGAGATCTTTCCATCTTCTGATATCTTCTTCTAATTCTTTCTTCTGAGACTTGATTTTTTTTCATACAAGTCTTAGAGTTACACCAAGATACTTTATGTTTTTTTTTGTTGCTATTGTGGAGGGTGTTATTTCCCTAATTTCTATCTCAGTCCATTGGTCTTTTGTATATAGGAGGGCTACTGATTTTTTTGAGTTAATTTTGTATCCAGACACTTTGCTAAAGGTGTTTATCAATTGTAAGAGTTCCCTGGTAGAATTTTTGGGGTCACTCATGTATACTATCATATAATCTGCAAATAGTGATATTTTGACTTCTTTTCTGATTTGAATTACCTTGATCTCCTTTAATTGTCTTATTGCAAGGACTTCAGTTACTATGTTGAAGAGACACGAAGAGAGTCGGCAGCCTTGCCTTATCCCTGATTTCAGTGGGATTGATTTAAGTTTTTCTTCATTTAGTTTGATGTTGATTATAGGCTTGCTGTATATTGCCTCTACTATGTTTAAGTATGTGTCTTATATCCCTGATCACTCCATGAAACCAGACACACAAAATTTTTTAGAAGAAAAAACGGGGAAGAGCCTCAAACTCATTAGCACAGGAGACAATTTCCTGAACAGAACACCAACAGTTCAGATTCTAAGATCTACAATTAATAAATGAAACCTTGACAGGAGTATGCCAAGGAGGACCTCTGGGGGGGGTCAACGTAAAGATGTACCAGAGCAGATATTAAGACTCGCGATCAATCCTTTGGTAGAGGGCAAGAAGTGATGATAGAAATGGAGGAGGTTGGTGAAACTTGGAGAGAACAAGAGCTCCACAATGACTAAACTGAACAGGGCACAGGGGTC
>CM053760.1:11653602-11682119 GCA_028658305.1 Pachyuromys duprasi | reverse complement strand
GGAGTGACACACTGGCTGGATCCCAGTGGAGGACATTGCAGCCAGCCCTGAGGAGACAGGATGAGCTGGGGTTAGATGGAAGGGGAGGAGGTCCTCCATTGTTGGTAGACTTGGAGTGGGCAGGGAGGAGATGAGGGAGGGTTGGGGAGGGTGGGAGGGAGTGGGCGGGCTGCGCATGGGATGCAAAGTACCTAACCTGTGATTGATAACTAACTAACTAACTAAATAAAGTATTGATGCACAAAAAAAAAAATGAAACCTTGTCAAACTGAAAATCTTCTGTAAAGCAAAGAACACTGTCAACAGAAAAAACAACAGCCTACAGACTGGGAAAAGATCTTCACCAACCCTACATCTGACAGAGGGCTAATATCCAGAATACATAAAGAACTCAAGACATTAGTCACCAACAAACGAAATAATTAAATTAAAAAATGGAGTACAGAGCTAATTCTCAACCAAAGAATATCGAATGGCAGAGAAACACTTGAAGAAATGCTCAACATCCTTAGTTATCAGAGAAACGCAAATCAAAACAACTCTGAGATTCCATCTTATAACAATCAGACTGGCTAAGATTGAAAACTCAAGTGATAACACATGCTGGAGAGGATTTGGAGAAAGGGGAACTCTCCTCCATTGCTGGTGGGTTGCAAACTTGTCCAACACTTTGGAAATCAATCTGACACTCAGAAAATTGGGTATAGCACTACCTCAAGATCTAGCTATACCACTCTTGGGCATATACCCAAAAGATGCCCCAACATTCAATAAGAAAATGTGTGCAACTATATTCATAGCAGCTTTATTCATAAATCCAGAATCTGAAAACAACCCAGATGTCCCTCAACTGAGGAATGGATGCAGAAATTGTGGTACATCTACACAACGGAATACAATTCAGCAATCAAAAACAAGAAAATCATGAAATTTGCAGGCAAATGGTGGGATCTAGAAAAGATCATCCTGAGTGAGGTAACCCAGAAACAGAAAGACAGACATGGTATACACTCACTTATAAGCAGACGTTAGCTGTATTATATAGGATAGCTATCTACAGACCTAAGGAAGCTAAACACTAAGGAAGACCCTAATGAGGATGCTTAAATCTCATTGGGAATGGCAAGCAGGATAGTCACCAGAAGTGAAAGAAAGGAAACAGGATGGGAGCATACTATAGAGGGTCCTCTGAAAAGCTCCACCTAACAGGGGATCGAAGCAGATGCTCAGACTCAAGGCCAAACTTTGGGCAGAGTGCAGGTAATCTTATGAAAGAAGGGGGAGATAGAAAGACCTGGAGGGCACAGGAGCTCCGCAAGGAGACAAAGAACCAAAATATCTGGGCACAGGGGTCTCTGCCCACCCCCTCTCAAGGGGAGGTGATCAAAGAGCTAGCCACTGAGTTCATGTCAGAGACAGTTCCTGGTCCCCTTACTAGGGTACCCCACTTGGATTCTGAGCTGCCATGGGCTCCATCTGTGCAGGGGTTCTAGGTTATTTCCATGCGTGGTCCTTGGTTGGAGTATCAGTCTCAGAAAAGACCCCTGTGCCTAGATTTTTTGGTTCTGTTGCTCTCCTTGTGGAGTGCCTGTCCCCTCCAGGTCTTTCTATCTCCTCCTTCTTTCATAAGATTCCCTGCACTCTGCCCAAAGTTTGGCTATGTTTCTCTGACTCTTTTATTTTCTTTTTTAAAGTGAGTTAAAGTTTAAAAGAGTGAATTAGAATACAACCTAAAAATAATAAAAATAAAAATAAAGATGACACTAAAAAATGTAAAATAGACCTACACAGACATTTTCTCAAAAGAAGATAGAAACTAACCAACTGGTACATCTGGTAACAGTCAGTGTGACAGTTACCAGAGAGAGCTATTCACTTTAGTAAAAAAGACTGAAGACTCTGAGAGCTGGAGGAGGGATGGAGGAAAGGGGACCCTTTCACTGTCAGTGAGAATGCCAGTTTCCTCAGCCATTATGTAAATTTTTATGAGGTTTCATTAAAAGAAATGAAATGTTGAACTATATATGATACAGCAGTCTAATTACTGAGCACACACACACACACACACACACACACACACACACACACACAAAGGGTCAGAGGACAACTTTTAGGAGTCAGTTCTCTCCTCCCAACCTGTGGATCTTGAGTATCAAACTCATATTGTCAAGTCTGTGGTAAGTGCCTTTACCTGCTGAACTCTTTAGCCAGCATCTAATGTTCTTTGCAGTAGAATTCATAATAGTCAAGAAATGGTAACAAGACACAAGTTTGTACACTGATGAATGGATAAAGAAAACATGAAATCATGTCTTTGAGACATGAAAACAGAGGTCATCATGTTAAATGAAATAAGCCATTCACAGACAGACAAGCATCACATAATGCCACCCGGATATGAAATCTAAAAAAGTTAATACAATGATAATGCGTACGTATTTGAAAGTATTTTGAATGTTTTTATGATATAAATGATAAATATTTGAATAGATAGATGTGTTTGACCTAACTGAAATATCAACAATATGTGCTTGCATTAAAACATCACGTAGGATCCCATTAATATGTATAATTTAAATTTTATGTGTGAGTTAAGAAAAAATGACTAGAAAAAAACCCCCAAAAATAGGCAAAAGGACTCCTGAGCCACAAAAGAGATAAAGGTATTTTTTTTTATAGTTTTGACTCTGTCATTTATTTTCTTTTTCATTTTGTGGTGGGGGGGTGAATAAAAATGTAATTGACAGTGAGAGTGAAAACCCTAAGTGAAGCTCCATTTCTTCAGAATGGCTTTTGTAACTATACTGTTCATTGAGAGGATTAGAGAGCTTGATACTGGACAAAATTCATTGGTTCCTTTAAAGCAGCTGTGTCATGCTTTTATTTGAGTTAGTGAGAATAAAACAGTTCTACTAAATAAAGCGATAAAATTGAAAGAAATTTAAAAAAAAAAGGAAACAGAACCTAGTTTTGTGTGTCGCTTTATAACCTGCGAATTTGCCCGTTCTTTTCTCATTGGCTTTCTGGGATCTGCTGTGTAATCTTGTTTCTGAATAAAACCTTTACTTTTGTCCAGTAGGCACATGATGATGCTAGTGATGATTGTCATCATTGCTATTATCATTAGTATTACCATCATCATTATCATCTCTTTATTGTTCTTCTAGAACACTCACTACAATGATGAGTAGGAGAGTAAAATTTGGACCTCATTTCTGATCTTAGTAGGAATTCATGGCCTCTGCCAGCACCTCTGCTCTTTAACATTCACTCAGGGAGCTCTAGTCAAAGAAAGGGGTAATTATGGGAGTCTCTGTAGCAAGGCTCATCCCCCTTGTTAAAGTTCCAGTTACAAAAGCCCTTCAAGTGTGCCCTCTACTAGAGTGGTGAAGAAACCTTGCCATTACAGGCCTGGCGCTGTGACTCTGGGCACCATCTGAGGTGACCAGAATTAAACTGAACTTCTGATTTACAAAGTCCCTTTCTAAATTTTGGTTGTAGAAATTTTCAGCTCTTCAAAAACAGATCTGCACTTTCAGTGTGCTGTGTCTGGTGCTTTGCAATAGGCAAGTGAGGCCTATCTGTTGGCCTATGTGAGGCTACCAGTCTGTGTATTATCTGTGCAAAGGTGTACAAACATATTTGTATATGTTCAAGGATCTCCAGCTAGCTTGCTACAGACTCAGATTGTGCTCAAGTATCCACAGAAAAGGCAAATATTTTATTCTCAAATCAAAAGACCATAAGGCGTTACCTCTTCCTCTTGTTATTGGTAGTTCTGAATGGTGGATATTCCCAACCCCCACAGGATCTAAAGGTGCCTGGGCATATGATGGCAAATGGAAAATGGGGAACAGAGCTCAGGTATTGGCATTTTTCTTAATTCCATGCATTCACCTGAATGTTTCATAATGACATTTTTAAAAAAAGCTTAGTATTACCCCATTGTGTAAATGTGCAACATTTTCATTATTTATTCATCTGTTGAGGGAGATCTAGGTTGTTTCCAGTTTCTCGCTTTCAGAGTCAAATCTTGCTGGATTTCTCTGAGTCCTATGTTCAATATATGTATTATCTTCACCAATAGGTTCTCACCTTCAAATTTTGGGAGTCAAGCAAAGGCAACAGCTATATTCTATATTGTTTTGGAGGTCTCCTGGACTCCCCAGACCAACGACTTGAAAGGAAGTTTCTCGTGCCTATCACTGGAAACTATCTAGATGTCTCTCAACCAAAAAAATGGATACAAAAATTGTGGTACATTTACATAATGGAATACTACTCAGCTATTAAAAACAAAGAAATCATGAAATTTTCAGGCAAGTGGATGGAACTAGAAAAGATCATCCCAAGTGAGGTAACCCAGACCCAGAAAGACACACATGGTATGTACTCACATATACGGATATTGGATCTCCAGTACAGGTGGACCATACTACAATCCACAGACCCAAAGAAACTAAGCGTCAAGGAGGGCCCAAGAAAGGGTGCTGGAATGCCACTCAGAAGGGGAAATACAATAGACAGCAGAAGTGGATGGAGAGAGGGGACTGGGCAGGAGATGGAATGGGGAGGGGTCAGATGTAGGGAAAACGGGTTGGAGGTGAGAGGGCTTGGAACAAGAAGGGAGACTGAAGGGGACATTTTTTTGTCAAACTGGAGGCCTGCGACAGGGTAGGCTCCTGGGAAAATAGGGGTGTGAGGCTAGCTGAGATTCCTAATGGGGTGGGATGGGGGATGACTTCCTAGCCAGGCAGGACTAGTGGAAGGAGGGGAACAACAACCCACTGACAAAACCTTTGATCCCTAAATTACTCTGCCTACAAGAAGTGCAGAGATAAAGAGGGAACAAAGATTGAGGTAATGTCCAACCAATAACTGGCCCAACCTGAGACCCAGCCTACAGTAGAGAGCCAGGCCCTGACACTATTAATGATGCTCTGCTATGCTTTCAGACAGGAGCCTAACTTGACTATCCTCTGGGAGGCTCCAGCCAGTGGATGCTGGGATTTGCAGCCAAGTTTGGGGAGGAGCTCTAGGGGTCCTGTGGAAGTGTTGAGGAAAAGATGGAAGGACCTGGAGGGGACAGGAATATCGTAAGAAAACCAACAAAGACAACTAAACCAGTCCCACAGGGGATTACAGAGACTAAGACATCACAATGGAGCATGCAGGGTCTGGACCTAGGCCTCCTGCATGTACGTGGTTGATGGCCTGCTAGGTCTTCATATGGGGCACCTGGAGAGTGGAGGGAGCTGTTTCTCACACGGACTCTATTGCATGCTTTTGGATCAATTCTCCCTGGCAGGGCTGCCTTGCCTGGCCTCAGGGGATGAAGATATGCTCAGTCTTGATGTGACTTGATGTGCTGGGGAGGGGGTTCCCCTTTTCTGGGGGGAAAGAAAAAGAGGAAGGGGGAAGGACTCAGAGGAGAAGAGGGAGGGAGCACCCTGGGGTAAAGCAAATAAGCTAAAAATTTTAAAAAGGTACTATGATTGCTTGTTGGTTTGTTTTTCTTCAATGCCACAGATCCGGGTCAGGGCTGTGTTCATGCCAGTGAGCTCTATTCCCAGCCCTTGCGTCTACTTTTAGAATTTTTTTGATACATAATTCTGAAATTTACACCCCCAAAGTTGTCTGAGAACTGAGAAGACTACATATGGTGATGGGCAGAATGCTTTGTAAGTGTCTTACACGTTTGCTCACTGGGTTATGTTCTGATTCCTTTTCCTTCCTTATATTCTGTTTTTTCTAATCATTATTAAAAAATAGGACATTAAAATCTCCAATTATTATTACAAAATATTTATCTTTTATGCCTGACTTTTTAAAAAATGTTTATATTAATCACAGGTTATGTTCTTTGTATCCCAGTCGTAGTCCCCTCCCTCATTCCCTTTTACTCTCCCCAATCCTCCCTCATCTCCTCCCTGCCCCTTTCCAAGTCCAATGATAGGGGAGGACCTCGTCCTCTTCCATCTGACCCTAGCTCATCAGGTCTCTTCAGGGCTGGCTGCAATGTCCTCTTCTGGGGTCTAGCAAGGCTGCTTCTCCCTTGGCGGGGTGGTGGTGGTGTCGAAGAGCCAGCCATTGAGTTCATGACAGAAATAGTCCCTGTTCCCCTTACTAGGACATCCACTTGGATACTGAGCTACCCTGGGCTATATCTGAGCAGGGGTTCTAGATTATATCCATACATGGCTCTTGGTTGGAGAAACAGCCTCATAAAAGACTCCTGTGCCCTGATATATTTGGTCTTTGTGGAGCTCTTGTCCTCGCCAAGTCTTACTAACTCCCCTTTCTTTCATACGATTCCCTGCACTCTGCCAAAGGTTTGGTATGAATCTTAACATCTGCTTTGATACTTTGCTAGGTAGAGTCTTTCAGAGGATCTCTGTAGTAGGCTCTTGTCCTGCTGCTTGTTTTCTCCTACATTCATTGTCCATCCCATTTGTCTATCTAAGTGAGGATTGATCATCTTACCCTGGGTCCTCTTTCTTGTTTATCTTCTTTAGCTGTGTAGATTTCAGTATGTTTATCCTATCTTGTAGGTCTATATAAGTGAGTATATACCATGTGTGTCTTTCTGCTTGTGGAATGCCTCACTCAGGATGATCGTTTCCAGGTCCCACCATTTGCCTGAAAATTTCATGATTTCCTCTTTTTTAATTGCTGAATAGTATTCCATTGTATAAAATTACCATAATTTCTGTATCCATTCCTCAACTGGGGGACATCTGTGTTGTTTCCAGGTTCTGGCTATTACGAATAGAGCTGCTACGAACATGGTTGAGCAAATGTCCTTGTTGTGTACTTGAGCATCTTTTGGATATATGCCTAGGAGTGGTATAGCTGGATCTTGAGGAATCACTATTCCTAATTCTCTAAGAAACTGGCAAATTGATTTCCAGAGTGGTTGTACAAGTTTGCATTCCCACCAACAATGGAGGAGGGTTCCTCTTTCTCCACATCCTCTCCAGCATGTGTTGTCACTTGAGTTTTTGATCTTAGCCATTCTGATGGGTGTAAGGTGAAATCTCAGGGTTGTTTTGATTTGCATCTCCCTGATGGCTAAGGACATTGAACATTTCTTTAAGTGTTTTTCTGCCATTCTACAATCCTCTACAGAGAGTTCTCTGTTTAGTTCTGTACCCCATTTTTAATTGGATTACTTGATTGCCTGCTTTTTAACTTCTTGAGTTCTTTATATATACTGGATATTAGCCCTCTGTTAGATATAGCATTGGTGAAGATCCTTTCCCAGTATGCCTGACTTTTAACAGCTTACATTGATTGCCATTAGGTACACAGATATGTCTTTTTGCTGTACAGAGGCATGTACTAAACATTCTGTCTGATGAAAGAACACATACATCAGGAGCTAGAGAGGAAGAAACCATCCCACGCACTGTGCTTTCTTCTGAGGGTCCCCTGCTTGAGGCACCTCTTGTTCTGTGTTCTGTACAGGGCTTCTCACCAAGCCTACTCTGGATAAAACAAGCAGGCTGGGATATAAATCTAAGCAAATATCTCAGCTTTTACACGACTTGTTTTAGCTGTGGTGCCCATAAACTAGCAGTTCCTGGTACAACTTACAGTAAGGCTTGTCCATCAGCGTGTTAACTAGTGGAGGTTTACCACAAACCTGTTCAGAGAGCTGGAAGTCGCTGTGGAGTTCTCAGAGTCCTTAGTTCTTTCTGAGTGAGGGAAGATGTGACATATAAATCCCTTGAGGTCATCTTCATGTATCCAATCCAAAAAGTACCAGGAGTCCACAAATGCAGTGAGCTGCTTGGACTGAACTCTGCAGGCTGCAAGAGCCGTGGCCTTGGAAAGAGCCGTACATCCCACTATTCTTTTGGTGCATTTTCTGCAGGATGGAGAAAACAAACTTGGCAGCTAATATTTGTAATGTCCACGCTAATATATGTAATGTTTGTAAAATTCATACCCAAGGACAGTTGTGTCTGCTCAAAGGTGTTATCTGTCTGTTAAAACTGGTCTGCAATTCATTCCATGAATGCTATATGAAATTTCAACAACTATAGTGCAATAGCAATGATTAGAGACTAAAAATTATGTTTTTTTTTTTTTTTGTTAAGAAATGTACCGTCTTTGTGTTATCTTATTAGGGAGCTGTATGTACAGTATTTGAAATACGCTTCATGGTGCTACAGATGTAAATAAGATTCTCAAAAATAGGAGTCTTGAAATAAACCACAGACAAAGCCAAAGCAACACAACCCCTGCAAATCCAAAACATGTACAAATACATAACATTTTTCTTTGTCTTCTCTGGCTGTTCTGCAGCGCCTTTGTAGCCCACTCTTTGTTCGAATGAATTAAATTTTAACTGAATGCTTTTCTATTTGCATAGCAACCATTCTCTTTTCTATATTTTGCCAAAGGTGAAATAGGTCACAAGGTCTATTGTTGTTGGAGTTCATCACTCTTAAGACTCTGGTTATCTTTGCTTGCAACCTCCTTTATCCTTTGGGAATGAAGACAAGTAACAAGTTTAGATGCTATCCATTTTCAGTGTGGGAGTGACTTCTCTTGTACTTCTATATTCTAACCAAAACTGAAAACATAATTTCTTTCTGATGTTTCACTCATTCTGCAAGCATTATTGAGTTTATATTGTTGACTACAAACATAGGCTAAAATGATGAATAAAAATATGATTTGGAGATAAAATTAGCAGAAATTGATGCTAATTCAGATCAAAGAATGAGAAAGCCCAAGGCTGCACAGGCAGGTAGAGTGAAGTCTGTTGCAATCAGTGAGAAAGTTGAAGCTCAGCAGTGTGTGCCTGTGGTGAGGGTACATGGGTGGGACCTGTAACAAAATAAGTGAGTTTTGGAGGTGGAAGCATTTGGTAATAACAATGTCTGAGGTAAAGCTATGGGAATGGGGACCTGCAGATCTGAGGAGAAACATCATTAGAGTTAGGGAGATAAGACAGTAGGGCCATTGTCGCGACTCACTCAAGTGGTACTGGAATCACTGGTGATACCATGTAGAGGATAAAGGGGGGATGAGTAAGCCAGGAGCTAACATCCCTTTTCTGTACAAATGGATCGAAAAAAGAGTTGATAGACAGGGACAGTGTTGACTGCTTGGGGTATCGAAGAAGGACAGATGACCTAGAAGTGACGTGTAAGAATGACACTTCTCCCTTGTTCTGTATGGTCTGGAGAAGGAGAGGCCATGCTTTGGGTTTTGAGTGACTTTTCTAGTATATAGAAGCCAAAGTAAAAGAATATCTCGCAAGCAATCAACAAATAGCAAAATGTCACTAAACCAGACCCTAAAAACGCCCCACAAAACCACTTGGGGTGCTGTTTAGATAGTCAGAGGGAGCCAGGAAACTCAAGAGATTCTGGCATGTATGTATGTGGGGAAATAGTATTCCCTTTGGCGAGGCTTCCACAGAAAGGAACAAACAGCAACAGGTGGAGAAAACATTTTCAAATTGGGCACCCACAGCCTCCAGCAGAAGCAAGCCAGGAAAGTTGAGGCAGTGAGCCGGGTTTCCCTCTTAGCCTTTCTGTGTGGAGGAATTAACCACAGCTGGTACCTTCACAGTCTCTTTCTTGCTGCAGACACATTCATATCAGGAGAAAAACAATAGCAGTGTCTGTTGGAAATGCTTCTACTCTTGGGATGTTTTGCTTTTCCTTTCATTTCCTGTCAAAGAGGTGTGTATGGGGGTTGGGGTCAGGGGGCCTCAGCCCATCTCCACACATAGAGCCTTGGAGAACACTGTGAGACAAACATTCTTGGATCTGAAATGGTGTGGGGGTAACCTCATTTCTAGAGTCAGCTTCTCAAACAACACATGACAATTTTTCACTAGAGTGTAGTTACATGCAGCGTGTGCCCTAAGGTGCAGAAAGCGATGGGCAGTTTTCAGGGCCACAGAAAGCACTGTCTGCAGAAGCAGGCAGGTCTTACTCAAAGCCAGAAGTTAAAAAGAGTTATTCTGAGATGGGGTTGTGTTTTGTGCAACATATGAATTTCACTTATGAAATACGGAAGTGTAGGCATTCTAAACATGTCTCTTCTGTGAATTAAGACAATGAATCCCCATCTTCTACACCTCTGGAGTGAGGCTTTTGCTTGTCAGCTGCTCTGGGCACTGCTCCGTTTCTCTTGAAGTAACAATATTTTGTGGCAGTGCCGCTGTGAGCTTTGCTTCACTAGGCGTTCAGTCCACGGGCACCTAAAAGCACAAGACGCCTCCCTCTGTATGGGGTGACATGGGCTCCAGGTTTTACCGAGGCTCCAACAACCAGGTTGCTAATTAGGCCCAATTGTGAGGGTAGTTTTTGTGCTTTGGACACCTGTCCACTAGGAACTGGACTGAGACCACCAACTCATTTCCCACAGGTCACAGAACAGCTGTCAGATGGTATAATTTGGTTGAGTTCATTTGGAGCTGCTTGCAGAAGCTTTCTGAAGCATTATGTTCTGCATAATATGCGTGATTAATGCTTGTTTATTTGGACAATCCTGTGTTGTAACTAAAGTGGTGGCCTATTTTATGCCAGTTATAATATACCATTCCATTCACGAGACGGAGTTCCATTGAGGGTATGAAGTAGAGTGATAATGTTCAGTCTATTTACCAGGGGACCAACTCATTGCAGCCATTCTTCAAGCGGCTTGCACGGTTTGTGCGCTCATTCTGTGCTTCACTGTTCTGAGGAAGGGATTTGGACTCATTTCCATTCTGAAGGGTAGGTGGAAATGTTTCTGAAAACAGTGGTCACTCTGACAGCAGAAATGTCTGACTCCAGCTGCTTTCTGCTGGAAGAAGACGCTGTGTTACCCATCCTGGAAGTGCCGGGCTTCTCCCTGCCAATCTTTGACCTCACCGTCAGCCAAGCACATTAACAGTGTTCGGAACCTTCGCCGCGCACGCTCCAGAGGCTGTTCCCACCGCCCTTCTTTCCTTACCACATACACACAAAGACTGTTTCAGTTTTTAAAACAAGAAGAGTACTGATCTAGAAACTATGGCCTGTGCCTCTAACTGGGCAGGACCTTGGCAGGCCACCTGGGTTTTCTAGCACACGTTTTAAAAATGCTGCAGCTGGTGAGATGGTCTCTCCGGGTCCCTTCAGTAGCACCATCATACAGCCTTAGGAGCTGTGTGTTGTTAGCATTAGGGCCTCGTGGAAGAGATTTTCTGCACGTTGGTGCGGACATTAATTTTCCTTCTCATGTTTCCTCCATCAAAGAAATTTCTTAGGTGCTAGGTCTCATATGCTGGCTAAGGGAGGGAGAATATATTTACCTCTGTCATTCATAGATATTTCTTAGGCAAAAGTATGTTTTTAGTTCGTTTTACTTTAGCTTTTGTGTTTTTCTTGTTATAAGTAGCCTATTGCCTTCCTTGTTCCCGCACTTCCCAGGGGTCATTGCTGCCTGTCGGTCAGAGCTGAGTGAATTCTTTTTGAGAGGGTTGTTTCTGCTCCTGAGGACGCGCGTACTCAGATATGAATACATGAAACTTACTGAATATGTATTATATGTGAAAATATATGTATGTATATATAGGATCCATATACCTGGTCCTCATGCTGACCACTTCCTTCTGTCAGTGATCTAGGTGACACCGGAAGATCTTGGTGTAACAATCTTGGGAGAGAGGCACCATGTAGAACTCGAAGCCTAAAGAATGTAAACAATCTGTCTGGTTCCACATTCCCCAACTTCAACCTCTACAGTGACTGTAAACACAGCCAGTGTTTGGGAGGGGCTGCGGCTGAGGGACTTGGATTTCTGATAGCAGCTGTCTCCCAATACTTTGAGAGTACAATTTCCTGCTACACTCCCTCGTGTTCCTAGATGCTTTTATTTTTCAGCTTGTATTACTTTATAAAGTAATACAAAATCACTAAAATCAACAAGTATGAGGGACACCACCACCAAATACAAGTTCTTCAAGAATTTCCAATAATTTGAAAGTTTTTTGCATATATATTCTACAGAAATGACTTTAAGTAAAAACATTTAAACATAATGTGATTTACATTCAGATTATAAAATTCATTTAAAATTCAACCCTAATGACTTCACACTATAAAGAGAAAACCTGACATCTTTGTGCATATGTGTACCAGTGGATAGATACATTACTCAAACTCCACGGTAAGATGAAGCCTTAGTTAACTAAATGACACATAGCACTTTTGGCTTAAGAAATTTAGCATGTATTTACTTGAACGTAAAGCTCTACCTTTAATGCAAGGCATCAAAATAGGTAAGGCCACATTTACTTTTTTTAAAAAAATTCATCTGATTATTTTATGTGTATTGGTGTTTTGTCTGCCTGGGAGTATGTGCATGCTGGTGTTCCTGGTGCCTGTGGAAGCTAAGAGATGGCATTGGAACTGTGGAACTGGAGTTACAGGTGACTGTGAGTGCCTGGGTCCTCTGGAAGAGCAGAGAGTGCTCCTAACCACTGAGCAATCTCTCTAGTCCTACAAAACCACATTTATATAACCTGTGATTAATATAAAAATAAATGAATTATTAAAAATATATAACAATTTTATATTTTGAACTTAAAATAGTGACTTATTTTTTTCAATTTTACTTCTTATTTCTGAGAGAGGAAACAAAAAACTGCTTTAGGCTAGTTATTTCAAGATTAAACTCAATTTAAAGACATCAATTTAAAGGGCACATTTTTATTTTTAAAAATACATAGATTTTTCTGGTACTCTATTTTATCTTCCTGACATAAAAAAGTTTTATATGTAAGCTTATGTGTTATTTGAGGTTTATAAATAATATATGGTTGCAATTTATTGATAGGATAGAATAATTTTAACAGAACTATTTTTGTTGGTTTTCATGTCAACTTGACCTTGATCATGGTGTCCCTCATAGCTCTTAGTTTTAGTGGCTGCTCTTTATAAGGTAATACAATCTGAAAATGAAAGCAACTGAAATTATGTGGTGGTCAAATCTCCAGGCCTCAGTTGGTATTTAGGCAAATAACCTGTGGGTTACTAGGACCTCAGCAATAGTAATCACCACTCACTTGCTCATTTGACATATACACACAGGCTCTCAGCCATTTTTCTTTATTGGGAAAACTATTTTGATCGATTTTCCGTGCAGTGACATTCTATGAGAGAGTTCACGTGCATGTGTGTGAGTGTGCAGATGTGAACCTCAGATGGTGCTCCTCAGCAGCTGTCTACTTTAGTTTTTGAGGTAGAGTCTCCCACCAGTACCTGGGGAATCACCAGTTGGGGGTGGGGTGGCTAGCTGGATAGTGAGCCAAGGGATCTACATGTCCGAAACCTCCTGATTGCAAGAAAATGCCACCGCACTCAACTTTCTATGTGGATTCTGGCAAAAGAACTCTGGTCTTCATGCTTATGCGGCAGGCACCTTACTGAATGAGCAATCTCCTCAGCCAGGCCTTGCATTGGTGTTCGTGAAAATAAAATAGAAGTGATGCCATTGAACTCCAACAAGTTTGAAAGACACCCATTGGGAAGTGCTGCTATAGCTGACCGCATATGTCACCCATTGGAAGATAGGTAGGACATGGAAAGGTGAAATTCTGAATAAGGGCACTGACGTTTCTCCCACCCTCCAGTTCCAGCTGTCTGCTCAGAGTGCTCACATCTTCCAAGGAGGCCAGAAAGAGAGCTCTGAGGCAGGGCTAGCTACCTGTGTGGCTTATTGCTCTCTTGCTGGCTCCTTCTTCTACACATTGCTTTTATTAAAATTTTAATTTTATTTTTATTAATTACAGTTTATTTACTTTGTAGCCCCCTATCCCATCTCTCCCAATCCCTCCCTCCTTCTTCTCCTATGCCCTTCCCTCAGTCCACTGATAAAGGAGGTCCTCCTTTCCTTCCATCTGACCCTAGCCTATCAGGTCTCATCAGGACCAGCTGCATTGTCTTTCTCTGTGGCCTGGTAAGGCTGCTCCCACCTCGGGAGGAGGTGATCAAAGAGTCAGTCACTGAGTTCATGTCAGAAACAGTCTCTGTTCCCATTACTAGGGCCCACTTGGAGACTGAGGCTGCCATGGGCTACATCTGTACAGAGGTTCTAGGTTATCTCCATGCATGGTCCTTGTTTTCAGTATCAGTCTCAGAAAAGATCCCTGTGCCCAGATTTTTGGTTCTGTTGCTCTCCTTGTGGAGTTCCTGTCCCCTTCAGGTCTTTCTATCTCCCCCTTTTTCCATAAGATTCCCTGCACTCTGCCCAAAGTTTGGCTGTGCATCTCAGCATATGTTTTGACACCCTGCTGGGTAGAATCTTTCAGAGTCCATCTGTGATAGGCTCCTGTTCTGTTCCCTGTTTTCTCCCTCTTCTGATATCCATCCTCTTTGCCTTTCTGAAAGAAGATTGAGCATCTTATCCAGGTGCCTCCTTCTTGATTAGCTTCCTTAGGTGTGCAGATTTTAGTATGATTATCCTATATTATATATCTAATATCCACTTATAAATGAGTATATACCATGTGTGTCTTTCTACTTCTCGTATACCTCACTCAGGATGATCTTTTCTAGATCCCACCATTTGCCTGCAAATTTCATGATTTCCTTGTTTTTAATTGCTGAGTAGTATTCCATTGTGTAAATGTACCACAATTTCTGTATCCATTCCTCAACTGAGGGACATCTGGGTTGTTTCCAGATTCTGGCCATTATGAGTAAAGCAGCTATGAACATGGTTGAGCAAATGCTCTTGTTGGATGGTGGAGCATCTTTTCGGTATATGTCGAGGAGTGGCATAGCTGGATCTGATCTATTTTCTGAGAAAGCACTAGATTGATTTCCAAAGTGGTTGTACAAGATTGCACTTCCAACAGCAATGGAGGAGGGTTCCCCTTTCTCCACATCCTCTTCAGCATGTAATGTCACTTGCGTTTTTGATCTTAGCCATTCTGGTGGGTGTGAGATGGAATTTCAGAGTCATTTTGATTTGCATTATCCTGATGACTAAGGATGTTGAGCATTTCTTCATGTATTTCTCTGCCATTTGATATTCCTCTGTTGAGAATTCTCTGCTTAGCTCTGTACCACATTTTTAATTGTATTATTTGGTTCGTTGGTGTTTAACTTCTTGAGTTCTTTATATATTCTAGAAGTTAGCCCTCTGTCAGATATAGGCTTGGTGAAGATCTTTTTCCCATCTGTAGGCTGTTGTTTTATTCTGTTGACAGCATCCTTTGCTTTACAGAAGCTTTTCAGTTTCATGAGGTCCCATTTATTGATTGTTGATCTTAGAGCTTGTGCTGTTGGTTTTCTGTTCAGGAAGTTGTCTCCTGTGCCAATGAGTTCAAGACTCTTCCCCACTTTTTCTTCTAACTGGTTTAGTGTGCCTGGTTTTATGTTGAGGTCTTTGATCCACTTGGACTTTAGTTTTGTGAAAGGTGATAGATATGGGTGTATTTGCATTTTTCTACATGTAGATACCCAGTTAGACCAGGCCCATTTGTTGAAGATGCTATCTTTTTTTCCATTGTATGGTTTTGGCTTCTTTGTCAAAAATTAGATGTCTGTAGGTGTGTGGGTTTATTTCTGGGTCTTCTATCTGATTCCATTGATACACCAGTCTGTTTCTATTTCTGTGCCAGCACCATGCAGTTTTTCTATCCCTTGGCAACTCTGTTTTCTCTTTTCTTCACTTTTCTCCTCCCTGTGATCCTCTCTCCTCCAAACCCTTTAACGATGTGTCCTTCTGTTTCACTCTTGCCCTGCCCAGGTGTAGGAAGTTTTATTTATCCAGTCAGGTAACACAAACATCATTTTGGGGTATGTGAGGGATTGTTCATAGAGCAGTAAGAACATGGGGGCGGGGAGACAAGATAATTAACAATTAACACAAAGCAGGAGGCCATGCCACTATATGCCCTAGCCTCTGCCTTTGCTGTTAGCACCATCACACTCATGGTTAGGTTGACATTCACTCTCTATGCTATTAAAACCATGCAAAATACTCTTTATAGCTGAGCCGTGATATGTTCCATGACACTATTTCTCTTTTGGGTAGTCTTTGTTTTCCTTGGAGTTAATCACTGCTTCTCCTTTATTTTGGATCATTTACTGCTAATTCATGTCTAACTCCTTCACCATAAAGTACAGTTATTTCCAGACAATCATAAATTTTCTCCATTATTTTCTTCTTGTTCATGTTTTATCAGATTCTGTTCTTCCCAGGTCTGATCTTCACCCTCATTTCTTTTTTTTTAAATTTATTTATTGTTTTATTAATTACAGTTTATTCATTTTGTATCTGAGCTGTAGCCCTCTTCCTCATCCCCTTCCAATTCCACCCTCACTCCCTCATCTACTCCCAAGTCCACTGATAGGGGAGGTCTTCCTCCCCCTTCCTCTGACCTTAATCTATTAGGTCTCATCAAGATGGACTGCATTGTAGCCTGGTAAGGCTGCTCCCCACTCAGGGGGAGGTGACCAAAGAGCAGGCCAATCAGTTCATATCAGAGACAGTCCCTGTTCCCATTACTGGGGAACCTACTTGGACACTGAGCTGCCATGGGCTACATTTGTGTAGAGGTTCTATGTTATCTCCATGAATGGTCCTTGGTTGGAGTATCAGTCTCAGAAAGGACCCCTGTAGCCAATTTTTTTTCTCTCTTTGTGGAGCTTCTGTCCCCTCCAGGTCTTACTAAATCCCCCTTCTTTCATAAGATTCCCTGTACTCTGCCCAAAGTTTGGCTATGAGTCTCAGCCTCTGCTTTGATACCCTGCAGGGCAGAGTCTTTCAGAGTCCCTCTGTGGTAGGCTCCTGTCCTGCTCCCTGTTTTCTCTTCTTTTGATGTCCATCCTCTTTGTCTTTCTAAATGGGGATTGATCATCTTACCCAGGGTCCTCATTCTTGCTTAGCTTCTTTAGGTGTACAGATTTTTAGTATGTTTATCCTATATCATACGTCTAATATCCACTTATAAGTAAGTATATACCATGTGTGTCTTTCTGCTTCTGAGGTAACTCACTCAGCATGATCTTTTCTAGTTCCCACTATTTGCCTGCAAATTTCATGATTTCCTCCTTTTTAATTGCTGAGTAGTTTCCATTGTATAAATGTACCACAATTTCTGTATCCATTCCTCAACTGAGGGACATCTGGGTTGTTTCTAGGCTCTGGCTATTACAAATAAAGCTGCTATGAACATGGTTGAGTAAATGTCTTTGTTGTGTACTTGAGCATCTTTTGGATATATGCCTAGGAGTGGTATAGCTGGATCTTGAGGTAGCACTATTCCTAATTGTCTGAGAAAGTGTCAGATTGATTTTAAAAGTGGTTGCATAAGTTTACATTCCCACCAGCAATGGAGGAGGGTTCCCCTTTCTCCACATCCTCTCCAGCATGTGTTGTTATTTGCATTTTTGATCTTAGTCATTCTGCTGGGTGTAAGGTGAAATCTCAGAGTAATTTTGATTTGCATTTTTCTGATGACTAAGGACATTGAACATTTCTTTAAGTGTTTCTCTGCCATTAGATATTCCTCTATTGAGAATTCTGTTTAGCTCTCTACCCAATTTTTTAATTGGAGTATTGATTTGTTGCTGTTTAACTTCTTGAGTTTTTAAAAAATATATTCTGGATATTAGCCTTTTGTCAGATATAGGATTGGTGAAGATCGTTTCCCAATCTGTAGGCTGTTGTTTTGTTCTGAAAACAGTGTCCTTTGTCTTACATAAGTTTTTCAGATTCATGAGGTCCCATTTATTGATTGTTTCTATGCCACTACCATGCAGTTTTTATTACTGTTGCTCTATAGTACAGCTTGAGATCAGGGATGGAGATACCTCCAGAAGATCTTTTATTATAGAGGATTGCTTTAGAAATTCTGGGTTTCTTGTTATTCCATATGAAGTTGAGAATTTTTCTTTCAAGGTCTGTAAAGAATTGTGTTGGTAATTTGATGGGAATTACATTGAGTCTGTAGATTGACTTGGTAAGATGGCCATTTTTACTATGTTCATTCTGCCAAGCCATGAGCATGGGAAGTCTTTCCATCTTCTTATGTCTTCTAATTCTTTCTTCAGAGACCAGAGGTTTTTTTCATATGTCTTTGACTTTCTTAGTTAGAGTCACACCATGGTACTTTATGTCCTTTGTGGCTATTGTGAAGGGTGTTGTTTCCCTAATTTCTTTCTCAGTCCATTGTCTTTTGTGTACAGGAGGGCTAGTGGTTTTTTTTCTTTGAGTTAATTTTGTATTCAGCCCCTTGGCTGAAGGTGTTTACTAGCTGTAGGAGTTCCCTGGTAGAATTTTTCACCCTCATTTCTAAGTTCCCTCTCCTACCCTGTTCCTTCTCTTCAACTGCTTCTTCTGTCTATTCTATTTCCCCTTCAGAGTGAGATTTAAGTATCTTCCCCTGGGTCCTGCTTGTTACTTATCTTCTTTGGGTCTGTGAATTTTAGTATGGTTATCCTGTACTATATGCCTAAAATTTGCTTATAAGTGAGAACATATCTTCCTTCATGTTCAAGGATACATTGTAATTTGTCCTTTGTTGCTGGTACTAAACCTATGACCAAAGGTAATCTAGGGGAGGAAAAGACTTACTTCATTTTACAACTTACAGTCCACAGTGAAGGGAAATCAGGAACAAACTCCTGGCAGTAAAAATCCTATGCCCAGCAGAGCCTGCAGAGACTGATACTCCATCCAAAGACCATGCATGGAGAGGACCTAGACTCCCTGCTCAGTTGAAGCCCACAGGCTTCTTAGTTTCTATCACAGGACTAGGGAAAGGACACAGGGGGAGAAAAGGAATGGTGGGTGGGACTAGGAGGAAACATTGGAGGAGCAGGGATACAAAGTGAATAAATTGTAATAACTAACTAACTAACTAACTAACTAACTAACTAACTTACTTACTTACTTACTAACTGAAACTACTGGCAGGAAATGAAGCAGAACCATGGAGGAATGATGCTTACTGACTTTTCTCCTGTGGCTTGCTCAGCTGGCTCTTTTATACAGCTTACAGTGGACTGGACCCTCCCACATCAATTAATCATCAAGAAAATTCCCCTATAGATATGCTCATAGGGCAACCTGATGGAAACAGTGGGATTTCCTCTTCCCACATACGTCTAGGTTTGTGCCAAGTTGACAGAAATCAACCATCACAGGGTCCAACTAAAACATATCTGCAGCGATGACTATTTGATCCCTATAATACTGCTCTCCCATACATCTTCCTGCATCATAGCTTTTGTGGTCATGGTTGCTTTTGTCTGTAACCACTGTCTCTCAGGGCTTGCTTCTTACAGCACTGTTTTTGGTTCAATCATGTCTATGACTTTAATCAGACTTCACAAGTCATGGGGAGAGTTGTATTAAAGCTGTCATGGGGGAAGGATCCTCCTGATGGGAAAAGGAAAATTTTGTTTTATTGTGTAGCCTGCTTATTTAAACCTGTGATCGCCTGGCACCTGTGTCCTAGTGAAACAATCCAGTAAGTGTGTGAGTGGGCAGAGAGCCACTCAGGCAGATGGTCACGAGAGGAGGGTCCATGCACTGTATGATCATCAAGTGTGCTTGCCCAGGCCAGGAGTCCCTGCCAGAAAGGTCCAAATGCTGGCCTTAAAACTGATGTCTTATTTTAGTAAGGATGCTGAAAGTGGGGAAGAATGCCAGGAAAGAGTGGAACAGAAGAGAAAGAAGCATGGTAATAGGGATCTTTTGGGAACCGGTGTTTGTTCATAAGGTTCTCACTGTGGAAGCTTTGTTCTGGGTTGACAGCTTGCTATGAAAAAAAAAATAGACAATGTGACTGCGAATGCACTGTATCTGCACAGAAGCCATGTTCTGGGCACATAGCTGTATCAATTATGATGGTTCTGGAAACACCTGAGGCAATACAAGGCCAACCTCTATGGCTCACCTGTTCACAAATAGGAATTACAGCTGCTTAGCAGGCAGTTAATCTTGGGGGCTTGCTGAGACCCTGCTGGTAAGGCCTTCATTGCCAGTTCCCCTACCTTTTCCTCTGGCAACTCAGAAGCCCCATGGATCCAGACTGGCGTCACTCATCTGTTTTCCAGAGAGGGTAAGGCCTAAGCAACATGTTTAGATAGTGTCGTTGCTTAGAGTGAGTTTTTATGTTAAAGCTTAGTCACAATCACTCTTTTATAAGCATGCGTTTGTCACTCATGTTCAGTGTCCATTTGTGACTCCTCTCTTGTATTCTAATATATTGTATGGCACTAGAAATGCGTGAGCAATCAAAACCCAGTTCTATTATTCCAGCCTTTAGAAATTTAGTAAAGAAAATTCTTACTATTGGATTTTGAGGCAAATGTGAAAATGCTGCCTGGAACTATGACCAAAATGGTAGAAGAGATAAAAAGAGGCCAACATCTCATTTCCATTCTATTAGTGGCATTTTGATTTGAATTTTTCTGATGACTAAGGACACTGAACATTTCTTTAAGTGTTTCTCTGCCATTCGATTTTCCTCTATTGAGAAATCTGTTTAGCTCTCTACCCTATTTTTTAATAGGCATTTCCACGATGCCTATAAGGAATAGACAGTATTTAAAGCAGACAGTGGCTTATGAATGCCCACTTCCTTGTAGAATGGATATACTGAATACTTAGAACATACAGATAACCAAAGTTGGTGAAATACAAGTTTCCTTAAGTTTTGCCATGTATAGACAAGCTGTACTTGTCATGTTATCTGCTTTAGTCATTTCTCTGTGTCCACCCCATGTGCACAAACATATCAGAAATACAATTAGATACTGTTGTGTAATTTACTTTTTCCCCAGTAAAGTCTTATCCTGTCTTCTTACTATTTAAAGAAGTCTGAGTAAGATAAACAATGAAAAAGTGAAGCCTATTGCCTTTAAGTTTAATTTGTTTTTCCACCTGAAATAAAAAAAGAATTTCCCAGGGTTGGAGCAGTTAGGGGCACTGGCTGCTTTTCCAGAGGACCCATGTTCAATTCCCAGCACTCAAATTGCAGCCTTCAACCATCTGTAACTCTGGTCTCAGGGGCATCTAACAACCTCACCTGGCCTCCTGGGCACCAGACATGCCCGTGATGCACAGAAATCCACGTGGGCAAAACACCCATGAACATATAAGTAAGTAGATTAAAGAAAAAAAACATTTTTAAGCCAGATGTCTGAAAGTTTCTCTAATCATTTTGGAACATTGCAGTGGACATTTCTATTCTGCTGCAATGGGAAATCATCTGTTCACAGTCAAAAGAAACTTTCGTAGTGACAGAGGAATGACAGAGGAATTTCCCAGTGTTTATTGTTTCTGTCATACTGATCAAGTACTATCAAGTTTGGCAGGCAGAACAGCTAGATGTATTTAATTATTTTCTATCTTTAGTATTCTTTTATTTATTTATTTTACATAACTTTACTTAATTTTCTGCCTCCTTTATCTCCTTCCAAGTCCCTCCCAACTCCCTCTTAATTTCATGGCCTCTGTTCCTCTGATTATACATGTATTTGTTTAATAACATGAATAAATATATAAACACGACCTGATGAATTCACTTAATATTGCTGGTACATGTATGTTCATAGGGCTGGCCTGCTCTTGGCACTGGGTCACCAATTAGAGGGCTCGTCCCTGGGGGACACTGACTCTCCTTCTCTCAGCACTCATTTGCAGTTTCAAGGCCTGAAAAGGAGACAACCTCATGGATGGCTAATAAAGTGAAATGCTAGTGGCTAGGATGTATCAGTGTCACATTGTTCCTTCTTTTGGCCAGGATGCAGGAGGTGAAACTGTGGGAATACACATTTCTGCTCCATAGCTAACAATTCTTAGGCTGTAGAAAAAAACAATGTGTCAGAGAGTCAATGTAAGGTTTTTACAACAAGAGAACCCGATTGCTTGAAAACTGGAAGGAAAAAGGTCTACAGAGAGAGTTCGGGCTACACTCAATAACCTACTTGGTGATGGAGTGAGCTTTGAAGAAACAATGAACTGGTCAGTTCCTATGCAGTACCCTGGCGCATATAACCATCTTAGAGGAGTGACTGGGCACTGTTCACCCTGGTTATTTTACTCATGTCACTTGTGCTATGGCTTTTTATCACTGTGACCCGAAAGAAATGACTTAAAAGATGAAATGATTAATTTTGGTTTGTGGCTTCAGAGCCTGCAGCCCAACAAATGTATCGGGTCCAGTCCATGCATGCTCTTGGGTTGGTAGTTCAGTCTCTGTGAGCCCCCCATGGGTCCTGGTTAGTTTCTTTTCTAGGTCTTCTTGTGGTGTCCTTGATCCCTCAGACTCCCTCAGTCCTTCCTCCCACTCTTTCACAAGGTTCCATGAGTTCTGCCTAATGTTGGGCTGTGGTCTCAGCATGTTTGTACTCACTGCTGGGTGGAGCCTCTGTGAGAACCATTACAGTAGGCTCCTGTCTGCAAGCACAGCAGAGTATCATTAATAGTGTCAGGGGATGGCTGTCTTCCATGGGCTGGGTCTCAAGTTGGGCCAGACATTGGTTGGTCTTTACCTCACTCTCTTCTCCATCTCTATCCTTGCACATCTTGTATGCAGGGTAAATTTGGGGTCGAAGGTTTTGTGGGTGGGTTGGTGTCCGCCTACCTGCACTGGAAGTCCTGCCTGGGTATAGAAGGTGTCCACTTCAGTCTCTATATCCCTCCCCCAACCCTGAACCCTAGACAGGGATCTAGGAACCTCGGCTAGAGTCACCCTCATAGCCCTCCAGAAGCCTACCTTGTTGCAGGTCTCCAGCTTGTCCCAGTCATGCACTCCATCAGTTTCCCTTATCCCTCCCAGCCCTCTGACCTCCCACTCTCCCCACACCTGGTCTCACACTGGTTCCCCTTCCCACCCCCTCTCCCACCCAGTTCCATCTCCATCCATGTCCAGTGTCTATTCTATCTTCCCTTCTGAGTGGGATTTAAGCTTCCTCCCTTGGGTCCTCCTTGTTACTTAGCTTCTTTGGGTCTGTGGATTTTAGTATGGTTATCCTGAACTATATGATTAATATCCATTTATGGGTGAGAACATACCATGTGTGTCTTTCTGGGTCTGGGTTATGTCACTCAAGATGACCTTTTCTACTTCCATCCATTTGCCTGCAAATTTCATGATTTTCTTGTTTTTAATAGCTGAGTAGTATTCCATTATGTAAATGTATCACACTTTCTTTTATCTGTTCTTCAGTTGAAGGACATCTGGATTTTTTCCAGTTTCTGGCCATTATGAATAAAGCTGCTATGAACATAGTTGAGCAAATGTCCTTGTTGTATGGTGGAACATCTTTTGGGTATATTCTCAGGAGTGGTATAGCTGGGTCTTGAGATAGAAATATTCCCAAATTTCAGAGGAAGAGCCAGATTGATTTCCACAGTGATTGTACAATTTGTACTCCTGCTAGGAATGGAGGAGCGTTCTCTTTGCTCCACATCCTTGCCAGCATGTGTTGACCCTTGAGTTTTTGATCTTAGCCATTCTGAATGTTGTAAGATGAAATCTCAGAGTCATTTTGAGTTGCATTTCCTTGATAACTAAGGACGTTGAGAATTTCTTTCTTTTTTAATTTTAATTTTTATTAATTTCATTTTATTCACTTTTTATACTCCCTGTAGATCCCTCCCTTCTCCCCTCCCAATACCACTCTCCCTCTCCCTTCTCCAACCATGCCTCTCCCCTAGTCTAATGATAAGGGAGAACTTCCTCTCTTTCTTTCTGACCCTAGTCTATCAGGTCTCCTCAGGACTGGCTGCACTGTCTTCCTCTGTGGCCTGCTCAACAGGAGGTGATCAAAGAGCAGGCCAATCAGTTCATGTCAGAAACAGTCCCCATTCCCATTACTGTGCAACCCACTTGGACACTGAAATGCCATGGGCTACATCTGTTCAGAGGTTCTAGGTTATCTCCATGAATGGTCCTTGGTTGGAGTATTAGTCTCAGAAAAGACCCCTGTGCTCAGATTTTTGGTTCTGTTGCTTTCCTGTGGAGCTCCTGTCCTTTCCAAGTCTTACTATCTCCCCCTTCTTTCATGAGATTTCTGCATTCAGGCCAAAGTTTGGCTATAAGTCTCAGCCTCTGCTTTGATACCCTGGTGAGTAGAGCCTTTCAGAGGCTCTCTGTGGTAGGCTCCTGTCCTGTTCCCTGTTTTCTCCCTCTTCTGATGTCCATCCTCTTTGCCTTTCTGGGGATTGATCATCTTACCCAGGGTCCTCCTTCTTGATTAGGTTCTTAGGTGTACAGATTTTAGTATGTTTATCCTATGTTATATGTCCAGTATCCACTTATAAGTGAGTATATACCATGTGTGTCTTTCTGCTTCTGGGATACCTCAACTCAGGATGATCTTTTCTAGTTCCCACCGTTTTCCTGCAAATTTCATGATTTCCTTATTTTTTTATTGCTGAATAATATTCCATTGTGTAAAAGTTCCACAATTTCTGTATCCATTCTTCAACTGAGGGACATCTGGGTTGTTTCCAGCTTCTGGCTAATACAAATAAAGCTGCTATGAACATGGTTGAGCAAATGTCCTTGTTGTATACTTGAACATCTTTTGGATATATGTCTAGGAGTGGTATAGCTGGATCTTATGGTTAGCACTATTCCTAATTGTCTGAGAAAGCACCAGATTGATTTCAAAAGTGGTTGCATAAGTTTACATTCCCACCAGCAGTGGAGGAGGGTTCCCTTTTCTCCACATCCTCTCCAGCATGTGTTGTCACTTGAGTTTTTGATCTTAGCCATTCTGATGAGTGAAAGGTGAAATCTCAGGGTTGTTTTGATTTGCATTTTTCTGATGACTAAGGACATTGAGCATTTATTTAAGTGTTTCTCTGCCATTTGATGTTTCACTGTTGAGAATTCTCTGTTTAGCTTTGTACCCCATTTTTTAATTGAATTACTTGATTTGCTGCTCTTTAACTTCTTGAGTTCTTTATATACACTGGATATTAGCCCTCTATCAGATATAGGATTGGTGAAGATCCTTTCCCAATCTGTAGGTAGTCATTTTGTTCTGTTGGCAGTATCCTTTGCTTTACAGAAGCTTTTTACCTGTTAGAAGAAAAAATGGGGAAGAGCCTTGAACTCATTAGCACAGGAGACAACTTCTTGAGCAGAACACCAACAGCACAAGCTCTAAGAGCAACAATCAATAAACGGGATCTCATGAAACTGAGAATTTCTTTAAGTGCTTCTTGACCACTTAAGATTCCTCTGTTGATAAGTTTTGATTTAGCTCCGTATCCAATTTTTAAATTGGATTATTTGGTTTGGTGATGGTCCTTTATATATTCTGGATATTAGCCCTTTGTCAGAGGTCAGGTTGGTGAAGATCTTTTCTTAGTCTGTAGGCTGCTCTTTCGTCCTGTTGTCAGTGTTCTTTGCCTTAGAGAAGCTTCTCAGCTTCATGAGGTCCCATTTATTGATCGTTGATCTTAGAGCCTGAGCTGTTGGTAATCTGTTCAGGGAGTGGTCTCCTGCACAAATGAGTTCAAGGTTTTCCCCCACTTTTTCATCTAAAAGATTTAGTGTTTCTGTTTTTATGTTGAGATCTTTAATCTACTTGGACTTGAGTTTTATGCAAGGTGATAAATATGGATCTATTTGAAATTTTCTACATGTAGTTATCCAGTTAGACTAACACCATTTTTAGAAGATGCTTTCTTTTTTTCCATGTGTGAGTTTGGTTTCTTTGTAAAAAAATCAAGTGTCCATGGTATGTGAGTTTATTTCTGGGTCTTCAACCTGAAGTCCAGGATGGTGATACCTCCAGAAGCTCTTTTATTGTATAGGATTGTTTTAGGTATTCTGGTTTTTGTTTTTAATTTTTACATAGGAAGTTGAGAATTGCTGTTTGAATGTCTCTACAGAATTGTGTTGGAATTCTGATGGGAATTGCATTGAATCTGTAACTGCTTTTACTTTGATTTATTAATCAACATAATGTTTATTATGTTGATCCTACTAATTCATGAGCATGGGAGATCTTTCCATCTTTTGATATTTTTTTTTCTTCAGAGATTTGAAGTTCTTGTCATACAAGTCTTTCACTTGCTTGATTAGAGTTACACCAAGATATTTTATATTATTTGTGGTTATTGTGAAGGGTGTTGCTTTTCTAATTTCTTTCCTAGCCTGTTTATCACTTGTATAAAGGAGAGCTACCGGTTTTTTAAAGTTAATTTTATATCATGCCACTTTGCTGAAGGTGTTTATCAGCTTTAGGAGTTCCCTGGTAGAATTATCACTTATCATGTGGGGGTCACTTATCATGTGCAGATAGCAATACGTTGACTTCGTCCTTTCTAATTTGTATCCACTTGATCTCCTTTAGTTTATTTCTCTAGATAGAACTTCAAATATATTGAAAAGGTATGGAGAAAGTAAACAGTCTTGTCTTGTCCCTGGTTTTAGTGGGACTGCGTTAAGTTTCTCTCCATTAAATTTGGTGTTGGCTATTGGCTTGCTGTATATTGCCTTTATTGCGTTTAGATATGGGCCTTGTATTCCTGATCTCTCCAAGACTTTTTAACATGAAGGGGTGTTGGATTTTGTCAAAGACTTTTTCTAGCATCTAATGAGTTTGTTTCAGTTTGTTTATATGATGGATTACATTGATGATTTTTGTATGTTGAATCATCTCTGCATTTCTAGAATTAAGCCCTCTTGATTATGGTGCATGATGTTTTTGATGTCATCTTGGCTTCGGTTTTTGAGTATTTTATTAAGTATTTTTTTCGTAAATGTTCATGAGGGATATTCGTTTAAAATTTTCTTTCTCTGTTGAATGTGAGATTTAGGTATCATGGTTACTACAGCTTCATAGAATGAATTTAGCAATGTTCCTTCAGTTTCTATTTTGTGGAGCAATTTGAGAAGTATTGGCATTAGTTCTTCTTTGAAAGTCTGGTAGACTTCTGCACTAAAGCAATTTGGCTCCAGGCTTTATTTTTTAATTTTTTTGAGACTTTTAGTGACTGCTTCTATTTTTTTTAGGGGTTATAGGAATATTTAGGTTGTTAACCTGATCTTGATTTAACTTTGGTAAGTGGAATCTATCAAGAAAATTGTCCATTCTATTTAGATTTTCCAATTTTTGTGGAGTATGGGCTTTTGAAGTAAGACCTAAGGATTCTCCCTTTTCATTTCTGATTTTGTTTATTTGGATGTTATCTCTCTGCCTTTCAGTTAGTCTGGCTCAGGATTTGTCTGTCTTGTTGAGTTTCTCCAAGAAAATGTTTGGTTTTATTGATTCTTTGATTTGTTCTCTTTGTTTCTAATTTATTGATTTCAGACCTGAATTTGTTTATTTCCCACTGTCACTCCTCTTTGTTGTTTTTTTCTTCTTTTTCTTCTAGAGATTTTATATGTGCTGTGAAGTTGCTGTTATGAGACCTTTCCACTTTTTAAAAAAAAATTAATGTGCTCAGTGCTATGAACTTTCCTCTTACCACTGCTTTCATTGTGTTCCATAAGTTTGGGTATGTTGTACCTTGATTTTCACTGAATTCTATAAAATCTTTCATATCTTTCTTTATTTCTTCTCTGACCCAGTGGTTACGAAGTAGAGGGTTGTTCAGTTTCTTTGAGTTTGTAGGCTTTCTATTGTTGCTTTAATCCATGGTGGTCTGATAAGATATAAGGGGTTATTTCAATTTTCTTGTGTCTTTTGAGGTTTGATTTGTGACTGACTATGTGATCAGTTTTGGAGAAGATTCTGAGAAGTGGTGCGAAAAGAATGTATATTCTTTTGTGTTTGCGTGAAATGTTCTCTAGATATCTATTAAGGCCATTTGATTCATAACATTGATTAGTTTCTTTCTTTTTCTTTTTTTTTCTTTTTATGTCAATCAGAGGTTAGGTACTTTGCATTCCCAGCATAGCCCCCTCACTCTTTCCCTCCCACTCTCCCCATCTGTCCCTCATCTCTTCCCAGCCCACTCCAAGTCCACCTACAGGGGAGGATCTCCTCCCCTTCCATCCGACCCCAGTTCATCTTGTCTCCTCAGGGCTGGCTACAATGTCCTCCCCTGGGATCTAGCCAGGCTGTTACTCCCTGGCGTTTATGGGGGAGAGTCAAAGAGCCAGCCATTGAGTTCATGACTGAAACACTCCCTGTTCCCCTTACTAGTTGGATATCGAGCTACTATGGGCCACTTCTGAGCGGGGGTTCTAGGACATATCCATACATGGTCCTTGGTTGGAGAAACTGTCCCATAGAAGACCCCTGTGCCCTGCTCAGTTTGGTCTTTGTGGAGCTCTTGTTCTCCACAAGTCTTATTAACTTCCCCTATTTTTATTATTATTTCCCACCCTCTGCGGAAGGCTTGGTTGTGATTCTTAATATCTGCTTTGATACATTGCTATATTGATTCTTTCAGAGGCCCTCTTTGGTATGCTCCTGTCCTGTTGCTTGTATTATCCTCCGTTCAATGTCCATCCCATTGGTTCATCTAAACAAGCATTGATCATACCAACCAGGGGTCCTCCTTCTTGTATATCTTCCCTAGGTGTATAGATT
>CM053760.1:11618166-11653102 GCA_028658305.1 Pachyuromys duprasi | reverse complement strand
GGACCATGTATGGATATGTCCTAGAACCCCTGCTCAGAAGTGGCCCATAGTAGCTCTATATCCAACTGAAGACCCTAGTAAGAGGAATAGGGACTGTTTCAGACATGAACTCGATGGCTGGCTCTTTGACTCTCCCCCATACACTCCAGGGAGTAACAGCCTGGCTAGATCCCAGGGGAGGACATTGTAGCCAGTCCTGAGGAGATAAGATGAACTGGGGTCAGATGGAAGGGGAGGAGATCCTCCCCTGTAGGTGGACTTGGAGTGGGAGGGGAGGAAATGAGGGAGGGATGGGGAGAGTGGGAGGGAAAGAGGGAGGGGGCTACACCGGGGATGCAAAGTACCTAACCTCTGACTGATATAAAAATTAAAAAAATAAAATAAAATAAATTTAAAAAAAAATTTTAATGTTTTAGCAAAGAAAATTTTTCAATAATGAATGATTTAAAAATAAAAACTATAAATTCCATAGTGGAAAAATTTATTAACTGAATGCAGTTTAGTTAAACTATTTACTTTAGTTCATTAAAAACACAATTTTAATATGGGGCTCTTTCAGGATATAAAGTGAAAAAATTAATTTATTTTTAAAAAGAAAAGTATATTAACTGAAAATATTTTACCAGAGAAGTTCAATGACATATTTGAGCAAACAGTAGAATACTTAAATTTGCATCAACTGAAATTATCCAATTCTCTTCATTAAGAGAAATAAAAAATAATGAAAAAGAATCTTAGATAATAGTAGGCCAAAACAGAACAACAACAAAAAAAATAATAGTTCAAATGTACTTGTGTTGATCAGTTTAATTATTGCTAAGATCAAATATGTGATATAACAGTTTAAAAGGAGAAATTTGTTATTTTACTCAAAGTTTCAGAGAATTAAGTCCAGATTTTCTGGGTACCATATCCTTGGGGAAACAGAACCAGGAGTATATAGCAAAGGAAATCCTTTATCTCATTGCAAGAGATAACAGAAAAGATCTAAAAACTAGGTATACACATAACCATCAAAGACACACCACTGCTATCCTATTTCATATACTTAAGTCCTACTGCTTACAGATTCCAGAACTTTCCAAGATATTGACACCACTAGGGACAAACGTTCAACACATGGGAGACATTTTATATCAAACCATAACAAAAAAAAAAAGTATAGAATGTGATCTGTTGCTACAGTAGAATATATTCCAGCATAAAGGAAGAATTGAAGTGTTGATGCAATATGGATATAATCTTTCAACTCAAATGCTCCAATAGGGGCTGGCAGGCAGCTCAGTTGGTAAAGTGCTTGCCATGCAAGCATGAAGACCTGGGCTCAATCTCCAGAGCCTAACCATGAAAAACCAGATGTGCTTGTAATGTCTGTACTGGGGAAATGGAGATAGATTCTTGAGCTTGCTAGCCAGGAAGTCTACCCTACTTTATAAGCTTTGAACCAACCAGAGACCCTGTGCCAAAAGCAACATCAGTGGTATCTGAGAAATAACATCCAGAATCTACCTCTAGCTTCTATACATATGTAAAGACACACACACACACCGGTGTACAAGACCATATTCTCTAATACAAAAATTCAGATTTTTAAGGGTCTGTTTAATTCCAAACTCTTTTCATGTGAGGCTTTTTCCTGGAGAGACATGAACAAATAAATGTGTATCCACTCCAGCTAGAACACTTACAGCAGGCCAAAGAAATGATCCCACCCAAGTCTAGCTTCATGAACCAATGGGTTTAGTGCGGTCATTTTCAGAAACATGGGCAAAGGTCACTTACAGGAACGTAGAAGACTCTAAGGAAGCTGTGTGACTGGAGCATAGATGCAACTCGTGTAGCCTGCATCACTGTGTAACTCAGAGACAGCTCTACCAAAACCGGTCTCCTCTTCCCCAGCAGCAGTTTATTGCTTGGATGACCTTGACGATGAGCCATGTGAATCACAAAATGTTCTGACTTTACTGAATCTTATGAACCGCTTTCTTTCTCAAGGACAGGATATTTCAGCTCAGGGGAAACAGATACATCATACCTCCCCCCTTCCCTAGATCTTTCTTTATGTCCCCTCCTCCTCAATGTTGCCTCCATCTTAAAAGGAATGATATAAACATCTGATTTATATAAAGATGACAGATAGATAGATAGATAGATAGATAGATAGATAGATAGATAGATAGATAGATAGATAGATAGATAGACAGACAGATCTTGGGCCACTTTACCACAGCGAGTCCTTTATTTTCAGTAGTTTTACCACATATGGGTCTTAGTATTAACTACTGCCTACTGAAAATTAAATAAATAATTAAACAAACAATGTTTCTCCATGGCTGAAGTAATGTATGGCTGTAAACATAAATACCTAGAGTCAATTTGAAAGCACACCACACCTGCTGAACAATACAATAGCAGTTTCTTCCTCACTGAGACATACGAGCTCTCTAAGCACGAGCGTCTTCCTCAGACTACAGTACTAAATATGAGTCTCCTCCTACAGAGTAGGTCTTAACTCCAACCAGAAGGCAGCCGGTTACTGTTGTGCTGCTATGATAGCAGCAGGTACATATTTTCTGGCATGTTGGTGGTGTGGTGGGCAGGATCCATAAATAACCAACCTGCAGAGCCAGGGCTCTAGGCCTTTTTTCTGAGGGGAAAGAGACTCAGGGATACACTTGGCCAACAATGTTTAAGAAAGTAACCCATCTTTGGCACAGATATTTCCACTGAACATTTTACAGCTCTTGGGAGTTTCTTTTTCCACCCATGGATGATAACTTTACTCCAACTCTTTGTCTGATTTTTTTTATTGTCCTTCTAGATGCTTTTCCAAATCTTCAAGACATGTTACTATAACATAAAAAGCTCTTTTCAAATAGGAAGGATCTCCAGAAGGCTCATCTCAGTCTTGGGATTCAGTAATTATTGGGATAGCTTTTAATGTTAACAAGTGAAAATACCCTATTATTTGTATTAATTGTTCTCTCAAAAGAGAATATTGGACTATGAAGACACTTCCCACAATGTAACTCTGAACACACTTCCCATAAAGTACACTATAGTCCATAATCATTACCCATGCATAAGCCATCTCATTTTCTCATCCTGGGACACTGCCACACAGCTCCTCATCACTGGTAAGCTTGGTAGTGCTGGATTATACTTCTCAGCCTGGCCAGAGGTGAAGAATAAGAGACGTACTCCTGCTTGCTTTATCTCAGGCTCAAGTTGGGGCTGAATCTCCCAAGCTTTGCCTCAGTACTGTGGCCCTTGCCTCTCCATCAGCTGCACCTGGGTTTATTAAAATATCCTGCCCATCCCCAACTAGAAGTACTAACATGTACATAACCAACTGTCTCTGAGGGATCATGAGAGACAGTTAGTCATAAAACTATGTTTTTAATTGCCTGAGGTACACAGCCTTTTTCTCAAGAAGAGAAAGGTAATTCTATTTCCATAGCATTCAGGCTGGCCCTGTCTACCCTATAGCATCCAGAGCCAGACTACAAGAGCTACTTCCCCAAGTCAAGGAGTTCTGATGTAAAGAATTCCATAACTATAATAGTTTATTATACTAGTCAATAATTAAAGCCTCCATCAGCATGCTGAATTGTATATATTTCCTTTTTCTATAGTGAAGGTCAGACCTCAGGAGTATTTTTGATCACTTCTGTCTTGTTCTTTACCTTTTACTATCCAGTTCTTTCCATGGGTTCCACATTTTTGGAACCCAGGCAAGTTCTTCAACACAGAACTAATTTGTATTCTCCTTTCTCTTGCATCCTGCCAGCTGAAAGGAACAGCAAGCCAACACCTCTACCTCATGTTCTGCTTTTGCAGTTTCCACTGCCAAATCAGAGGCTGCTGTGGAGAACAGTATTGGCTTGTTTTTCTCTCGCTATAATTTCTCCCTTACAGGGCAAGTTCTTTCTGGGAAAACAACTGATCCTCAGGAAAAGCCATACCAGGGTCTCCTCAGCCTCATGATGATTGCAGTCCATACATACTACTTTCACAGATTAAATTATATTCTGCTCTGTTAGTCATGTTTGGGCATCAACTGTGTTGCATGACTTTTCTTAGGGAGACATGGACAAATGCCCATTCATCCCAGATAGAGCACTAATGACAGACAAAAAAAAAAAATTACACCCACATCTAGCTTGATGAACCAATGAGATCAGGCACATGAATTACTCATAAGGCCATGAGTGACTCAAAGGCATCTGTGACAAAGCCAGCATCAGCATAGGGTTGACTCACACAAGCTTCAACCCTGGAGCTTCTTGCCCAACCATGTATTTATACTGGAAAGCATATTTCATTTTATCAAGACAGATCACACATAAAATTGTCGATAACTTTGATAATTAATCTTCACAAACCACCTTTTCCCCTCCCGTTTCTTAAGCTATAAGATAAGACTCATGAACTTTTTCACATGGTATTACCATGAGAATTAACTGAGACCATATCTCGGTCACCTAGCACAGAGTTTCTCAGAGCAGGTGCTTTGTGAACTTTTTCTTATCGGACAGTACAAACAGGGAACATGATAAAGCCTGTGGACATAATGGGGAGAGGGTGTGGTAGAGTCCTAATAGATACAGAAATAAAGTACTATCTAAATTGACAGTAAGGCATCATTGCACTGTGTCTGTGGAGAAACAGCATGCAAGACAGACTTTGAAAGATGAAAATAGACTTGAAAGACTAGGATGGTTTTTTCACAAAGAGAATGCAAACTAGCTAGGTGCGTTCGCACACGCCTATAATCCCAGCACTCAGGGAGGCAGAGGCACACAAATCTCCATGAGTTCGGGACCAGCCTGTTCTACAATGTGAGACCAGGACATCCAAGCCTACACAGACAAACCCTGTCTTGAAAAACCAAAAATCCAGAGAGAGAGATTGCAAACTGTTCTGCTAATATTCTCAGCAGGACTACCATTCTAGAAGATGAATGTAAAGAACTGGGGGTATTTATAGCTGATACCAAGAAAAATAAAATTGGTTGTTTTCTGATATCTCTAGGAGTATGGTACTTATACATCACGGTGAAATTAGTTACAAAACAAATGCAACTTCAGCTTTGTGCCTAAAAATTGTTTGTTTGGTTGCTTTATGGTATTTTTGCATGTATTAGTGCCAAGAGAAGTTATATTTAGAAAAGAGGAAAATCGCTATACTTAATTATTTGAACGAGAGTGAAGCTGAAAACTACCATGAATGTTAGCACGCTTTTCAAATTCCACATGGTATTGGATGTATTGTGCTCCGGTGGGACTCTGAAATGAGGTCAGCTTCTGGTAGGTCACACGGCTAACTCTATTAAACCACTGTTGTGTAATCAGCTCCATATGCGGCACCCTTCTGCTGGCTAATTTTGTGTTCAGTTTTAAAATGTTATGAAAATGTAAAATGTTGGAATCAAAGATGTTAGAATACTATAAAAATCAAGCTAAAAATTGTAAAACATGGTTCAAAATCTGAAAACAAAGTATCTCTTCACAAAGAACATATCTTGAACTCGTGAAGATCACTTCAGAAGGAAAAGAAAAAAAAACCCTATCCTTGCAATACATAAACTTTGACTACTGGATCAAGAAAGGGGAAAATAGCTAGAAGGTATTTTGGAGCCAACTGCAGGTATTTAAATATCTATAGGCTGCTTTACGTAATTATTGGTCATCTCTCAAATATGGTGATCATTAAAGAAAACTTTGTTATTGAACAATGTGCAAGTTTCATGATGTCTGCAGCTAATTTTTAAATGGTTCAGCAAAATGTCTATGTGCATGTTGCATTAAAGGGCAGGACAAAAAAAAGGATGGAGGAAAAGAAAAGAGACAGAGAATGAAGGAAAGGGAAAGACAAAGAGAAAACAAAGAGACTGGTAAAATCTTAACAATTATGGGCTAGGAGTATTTTTCAGTGGTGGGAAATTTCTAGTGTGTTCAAGGGTCTGGATTCAGCCTGCAATACCCAAGCAGACAAGTTAACAGTTTTCAAATTTGTGTGAACATGGGTGTTTATTCTACTATTTTTGAAGTATTCTATCACTTGAAATTTCTCAAAAAAAATCTATCTTTATTAAATCTAATATTACCCAAAATAGAATTGTATGAATTACTGAAAGAGTGCTTTGGAGGACAAATAAGGTTCATGAAATTTCATTGCATGTGTTCTGAATAAGTACCAGATATACTCAGTTTTTAAAATCTGAATTTTAAACTTGAATCCTTTGTCTTTGGAGGATGAACCAGAATTGTGCAACAATATACATGTTTCTTTAGTCTGATGACAAACTTCAAGCTCAGTGGAAGACTCCATTTCTGTGTGCCTGCGTGATAATCCCATTAATATTTTTATTGCAGTCTTATGATGAAACGTTGTACCAGAGTGTACTGTAACCATTTAACAGTGGTCACTCTTTCTAAGGGAAACTAATATCATTCACATTTAGATGTTTTTCAGCCAGAAGCCAAATCCATCACTGTTTAAATGACGAGCTGGAATTAGATCAAGCCATGAAACAAAAGAAGTTATGCAACACCATGCTCAGGGGAAGCAAGGGGAAAGATGAGCATAACATTCACTAATGAATATGATTGCTGTCCCAGTGCACTGAGACCTGCAGAGTAGGACAAAAGCCTGTGTGGATGAAAATGCACTGGTTTCTGTAAATAGTCCTCAGTGTGTGACTTCCTTTCTTGTACCATGCTGTTTGGTATATGCTAAACAGAGATGCATGTATTTCATGTATAGTGCTTCTCAAAAAGTTATTTCCGTTTACTTTAACATGAGAATCAAACTGCTGAGTTCTCTTTATTGTAGAAAATTAGCTTCGGTTAAGGGTATCCATATGTACTGGTACACAATAGGATTTGGGTATATGGGTCAAAGAAAAGAATGTTTTGTGTAGTGTTACAAAATTCTACATTCACTTTGGACAGTGTAGCCTCAAGTAAATTACTGAAACTTGTGTGAGGGTTTCAGATAGAGTTTAAAACACACAATGATAAAGCAAATGAGTCATGGGCTAACTTTTAAGGTTAGAAACAAGGCAAGTTGTAAAAGATGACTGTCACTGATGAAAGAGCCATGGTGTGCAGGAAATTTTTATGACATTTTTATATAGCTCTACAGAGCTGCAGATAAAAACTACTTGGGAAGTTCCTGGAATGGAAACCAGAAACCTGAGTGTCCTGTCTGTGGGTATGAATACTCTATAGCTACTCTTCAGAACCTCCTTTACCTTGAAACTGTCTTTGGAATACGCGTCTAGTATTTCAGTAACACTTGAATCAATCAAAAAGTCATAATAATTAGAAGTGTCCCACATGGAACTATGTGCATAAGATGTTGCCTTGTCTGATTCTCAACGCAGAGATGGACAACACACAGCAAAGACTGCAAACAGCTCTTAACTGGAGAACTGTGGTGGACATATATGGGAAATTAGATCTGGCCCCTTACAAAGGAAGATCTCTAACCCTACAACTGCAGTAAATTTAAAGAAATAAAAAGATGGGATTTTGTGATTTTGACAATAGTCCATTTTCAACCCTAGGGAATACAATTCATCACAATTTTCTAACTTTTTTTTAATTCTTAAAAGTGAATAATTCTTAAAATTCTCTTAGAAAGAACTTGTGATATGTGTTATTATTGTGAGATAAGAGCATATTATGATGGTGAGAAGTGCGTGCTTTGTGACTCTAGGAAGGAAAGCAGCCTCCAGCTTCAGCAGGCATTCCATGGAAACCCACAGGCCACTCCTTCCAGGGAAGCAGATAGGCTAACTGCAGATCTTCACCTCACCCTCCATTCACACATGTCCAGAATCATTCCCAGCTCTGCAGTAGAACACCTGCTGCAGGCTCCATTCCCCTTCTGTGCCAAGATCCAGGGGATCACAGAGAATTTTTTTTCTCTAAAATTCCTTCCCCTATTCATTATTTTGCCCCAGCCTCAGCTGCAGCAGCTGCCCCATAGCAATGCACAGGGCACTCTGAGCATGAAAGCAAGTATGCTAGCTGCAGATCTTCACCTCTCTGTCCATTCACCTGACTCCAATCCCTCAGTCTCATGGCCACCTCTTTAGCAAACCTCCAGCCGTGGCCTCTCCTTACTCTCTGCCTCCATTACCAGAAGAATAACACAACACCTGCTTTCCTCCCTCTTGTGAAGCCTCTTCCCAACTTCTAATCCATCTCCATTCCTATGTCTCAGACCTCAATACCCAGAAACATATTTTATGTGGAACTCCAAGTCCCCACGCCCATTAATACCACACGAGATTTTCCTATAGGCAGCACACAGCTACCACGCTCTCCTAAGAGCCAAAGAAGAAACAGAAACCAAGGAACAAAACACCCACACAATGAAGATAAGACAAGATATCAGCACGAAGAGTTATAACCTTCCCAATCCTTGATACCTATATGCCAGTTTAAAAAACACAGAAACAGCAATCGTACCATTGCAGGCCCTGAATAAGCCACCATATGAAGCACAAGGAAAAGACCTTAAAATTGCCTTTTTAAAGATGATAGAGGTTCTTACAGAGAAAATTAAAATATCCCTTAAAGAAATCTGTGAGAGTGAGTACATACCATGTGTGTCTTTCTGGGTCTGGGTTACCTCACTTTTCTAGTTTCCACCATTTGCCTGAAAATTTCATGAATTCTTTAATAGTTGAGTAGTATTCCACTGTGTAAATGTACCAAAATTTCTGTATCCATTCTTCAGTTGAGGGACATCTAGGCTGTTTCCAGATTCTGGCTATAACAAAGAAAGCTGCTATGAACATTTAGCAAATGTCCTTATTGAATGGTAGAGCATCTCTTGAGTATATTCCTTGGAGTGGTATAGCTGGATCTTGAGGAAACATTATTCCCAATTTTCTGAGAAAGCGCCAGATTGATTTAGAAAGTGGGTAGACAAGTTTACATTCCCACCAGCAATGGAGGAGGGTTCCCCTTTCTCTACATCCTCTCCAGCATGTGTCCTCCCTTGAATTTTTTATCTTAGCCATGCTGATGGGTGTAAGGTGAAATCTCAGGGTGGTTTGATTTGCATCTCCATGATGACTAAGGATATTGAGTATTTCTTGAAGTGTTTCTCTGCCATTCAATATTCCTCTATTGAGAATTCCCTGTTTAGCTCTGTACCCCATTTTTAATTGGATTACTTGATTTGCTGCTGTTTAACTTCTTGAGTTCTATATATATTCTAGATATTAGCCATCTTTCAGATGCAGGGTTGGTGAAGATCCTTTCTCAGTCTGTAGGCAGTCATTTTGTTCTGACAACAGTGTCCTTTGCTTTACAGAAGCTTTTCACAAGGTCCCATTCATTGGTTGTTAATCTTAGAGCTTGTGCTGTTGGTGTTCTGTTCAGGAAGTTGTCTCCTGTGCCAATGAGTTCAAGACTCTTCCCCGCTGTCTCTTCTAACAGGTTTAGTGTGTCTGGTTTTATGTTGAGGTCTTTGATCCACTTGGACTTTAGTTTTGTGAAGGGTGATAAATATGGATCTATTTGCATTTTTCTACATGTAGATCAGTTAGACTAGCACCATTTGTTGAAGATGCTTTCTTTTTTATTCCATTGTATTGCTTTGGCTTCTTTATCAAAAATCAAGTATCCAAAGGTGTATGGGTTTACTTCTGGGTCTTCAATTCCGTTCCATTGATCAAACTGTTCTGTATCAATACCATACAGTTTTTATTACTATTGCTCTTCAATACAGTTTAAAATCAGGGATGTTGATACCACTAGAAAGTTCCTTTATTGCACCCAGAATTGTTTTGGCTATCCTTGGTCTTTTATTTTTCCATATGAAGTTAATGGTTGCTCTTTCCAGGTCTGTAAAGAATTTGTTGGAAATTTGATGGGAATTGCATTGAATCTGTAGATGACTTTTGCCAGGATGGCCATTTTTACTGTTATTCTTACTAATCCCAGACTCAGAAAGACAAACATGATATGTACTCACTTATAAGTGAATATTAGGCCTATATATAGTACAGGATAACCAAACTACAAAACACAGAACCAAAGAGGCTAAGTAACAAGAAGGGCCCAGGGGACGGTGCCAGAATGTCACTCAGAAGAAGAAATAGAATAGACAGCAGAAGTGGATGAAAAGAGGAAACTGAGCAGGAGATGGAATGGGGAGGGAAACAAAGGCGGGAATTAGATGTGGGGAGAACTGGGGTGGAAGGTAAGAGGGCTGGGAACGAAAAAGAAAACTGAGGGGGAACATCTCTTTGTCAATCTGGAGGCCTGCAACAGGGTAGGCTCCTGGAAAAATATGAGTGTGACTCTAGCTGAGACTCCTAACAGGGCACATGAAGACTGAAGTGACCACCTCCTAGCCAGGCAGGACTAGCAGAGGGAGGAGATCAACAACCCACCAAAAAACAACAACAACAACAACAACAACAAAAACCTGTGATCCAAAAATTACCCTGCCTACAAGAAGTGCAGGGATAAAGAGAGAACAGAGACTAAGGGAAAGTCCAACCAATGATTGCCCCAACCTGAGACCCAACCCAAAGTAGACAGCCAGCCTGGGACATTATTACATTATTAATGATGCTCTGCTATGCTTGCAGACAGGAGCCTAACTTACTGTCTTCTGGGAGGCACCACCCAGCAGTGGATCAAGACAGATCCGGGACTTGCAGACAAGTACAAAGCAGAGTTCTGGAAGTGCTGTGGAAGTGTCGGAGGAAAGATGGAAAGACCTGGAGAGGACATGAGCCTCACGAGAAAACCAGTCCCATGGGGGCTTACAGAGACTGAGACATCACAATGGAGCATGAATGGTCTGGACCTAGGCCCCCTGCACATACGTGGTTGATGGCTGGCTAGGTCTTCATATAGGGCACCTGGAGAGTGGAGGGGGTGCTGTTTCTAACATGGACTCTGTTGCCTGTCTTTGGATCACTTACCCCTGGCAAGGCTGCCTTGCCTGGTCTCAGGGGATAAGGACATGCTCAGTCTTGCTATCACTTGATGTGCTGGGGAGGGTTGAGATGGGGAGAGGGGTCCGTTTTTCTGGAAAGAAAGAGATAAAGGGAGAAGGAAGGGAAGGGAATGGAAAGGAAAGTGAGGGGAAGGAGGGAAAGGGGGAACTGGGAGGAGAGGAGGAAGGGGGTACCCTTGGGATGTAAAGTAAATAAATAATGTTTTTAAAAAAGGAAGAAAAAAAAGAAATCAATCTGGTGCTTTCTCAGACAATTAGGAATAGTGCTTCCTCAAGATCCAGCTATACCACTCCTACGCATATATCCAAAACTTGCTCAAGTACACAACAAGGACATTTGCTCAACCATGTTTGTAGCAGCTTTATTCATAACAGCCAGAGCCTGGAAACAACCCAGATGTCCCTCAGTTGAGGAATGGATACAGAAATTGTGGTGCATTTACACAATGGAATACTACTCAGCAATTAAAAACAAGGAAATCATGAAATTTGCAGGCAAATGGTGGGAACTAGAAAAGATCATCCTGAGTGAAGTATCCCAGAAGCAGAAAGACACACATGGTATATACTCACTTATAACTGATATTAGACATATAATATAGGATAATCATACTAAAATTTGTACACCTAAAGAAGCTAAGCAAGAACAAGTAGCCCAGAGATGCAAGGGTAGTTTAATATATGAAAATCCATTAATGAAATCTACCATATAAATAAGCTGAAAGAAAAACAGCACAGGGGCTGGGGAGATGGCTCAGTGGTTAAGAGCACTGTCTGCTCTTCCAAAGGTCCTGAGTTCAATTCCCAGCAACCACATGGTGGCTCACAGCCATCTATAATGAGATCTTGTGCCCTCTTCTGGTGTGTAGGCATACATGCAGGAAGAATGCTATATAAATAATAAATAAATAAATCTTTAAAAAAAAAAAAAAAGAACCATCTATAATGAGATCTGGTGCCCTCTGCTGGTGTGCAGGCAGAATGCTGTATATGTAATAAATAAATAAATAAATAAATAAATAAATAAATAAATAAATAAATAAATAAATAAATAAATATTAAAAAAAAGAAAAAAAAGAAAAACAACACATAATCATCTCATTAGATGTAGAAAAGGTCTCTGACGAATATCCAACACCTCTTCATAATAAAAGTCATGGAGAGATTAGGGATATAAGTACCATACCTCAACATAATGGATATATTATATATATAGGCATTTTGCAGCTAACCCAGCACCAACATCAACTTAAATATAGAGAAACTCAAAGAAATTCCACTAAAATCAGGAACAAAACTATGTTATTCACCTTCTCTATACCTATTCAATATAATACTTGAAGTACTCCCTAGACCATGAAGAAAACTGTAGGCAACCAAGTGACCACAAATTAGAAAGGAAGAAGCCAATGCATCTTTATCTGAAGATGTAATATTATACATAAGTGGCCCAAAAACTTCCATTGGAAATCTTCTAAAGCTAGTAAACACTTTCAGCAAAGCAGCTGAATATAAAATTAGCCTACAATTAAAGTACAATCAGTAATCCTTCTATTTACAAAAGATAAACAGTATGAGAAAAAAACCAAGGAAACAACATCTCTCATGATAACTGTAAATAATATAAAATATCTTGGGGTGTCTCTAACCAAAAAAGTCTTTTATGATAAAAGAAAAAGAACATTAAGTCATTGAAGAGAGAAATTGAAGAAGATGTTAAGATTTGTCCATACTCATGGATTAGTAAGATTAGCATACCAAAGATGGTCATTGTACCAAATGCAATCTACAGAGTCAATGCAATCCTCATCAAAAACTTCAAAACATTGCTTCACTGATCTTGAAAAGTCAATTTTCAGCTTCATATGAAAATAATCATAATCATCATTATCATCAAAAAACTTTTGGAGGTATCACCATCTCCACTTTCACCTTATACTACAAAGCTATAATAAAAACATCTGAGTTTTTGCACAAAAACGGACACATTAGTAAATGTAACCAAACTGAAGACCCAGACATAAACCCACACATATATAGACACATTATTCTAGATAAAGAGTCCTGAAATACACAGTAGAAAAAAAACAGCTTCTTTAAAAATTGTATTAGTCAAGCTGGATGACTGTGTGTAGAAAAATCCAAATAGATCCATACTTTTCACCCTGCACAAAGTTCAAGTCCAAATGCATCAAAGACCTCAACATAAAACCAGATTCTTTGAAACTGATAGAGAAAAAAAGTGGGAGGAGCCTTGAACTCATTGGCTCAGGAAAGTACTTTCTCAACAGAACAGCATTAGCATAGGCACTAAAATCAACAATTAATAAAAGGGACCTGTTGAAACTGAGAAGCTTCTTTACTGTCAAAGGACACTGTCATTTGGACAAAGTGGCAGCCCGTAAAACAGGAAAAGATTTTTGCCAAATACACATTTTATAGAGGGCAAATAATCCAAAATATATGCATAACTCAAGAAGCTAGATATCAAGAAATCAAATAACTCAATTAAAAATGCAGTACAGGGGAGGGAAGCCTGGAGAGATGGCTCAGTGGTTAAAAGCACTGGCTGTTCTTCCAGAGAACCCTGGTTAAATTCTCATAACCTATATGGCAGCTCATTACTGTCTGTAACCCCAGTCCCAGGGCACCTGACATCCTTATCCCGATGCACATAAAAATAATTACATATGATTTATTTTAAAATGCAGTATATATCTAAACAGAATTCTCAATAAAGGAAACTCAAATAACTGAGGAAAAATGTTTATTATCCTGAGTCAGCAGGGAAATAAAAATCAAAACAATATTGAAATCCCATCTTACACCTGTCAAAATGGCTGAGAACAACTCATGCTGGGAAGGATGTGGAGCAAGAGAAACTCTCATCCGTTGCTGGTGAGAGTACAAACTTGTGAAGCCACTATGGAGATCAGTGGGAGAGCTCCTCAGAAAGATGGGGATTGATCTACCTCAAGATCCAACAATACTACTCTTGAGCATATTCCGAAGGATGTGTCATTCTACCACAGAGACTTTGCTCAAGCGTGTTCATTGCTACTCTAGTCATAATAGCCAAAAATTGGAAACAACATAGATGTTCCCCAACAAAATAACATATAAAAAATGCAGTACATTTAGACAATGCAGTATTATTCAGGAGTTGTTGGGTTTTTTATTTAAAATCATTAAATTCTCAGGTAAATGTATGGAATGAGGTATCCTAGACCCAGAAAGGTGAATGTGGTATGTATTTGCTTATTTGTGGATATTAGCTATTAAGCCAATAATAACCAAACTACAATCCATAGAACCACCTAGGTAGGTATAGAGAAAGGGACTAGAGGCAACAAATAGATCTCATTAAGGAAAGAGAAATCGATAGTCATGAATAAATGTGTGGCTAAAATGGGAAGATCAAATGAGGAGTGGGAGAGGAGAGAGGGCTTGGAAAGGGCTTACAGGATGAGACAGCTAATATTAGGGAGCATTTAAGGGGTAGTTTGGAAACCTTATACAATAGAAACTTCCTAAAGTATAAATACATGAGTATATGTATTCATATATATATATGTATATGTATGTATATATGTGTGTGTGTGAATTCCATCTTAGTGAAATCTCCAAGTAGTGGAAGAGACAGAGTCTCACTGGTCATCTCTTGTCACCAAATGAAGCTTCTAATACTGAGTTTAGATTACATCTAGTTGAGGTTTTGGCCAAAGGGGCCTCACCAGAATCCCCAAACAACTCAGACTGTTGCCAAGACTATAGGTTGCTTTCTACAAAGGGACAGTAAGGCCCCTTTGGTGAAACAATACCCACACAGCTCATTGAAGATGGAGATGTTGAGCTGGTGCCTACATAGAACCTTCACCCCTACTTTCCAGCATCTTTAGTACAGAAATGCACTCTACATGCTCTCAAAAAGGAAATATAAGCACCAAGACAGCCACAAATCTTTATCTACAATGATGTACTGCCTTCAACATATGTTATGGCTCGGGGGAGTAATCAACCAATACCTCATTTGATTTAAGTCCTGCTCCATAAGCTGGAACTTATACCTGACACTGCTTGGTTGACCAAGAACCTGACACTAGATAAGCTAGTAACCTAGATTAAACCTAAATAATACTGGTCTTAAAGGGGGGAGGGGAAGGAAGGAATGAAGGACGGAGGGAGGGAAGTAGCAATGGAAGGAAGGAAAAAGGAAGGAAGAAAGGAAGGAAAGAAGGAAATAAGGAAGGGAAGGAAAAAGGAAGGAAAGAAGGAAGGGAAGGAGGAAGGAAGGAAGGAAAGAAGGAAGGAAGGAAGGAAGAAAGAAAGAAAAAAGGAAAGGGAAAAGCATAGTGATAAGTGACTCTTAGTGATATTCTGTTATACTCATCAAACAGTACCTTGTTGAGCCATTGTCAGAGAAGCTGCCTCCTGCAGCATACAGGAGCAGACATAAAGACCCACAGCTTGATATTACCCAAAGAGTGAGAGACCTTGCAACACTCAACTCTAAATGGGATGTCTCCATCAAATCCCTCCCCTCAGAGTTCGCTGCAGAAAGAAGCTGGCAGAGGCTAGGGTGAAGCAAGAAAACAAGGCTGTCTAAACCACCATGAGCAAAGCTCATATGAATTCACAGAGACTGAAGCAGTATGTGCAGGTCTACACCAAGTCCTCCACGCATGTATTATGGCATCCAGTTTAGTGTTTTCACAGGATTCCTTAATGTGTAAATGAGTAGGGTTCTTGCTCTTGTGCCTTCACTTGGGTTCTTTTCCTTCTGGTGCTTTGTCTTGCCCAACTTCAATGTTACAGTTTTTTGTTTTCTCTTATATGTTTTAGAATGGATGGATAGATAGATGGAGGGATGAAAACATAGCCTCTAGGGTAAAAGTTAACAACCAAACTGTCTCTGTCGTTTATACCTGCTGGGAGAAGGAAAATCAGTTTTCTCCAATAGAGTAACACTGGGCATATCAGGCACTCCAGGGAAAGCCTGATTTCAGGAGTAGGTGACCAACATTTGATGGACTGCACAGATGTGGGTGTGCTTTTTAGTTGCTTACGGTTCTATGGTTGTTGGGCTTTTAGGGGGAGGGTATTTTGTGTACTTGTTTGGGGAGTTGGGTTTTGTTCATTGTTTTTGTTTGTTTGTTTGTTTTTTGTTTTTTTTTTTTTAGAAACAACTTAAGATTGAGTGATAGGAGGGAGAGGCTCTAGAAAGGCTTGAGGGAGGGGAAGAACATGATCAAAATATGTTTAAATTTAAATATTGTTTCAAATAATAAAATGTAACTAAAAGGAAGTACATGTTTATCCACAGTCATCTGCAGATAGTGAGTGATCTAAGTGATTTGTGAGTGAATAAGAAGAGGGTCTGCTCTGACGAACGGAGCGAGCGAAGGCAGCTCTGCTGATATTGGAATATGATCATTAGTGTACTAATGTCGCTTGTTCAGGAGAGCTGGAAATGCCAGTTTAAATCAGATTTTCACATTCTGTTTTAGCAGCTACTTCCAAGACTTTCCTTCATTAGCATCAGCATGGTCCTATGAAGCAATTTAAAATTCTGCAAGTCCGTCTCATTTTCCAAATTAAAGGCTTCACAAAAGACATTAAGTCCTCATGGGTAGTCAAAAAAATGATGAAGATATCTGCACTAGAAGAAAGTATATTACAGTATGATTAGCCTGGACTTCAAAGGCTTGAACACATTTACATTGAGTTTTACATTTTGTCTTATTTATCCATAACCAGAAAGAGGATACAGCACTCCACGCAGGTAGACTGTTGGGCCAAAAGACAGTCATTTGGCTGATCATTCAGAGGTTTAATTTAGCTTCCAGCTGGGCCTGGATGTTGGCAGCTTATCCCCACAGTTTATCCCCATGTGAATAATGGTTTTGATATGTTAACATCTCAGTTTGAAATCTGTCAGTTTTCTCTCTATCAAACTTTTCTTTCAACTTTACTTTCCTAGAATCTTCTCCTGTATCAGTCAAAATTGCCACATTAATTCTAATTTACCACATGAAAGAGTTAAAATTAAACGAGATTCTAAGAAGAAATACTTAGAAAGAAAGAAAGTCTGCTGTTTGACTTTAACATTGTTACACTTAGCCATTCAATGATGTTTTTGTCTCAAAGACAACTTTCGTGAATTTTCATTAAAATATCTCATATATTTTAATTCAAACTGCTTTTATTTCAAAGTGAAGTACTTTTGTGTATCACTTTTAATTTTATTTGAAATAAAACTCCAAATTTTTATTTTAACTTCATGAAGTGTTTTTCATTTATTTTTATGTAAGCAAAAATAAATACTAATTTAGCATCTCTTTTATATCTATTTCTTTGTTAAGAAGTCTTAGTGTACCACAAGCTATATATTTAGATAATTTCAAATATAAATTATTGTGCACTAACAGCACTTAAAACCATTTTACTGTTTTGTTAAGTTTTAGGTATAAAGTCATGAGAAATATAACATTTATATATAAATTTATAAATACACAATATACAATGCATATAACATAGTCAGATTCTGGTCTTGTACTTTTTGAAAATAATTTAATTTCCTTTTAACACTCGAGAATTTACTTTCCTGTAAGAAGCTACCAAGAAACTCAGGGGTTGTTGTTTAAGGGCCAAAGTTGGTAATAAAAATTGGAGTTTCAGGTCACATTTGAGCACTAATCATGAGACAGTCTGTGTAACAATCTGCTCCTCAACCTTGTCAATGACTCAAAAGCTCACACCCTGTTGTAAGACAGAAAATTCACCAGCAAATTCACAAATACCCAAATCAGTTCAGAAATTTACATCTTAAAAGCAATTTTAAATTTAAGAAATAAGATTCAAGTTACCAATAAACATAAAGACATAAATAAAAGTAACTGAAAAACTGTAATCTCTTATTTTAGTCTATGTTTCTCAAGTATATCATAAGCTTTTTAAAAATATATGTCTTCATATATTACTTAAGGACTGAACATACAAAATTCAAGTCTATATAAAACTGAGTGTATTTCCATGAAACTCATTCTGGAATTTATCATGAGATCTTTAAAAGTTTGACAATTAAATTTTTATTTGGAGCACATGATTCTGTAGCCTTATATGTAAAGCGCCACATACAATTTGTAGCTTTATTAATAAGTAACTTGCTTTTAATTTACCATTTTAAACTTGTTTGTATAAAAAATAACTGAAGAATAACTATAAATAGCTTTATATATTTTATAGAAATTATTCTAGCATAAAAATACAAAATTAAAGTAATTTTAAACCAATCATATTTAAAACATGTACAATAAAAATTATGTTGGCATTGAACGGACTTGTCTATGAAGTCGCTATTTAATATAACAATCTTCATTGCATGAAATATTTTACAGCAATTATTTGAAATATTCCTTTCCCTCCTTATTAGTGACAAGCTTCACATATTTTAAAGAAGAGTTGAGCTGGAGAAAGCCATGTATCTTTTAAAATCAAATATTAAACAAGATATAAAGATATAAAACTAATTTTTGTATTAAAGTTAAGTATGATTGGCCTCATGCATTTCCTATAAATTTTGAAGATGCTTTTAGAAATGTTTTGAGATATTTGTATAATTATAATAGGATTTTAGACTTCTAACATTACCAGATTGAAAATCAATATTTATCTGAAGACTTTTTTTTAAGTATTTATTTCCTCATTACCCTCTCAAACAGATGGCTAGCAGTTTCTTCTTTATGTGTGAAGATGGGAAAAGAGAAGGATTCGCTGCTAAGTTCCATAAATGGGACACTGTTTTCTGTAAACACTGAAAAACATTTTCACACTAAAGATATAATACTTCAGGAAGCAGTACCTAGAAACTGTTGGGGTTTTTCTAATTCAACCAAAGTACTATTCAGACCCAAATAGTTGTCCTTAAGACTGTCCTCCAGAGTCTAAGCTGTTGGCAGCACCCATGCCATCTGCACATTCACTGCCTGTAACAGTTGCTTAGGCATGACAACTAGAAAGGTTTCCAGGCATTTGCTAACAGAATTCCCCTTGGGAGGCAAAACCACCGCTGCTTAAGCACTACCAGATTAGATAATTATGAATTCTTTCTTTCCTCAAGGCCATAAAATGTATTTAGAGAATTTTTTAGACATTCTACACTTCCAAAGGTAAATAAAGAAGAGAACAAATGCCATAATTTCTTTGTTTATTTTACCTACACAGACAGATTTGTAATGAGATGTTCTGATAAAGATGTTCAAAGTTTGCTTCCATAACATACAGCCTGCAACACACTAAAATATTAAGATGCCCATCAACCCACCATGTACATGCAAACTAGCGCTTATAGAAATCTAGAGATGCAGTCAGGCTCCTAACCAAGAATGCCTTAAAACAACATGATCATTTGACAGCTAGCCAACAGCCTTAAAACTTTTTAAAATAATGTGCTTTCTTGTAATGTATGCACAAACTTAAAAACAACATCCCCTCTGGGGAAACCAAGCAAAACAAACATGGTGACCATTCACATAGATCTTGGCTGTGACTCTAAACTCACCAATAATATTTTAGGTTACTTGGTTCCTCTGCAGCATCTACATTTCTATGCACTTTTCCTGTCTACCATCACGGCCACCCTGTCAGTGGCTAGACCTCAATCAAGTTAAAAATGTAAATATTCCCTGAGACTGACCACTTCCTTCCAAACCTCCTTTATTCTAAACATCATCTGATTACCACAAAAGCTTAAGACTTTAAGTACAATTAAACACCCATATTTAATATTTTGATGAAATTAAACAATAAAATAGAATCACTAAAGCAGTAATATTCCAGTATTTTCTTTCCTTTTTAAAAAAAATCTACTTACCTCATTTCTGAGTTACCCAGTATAGTGTGTTCATAGACTACCTTGCAAGGCATTTTGACTGAGCAAAAGCTCAGTTTAGATCTACTGATGGAGGAATAGTCTCTGCTAAAACACCTTATTACACATTAATAAAAGAGTTAAAATGGTTAGAATTCACTGTCCCTAGAAGAATGCCATAAAGCATTTGTTATTAAGAATATAACACTATGGACCATGACTGTTCTTAAATAAACCTGAAAGCTTGTCATGAAGTTGAAATGATATCCTGGTAAATTGATAAAATTAATATACTATTTTAAGTCACAATTGTTTAGCCATGAAGAGGTCTCTTGGCCATACTGTTTTTTATTTTAATTAAAGAGTCTCCTCTGCAGTTATTGATGTGTGAACATATTTCCATAGAGAATTGTTTAAATGAAGAGCAAGGCAGTCAAATATGCTTATTTCGTATCTATATATTCATTCACTGGGAGACTATTCTAATATAAAATCAAAAGTAAAGCATGCCATAGGTAATTATTAGTGGCTCAGCTGTCAGTTAGTCAAATCAACTAAAAGGCCAATTATTCTAAGGATACCTAGGATGGAAAGCTCATTGTTACCATTAGCTTGTCTGGAGACAGTTATGGCTACTTTTACAATACATTCATTTCCCTGCAAGAACATTTAGCATATTACATCCTGTATTATAAAATACCTCCAAATTTTAAATTTTTAAGATTTTGCAAGAAATAAATGCTTTAAAATGAAAATAACATGTTAAAAAAATAGGAAATTAAAATTTTGTGTTGTTAAGACTATTTCCTCTTCCCAGCTTTATCTCCACTGTCACTCAAGAAATTCAACCGGAGTGTACATTATTTCCACAAAATATAAATGTTCTGAAGACATATTTTACAATAATTCAAGTACATTAACACTACTGAATTATACAGTAAGAAGTGGCTAAGATAATAATTTTAAGAATAAATGTTTAGATACAGTAAAAAGATTTTTTAGTCAGTCCAAATGACTCTATTAAGGTATTCTGTGAAGGATTGGGGACACTGTGCAAATATGGAGAATGCCACAGTTTGTTAGAACAGTCCCTATAATCTAGCCTATTTAATAAACAAAGTGGAAGGGAAAGAGAAGACAGCACAGTAATTTTCAGTCAGTTTCCTAGGTTGTGTACCAAAAACTCTTATTCTGAAGGAGAAAGTGGGGGGAAGGGGGAAGGAAAAACAAGAGGAGGTGGTAGAGGAAGAGAAGAGAGGAAGAGAGGGGCAAAGAAGAGGGAAAAGGAGGGGGCAGAAAAAGAGGGAAGAAAGAAAATACATTTGAAAATATGAACATTGTAATATTTAAATTTTTAAGAAATTCTACAATACAGAAACCCATTTAACTTACCTGTTTCTAAGAATGATCTGACTATATAATTATGTCATTATCTCCTCAAGATGATTTTTATTCTTGAAGATAAAGTATAGCAATAAGCAATCTCTCTAAACCTTTTTGCTTTCACAGCACAGTGTTGAGTCCCTAGAATCTCTAACAGCAGTACATAAGGGATTAAATAATTCAAAGTAACAGTAAATGAGACAGCAATAATTGCTAGTGTGACATAGTATAATAGTCTCGAAAAGTAATCCATTTGAGGTTAAAACAGTAGATCACACACACCATCACTGCTGCTGCTCAGTAGAGTGACCTACTACTGCTCCCATTTTTTCTTCACGCTTACAAGGCAAAATCTCACTTTTTCCAGTGAGCGGGCACTACCCTGCTGTTGTCCCATGTCTCTTGCCTCTGCTCTCTTCCAGGGACACACCACATTAGGAGTGGTTTGACTCATTGTTTCTTTTGTGACACCTCACAGAAACAGCATTATATATGTAGTTCTAAACAATGTTTCATGTTTTGATCAAAATTTCTCTTTGAAACACATAACTGTGTCAGGAGGCACAGCAGCACCTTAGCAGAGGCTCAAGTGTAAAAAACATTACAGAGGCAGGTATGGTGGCTCATGCCCAGAATCCTAGCACTCTGGGGGCTGAAGCACAAGGATTTCCCTGAGCCGAGCTCAGGGCAAGGTTGGTCTAAAGAGAGACCTTGTCTCAAAACACAAACCAAAACCAAACAAACAAACAAAAAAAAACAACAAAACAGAGGTACAATTTGGGTATCTTTTGGAAAATACTGACCTTGTACACACCCTTACTTTTCTAAACCAAAACTTTTATGAGGTGTGTTTCTGCAACAATTCTCCTAATTCTATGTAAAAACTTTCAATAAAGAAAACATGTATTCCAGAAAACCAGAAACAATGTAGACATGTGACCCTGTTTTGATATTTAATTAGCTTTGAGCACAAAAATGACATAGACATTCTTTAATTTTTATTTGTTCAAGGTATGAACTAGAAAAAAGAAAAATATTGTCATAGCGTGTGCACCATTAACCTCTCTGGTGCAGAAAAACAACCCTAAAACCTTTAATTCAACTGAAATCTGTGACTCCTCCACAGCATCAACATAAACAATAGCATTCACAGGATTACATCAAATGCTAAACACTTATCTCTTATAATTGTAATGATAAATGCTGAAATAAAGCCTGAGAACAAAATTCAGCTATAGAGCTCTTATTGTTCTTTTTTGTTACATCAAAATAAACAGACAGCTTTACCAATTTTCCGACAAAGTTAAGAGAAATAAAAAGAGAGTGTAGCCTCAGCTACACATGTATACACACACAGTGTTAGAATTATTTAGCTGATCTGTTTAACAGAATTTTTCACTTATTTGAACCACTTCAAATGAACCTGATGAATTTCACCATGTCCTAGTGCTGCTTATGTTTATAATGCTGACATCCTTCTTTCCCCAAGTGTTAAACAATGGACTCAATTGACTGTGAAAGAATAAATGATACCATAAAACTTAATCGCATTTCACATCAATGTTACTGAAAAACTAAGTCGTCTATCACTTTTTACAGGAACTTGAGCCCAGTTATAAATGCTGTTACTTTCCATTTAAACACAAACACACACAATATTAGAAATTCAGATGTAATGAGAGCTCGAGGCCTTCAAATATTAGCACATAGATGCATACTTGAAGCATGTGGATCCAGTATCATCCTGAACACTGAAAACTGACAAGATCTGAGGCTGTCATTTCCACCTGTTAAAAAATATGAAACTCAAGCAATGTTTGTTCTCCTAAGCCATGAACTTATGCTGCTTAGCGCTAAATTAAACCATATTTCCTGCCTGTAAGTTGCAAAGAAGAACACTAATAGTGATTCTCTTTGGAATTTTAATACCTTCCCCCACAAACCCCTAAAATGGGTACTCAGAATATTTAAAAAGAAAAGAATAGCAGTGAATTCATATCCCAAATATTCCTTCAATGCACTCATTTGCTTGATCGTGAATAGATGCTGATGAACTAGCTCGAACTGAATGGGTTAGATGTGTACAGAGGCATTCCTTATCATTACTGAATCGGCAGGCATTGCTTGCACCAAAGCACAAGTGAAATCTCTTCTTTACACAGTCACCTTAACTGTTTCACACATACAGTCTAAATGCCATCATCCTATATGGGAAAGCACTCTTCCTTAGGTTAGTAAGCATTTCGCTTTTAGAAGGCCAACAAATTCTGGCTCCTATACATTCTGGCTGGCTCCCTAAAAGGCCATGTCACTCTCAGACAACTTAATCAGTAGCTGCACCGAGAGGAGCAAGGCTGCAATCTTCCTGATCATTTTAATGAGGACCCCTGGCTATTCAGCCATTGAAATATAATTGACTTGCTCTCCTTTTATTTTCATAATAGACTCTCCAACCCAGACCACGTTTATTTGGCTATAAGAAATGTCAGGAAGAATTGGAACTTTGCTCAGTGTCCCCATTAAAACTGAAAACATGCCACCCTGTCTTTAGCATGAGCTGCAATCGCGTTGTGTCGCTCTCGTTACGCAAGGCAAATGTTACCATTGCCTCTTCACCAAACTGCAAAACCAAGAAGGTAAACAAACCCATATAACTTGCTTTATCTGTGTCTTTTTCTTGTAACTTATTAATACAGAAAAGAAACAACAGGAAATGTAAAATACAAATGTTAATGTTTCACTGATTTTTTCTAAAACTGAAGAGTAGAACTGATATCTACTCTGCTTTATATAATGCAAAACTTTTTGCCCATGAAATTGTGTAATCTGTTTTACAAGTAATAAAATGTTATTGTTGCAGTACAGTTTATATTTGCAAAATTATTACTACAATCTTTGAAACAATGGATCCTGCAAATAATTGTATTATTTTTGGTGTTTTTCAGTTGAAACAATCAAACCTATTTCTTAGAATGAAACTTTTATTACAATATAAATTTAAAAGTTAACACACCACCAAAACATATTAACTTTATAAACCCCTATTAAGAAGGTTAAGTACCTTGTAATCAGATGTTTTTCTTTTTGTTTTTTTTCTTTTTTTTCAGATATTTTTCTTAGCATGGATCAGTCACATTTTAAATGTCAGTCATCTGGTTAAATAATAATTATTCCACTTACTTTTATTTCAACTAAGATAAACTTCTCATTGACCAGTAACGTTGAAGAAAAAGAAAGTCCATACTACATACACATATATATTTATATTATATATATATATTTCATATACACTCTGGAAGAAAATTTAGTGGTATTATTTTATTTCTATTGAAACACAAATTCTACTTCCACAAATACATTGAACAACTGCATATGTGTTTATAAATATAGACATGTATAAGCATATTATTTATAGACTTATACACAAATATGCACACACACATACACAGATATTTGTTGCACTGGTTTGTAGTTTTGTGTTTTGTTTGTTTTTTAAGAAAAGAGAAAGAACACTGGAAACAGACCAGAAAGGTTCACTTCTCTTCCTGCCAGACTCGGAACATTACACAGCTGGACTCTTTGTTAGCATTAAAAATAGCTCTCTGTGAATAAAAACACATATCCAAAACATCCACATTCATGTAGTTGGTGTAAGAGAGTAAGGCTAGTGCTGTGCAGGGAACACAGAGCCAGGCCTCGTTCCAAGAAACACTAGTAAATGTACGCATTTGAAGTCTCAGAGAAGTACACTGGAAACTGTTAACAGAAATCAATCACACTTGGGGTTAAAGTCCCCCGAACATAATGCTACTTGAACATTCATGATTCATTCATTCACTTCATCAGCATCTGCTGAGCACCGACATGGTGCCAAAGGACTTTCTAGGTGGCAGAAGAACAGCAGTAAACCAAACCAGGCTGTCCACTTGAGTTCCTTATAAAAGCAGGAAAAAAAGATCCCCGGCATTGACTGTCACATAAAAATAAAAGTGTTAGATATTTTCACCCTTGTCGTTCTGCCCATCACAGTGTTTTCTAGTATTAATCAACTCAGTCAGACATTGATAGAAGCCATCAGTAAAGCATTTTCTAGTAAGCCTAACAGATTTTTTTGAAATATTGCATGGTATTTTATAACTCATAACCTACCTTGACAACTAAATAGTTTAATGAGTAATTACATAAGAGTAATAAAATACAACTTGACATTCACTGGGTGTACTTTATATGAAATAGTGGAGCTATGTAGGCACATATATAAATATTTTCACAGGTAATATATATAATCCAAATGTAATGTTAATTTACAGATCACTGGTACATGTCAGAGGCTTTTAGATTTTTATATGAAGACTACATGAGTAGAGTGACTTTCATGAAATCTTTCCTGTTATTACTGATATTATAATGTTAGTATCGATTCATGTTTCAATTAATCTTGATAGGTACCCTTCCAAAACTTTTGGTGTCTTAAGATTTATCATTTTACTTTAAACAAATTCCTAATTGAAAAATTATTCATATAAATTATTAGTCTTCAGTTTTACTAAAATTAAAACCTTATAAACTATAGTTCATATTCAAGTATTCTGAAGAAAAATTAAAACTGATTACCACTAACAGATAAATACAACACACACACAAAGGAATAAGTGACACATAAACCTTAAATTCTGCTGAGCAACCACAGTCCATAATAGTGACATTAATCACTTTTAACACAAAAGCTTTAGTATTTTAAGCAACACCTATCCAAACAGCAAGTCTTGGGGCCTAAATTGCAGAGCTTTGAGCCCAAGGCCCCTGGCACTGGCTGTAATTTAAGAAACGTTTCACTAGATGGCGGTACAGGTTGTATAGCTTCATTGTCAACCATGGTACCAAAGCTAAGACATCACACTGGAGACTCCTGATTATAGTTAAAATAGAAATCTGTGTATAGAAAGCACAAGCCAAAACATCAGAGAATAGGTTTTCAATGTTCAACATTTTAACAACGTTAAGCGAAAGTATTCTGAACACGTTTGCTACGCCGTCTACCTTCCAGGAATACAAACTTACTGTGCTTACAACGCTAAGAGACTCGTATATCCAGTCCTCTCCGCCTCCTTCAAAATTCTCAATCAGAGTGTCTGTATGTGAACATAGCATCCACTTTTGAGAAATATGAACTCCCAAAGTGGAGCTTATGAGCCCTAAAGCAGTTCTTCATTCTCTCTTCTTGATCTTTTCCCTCATTCTTTGCATAATAAAACTATTATATTCAGATAAGAGCATACAAAAAAGGAAAAACTTAACAAAGATAGAAACTAATCCTGATTTTGGTTACTGCTTATTCAAAGACTTGTCCCTTGAAAATAAATGGCCATGAAGGAAGCCCTAAGCCGAGATGAACTTCCTGTCTGTCAGGGAGCTGATTGCCTAATCTACTCCTAAAGCAATACTGCTGCCATTATCATCTACTCTTCGTCTCTACTTCTGAAATATACCTCTAAAAATGTGCCTACAGGCCCAGAGGTGTGGCTCGATGGCTTAGGGTGTCTGCTGATGAGCCTGACCCCCTGCAGTCAATCTCCAGGACCCATGTGGGAAAAGAAGAGAACTGACTCTTGAAATTGTCTTCTGGCCTTCACACATGAACACTGTGGTTTGCAAGCACACCCCAGGCACACTAAATACATACATACATACATACATACATACATACATACATACATAAGTAACTGATTTGAAGATCCTATATATTTCTTGGATTCTTCTGTCTGACTGATGTTCAGCCATAAAGAGTCATCTCCTCCTACCTTCCAAGCAATCTAGCCATTCCATCCATCATTTATTGGCTCACTAGTCCTCACACCTCAGCTTCCCTTATAAAGAACAAATGCCTGCTTTCTCCCTCTTCTGATGTCCATCCTATTTGTCTTTCTGAATGAGAATTGATCATCTTACCCAGGGTCCTCCTTCTTGCTTAGCTTCTTTAAGTATACAGATTTTAATATGTCTATCTTATATTATATGTCTAATATCCACTTTTAAGTGAATATGTATCACATGTGTCTTTCTGCTTCTAGGATACCTCACTTGGGATGATCTTTTCCAGATCCCACCATTTGCCTGCAAATTTCATGATTTCCTTGTTTTTAATTGCTGAGTAGTATTCCATTGTGTAAATGTACCACAATTTCTGTATGCATTCCTCAAGTGAGGGACATCTGGGTTGTTTCCAGCTTCTGGCTATTACAAATAAAGCTGCTATGAACATGGGTGAGCAAATGTCCTTGTTGTATACTTGAGCATAGTTTGGATATATGCCTAGGAGTGGTATAGCTGGATCTTGAGGTAGCACTATTCCTAATTGTCTGAGAAAGCACCAGATTGATTTCAAAAGTGGTTGCATAAGTTTACATTCCCACCAGCAGTGGAGAAGGGTTCCCCTTTCCCCACATCCTCTCCAGAATGTGTTGTCACTTGAGTTTTTGATCTTAGCCATTCTGATGAGTGTAAGGTGAAATCTCAGGGTCGTTTTGATTTGCTTTTCCCTGATGAATAAGGATGTTGAGCATTTCTTTAAGCCTTTCTCTGCCATTTGATATTCCTCCACTGAGAATTCTCTGTTTAGCTCCATACCCCATTTTTTAATTGGATTATTTGATTTGCTTCTGTTTAACTTCTTGAATTCTTTATATATTCTGGAAGTTAGCTCTCTGTCAGATATAGGGTTGGTGAAGATGCTTTTCCAATCTGTAGGTTGTTGCTTTGTTCTATTGGCAGTATCCTTTGCTTTACAGAAGCTTTTCAGTTTCATGAGGTCCCATTTATTGATTGTAGATCTTAGAGCCTGTGCTGTTGGTGTTCTGTTCAGGAAGTTGTCTCCTGTGCCAATAAGTTCAAGGCTCTTCCCCACTTTTTCTTCTAAGAAGTTTAGTGTACAGCAGGACAGGAGCCTACCACAGAGGGCCTTTGAAACACTCTACCCAGGAGAGGCTGAAATTCATAGCCAAACTTTGGGAAGAATGCAGGGAATCTTATGAAAGAAGGGGGAGATCGATAGATCTCCAAGAAAGAGGTGCTCTACAAAGAAAGCAATAGAACCAAAAAGTCTGGACCCAGGGGTCTTTTCTGAGACTGACACTCCAACCAAGGACCATGCTTGGAGATAACTTAGAACCCTTGCACAGTTGTAGCTCATGGAAGCTCAGTCTTTGTGTGGGTTCCTTAGTAACGGGAATAAGGACAGTCTTTGACATGAACTCAGTGGCTGGCTCTTTGATCACCTTCCCCTAAAGGGGAACATCCTTACCAGGCCACATAGGAAGACAATGCAGGCAATCCTGATAGGCTAGGGTCAGAGGGAAGGGGAGGAGGACCTCCCCTATCAGTGGACTTGAAGAGGGACTTCAGAGGATATGAGAGAGGGAGGGTGGGATTGGGAGGGGATGAGAGAAGGGGCTACAGCTGGGATACAAAGTGAATAAACTGTAATTTATTTTTTAAAAAAATAAATTTTAAATAACAAATGCCTACATTTTCCTATATGAGAATGGCCTTGGTCACTCGTTAAGATTAGTGGCTGTGACCTATGGTGTTAACCAGTGCACGTCTAATGCTAAAGGAATACATGTGAAGACAGGTTTAAAGAAGAAAGGATCTTTGAATAACTGGCACATAAGTTATTGATGTTGATATCCCAAAATGAGTCGATGTTTCCACGAAAGTATCCCCAACTATTTTTCTAATTAACTTATTTTTATTGACTGGAGGTATTTAACCTATCATGTACCAATAATTCTCATCTGTTCCTACTTCAGAGCTTCTATAAATAGTAGCTAATAAATTTTTATTGGGTATAGTTTACATAATTACAAAGTTATATAGTTTGTTTTTCTTTTAATCTATTGACAAAATGAAATTTTCATCAGATTTATATTTTGAACAATTTTTTATTTATAAAATAAACACTACTCCATGTGAGCAATTACTCTCTGACACGCAACTATATTAGGCTTAATGGCACTTTTTTCTCTTAAATAAACTTCTGTTTGTATAAATGTATGAAGTAAGTTACTCAATGACTGCTTTGCCTGGGGATCCTTCTCTAAACTTAGGTGAAAGACTGAAAATAAAATTGGGAAAAATAGATATGCCTCACTTTAACCTTAATTCCACATAGTCAAAGTCTTTATTTGTGTAAAACAACCTTGGTGAGCCATGGAATAATAAATTGAAATTAGATGATGTCTTTAACAAATGTAACCAGGTTAACAAAAATCCTCAAAGACCTTCCATAACCCTGCTTAAAATACTTAATGTGACTCACTGTACAAGAGCTTCAAAACTCTTTATTTAAAACATGTTCAGAGAAGAGTGAATTCCCCATTGCTTTCCCTCTTAACAGTCGCCAGGCCTCATCTTCAAACTAGAAAGAATGATCAGCAGCTCATTGCGAAGGCTCACTGCCTCTTTTCCATGGCCAACCCATACCCAGTGCTAATAGAATTACACACTTTGCTGTCAGAGGTTTGCGAAAAGAATCCTAAGTGCCTATTTCACCAGCCCTATGCCCACACTTGACTCACACTTCTAAAGGGACACAATACACCTGTTCTAAGCTGTGTGAGGCAAAGCAGCCTTTGCAGGCAAAAGCCAGTTGCAGCCAACTTTGTCTAGATTAACACAGTTATTACATTACTTTCAGGGCTTCATCTTCTGAGGACATTATTAAATACACTCATTCAAGTACTCACAAAAGAAGATAGACTATTATCCCAGACATATTACAGCTCTGCCACCTCCATTAAATTCTTGAAACCTATCAAGTAGACTGAAGTCTGCTCAATCCTTTGACAAGTCAAGAAATAGTTATTGAATCAACACACAGGATGTTCAAGTACATTCAACATATTTCTGGCATTTATTCATTTCTGCAGGCAACACTTCTTTCATTTAAAACTATTCTTAAGCCCAATATCAGCCCATTAGGAATGAGGTAAGCCCCAAAATCCAAATCTGCCTAAATTCCAATAAAACAGGCAATTCCATTGTACTCCCAGAGTCCTTCACTATGCAGACTTGCACTTGAGCCTTCCTCTTAAGCCTCATGAAGTCTCCAGTCTACCTGAGATAGTTCCCAGACTTCTGAGACATGGAACTAACCCTCTTCAGCCCCAACACATATGCCATCTTCCTAAAAATGTACAGACATTCCTGAAAATGTATCCTTTCATGGGTCCTGAACTTATAACTTCATGTTTGTTTGTTTGCTTGTTTCAAGACAGGGTTTCTCTGTGTAGCCTTGGCTGTCCTGGACTCACTTTATAGACAAGGCTTACCTTGAATTCACAGAAATCCATCTGTCCCTGTCTCCCTAAGTGCTGGATTACATGTGTGCAACAACAAGCCCAGCTGTGACTTCATTTTTAACTACTCATTTTGCTTGGGGACATAGAAGCATAGAAGCGCAAGATCAGCCTTGCAGTGAGGGCTCTCTTGCTGCAGTCTGGAGTCAATATGTGCTGGCTGCCGTATCTCAAGAAGAAGAATTAGCTTCTTTGTCCTCATTCCCTTGCTAGAGTCCACAGTGCTAGAAGTCAGTTCTCTCTTGAACTACTTGATTACCTACAAATCATCTTAGGGTCGCCTGAGTTAACAGCCAACGCTTTTGTGGCTCATGTCACCACCACCGTTACCCACTGGTTTCCTCGAGAGTCGCCCATTTTCCTTTCTTAGTGGAACTGGAAATCCGCGATGGATAATAACACCAATGCAAACACTGGCTGAATTACGCTCAGCTTAGTCCCATCTGCACATTCGTGTGAGTTCTTGCATCCTTATGATAGGTCTCTCCAATGATGATTATTTGTATCCAAAAATGACCCTTTTAGGACGAAGAACTCAGTGCCATTTGCCTAGAATCATTTTGCAAAGCATAAATCAAAATCAGTACAAGGCCACACCAAGGTATTCCTTATACACTTCAGACCTCCAGACACTATTGACGGTAACAAAAACATTCATTTTTCTGTTAAAACTATGTAATCCTGTGATTTGCATTCACTTTTTTCTCATATACAGTCCTTCTATTATCACATCACACAGGATGCCTGAAATTACTAGGCTCAAGTTTCCATAACCTCAAATAGCTGAGACTGTGTATATGCAACTGTAGCCAACTGACATTGTGTTCTTGGTCAATATTTTCAGCAGAATGTCCATCCTCTCCGAGTATCAGGAAACAGGGCCCATAGAGTGTCTATGGCTTCCTTACACAAGTTCAAACGCTACTAAGCATATTTGTTATCATCTGTCAAATGTCAGAAAGGAATTGCCTGGCTCAACACTAGATGTCTGACTGCTAGTAGCTTTTAGGCCCCACACTCTCCCATTTCTTTCTCCTCTATATCCCGGGAAACTGATCAAAAAACAAAATGTTTCTCCTTGTGGTGCCAGTGAAAATTCCAGACATCACACCTTGAACTGCATACAGGAACCCTCAGCCCTCACAAGCATAGAGCCTGAATATACATGCCTCCCACTGACACTTTTTGGACCTGTTCTAGACCTTGCTTTGCTATCACTCTTTTGCAGTACAGTCAAAGCAAACAAGGAGGGGAAAAAGATCTGTACCACTTTTGTAGAAAGAACACAATACCTCTACTTTATTCCTAACCAGATTTAATAATATGACCAAAATTAAGATTAATTTTAGAATCAATTTTCCAAATATTAACAGTAGCAATTCATTGAAAATGTCAAAAATCATTTAAAATGATGTAAACTATTACAAATTTAACAAAAAAATATATAACAGAATGAACAAGTTTATCCAGGTAATTCATCAAAGGACCTAAGATTAATCCTAAATATATGGAGATGTTTATTTCTAGGTAAAGTGATAGTATTACTTAATTATCAGTTTTTTACAGAAATATGGCATAATTATGAAAAGAAAATAATTAAATATTTATCATGTGTCCTGGCTAGTTTTATGTCAACTCGAGAGGCTGGAGAGATGGCTCAGAGGGTTAGAAGCACTGGCTATTCTTTCCAAAGGTCCAGAGTTCAATTCCCAGCAACCACATGGTCGCTCCATAGCCATCTATAATGAGATCTGGTGCCCTTTTCTGGAATGTAGGCGTATATGCAGGCAGCATACTATATAAATAATAAATAAAATAACTCGACAAAAGCTAGAGTAATCGGAGAAGAAAGAGCCTCAATTAAGAAAATGCCTCTTTAAGAGTGGGCTGTGGACAAACCTGTGGAACATTTTCTTAATTAGTGATTGATGTATGAGGGCCCAGACCATTGTGGGTGGTGTCATCCCTGGGCAGATGATCCTAGTTCTATTTAAAAAATAAAAATAAAAAAGTTGAGCAAGCCATGAGGAACAAGCCAGTAAGCCCCCTCCATGGCCTCTGCATCAGCTCTTGCCTCCAGGTTCTGGCCATGTTTGAGTTCCTATGTTTATTTCCTTTGATGATGAACAGTGTAATAAGCCAAACAAATCTTTTCTTCCTCAAGTTGCTTTGGTCGATAAAACTACTACAATAAAAAGAGTTTTGTGGAGGTCATCAGGAACTACCAAAGGCAGCAACCATCATGGACTATCAGCAGCAGTTGAGTTCTGCCCCATGCCCTCTGAACACCATCTCCTAGGCTCCATATCTACCTGCAATCCCAGAGGCAGCAGCCATCAAAGACTTCCACAGGCCTACTGCCATCAGGGACCACCAGGCCTTCCAACACCAAGGTCAACCAGATGGCTAAAGGCAGCACAAGAACACACGCAACAAAACCCAGGGTAAGATGGCACCACCAGAATCCAGTCACCTTACTACAGTAAGCTCTGTATATCCTAACACACCTGAAGCACACACATACACACAGAAAAAAAAAACTACTTCGATTTTAATCTTATGAAATGATAGAAGCTTTTGATGAGAAGATTAATAAATCTCTCAAAAAGAATACAGGAAAATACAATAAAACAGGTGAAGGAAATGAATATATGCCTTAAAGAAATGCAGTAAAATACAAGCAAATAGGAGAAGGGAATGAATAAAATTGTCCAAGAAGTGAGAATGGAAATAGAAGTCATAAAGAAAACACAATCTGAGGCAATCATGGAAATGGAAAGCCTAGAAAACAGAACAAGAACTGCAAACTTAAACATCACCAACAGACTACAAGAGATGGAAGATAGAAACTCAGGTGTAGAAGATACAATAGAAGAAATCAATACATCTGTCAAAAAAAATGCTAAATCTAAGAAGTTTCTAACACAAAACATGCAAGAATTTTGGGACAGCATGAAAAGATCAAGCCTAATAATAACAGGAATAGATGAAGGAGAATATTTCCAGCTCAAAAGCCCAGAAAACACCTTCAACAAAATCATAGAAGAAAATTTCCCCAACCTAAAGACAGAGGTATCTATAAATGTACCGGAAGCCTACATAACACCAAATAGACAAAAAAAAATTCTTCTTGTCATATAATAATCAAAAACATTAAATGTACAGAACAAAGAAAGAATATTAAAAGCTATAAGGGACAAGTAACTTATAAAGGCAGCCCTATGGTGTATCAAAGTTATACCATATTTCTCAACAGAGACTTTAAAAGCCAGAAAGGCCTGGGAAGATTGTCTTACAAAACCTAAGAGACCACAGATGCCCCCCCTCAAAAATACTAGACCCAGCAAAACGTTCAACAATATATTCCATGACAAAGCCAAAATTAAACAATATCTTTCTACTAACCCAGGCCTACAGAGTATACTAGAAGGAAAAATTTAAAACAACAAGTATAACTACGGCCAAAAAATTCAGTAAATAAACACTCCAGCAAAAACAAAAGAAAGGAAGAACAGACACTGACACTACTATCACCAATATCAAAGTTATAGGAATCAACTACTTCGATTTTAATCTTATGAAATGATAGAAGCTTTTGATGAGCAGATCAATAAATCTCTCAAAAAGAATACAGGAAAATACAATAAAACAGGTGAAGGAAATGAATATATGCCTTATTGGTCAGTAACATCGCTCAACATCAATGTACTCAATTCCCCAATAAAAAGACAAGGGTACCCATTCATGTTTAAAGTCTTGGAGAGATCAGGGATACAAGGCACATACCTAAACATAGTAAAGGCAATATACAGCAAGCCTATAGCCAACATCAAACTCAATGGAGAGAAACTTAAACCAATCCCACTGAAATCAGGGACTAGGCAAGGCTGGCCATTGTCTCCATCTCTCTTCAACATAGTACTTAAGCAATAAGTACTAGCTAGAGCAATAAGAAAACTAAAAGAGATCAAGCAGATACAAATTGGAAAGGAAGAAGTCAAAGTATCACTATTTGCGGATGATATGATAATATACATGAGTGACCCCAAAAATTCAACCAGAGAACTCCTTCAACTGATAAACACTTTCAGTAAAGTGGCTGCATACAAAAATCAACTCAAAAAAATCAGATACCCTCATGTACACCAAAGACAAAAGGACCAAGAAGGAAATTAGGGAAACAACACCCTTCACAATAGCCACTAATAACATAAAGTACCTTGGGGTGACTCTAACCAAGCAAGTGAAAGACCTATATGAAAAAAACTTCAAATCTCTGAAGAAAGAAATTGAAGAAGATATAAGAAGATGGAAAGACCTCCTGTGCTCATGG
>CM053760.1:11599146-11617666 GCA_028658305.1 Pachyuromys duprasi | reverse complement strand
CTTCATCTGATTGACTGTGTCTTCTATTTTGGTTTTTTCCTCTCTGTCTATCTTTAATTGTTCCTGTATGTGGGCAGTTAAATCCTTCTTAATTTCTTTGAGGGCCTTGTTCATTTCCTCTTTTTGTGCCTCCTTTTGTTCCTCTAATATCTGCATAATTATAGCTTTAATATAATTTTCCTGTGTCTCTGCTACATTAAAATCTCTATTGCTTTTGGGTATTTCTGGTGGGGCCATTGTTTCCTGATTATTGTTGGGTGAGTTCTTATGCCGATTTCTGGGCATTTGTTTATGTATAATCAAGGAGCTGTTTGTGCTTCAAGGCTGAACTTCAGACTGGAACTGTCAATCTCTTGTGTCAGGAGTATTCTTCAAGAAGATCAGGGAGTTCTAGTGGTTTGATAGTGTGTGTTGTTGCCTCAGTTGAACTCTGTTGTGGGATCTGTGTGCCTGGGTTCGTGCTCTGTGCTAGAGGCTGTGAGTACCACAGGCTGGTCTCCCCTGTGGTCTGGAGGTTTGGCTCTTCGCTCAGTGCCAGAGGCTGCGTGTCCCCCTCTGATATGACCACTGGGGGCGCTGCTCTGGTCAGGAGGCTCCGAGCTCTGCCCTGAGCTTGCTTCTAAAGGCTCTCTTCTGGACTGGAGCCTTGGCGCCTCCTTCTGGGTCAGGGGCTGTGCACCAAGGTCTGAGATGGTATTTGGGGCCCCTTGATCTTGACCTGATACTATGAGTCCCTATCCGGGGTGGTGGCTGGGTGTGCCTAGGGGTGTGGGTCTGACCGGTGTAGCCCGCAGTATCTGGGTGAAACTCAGACAGTCCGGGGTACCGTGTGACCCAGCCCAAAGTGGCGGCCGCTGGCACAGAGGGTTGTGTGTCTGTGCAGTGGAGCCCGCGGTATCTGGGTGAAACTCAATCCGTCTGGGGTACCGTGTGCCCCAGCCCAAAATGGTGGCTTAGGCGCCCAGTGCGGCTGTGCGCAGCCTGTCTCCCTCCAGAGATTTCCTGGGAATAGCTGGGTGTCCCTTGGACTTTTCCACTTTATTTCCCCACCGTAGGAATTCCGCTCACCTGGCAGTTGCAAAAGCTGGTGTTTTAGGTCTGAGATCTCAGTCTCCCCGTTGCTGTGCCTACACTACTGTCCTGCTCTTCAGACAACAGTGTCCTCCTGGGGCAGCCATCTTGGATTCTCCCAAGAACCAACTTTTAAAAAAAGATTTATTTTATTATGTTCTAAATTTTTATTTATTTATTTAATGTATATGGGATTTCTGTTTTATGTGTATGTGTATACAACATGGGTGCTTGGTGCCCTTGGATACCCTGGGATTGGAGTTACAGATGTTTGTGAGCTAACATGTGGGTGCTGGGAATTGAAACCATGTCCTCTGGAAGAGCATCCAGCATATATATATATATGCACCGTAATTTCTGCCCTGATATTTACTATTTCTTGAATACTTTTTGAGGTCTTGTATTGTTTTTCCAAGATTATGCTATGTTTATTTGATATTTCTGACTTTTAAATTGAATTAGAATTGTTTTATGTGTATGGTCATTTTGTCTGAATGTATGTTATATGTGTACCTGAGGACTGTGGAGGCCAGAAGAGGGAATAAGATCACCTGTAACGAGTTACAGAGGGTGGTGAGCCACCATACGAGTGCTGGGAAATTAACCTGGGTTCTCTGAAAGAGTAATGGATGCTCTTAACCACTGAGGCATCTCTCTAGCCTCTCTGACTTTTTCATATTAAACTCACAGCCATAAAATTTCTTCTTGGCACTACCTTCGCTGTGTCTCACTCTGATTAATTACAACCATTTGATTCTCTGAATTTAAACATTTCTTTTTTCATGTCTTCATGGCCTGCTGATTCATTACCAAGTATTTGTATAGAGTTTTGGCTTGTGTTGCTATAAATTTTAGTTTTATTTAACTATAATCTGATTAGATAGAAGAAAAATTCAGCTCTTTTGTATTTGTAAACACTTGGTTAGAATCTAAAACATGATCCATTTTGGAGAGGCCTGCTGAGAAGAGTGTGTGTACTAGAGCTGGGTATAATATTTTGTTAATGCAGTGGTCCTCAACCTTCCTAATGCTGTGGCCCTTTAATACAGTTCTTCATGTTGTGGTGCCCCAAACCATAAAATTATTTTCATTGCTATTTCATAACTGTAATTTTGCTAATATTATGAATCATACTGTAAAGATGTGTGTTTTCTGAGAGTCTTAGGAGACCCCTGTAAAATGGTTATTTAACCCCTAAGGGGGTCATGACCTACAGGTTGAGAAACATTGTGTTAATACAATGGGGTTATGTAACCATCATATAATATACACATAAATATATAACAACAGTGGAGGTGTTGCCTCTACCAACCTTCCAACCCGTCTACCCCAGATAGGAGAGAAAGAAGGTTAATAGGGACAATGGAAGTAGACCTTTTAGACTCAGTTCCTTAGGGGGTGATTCCAATCTTTATTGTCAGGATTTTAACAGCAAACACAGCAGCTTCTTCAAAGTCTTCTTTGGAGCATCTCTCTCTAGGAGCAAATTAAAGTGGAGCCAGGAGCAGCCAAGCAATCAGGAGTGATTGGCCTTTGTTCTTCATACTAGCCTGTATAGGATGTTTTTCAATTGGCAAAAACCATGCCCCCAAAAGAGGCAGCTGCCTTTCTGGCCAACAACATGTGTCCTCTCAGGAGTCTGTTTCCAGTGGACAAACATCACTCGCCCTCACACTAGACAATTTCACATCCTACACTATGGATCAAAAGCAAAACATGTGCTTACATCCATTAGATATTCCTCTTTCTGTCAAAAAATAACCTATCCCCCAGCATCAATAAACTATATACAATAAGAACAACCATGAGAATTATCAGGCAAAAACCACATCCACAATGTCCAGTTCATTTGCACTTGACAATCCTGGAGAAAGTTTTCCATCCTATCCTAAAAAGGTCTATCCCAGGATCCAACGTTCTCCTAAGTCACTTTCTTATTATAACTCATATTTATCAACCTAAAACATAGTTTTAGATCCTGAACAACTTAAGATTAATTGTAGTAAGACTATGACTATCTAGTCTTCAATCTCATCAGAGACTTAAGAAGAAAATATTACCTAATATGTAGAAAGTACAGGCAAGCAGCTTCCAAAAATATAGAAGTGACAGAGACATCTGGCTGCCTGGACAGTCATCAGAGGTTTCTCTGTATCGTTGGGACATCTAATATTCACCCCATCAGCCCAGAACAGCTGACAGACTTTTCTGTGAAGCAGGAATTCAGAAGGACTGGCGTACCTAGTCTCTGCAAAGTTGGATAACCAATTTCCCAGTGTCATGCATGTTCACAGTTTGGACAGTCAGTCTGCTATCAGCAGTCAAGATAAGAACAGTTTTTTTTTTTTTGGTCCCTTGATGCCATCATCTTCATTAAAGTAGGTTGGAGATTCTACCAGGAGCAGATGTGTCTCTCTGTCAGAAAAGACAATTATTATTAAATACCATATTCTGTAGATCTCTCAAGTGTTTGAAGACCATCTATTTATATAGTGCATAATCACACCTATCTAATATCTATCTATCTATCTATCTATCTATCTATCTATCTATCTATCTATCTATCTATCTATCTCTAGCTATCTATCTCAGTATATCTAAATAGACAAACACTGCTTGTTTCTAGCTATGTATTATTAGCTTAATCTTGAAAACACACACAAGAGACTCAATAAAGCTTATTTCTGTAATTGACTAAATTAGTATCTAACAAGACTACAAGTAAGAGTATTTACTAACTACTAACTTGCATCTCCAATCATCCTGAACAGTTTGCAATAGTTAGGTTTCATTAGCCCAGAACTTAATATCACGTTTTCAAATGAGTTGCGAATGTACAGTACATTAAGTAAAAGTTGAACAAAATAATCTTAAATTTCTATTAGTATACAATAATTGAATTGAATATGTAGAATACATTAAACAAAAGTTGAAGAAAATATTAAATTTTGATCAATATACAATACCAGTGTAAAATATTTGAGGCTAGTAGATTCAGTAATCTACCTTTTGTCCTGTAATCCTACATTCTCCATCTCTGGCTAGATGTAACAATTTAGCTTCTTTATGGAAAAATTCCATTGCAGAGCATTCCTGTTTTTTTTCTTTCTTCTATTTGTCTATTGTTTTTTTTTTAACTCTTTCATCAAATCCCACAGACCAGATCTCTGCCCACCTGCTGTCTCTGATCACTACACTCATTTGTTAGTTTCTAATGCTCTTCTGCTACGTATCTCTTTGGACTATTTCTTTGTTATTTTGACTCTTCTTTACTATACTACCAAGAAGAAGGTTCCAATCTTCCAGCTTACACAAGGGCCTCAATGTTCTCCTGTCAAGAAAAGACTTTACAGAGCCATGGCAGAGATAGTAGATGGAAAACAAAAATGTTACTTTTTTTTTGAATGGCTCAACATTCTTAAAAGAGAACGTTAAGAGTATTGAAGAATCTATTCAAATTGAACAAATTCTCTTGAATTCATTTGCACTGCTATAGAAAGTATCTTTTTAAAGAGAAGATATTTATTTCTGAATGAACATTGAACTCTTGAGGCTGAGACATCTTAGATCAAAATGCTAGTGCATTTGGTGACTGGTCATAGCTCTTCTCTGCTTCTGAAATAACACTGTGAATCTGTGGCTTCTCGCTGGGTCATATAAGCCTTTTGCATTTTTCAAGTTGACAACTTCACACAGAATAAATCAAAAAGGCATGAAAGAAAGAAGGCTAGAACTTGCCCAACAAACCATTTTATACAATGGAATGGAATTCCCCAAATCTCATCTATCAGGGAGAAGCCTTAACAGATCCATTGTCTCCTAAAAGTCCTATCTCTTAGTATTGTGCCATTTGGAATTAAAATTTATCATTTTTCCCCTTCTCTTCCTCCTCCTCTAGCTCCTCCTCTTCTTACTTACAATTTATTCATTTTGTATACCAGTTATAGCCCTCTTCCTCATCTCCTCCCTGTCCCACCCTCCTCACCTCTTCCCTTCCTTCCCCTCCCCTAGCCCACTGATAGGGGAGGTCTTCCTCCCCTACTATCTAACTCTAGCTTATCAGGTCTTATAAAGAATGCCTGGATCCTCTTGTTCTGTGGCCTAGTAAGGACAGCCCTTCAGGAGGAAGTAGTCAAAAATCAGAAAACTGAGTTCATGTCAGAGACTACCACTGATCCCCGTACTAGGAGAACCACATGGAGACTGAGCGGACTATGGGCTATATCTGAGCAGAGGGTCTAGGTCCTCTCCATTCATGGTCCTTGGCTGATGTGTCAGTCTCTGCAGTCCCTCCTGGGCTCAGATTTTGGCTCTGTTGTTTGTCTTCTTACAGAGCTCCTGTCCCCTGCAGAACTTTCTATCTCCCACCCCTCTTCTTCCATTAGACTACCTGTGCTCTGCCCAAAGTTTGGCTGTGAGTTTCTGTATCTGCTTCCATTCCCTGCTGGCTGGAATTTTTCAGAAGCCCCCTTTCCACCACATTCAGTTTTTTTTTTTATCCTGTTTGCTCTTCTGAATGAGGATTGAGCTGTTTAGCTTCTTTATGTCTGTGTATTTTAGTATGTTTATCTTATATTATATAGCTAATATCCACTTATAAGTGAGTATATACCAAGCATGTCTTTCAGCTTCTGGGTTACCCCACTCAGGATGGATCTTTTCTAGTTCCATCAATTTGCCTGCAAATTTCATGATTTTCTTGTTTTTCATAGCTGAATAGTATTCCATTGTGTAAATGTACTACAGTTTCTGTATCCAGTCTTCCATTGAGGGGCATCTAAGTTGTTTCCAATTTCTGGCAATTACAAATAAAGCTGCCACAAACACACTTGAGCAAATGTCCTTGTTGTATGGTGGAGCATCTTTTGAATACATACCCAGGAGTGGCATACCTGGGTCTTGAGGTATCTGTACTCCCAATTTTCTGAGAAAGAGCCAAATTTATTCCCAAAGTGGTTGTACAACTTTACATTCCCACCAGCAATGAAGGAGGGTTCCCCTTTCTCCACATCCTTTCTACAATGTGTTGCCACTTGTGTTATTTTTAATTAAATTTTTATTCTTTATATTAATTAAAGTTTATTCACTTTGTATCCCAGCTGTAGCCCCTCCCTCATTTCCTCCCAATCCCACCCTCTCTCCCTCATCTCCTCCCATGCCCCTCTCCAAGTTCACTGACAGGGGAGGTCCTCTTTCCCTTCCATCTGACCCTAGCTTATCAGGTTTAATCAGGACTGGCTGTATTGTCTTTCTCTGTGGCCTGGTAAGGCTGCACCCCACTCAGGAGGAGGTGATCAAAGAGTCAGCCACTGAGTTCATGTCAGAGACAGTCCCTGTTCCCCTTACTAGGGTACCCACTTTGATACTCAGCTGCCATGGGCTACATCTGAACAGGGGTTCTAGGTTATATCCATGAATGGTCCTTGGTTGGAGTACAGTCTCAGAAAAGACACTTGCACCCAGATATTTTGGTTCTGTTGCTCTCCTTGTGGAGCTCCTGTCCTCTCTGGCACTATCTCCCCCTTCTTTCATAAGATTCCCTGCAAAAACTTGAGTTTTTGATCTTAGCCATTCTGATGTCTGATGTCTGAGGCGAAATCTCAGGGTCATTTTGATTTTCATTTCCCTGATTACTAAGGACATTGAACATTTCTTTAAGTGTTCCTCTGCCATTTGATATTCCTCTATTGAGAATTCTCTGTTTAGCTCTGTACCCCATTTTTAAATCTTGGTTTTTTTTTGTGTTTAACTTAAGTTCTTTATATATTCTGGATATTAGCCTTCTGTCAGATATAGGGTTGGTGAAGATCCTTTCCCAATCTATGGGCTGTTGTTTCATTCTAATGACAGTGTCCTTTACTTTACAGAAGCTTTTCAGTTTCATGAGGTTTCATTTATTGATTGTTAATCTTAGAGCCTGTGCTGTTGGTGTTCTGTTCAGGTAGTTGTCTCTTGTGCTAATGAGTTCAAGGTTTTTCCCCATGTTTTCTTCTAACAGGTTTAGTGTGTCTGGTTTTATGTTGAGGTCTTTGTTCCACTTGGACTTTAATTTTGTGCAGGGTCATAAATATGGAACTATTTGCATTTTTCTACATGTAGACATCCAACTAGACCAGCACTATTTGTTGAATATGCTATCTTTTTTCCATTGTATTGTTTTGGCTTCTTTGTCAAAAATCAAGTATCTGTAGGTGTGTGGGTTTATTTCTGGGTCTTCAGTCTGATTCCATTGGTCCACCATTCTGTTTCTATGCCAGTACATGCAATTTTTAAAATACTATTGCTCTGTAGTACAGCTTGAGATCAGGGATGGCAATACCTCCAGACAATCTGTTGTTGTACAGGATTTTTTTTTTTTAGCAATTCTGTTTTTTTTTTCCATATGAAATTGAGAATTGTTCTTTCAAGGTCTGTAAAGAATTGTGTTGGTATTTTGATAGGAAATTGCATTGAATCTGCAGATTGCTTTTGGTAAGATGGCCATTTTCCCTTTGTTAATCCTATCAATCCATGAGCATGGGAGATCTTTCCATATTCTGATATCTTTTTCAATTTTTTCTTCACAGACTTGAAGGTTTTTTTTTTGAACAGGTCTTTCACTTGCTTGGTTAGAGTCATATCAAACTAATTTATGTTATTAGTGGCTATTTGTCTGAGAAAGCTCCAGATTGATATCCAAAGTGGTTGTACAAGTTTACATTCCCACCAGCAATGGAGGAGGGTTCTCCTTTCTCCACATCCTCTCCAGCATGTATTGTCACTTGAATTTTTGATCAAAGCCAATCTGACGGATGTAAGGTGAAATCTCAGGTTCGTTTTGATTTGTATTTCTCTGATGACTAAGGATGTTGAACATTTCTTTAAGTGTTTTTCTGCCATTCGATATTCCTCTATTGAGAATTCTCTTTTTAGCCCTGTACCCCATTTTTAAATCGAATTACTTGATTTGTTGGTTGTTTAACTTCTTGAGGTCTTTATATATTCTGGATATTGGCTCTCTTTCAGATATAGGGTTGAAGATCTTTTTATAATCTGTAGGTTGTCATTTTGTTCTGATGACATTGTTCTTTGCTTTACAGAAGCTTTTCCGTTTGATGAGGTTCCATCTATTGATTGTTGATCTTAGAGCCCCAGTCCTCATTCAGAAAGGCAAACAGGATAGACATTGGAAGAGGGTGAAAATAAGGAACAAGACAGGAGCCTACCACAGAGGGCCTCTGAAAGACTCTATCCAGCACGGTATTAAAGCAGATGCTGAGACTCATAGCCAAACTTTGGGCAGAGTGCAGGGAATCTTATCAAAGAAGTGGGAGATAGGAAGACCTGGGGGCGTCAGGAGCTCCACAAGGAGAGCAACAGAACCAAAAATTCTGGGCACAGGGATCTTTTCTGAGACTGATAGTCCAACCAAGGACCATGCATGGAGATAACCTAGAACCCCTGCACAGATGTAGCCCGTGGCAATTCAGTGTCCAAGAGGGTTTTCTAGTAATGGGAACAGGGACTGTCTCTGACATGAACTGATTAGCCTGCTCTTTGACCACCTCCCCCTGAGGGGGGAGCAGCCTTACCAGGCCACAGAGGAAGATAATGCAGCCAGTCTTGATGAGACCTGATAGGCTAGAGTCAGATGGAAGGGGAGGAGGACCTCCCCTATCAGTGGACTGGGGAAGGGGCATGTGAGGAGAAGAGGGAGGGAAGGTGGGATTGAAAGAGGATGAGAGAGGAGGCTACAGCTGAAATAGAAAATTAATAAATTGTAATAAATAAAAAGTAAAAAAATACCAATAAACAAAATAAAAAATAAACATATTTACATCTTCAAAGAAAATATTGTCTGGATTGTGGAGCCTGGAATTTCCTTTTTCGTCTATTTGTATCATTCTTAGGTTTCCTCTTTTTCTTGGTGTACTTGATTTCTTTGATTTTTTTTTTGTATTTGGAACTTTTTTGATTTTATGTTTTCTTTGAGAGGTGTATGGGTTTCTTAAATTGTGTCTTCAGTGCCTGAGATTCTCTCCTCCATCTCTTGTATTCTGTGGTTCCTGATCTTCTCCCTAAGTTCTTCATCTCCAGGGTTTTCTCAGTTTGTGTTTTCCTTTTTTGATTCTAATTCTGCTTTCATGTCTTGAACAATTTTATTCATTTCTTTTACCTGTTTGTGGTTTTCTGGCTGTCCACGATGGTCTCTATATGTTTGGTTGTATTTGTCTGTATTTCTTTGAGAGATTTGTTTGTTTTTTCTTAATGTGTCTCTGATAACTGCATAATCATAGATTAAAGATCATTTTCCTTTGTTTCAGCCTCTTTATTATTTCCATTGAATTTGGGGGTTTCTAGTGAAGCCTGATGTCTTGATTTTTGTTGATTGTTTTCTTTTTTTTTAAATGTTATGTATTTATTTTTATATTAATCACCGGTTAGGTACTTTGCATCCCAGACATAGCCCCCTCCCTCATTCCCTCCCACTCTCCCCATCCCTCCCTCATCTCCTCCCCGCTCCCTTCCAAGTCAAACTGACAGGGGAGGACCTCCTCCCCTTCCATCCAACCCCAGTTCATCATGACTCCTCAGGGCTGGCTGCAATGTCCTCCACTGGGATCTAGCCAGGCTGTTACTCCCTGGCATGTATGGGGGAGGGTCAAAGAGCCAGCCATCAAGTTCATGACAGAATCAGTCCCTGTTCCCCTTACTAGGGTCTTCAGTTGGACATCGAGCTACCATGGGCCACATCTGAGTAGGGGTTCTAGGCCATATCTATACATGGTCCTTGGCTGGAGAAACTGTCTCATAAAAGACCCCTGTGCCATGCTCAATTTGGTCTTTGTGGAGCTCTTGTTCTCCCCAAGTCTTACTAACTTCCCCTATTTTCATTATTATTCCCAGCCCTCTACCGAAGGCTTGGTTGTGAGTCTTAATATCTGACATTTAGTCTCCTGGTTGTCCATAGCCTTCTGTTTGCTCTTGGAGTCATACTGCAGATTGGGTCCACCTTTTATATACCCAGGCACTGAAGTTTATTCCATTTATGCTTAGAAATCAAGACTTTACTAGATGGATTGATTGGATGGCAAATGTTCTTTGACAAGGAGAATAAAAAGACGAAAGGATGGAAAACAGAAGAGAAAGGACAGTAGTGGCTGAAATTTGACAGACAGCTCCAGAGTCATTCAAGTCCAGGCAAAGGCGGATTCTGTGTGTGCTGAGTTCTGATTTCTGGTTCTATATGGCTCCATTGTCTTCATAGGTTAAGAAGGGTTTCTCTAATGTACCTTCACAGACACACTGCTTTTATTCATAAGGCCTAAAAGCCTATGTATCCTTACCTCTTAATACTGTGGCCATATAAGACTTAGGAATATCCTCTCATCAGGAATGAGAGAAGGGACAACAGGACAGGACATGCACTGGCATCTGTCCTTGAGATAGGCAAGAGAGCTGAGGAGCAAACACTCTTTTAGGTGATTTGGGATGACTAAATGCTAAGACTTTGGTGATTCTAGATTCAGCCAAGATTGCTGATGCCAAATGAGCAGGGGTGGGTCGAGGCCAGATGGAGTCTTTGAAAACCAGGCTACGAAATTATTCTATTATCCACAGATTGCACAAAGCCATTGAGATTTTTTTAAATAGGAAAATAAAATGGTATGATGACAATTGGGACAGGCAGAATAAATGGTATTTCAAGATCAGAAAGGAAGACCTTGAGGTAATAAGAGCTTTTGAACACCAAATAATTGATAAACTTGAGTTTATTTTGTGTTCCTTTGTGGTGATTCTCATTGAACCCTCCAAAGTTCCTTAACACAATTCACTCAAAGTTCATTTTAGCTTTCTCAAGTATTTGGAAACAAATTTCTCTTGTGGCTGTGTAAGCTAAAGAAAAATCCCTTCATTTTTCTGGTGTTTAGAGTGGCTGGAGAGATGATTCAGTAATGCTTGTTGCTCTTCCATTGGAACCAAGTCCAATTCCTAGCACCCAGTTGGATGTTTAAAAATTGCTTGTAATTCTGTCTCCAGGATATCAGAATCCTTTCCTGTCTTTCACAGGCACCTGCACACACACACACACACACACACACACACACACACACACACATACACACACACAAATAAATTGTTTTTAATGACCTGTTTCTTCAGTCTCTCCCAAGGTTCATGTCTTATACAGTATCATGGTAACTACTGACTTTGTTTTCTTATTCCTTTTTCAAAAATAGTTCTTGCAAGAATAAACGTTTGCTTCCTGAGCAAAAGGAGGTACATTTATTTACTTACATGTACTCACCTCAATTATTACTTGTGATATTTATTCACTGAGCACTTAGTAGGGCTTTAAAATGGTTACAATCTGCTTAGTGGTAATGCTATATAAACCAATGCCACAATTTCCAACTATGTGAGAGATATGCAATTTATTAATCATTTCTTAAATCCACGATTAACGTTAAAATATAAATCCATTTCTAGGCACCTAAAATGGAGACCAAATTGTTTCCCTGCCTCCAGAACCCCGTTTCCAAACCTGGCTGCTACAAAAGCAAAACCATTTATTTTGCAAAAGGTTTATCAGAGATCTAATTATGGCATCAAGTGGGGTGGTGTTCAGAACAGTCTGAATGATAAATAACGAGAAAAAATAATCCAATAATTATTTAAAGTGGTGGGTGTTAGCGTCCGCTCTGATTTCATGATGGTGGTAGCTGGGAAAAGCTTCAAAGTAACAATACACATCCAGCCATGGAGGATATTTCAGTCTTCTATTCATAGTTTATTTCATTACAAAAGTCCAGTGGGTTTGCTCTGTTTTTCAATTATCCCAGCCACTTACTTGTCGGTATTGTGCCTGGTTGCTCCGCGTGTGCTGCAGGCCCTCGGCACCATTATCCCGATCAACAAAAGACAATTATTACTTTCTAAAAAAGCTTTAGATGGAACTGCCCTGACAATAGGCACAGGTAATCAGAGGTATAATCACATTCTGCAGGAAATCTGTGCCCAGAGAATGAGCAGGAACAAACACGGAGCAGTCTTTGAAGTCCATTTTCATGTAAACATCAAATGGTGCTGTCAGGTTTTCCACCCCAGGTTTGAAGTGTAAATGTGCAGCCCGGGGTCAAGAAATAACTCAATTTTAGTGAGAACGTATTTACAAAATACATAATTTTTCATGTTTGCGGCCCGAATCTGCTCAGGCTAGTGGAATATTTTGCCTGCTCTGCTTATGGAAGTGCATGACGACATCTTTTGTGACACAGACACTTTTAGTGTGAATTGAATCACACACTTAAAAAATTCAGATTCTGAAAAGTGGGCTGGCATTCGGCTGGTGCCTGAGGCAGCTTCCGGTCTTGTGTTCTCATTGAGGCACTGCAGAAAGCTCACAAACTAGCTTCGGAGAAGCAATAGCCCGGAAGCAGCCTTGCCAGAGTCTTACCAATGTCCGGATGATGTTTCTCTAGCAGGAGTGGGGCTTGAGCACACCCAGGTTATTTGAAAGCAAGTTTTTCATGCTGAAAACTAACAGTGACAGATTCTGAACTGTGCCATGGTTGCCGGGAGTCACAATAGACCTAGATGGCTATGCGCCCAAGAGTGGAATAGCTCTCAACTGCCTGAAGATATTTCCTTTGCTTGCCTGGTGGAGACTCTTAGCAACAGTCATGTCTCGAAGGCAGCGTCTCAGCCTCACCCACTACTCATGATTTGCACCTGAGCGCTCTTTGCTGTGGGGTGCTGTTCTGGACATTGTGGGTGTTTAACAGCACATCTGGCCTCTCCTCGCTAGACACCAAACCCCGACTGTGAACAATCCATGAAGTAGTAAAGGTTTTCTGGGAGCAAAATCTACTTGCATGGGGATCACTACTTTAAGGGAGAACTTTCATTAAAGTCGAACACTTATTGTAGAAAAGTGACTGTAGAAACTTCTTGGCTCTCAACAGTTGCCTAATTAAAAAAATATGTCTAGAAAGATGAAGCATGGCCACTAAAATTGATGAATGGAAGTCAGAAAGTTCACGGAGAGAAGTCATGATGGCAGAAAACTGCCCCTAAGAATCTTGGGCAACCTGGACATTCCATGGGAGGAAAGCAGGATGACCAGAAATGAGGATTCCCAGGGTTTTTCCTGCTCCCTAGGGCCTTTATAAGGCAGCAAACCAGTATGGATCAATTTGTAAAAGCTGCCAGAAACTCACGACACCATGAGGTTGGTCAGAGTGCATCAGACTTCATTTCAGCGAGTAAGAGGCAGGAAGCAGGATTGGGTCACACTCGAGACAAAGAAATAGTATATCCCCCTGCCCCCCATGATGTGGGTTCTTAGTATGTGAGAAGCATCTGAGAAGTCAGCAGCAGATTTTCCCAGTAACCTAAAAATACCCATTGCTGATCCACTGAGCCTGCAGGACACAGTGGAGGCAGAGCCAACTTTCTTTCTGTTTTGAAAATAATGGTATGTGAAAGTTTGGCAGAGGTGCGCGCGCGCGCACACACACACACACACCACAGGGGAACCACATGAGAACCTACTATGTGGAAGGGTGCATAGATAACGCTGTCTATTTCAAAACCACTGCCATGCATGTTTATGGGAAATAGAGAAACTTAATGGGAAAAGTGAAAAATTGCCCCACCCGCATTTCTCTTTTTCCTCATCCTGATTTCTCTGTGCATTCATGAACACCGGCCACAGAAAGTGTATCTTTCACTTCCTTAGCCCCCTGTCTTTCTCTTGGTTCCTGGGTCCTCTGTCTTTTGAGGCTTGAATTTGTATGTTGCTGCAGATAATCAGGTCCCAGGCCAGGATCTGAGTCAGAAAGTCACCGAGTACACATCATCCCTTAATTCAGTGTCTATGTGTTGCTCATAAGCTGTGGCCAGAACAGAATACTCATCTTATTCTAAATAAAATGCTTCTTTTCATTGTGAAAGAAAAACCAGGTTCCTTAAAGGGAATTTGGCACACAGAAAGATGATGAAAGCCACGTGTCATTTCATTCAGTACCAACAAGCTAAGTTTCCATTCCATATGAGTAATTTTCTTTTCCTCTTGTGTATGTATACATGCGTCATGTGCACGCGTGTGTGAGTGTGTGTGTGTGTGTGTGTGTGTGCGTGTATGTGCGTGTGGATGGAGGCCTGAGGGTGACGTCTTTTTCAATTGCTTCCACCTTGTCTATAGCGGTAGAGTCTTGCTGAATCTGGAGCTTACTGGGCTGGTCTGCCGGGTCAGCGTGCTTGGAAGAGTCATGTCTCATCCCTTGCACTGTGGGATTACAGCCGGGATGCCGTGCCCACATGGTGTTTTTTTTTTTTTTTTTCTGGGGGTCTGAACTCTGTACCTTGGGCTTGGAAGGCAAGCACATCACCTGTTGAGTTTTGTTTTTGTTTTTTTTGTTGTTTTTTTTGCCTGGCCTGTATGTGAATAATTTTGTAAAATTAGATAAAATTAATTTTGTATTTCATTTTCTTGTGCGTGAGTTTACATGTGCGCATGCTCATGTAGGGGTCAGAGGTCATCCTCGAGTGTTGCTTTTTAGGAAATGTTAACTTGTTTTATAAGACAAGCTTTCTTGGCTTGCTGAGTAGGCTAGGCTGGCCAATAAATCTCAAGGATACGCCTTTCTCTGCTACCCCAGCGCTGCGGTTATAAGACGGCGGCAGCACCTCTGCTTTAATACATGAATTCTGGGGATGGGACTCAGGCTCACACAGCAAGGACTTTATGCCTGACCCCCGTGTTTACCAATATCATTATGTATCTTTGAATGGAGTCAACAAGCCAACAGTGCTTAACACGGCTTGGTGACCAAGCCTGACAGCCAGAGTTTGAGTCCCGGAACTCAAGACAGAAAGGATCAACGAGTAAAAATTGTACTCTGACCGCTGGTGTGTGCCCACATCCCCATATACAACAGTAACAAATTTAAACATGTTGCGACATAAAATTGGTTATGCTTCCATACTGTTTGTATGAACGTATGGGGCTTTAATTTTTTGTGTGTTGTGCTTTAATTATTTTCTCCCATTTATAGATACTCAAATTGATTCTGCTTAGTGTACATAAATATATAAGTAAAGGTTTTGGTGACAATTTTTCTTTTCTTTTTATTCACGCCATTGAAGAAAATGAAAGACATTCTCTTTTCTCTATTTTCTGTAAAAACGGACTTATTTTTAATCATTGAGAGGTTCACACATTTGTGTAATTAATTTTAGTCTTCTTGCCCCTAGTCCTCTGACTCATCCCTACTTCTCCACAAGTCCCCTTTCACTTCTATTTTGTATGTGTGTCTGTGTGTGTGACTCGCTGAGTTTAATTAGGATGTCCATGAGCATGATGAGGGTTGTTTTCTGTATGGGCAACCAATCAGTTGGCACAACACTGAAGAAAATGACACACATTCTTCTAATACAATAGTACGGGGGGGAGGGGCGTCGGCAGGCCTTGTGTAGGTAAACACCGCTGTTGTGAACTCATTAAGTACCAGCTATGCCATGTTCAGAAGAAACTGTTTTGTAGCAGTTCCCCAAACTCTGGCTGTTAGGATTTTTTTTTTTCTGTTCCTCTTTTACAATGTTCCCTAAGCCTGGAGATGGGGGTGGGGGAACGGTGTAATGTAGATGTCACAGTTATGGTCAGGGAATCCATGGTCACTGATTCTTTGAATTTTGACCACTTGTGAATTTCTGTATTAATTCCCGTCCACTGCAAGAAATGTTTCCATGATGAGGGCTGACAGCTGAGCTAGCCTATGGTCATAATGAAAACTATTTAAAGGAAATTTGTTATTATCTTTGCTTAACACAATAATAATGGCAGTTTTTTTTTTTTTCTCCCAGGCCTATGATCTCTCCTGCTGTGGGATCTTGGTCAGGTTTACAGTACCAGATAGGAGTTTTCCCCCTTGGAGACTCGCACAGTATTAAAAAAAAAAAATACTGTGTAGTATAGGAAACAAAGACACCATTAGGCAAACATTATTTGATTTAGTAAATACCAGAGTTCCACCTACTGGTAGATTTTAAAATGGCAGACCAGAGAAGAAAGTTAAAGGAAATTTAGAGATTGGAACAGTTGGGAGATCAGCAACAGCAATTTAGTGTCTTGCAACTTTTTTTTTTTTTTAATACAATTCTCTCTTAGTGTCTTTCTTTGGCTGGAAGCTAAACTTCATGAACTTTCAGGTTATTCAGACAATACAGGTGTGTTCTGATAATTTATTTCATTAAAAATTTTTATCTTAACTTCAAGTTAAGATAACTTCAAGGTGGTCAAAAGGGTAAGATGATTCTGTAGCTCTTCCCCTGGCATCTTACACTGACACTTGTCCATTGAAGGGATCACAGTTTAAGTTGCCTAAAATTAATTTTTATGGGAAATAATTGAACTTCTATTACCATGACACTTTCTACTCTGTCAAGATTCACCTAAGTCTGTTTTATTAAACAGGCACTTTTTAATCTTTTGGAGCCATGAAATACTGTATTTTGAGAACTCATTTCACTTTATGAATTCATAGAATGCATACAAATAGATTTATGCATGAAATTTAATTTTATGTCGCTGTGGTTACTTCAGTGAGAAATGTTGCCACCGGAGCAGGATTTGAACATTTAATTCTCGTAGGTGGTACTTCTGGGCAGGGTTTAGGAGATGCAGCCTTTCTGTGGATAGAATGTCACTGCAGGCAGGCTTTGAGAGCTCATAGCTTTGCTCTACTTTCAGTAAATTTTCTGCCTTGTGCTTTTGTTTGAAGATGTGGTTGCTCAGTTTTATGCTTACATGGCTGCCATGTGTGCTGTTTACTGTTATGTCTCTGGCCTGCCATGTCTTAACCCCCTGGAACTGTAAGCCAAGATAAATACTCTCTTCCTTATGTTGACTTTGGTCATGGTGTTTATTCACAGCAACAGAGAAGTAACTGATTAGGAAGTTAATATTAACATGGCATCTTGAGCATGAACAAGAAAGGAAAGGTAGTGGTTTAAAATCACGTATTTGTGTGTCATGTTGACAAGAGATTAATCATGTTGGCTAACTTATGTCATTGACACAAACTAGAGGAATTGCCTCTATCGGATTGGCTAGTGGGAATGTCTGAGGTGGCATTTTCTTGTGGGAAGTGCTGCCTCTGGGAAGGTGGTTCTGGGATGTAGAAATAAGCAAGCTGAGCAAGTTGTGAGAACAAAGCATTCCTCTGTGGTCTCTGCTCTGGTTACTCCTTATCTAAGTCCCTGCTTTGAGTTCCTGCCTTGGCTTTCCTTGATGACAGACTGCATTGTATAGGATAAAGAAACCCTTTACATCTCTTGCTGCTTTGGGATATGGGATTTATTGCAGCAATAGGAATGTAACTAGGATAACTCCCTAAGAAACTGCTATCTTAGATAATTCATATTTTTAAAAAAAGTATGTATGTATGTGTATGAATGTATGTATGTATGTATGTATGTATTTATACAGAATCTAGTTGTATAGCCCAGACTGGCCTTGAACCTGATGGACAGGACATGCTGGCCTTGAACTCCTGACTCTCCTCTTCACCTCCAGTGCTGGTATTAAACACATGCTCTATTACATCACTGCATATCATTTAATTGCAAGGTTCCTAGGGAGTTATCACTGTTTTCTGTTAGCAGGCTCTACCCTATGTGTCGTTTTGTTTTTATCTTTCATCACAACTCCACTCTCATTTTTTACTTCTGGGTTAAAATGTCTAATTCAAATATCTTCTGCAAGCTTTATGCCTGACTTTCACTGCCAAATGAACTTCCAACTGTTATCCTATAGTAATGAAGTATATTTTGTTCTCCTGCAAGTTATTGGTTGACACTATCTCTTCCTCTAGTAATTTGAGTAGGAATTTGAGTACTGTTGAGTCTTTTTTCTAGTCTCCAAAGTTCAACCAATCTTCAAAAAGTTTTGATCTTAACTTACAAATATTTCCATCTATGTCTTCCCTCCTTCCTGTGCTGTTTCGGTGTCATTTCAATACTTTGAATATATTTAATTGTTACATTTAGCACACACTAGTTCTTCCTAACACTTGATAAGCTTTACCTATAGTTCACTGTATATACTGCTGCTAGAATTATCTCTAAATGCAAACATTTTCCTATTTCCCTACAGGAACTCTGTAGTAAAGTCCAATAACTTTCATGACTCACTAAATTTTTCATCTTTGTTGTCAAGGATTTTCATGATTAGACCTCTCAAAGCCACAGTATCATTTCTTTTTTTTCTGATCATCGTATCCTTTAATAGTTCATCCATGTGTATTTGAAGGTCTCAGAACAAGTCGAATTCTTTCACATGTTTGAGCCTCTATGTAAACTGTTTTCTTTTTTAAAATATTTTTAAATTTTAATTTTTATTAATTATACTTTATGCACTTCGTATCTCCCCTGTAGCTCCCTCCTCCCCTTCCTTACCCCCCCCCCC
>CM053760.1:11585779-11599046 GCA_028658305.1 Pachyuromys duprasi | reverse complement strand
CCATTTGGACACTGAACTGCTGTGGGCTACATCTGTGCAGGGGTTCTAGGTTATCTCTATCAATGGTCCTTGGTTGGAGTACAGTCTTAGAAAAGACCCCTGTGCCCAGATTTTCTGGTTCTGTTGCTCTCCTTGTGGAGCTCCTGTCCTCTCCCTGTCTTACTATTTCCCACTTCTTTCTTTGATAAGATTCCCTGTACTCTGCCCAAAGTTTGGCCATAAGTCTCAGCATTTGCTTTGATAGTCTGCAGGGTAGAGCTTTTCAGAGGTCCTCTGTGGCAGGCTCCTGTCCTGAACATTGATGCAAAAATACTCAACAAAATACTTGCAAACGGAATACAAGAACACACCAGAGATATCATCCACTATGACCAAGTAGGCTCCCAGGCATTCAGGGGTGGTTCAATATACGGAAATCCATCAATGTGATCCACCATATAAACAAACTGAGGGAGAAAAACCACATAATCATCTCCTTAGATGCTGAAAAAGCATTTGGCAAAATTCAACACCCATTCACGTTTAAAGTCTTGGAGAGAGCGGGATACAAGGCACATACATAAACATAGTAAAGGTAATATACATAAACCTATAGCTCATATCAAACTCAATAGAGAGAAAGTTAAATCAATCCCACTGAAATCAGGGACAAGGCAAGGCTTCCCACTCTCTCCATACTCTTCAACATAGTATTTGAAGTCCTTGCTAGAGCAATAAGACAATTAAAGGAGATCAAACGGATACAAATTGGAAAGGAAGAAGTCAAGGTATCACTATTTGCAGATGATTTGATAGTATACCTGGGTGACCCCAAAATTCTACCAGAGAACTCCTTCAGCTGATAAACACCTTCAGCAAAGTGGCTGGATACAAAATTAACTAAAAAACATCAGTAGCCCTCCTGTATACCAAAGACAAAAGGGCCGAGAAAGAAATTAGGGAAACAACACCCTTCACAATAGCCACAAAAGACATAAAGTACCTTGGTGTGACACTAACCAAGCAAGTCAAAGACTTGTATGAAAAAAAAATTCCAATCTCTGAAGAAAGAATTAGAAGAAGATATCAGAAGATGTTTTCTTTTTTAAAATAAATAATTTATTTATTTCTATTAATGTATGTACAGTTTCATGTATGTGGGTATACACGTTATGCTAATTTTTAAATTTATTTTTAAATTTATTACAATTTATTCACTTTGTATCCCAGCTATAGCCCCCTCCCTCATCTCCTCCTAATCCCATCCTCCCTCCCTCTTCTCCTCCCATGCCCCTCCCAAATCTACTGATGGGATGGTCCTCTTCCCCTTCCATGATCCTAGCCGTAAGGTCTCATCAGGACTGATTGTATTGCATTCCTCTGTAGCCTGGTAAGGCTGCTTCCCCATCAGGGAGAGGTGATCAAAGAGCCAGCTACTGTGTTCATGTCAGAGTCAGTCCTTGTTCCCCTTACTAGAGAACCCACTTGGAGACTGAGCTGAAATTAGCAGGCAAATGGTGGGAACTAGAAAAGAGCATCCTGAGTGAGGTATCCCAGAAGCAGAAAGACACACATGGTATATAATCACTTATAAGTGCATATCTGACATATGATATAGGATAATCATACTAAAATCTGTAGAGTTAAAGAAGTTAAGCAAGAAGGAGGACTCTGGGTAAGATGCTTAATCCTCATTTAGAAAGGCAAACGGGATAGACATTGGAAGAGGGAAAAAACAGGGAACAGGACAGGAGCCTACCACACAGGTCCTCTGAAAGACTCTATCCAGCATGGTATTAAAGCAGATGCTGAGACTCATAGCCAAACTTTGGGCAGAGTGTAGGGAATCTTATGAAAGAAGGGGGGAGATAGTAAGACCTGGAGAGGACAGGAGCTCCACAAGGAGAGCAATAGAACCAAGAAATCTGGGCAAAAGGGTCTTTTCTGAGACATACTCCAACCAAGGACCATTGATGAAGATAACCTGTAACACCTGCACAGATGTAAATTGTTTTCTTAGCCTGGAATTTAACCTATTCCATACTTATCCATCTTTTGCTTCTTGTTTTTTCCTTCCAGTAGTGGACATCGGGTTTCACAGATGCTTGGGAAGTACTCCATCACTTAGTTCTATCTCTAACACGTCTTTTCACTTCATGCTTAAGGCTCAACTTAGTCTCCTTGAGTAGGTTTCTCTTCAAGGTGGGGTTAGAAGTCTTTCATCTTTTCGGGCATCATTATTGCACATGACTCTACATCTGCTGCACTGCAGTTTCCTTAATGTCTGCCTAGAAGATAGACATCTCTTGAAAGAAGTGACCTACTTCCCCCAACCCCAAACTTTGCTATTCCCAGATCCCAACACAATGTCTAATGTAGGGCAGTTTATTAACTGTAAACTTGAATTAAACATTCATTCCTATAAGGAAAAAGTACCATGGCTTGTTCTAATACAATGCCTGGGTACTTCTCAGTTCCTTAGCAAATGTCTGAAAAAGCAAAAGCAATTTCTCGGCAGAACTATCACAGTTTGGGTAAACACAAATGGCAGAATAGACTAATTCATTCCCTTCAGTCAGCTGCTCTGAGGGCTGCTGGCAGGACAACCTGCCCTTTCCTGTTTCTTTCGCCGATGTTGTGATAGCTAAGCTTTATGCTGTTTAGGAGAAATCACTTCAAATAGCTCCTGAGACAAGGCTGGATAATTTTAGTGAAGGATTTATTATTTGACCCATACAAGGCTACTGTGAAATGATAGCAAATAGCTGAGCCTCAGGGAGTAATAATTACTTTCATTCTACAATTTCAGATGATATAAGGTAAAAGTAACAGAAGCTGAAGTTTCAGACACTAACGAAGGATAAATGGGAAGCAGGATAAGACAACGTCAACCAAGTTTTCCTCAAAAACTAACAGAGGTGTTTTATGGATCTAAGACAAGGACTTATAGTATACATGTTTGGCAAATTTTCTAGCTCATACCCCCAGATACCAGCTTTTAATCCCCAAGAAATTTAGGCCAAGTGATATAAACTGTTAAGTTTGTCATGTCTGTCTGTATGATATTCATTGGCATTTGCAAGTCTGAGATCAAAGTGCTAAAATGGTTGGGTTTTGGTAAGGGCTGCCTTTAGAACTATAGACCACTTACTTCTGGTAGTTTTCAATGGCTGGAAGGGCAGGGCAGCTTTCTGACATTCCATTTATAAGGATATAACCTTTATAAAAAAGGGATTTAACTCCCAACATATAGCCACAGCATTGGGAGCTGGGGGGGGGCAGGAGAGTGTAAACCCTCACTGAGTTACAACTAAATATTCTGGAGATGTAATTAAAGAGATTAAAGAGTGTACTTTGTAAACGGTCCACAGACAGGGCTGGTGAGGTGGCTCAGTACAAGAGTGCTTGCCTCAAAGCTTGACAACCAGAGTTTTATCTCTTGGTTATCAGATGATGGCAGGAGAAAGCTGACTCCTAAAAGTTGTTCTCTTGTCAACAGACAGACAGACAGACAGACAGACACACACACACGGTTGAGGGGTGGAATATATGCACAAATAAATGCAATAAAAAACCCATAGTACAGTTCTTCCTAGGGAAGCAGTAGGCTAAGTGTTGGCTAACTGTACCTCATCGCCACTTCTCCAACTTCAATCTCCCAGGCTCATCCCCAGCTCAGAAACAGAGTACCTGCTACAGTCTCCTACCAGTGTACTACCTTTCACCCACATCTCTAGCATACCCCACAGATCTTCCCCTCCTAAGCTCCCTTCTCTAGCTTGCTGCTTTATCCCAGCCCCCAACACCAACAGGAGCTCCCGGGAAACCACAGGCCATTCCTGCCATAGAAGCAGCTAGGTTGACTATAGAGCTTCACCTCTCCCTCTGCTTTCCCAGATCCCACCCTCCAGTCTCATGCACAGCTCTGTAGCAGAACATGGCAGCCTATCCCTTCCCAACTCTATTGGATCCACAGATCTTCCCCTCCTAACTTTGCACCCCTCATCCATTGCTTTATCCTAGCTTCCAACTCTAGCAGAGACTTCCTGAGAACCTACGGACCACTCAGGCCAGGGAAGCAGGTAGGCTGACTTTACCACTGCTTCCACCCTTCCAAATCCAGTCCCTCCAGCCTCAACTCCAGCACCCAGCCCCAGTGGATCACACAGATTTTCCATCCAGACTTCCTTCTTCCTACCCATGGTTTGATCCCAGCTCCAAATTCCAGCAAGTACTCCCTGGAAAAGCACAGGACACTATGACCAGGGAAGCAAGTATGCTACAGATCTCCCCCTCCTTCCTCCAAGTCCAATCTTCTAGTCTCACCCCCACCCCTGTAGCAAACCTTCTGTGTGGCTTCAACTCACTCTTTGCCTCCATTACCAGTGGACTAGCTAAGCAGAGCCTAGTGGAACACCATGCTTTCTTCCCGTGAATTTCCTTAGTGTCAGTTCCCAATACCCAGAAACACATTTTACCTGGAACTTCAGTGGTCAAACCTATCAGGACTACAGAAGAATTCCCAATGGGGTACCACACTTACCTAAGAACTGGATGAGACAGAAACCAAAAAAAAAAAAAAGCACCCACCCAAACAAGACATGACAAAATATCAACACCTAGAATTACAATCTCCCCAATCCCAGATGCCTAGACACCTATAGAAAAACATACCCAATAAAACCCAGGACAATGTGTCTCCACTAGGGTCCAGCAATTCTACCACATTAAGTCCTGAATATACCAACATAACTGAAAGCCCCCCCAAAACACCTTAATACACCTTAATAAATATGGTATAAATCCTTAAAGAGGAAATGAATAAATCCTTTAAAGACATCTATGAAAACAAAAAACAATGGAAGAAAACCATTGAATACCTGAAAGTAGAGATAGAATCATTATAGAAAACACAAATTGAAGGAAATCTGGAAATTAAATACTTGTAACTCAAAAAGAAATGTGAGAGGCAAGCTTCACCAAGAGAATACAAGAGGTGGAAGAAAAAATCCCAGGCCCTGAAGACAAGATAGAAGAATGGATAACTTGGTCACAGAAAGTATTAAATCTTAAACAGTTCTGGTACAAAACAGCCAGGAAATGTGGAATACTATGAAAAGACAAAAATCTGAAACTAATTGGTGTAGAGGAAGGAGAAAAAAACTATATCAAAGGCACAGAAAATATTTTCAACAAGACATAGAAGAAATTTCCCTAACTTAAAGAAGAAGGTAGAAGCAGCATAAAGAACATCAAATAGATTAGACCAGAATAGAAAGCCCCCTTGACACACAATGATCAAAACTCTAAAATGTGGAGAGCAATGAAAGAATATTGAAAATTGCAAGGAAAAAACAACAACAGCAAAAAAACAAACAAACAAACAAACAAAAAAAAACAACAACAGCATAAAGGCAGACTTGTTAGAACTACACTTGACATCTCAATGGAGACTCTAAAAGCCAGAAAGGACCAGACAGATGTGCTACACGCTCAAAGAAGTCACTGATGGCAGCCCAAACTACTATATCAAGAAAAACTTTGAATCACAACACATGGAGAAAACAAGACGTTTTATTCTATTGGCTGCTGCTTTGTCTGAATAGTGGTGTCCTTTGCCACTCAGAAGCTCCTAAGTCTTCATGAGGTCCCATTTATTATTTTTTAGAAGATTTATTTATCATTTATACATCATTCTTCCTGTATACCAGAACTTACTGTAGATGGTATGAACATATACCATGCGGTTGCTGGGAACTGAACTCAGGGCCTTTGGAGGAACAGAGAGTGTTGATCGTTAATGGTGTTCTGCTCAAAAAGTTTTGTCCTGTGCCAATTTTTTCAAGGCTCTTGCCCACTTTCTCTTTTATCAGGTTCAGTGTATCTGGTTTTATGTGGAGGTGTTGGATCCACTTGGGGTTGAATTCTGTGCAGGGTACTAAGTATAGATCTATTTGGATTTTTCTATAGGCAGCCATCCAGTTTGACCATCATTATTTGTTGAACACGCTGTCCTTTTTGCAGTGTGTATCTTTGGCATTTTATAAAAGTCAGGTGTCCATAGGTGTGTGGATTTATGTCTGAGTGTACAATTCAATTTCATTAATCAACATGTCTGTTTCATGCCAATCCCATGCTATTTTTTTATATAATTATGGCTTCATAGAGCAACTTGAAATCAAAATCTCCAGCAGTTCTTTAATTATTTATAATTGTTTCGGCTCTTCTGCTTTGTGTGTGTGTGTGTGTGTATGTTTTTATATGAAGCTGAAAATTGTTCTTTCAAGAACTGTGAAGAATTGTGTTGAAAATTTGATGGGGATTGGATTGAATCTATAGATTGCTTTCGTAGGATGACCAGATTTACTATATTAGCCCTACTGTTTCATAAATATGGGGGATCTTTGCATCTTCTGGTAACTTTTTCAATTTCTTTCTTCACTGACATGAAGATTTTATCATACAAGTATTTCACTTGCTTGGTTAGAGATACCCCAAGATATATTATTTGAGGTCTTAATCCTAGCCCTAATCCTAATCCTAAAGCCCTAACTTTAACCCTAACCCTTAACCCTAAACCTAACTTCTAACCTCTAAACTTAACCCTAATCCCTGACCTTACACACAAGTGACTAACACACTCACAGTGGCTTATTTGCAAAAACCAATGTACTTCTTCTGCAGCAATATTTAAATCCTCGTTGCAACACAGAGGACTGGTTTTAGCATCCAGCTCTCAGGTTGTCTGCCTCAGAACTGCAGCCAATAGGTTCCCAGGAAAAGGAGGGTTTTTTGTTTTGTTTTTTTTAAGGAAACTGTTAAGATGGCTGTAGTTTCACAGAAGACCTCTTTTATACCCATTGTCTTCACAGAGATGGACTGTAAGAGAAACAGTGATTGATTTACAAGAAAGCAGAGCACATGAGATTGTAGTGTCACCAGGACACTCACTGAACAAGAAAGGAATATGAGAGCAGACCATAAAATCTGCAGTATCATTGGATACACTTTTTAAATACCAGATGAGAGGCAGAGGCGGACAGATCTCGAAGTTAGAAGCCAGTCTATTCTGTAGCATGAATTACAGAAAACCCAGGACTACAAAGAGAAACCCTGTCTTACAAAAAAGAAAAAAAAAAACCCAAAACACTAACTTTAGCAGCACACGGTGATATCATTAGAAAACACAAGCACAAGTCATTAAAATGCCTCCCAGGGGCCTGTTTGCAAAAACCAATGTCCTTCTACAGCACCGAAAACTAAATCCTGTGGACAATGAAGTGGATGCTTCTACAGCTCTTCCTACAGCTCTGGAGTTGCTTGCATTAGAGCAGCAGGGCGCATAATCCAAGGTAAAGTCTACTTGTTAAGAACACAGAGAGCATGGTACTACTTTGCAGCAGCAAGAACCTATTTATAACAATGCAGCCCGCAGAAGTTCACAGAAATGTACTGGAATGAAAGTTGTGATTGATCTATAACAAAACAGAGCACACCAGAATACATGTGTGTGTGTGTGTGTGTATGTGTGCTTGCAGTAGCGGGCTGGGTTGGAATCATTTTCCATCCACAAAAGAGGTTGGAATATTTTTCCATAAACCCAATGTGTGAATGTGTATGTTTGTATGTGAGGATGTATGTATGTATGGATATATGTATCTATGGATATATGTCTGTATGTGTATGTGTGAAGTTAAGAAGAAACTTGTTGGAACCTACCTGCTGGAGTCTGTCTTACTTCATCATTAGGTCTAAGTGTGTGTGTGTGTGTATGTATGTATGTATGTATGTATGTATGTGTGTGTGTGTGTGGTCTTTTTCTCTCCTTCTTTCCTTTCCTTTTTAGATGCTTGCCACCACCATGGAAGCCCCCACTGAGAGGCATCATCACTAGGCCCTGCTTGCCACCATCAGTAAAACTTCCCACTAGGTAGCCACCAGCCCGAAGCCACCGCCAGCAGCAATTAATTTTGGCTCCTCAATTATCATTATCAGTCAAAGCCCTGCTGGTAACAATCAGTTCCTGTCTGGAGAGTTAAGTCTGCTGGGTGATCAGCCAGCCGCCAAGCTATGCCCTGTCTTGGTTTACCCCTGGAATGTTGAAGCTGGTCTTTGACAGGTGCTGCCTCTAGATGCTTTCCTAAATAAATACAGGTCAGGGGAGGGGCATGGGAAGAGAAGAGGGAGGGAGAGCGAAGTGGAAGGGCATGAGGGAGGGGCTACAGCTGGGATACAAAGTGAATAAATGGTAATAAAAAATAAATAAAGTTACAAAATAAAAATAAGAAAAAAATAAATACAGGTATATCAACATGTGGATTTTACCTTCTTACGTTTTGTTTGTTTGTTTGTTTGTTTGTTTGTTTGTGAGCCTAGCCTTTGATGACTGAGCCATCTCTCCAGCCCGGATTTTACCTTCTTAAACCCACCAATGACCAGAACTGCAGGGTTATAAATTCATAGTTTGAAGCCATGAAGCTGCTTTAACAGTGAGAGGAGAGTAATATATCTGAAGACAGGTAATATATTCACAAGTCTACTAGGAACTTCAAGCCCAGCATGTACCATGTCTGAGCAGCGGGAGAACAGGATATTATAATTCACAGACCCAAAGACAAATAACAAGGAGGACCCAAGGGAGAAGGCTTAAATCTCACCCAGAAGGGGAAATAGTATAGATATTGGAAGCAGCTGAAGAGATGGAACAGGGTAGGAGAGTGATCATGGAGAGGAATGAGGGTGGAGATCAGATGTGGGGAGAGCAGGGATGGAAGGACAGAGGGTCTGAGAAGAGAGAAGAGAGATTGTGGTTGGGGGGTATCTCTGTGCAAGCTGCAGACCTGGGCAGGCTCCTGGGAGGATATGGGGTGATACTAGCTGAGAATCCTGGTAGCAGGGTCTGAAGATTGAAGAGGCCATCCTCTAACTAGACAGGACTCCTAGTGGAGGGAGGAGAACACCAACCCACCCACAAAAACTTCGACCCTAAATTTACCCTGCATACAACATGTGCAAGGATAAAGATAGAACAGAGATTGAGGGAATGCCCATCCAATGCCTGGCCCAAGCTGAAACCCACCGCACGTGAGTAAGCCAAGCCCTGACTCTGTTAATGATACTCTGCTATGTTTCTAGACTGGAGCCTAGCATAGCTGTCCTCTGAGAGGCTCCACCCAGCAGATGCTGAGACTCACATCCAAACATTGGGTGGAGCACACAGAGACTTGTGGAAGAGTGGGGGGAAGGGTAAAAGGGAAGGGACAGGAGCTCCACCAGAAGACCAACAGCACAAACTAACCAGAGCCCAGGCAAGCTTACAGAGACTGAAGCACCAACCGAGGACCATGCATGAACTAGACCTAGGCCCCCTGCACAGTTGGGCAGCTTAGGCTTCATGTGGGATCCCTGATAAGGGGAGTAGGGGCTGTCTCTGACACCCCTGCTTTTTGATCATTTCCCCCTGGTGGGACAGCCTTACCAGTCCACAGAGGAAGACAATGCAGCCAGTCCTGATGAGACCTGATAGGCTAGGGTCAGATGGAAGGGGAAGAGGACTTCCCCTACCAGTGGACTAGGGGAGGGGCATAGCAGGAGATGAGGGAGGGTGGGTGGGATTGGGAGGAGATAAGGGATAAAGCTGGGATACAAAGTGAATAAATTGTAATAAAGAAAATAAAATAAAAAAGAATTTCTTTAAGGCTCTGGCAAGAGGTGGCAGCATTGTTTTCATAGACTGTCCTCCGCACGGTCGTGTTTGGGACCACTGAGCCAGGGGGCATAGACATGGTCCTGCCCACCTCCTGCTTCTGCCTCTTCTGCTCATTCTCCCAGAAATTAACCTGCTTGGGTGTTGAAGCTGAATAAATATGTATCTGTGCAGAAACAGCAAGTAGGAGGAAGGCAATGTGCTAAGACTTGTACATTTTATTGTAAAATCTACTCAGTGCTCAGTAGAGGTCAGTAATGGAGCATGGTAGAGAAAGCTATGAAAACAGCAGATATGAACTCGGCCACATACTGGGGTGTTCATGCATGGCTTCCAAAAGTAACTGAGAGATGCAACTTCATTTATTTCATTTTATTCTTAGCTGTGATGCTGTATCTTTGTTTAAAATGTACTTATTTATTTATTCATTATTTATTTATTCACTTTACATCCTGATAATAGACACCTCCCTCAGACTCCTCCCTCCTCTCCTCCAGGTCCCATCATTCCTCTCTTTCCTCCCCTCTCCTACTCCTCAGAAAAGGGGAATCCCCGTCCCCTGCTACCAACACACCCGCGCACACCAAGTCACATCAGAACTGAGCGCACCCTTTCCCCCTGTGGCCTGTAACTTGTTTTAAGTAATAAATCTGTTTTAGGAAACATGCATCCCTTTGTTTTGTTAATAATTTTTAGGGAAGCGTAACTTATATTCAATAAAATGCACTTCCTTTAAATGATGAAAGCAGTGAGTTTGTCAAATGTATGCAACATGAAATGATGTTAGAAATGTGGGCTCCTCTCTCTTATCTTCTACCACCAAGCCCCAGACCAGGAAACCAAATGAGAATGAAAACATTATCAAGCCTAAAAAGTAATAGGACTTTCAAGGTATTATTTTATTGTGGAGAAGGTGGAAAACTAAGGAAATAGGATATTTTAACAAAATTGTTCTTCTGGTAAATGTGTCTATTTTGTTAAAATATCCTATTTTCTTAGTTTTCCACCTTTTCCACGATAAAATAATATCTTTGTTTCCTGATTAGAATCCAGGTAGGGAGTTGTGTCCCTCACCAGGCATGTGGGCTATTTCCAGAGCAGATGTTGATTACAGGTGAGCAGAAGCGAATACTTGGACTGACTCCCAGGCGTGGAGGGCATTAGTGCTGGAAAGCTGGTCCTTCCCTCCTTTGTTGTGGTTGGCATGGATGAGGGAGAGATGCCCATCCCCTCCTTACCCAGCCACCTGCAGCAAGCGGGTGAGCTGGCCCTGAGGTCTCAAGAGAGGGAGAGCTGGTCATGCTCCTCACTGGCTGCAGCACTCAGGAGAGTGGTCCTGCCCCTTGCCTGGGCAGCGCAATAGAGATGACCCTGATGGCAGGGGAACAGTGAGCCAGCCTTGAGGAGGGGAGCACAGGAGAGCTGGCCCTGCCCCTTGCCTGCTGTGGCGCAGGGTGAGCTGGCTGGGGCAGTGCTGGAGAGCTCCCCCTGGCGGTGCAGGAGCAGGAGCGCTGGCTGGCTGACCAATTCAGCTCCCTCCCAGGCTCAGGTCCAGGGCCTAGAGATGGCCCACCCCAACATCTACACATCTGTGCTCTGCTAGAGTAAGTGAAAGGGCTGGTCCTGCAGGTCCAAAGCTGTAGGATCTCCATGACATAGGGCAACAGCAGGATACCCGATAGGAGTCCTAGTAAGGATACAGTATTGATGGTGTACCAGAAGCTAGAGGCCTCGAACCAGACCAATGCCTCATTGCAGTAAACATTTGTAAGTAAAGATGTGTGAACAAAATGGTATGGTGTGTGATACAGTGACACACTACGTCTTCAACAACAAGAATCCTTCTTTATTATCTTCTTTATTTCTTTGTTGATGAAGAGGGGGAAAAGACAGAGGGCAGGTATGAAGGGATGGGGAGATGGATAGGATTGTGGAGCATGATGTGAAATTCACAAAGAATCAATAAAAAGTTAAAAAATATATACCTTCTAGCTATTTGTATGCCTTCAGTTGAAAGCTGCTATATACTCCCTTGACTGCTATCCTTGTTGATGTGAAATATTTACTTACAAAGTATGTGTCTACGTTATGTGAAAATTCAAGGTCATATCCAAATTCAGGGTCTTACACAGGCTAGGCAATTGCTGTACCACTGAGCTTCACCTCAGGCTTGATATTTAAATTTTCTTGTTTTCTTGTCAGAATTAATGGGAAGACACCTATCAAGGTCCCTCCCCTTCTGTGTTAAGTGGAGTTGACGCATTCCCACAGCAACATGAAGTTCTGTAGAGCAGAGCCCAAGAAGCTCAGGTAGGAATATGGTTCATTCCATATTTCTGGGTAAACAGGACTGCTTTTAGGCTTCAGAGGACAGGGTCTGGGGCTGAGTTACAGTCCTGTTTCACGATCTTCTCAAATGAAATTTAGTTTTCCCTAAACTCCTAGCAGGATAGGGAACTGAACCTCTGGTTGCCTGGATGCCAGGCAAGCAGTCCGCCACTCAGCTACAGTCCCAGCTCTGAGACATAGTTTGGATGTTCATGACTACATTTCAGAGGAAGGACATATGATGATGAAGAACTATGCTCAGCTAAACTTGGGTTTCAACCAGCTCATTCCAGCATCAGTGCCCCGTGTCTGCTTCTTGGAGTAAGTATGTGTGTGTGTGTTTCTCTGTGTGTAGCTATATCATATGCCCTGCATATGGTGGGGAGGGAGCAAACAGTTTGATTGGTATAAACACGCCATCTGTCAATCTTCTGCCCCAGAGTTCTCCCTTCAGTATGCCAGTTCAGAGTGAACTCCAGAAGATAAAGCCTGTTCTTTTTTCTCCCTTGTTACCCAGAAATGGCTGTCAGGGTGCCGCTTGCTCAACTATGAACAACCAGGTCTTCATACAAGAAGGAACTCATTACGTCTCAGTTCTCTGTGTTATGTAGTACAAATAGTCATAGAAAATGTAATCTCAAGAGACGTAATGGAGACATAATGGAGACCAAAGTTACCACTTTTTAAATGTAATTTATTTATTTTTATGTCAATCACAGGTTAGGTACTTTGCATCCTAGGCGTAGCCCCCTCTTTCATTCCCTCCCACTCTCCCCATCCCTCACTCATCTCCTCCCCACCCCCTCCAAGTCCACTGACAGGGGAGGACCTCCTTCCCTTCCATCCAACCCCAGTTCATCTTGTCTCCTCAGGGCTGGCTGCAATGTCCTCCACTGGGATCTAGCCAGGCTGTTACTCCCTGGCGTGTATGGGGGAGGGTCAAAGAGCCAGTCATCGAGTTCATGACTGAAACAGTCCCTGTTCCCCTTACTAGGGTCTTCAGTTGGACTCCAAGCTACCATGGGCCACATCTGAGCGAGGGTTCTAGGCCATATCCATACATAGTCCTTGGTTGGAGAAACTGTCTCGTATAAGACCCCTGTGCCCTGCTCAGTTTGATCTTTGTGGAGCTCTTGTTCTCCTCAAGTCTTACTAACTTCCCCTATTTTTATTATTATTTCCCGCCCTCTGCCGAAGGCTTGGTTGTGAGTCTTAATATCTGCTTTGATGCATTGCTATATTGATTCTTTCAGA